>CM053766.1:60886205-60936129 GCA_028658305.1 Pachyuromys duprasi
GATGACAATTCCATGGCCTGCAGGTTCAGAACTCCTGTTCCCCTTATCTAGCCTGGGGCAATACCAGTTCACTCAAAGCAGAATCATTTAAGTATATCTGGAAATATATTCATTTTACAGGCTGGTGTAAGACTCAAACATGCTGTGTCATTTATTAGAAGAAGGGCATATTAACTTTGAGGCTTCACAAGGAAGTTCCAGAAAAAGCCAGGCATGATGATACACACCTATAATCCAAGCACTTGCTTAGGGGGAAGACTGAGGAAGGAGGATCTCAAGTCCATGGTCAGCCTGGCTATACAATAAGATACGGTTTCACAAAACCAAGAACTGGAAATGTAAGTCAGTGATAAAGGACTTGCCTGGCATGCACATGACCCTGGCTCAATACCCAGCATGGCATAGAAGAGAGTGATGGGGACAGAAGAATGAACCAAAGAAAAAGTGAGGGGGTTATAGAAACATAACAGACGTGGAGATAGTCGTTAAAACTGTTTCATGGAGACTCCATTTGTGTCATGATGGTGATGCAGGTACAGAGAGGGACTGAGGTATTCCTTGCTATTGCTGAGCAGCACAAATATCCTTGATTGTGTGGTCTTCCGCTTGAGAGTGATCACTTTGCCAAGGGGTACACTCTTTGGGAAATCTGTTTCTCCCTCCTTCTGTCTGTCTTTCTCTGTGTGTCTCTCTGTCTCTGTCACTCTGTCTCTGTCTCTCTGTCTCTCTCTGCCAGCAGCTAACAATTACCTACACTTCCACAGCTAGGAATAGGATTATGCACTGAGCTTCCCTCTCCATGCTGTGATTTGATCTAGACAGATTTTGGGAATTTTTGTCACAACTACTGTGAATTTATAGGTGGGGCTGCCCTGCTGGGTCCAGAAAACACTATTTCCTTCTAATCATTCACCACCACTAGTTCTTACACCATTTCACCCTCTTCTGCAAAGAGTCCTGTGAGGGCAGAATGGAATGTGTGTGTGTGTGTGTGTGTGTGTGTGTGTGTGTGTGTGTGTGTTCCTTTTATAGATGAGCCCTCTGAAGTCCCTTATTCCAGGCACTTCAGCCAGATGTGAGCTTCAGTGTTAATCACCATCTATTGCAAATAGGAAACTCTCAGATGAGGGTTGAGAGATGGGTATAAAATAAGTCATAAGAAGACAGTGTAATACTGTGTCCATTTAGCAGCATAATAGTAGTATGTTCTCCCTTAGGGCCTATGACTCATCTAGATGTAAGTTCTTGGCCTGATAATGCTACCAGGTAAATTTCATCTTGTGGAGCAGGACTTCATTCTAATTAGAAGGTAGTTGGTTACCCCCATGATGTCTGTGCCACTATTGTGCGGTCAGTCGCTATTGTAGCTGGTAGGGGCAATAGCTTGCTGGGATTGTTACTTTTCTCCTCCAGTAGCATGGATAGCACCTTCCAGCACAATGAGAGCACAATAAAGTACTATGAAACGCTTCAGTATGTATGCACTGTGTGGACAGGGAACTACACGCTAGTCATCTTAGAGGAGACAAGTCATTTTTCTTCCCACACCTAAAAGTTCATACACCACCAGCTGAGGCTGGTAAACAATGCATGGGTGAATGCCATAATCATTTCGCCCAATATACATTTATGGAGCGCTTAGTGAATTCCTGGTACTGGGAAACTGAAATAGCCCAACATAAAAACCCCCTTCCACTTGGAGCACATATTCTAGTGAAATAATAACTGAATAAATTCCAAATAGATATGAGAGTTCCTAAATTGTTAAATTGTTTCATCAGACAAGAAGAGTGCATGTGTCCTAACCTGGATAGACCCAAAGAATTAACATCACTTTGCTATAGAGATCAAACTGCCCCTTGAGGTGTATGGCAGATGCATGGAAAGGGTTCAAGGTTAAATCAATGAGGAAATGAAAGGGGTGTTGTTCCTTCCCTATGAGGGAAAACAGGCACATCCCCAAAGCACCATGTACACATTTTCCTGAAATATTATTGCAAAGCAGAAAACTAATGTTGGTCAGGCCTACCATTACACTACAACTCGAGTTTTGTTTAGCATAAAGAAGCGAAAGAAAATGAAACCATTCATGCCACAGATGATGGCACCTATAGGCTCAGTTTTAGGGCTGACTAGGGGAATGTTCTTGAGGTCATTTTATTCTCCCACTCATGCTAATGGCAAACCAGTGAAGTGTCCGACTTTTAACAAGTAGTTGCCACCAGCTGTATGCATTTAAAAATAAAAGTAGATGAAAAATAAGGTTTTCCTTCATACCTATATAACTCTTTGAATTTTTAATTAAAATAAGAAAAAAAAAAAAACCAGTATCCTGAGGAGAAAAACTCTCGTATGGCTGGAGGGACCAAAGCAGAAGGGAGCTGACGAAGGCACAGAAGTGGTTTGCCGGTAGTGTCATGGTGAGTTTGCCCTGGACCATCCACTGCCCTCAGGTTTGCACATTCTGGCATAGAAGAAACATGATTTACAATTTATGAATCTATATTGAAATTTATCTCTGAGATGGGGTACTTTCTGATGACTATGAACACTTGAACCACCAAATTATATACCAGAAGACCTGAGCTAAAACCAGTGAACCTGGATTGGGAACATAGCTCAGAAGCAGTGCTGATACACAGATATGGGGTGCCCCTAGATACACAAAGCCTGAGGTTCAATTCCCAGAACCAGAGCGAGAGAAAAAGGAAGTGGGGCTTGAAACTTGACACATCTGAAGACATTAGTGTTCTGTCGTGGTCAGAAATAAAGCAATTTCGTACAGAGAAAATGACTCTATCATAAAGCAGTTGCTTTGAAAACATGAGGACATGAGTTTGATTCCCGGGACCCATGTAAAAAGCTGAGCATAGCAACAGGCACTTGGGAACCTTGGGCTGTGAAGGCAGAGACTGGGGGATTCCCTGCTGGCTCACTTGACGATCTTGCCAGGCTGGAGGAGACCTCACCTCAACAATAAGGGAAATGGGAAGCAGTACCCATGCTGTCCTCTACCCCACGCATGCAAGTACACACATATGCAAATGCACTCTCCTAACATAAACACGTGCACTGGCATATGCATGAAATACACACACACACACACACATACAGACTTAATTGTATTTTGGTAAGGAAATAGAGCAGTACAGAAGCTAAGTGCTTAGCATCAGAGTGAAACAAGGCCTAGGTTTCAGACCTACCCACCACTTTGACTAACCTTGGGGAAGCTTGCTAGTGTTCAGCTCTTCTGAGTAAAGGTGGTGGTGTGGGAGGTGGTGGGGGATCCACTCAGAGTTTAAGGCAATGGCTGACAGCTAGAAAGTACACAGTATGCATTCAGCATTGGTTTCCTAGCAGAAGGGGTTGATACTGGGTTTTTGAGATGAAAGTCTGCCTTCACAGCAGTGTCTAGATAGTGAACCAGATGAGTTTGATGCCATCCCCTTCATCTGGATGGTAGATCTTGACAGATCTTCTCACTCTCAAAATTGTTTTCATGAAACAACTTTGAACACCCCGTCATCATAATGGGCCAATTGCAATTCATCTATGGGGCAAAAGTTTTCTTTCTCACAAGCCACCTTCCTGGCATACCTGCCTCTGGCTTTGGGGGTTTTCTAAACCTCTCTAGGAAATAAGATTGTGCAGTTTATGAACTATAGCCCATAAGTTTCAGCCTTGAAGCTTGCAGGTGAATTTCCAATGCCACGGTATTAACTCATTGAATATCTTTAAAAATAAGTTTTCTATATGAAACTATCCCCCTATATAGGATGCCATGATGTTCCACATAGAACTCTTAACTCACAGTTCATAAGTGTATGGTACAAATAGCATATAAATAATGGATATAAAGCTCTTCCCTCTCTACAGCGAAATCACAGTGCAATGTTCAGATGGTATAATACACATATCATGCTTCCCTGGATTGAGTTTCACATTTATAGAGCTCATGGGGCCCTGTAAAAACATACACTGCCCACTAGAGAGCTCATACCACACAGTATAACATTCATAGCGCCCTTTACAGAGCTCATAGTGCCCTGTGTAGAGCTCACAGTGCCCTGTACCTCATAGTGCCTCGTGGAGACCTCACAGTGCATGTTATAGAGCACGAAGTGCCCCACATGGAGCTTACAATGCCCCATATGGAAGTCCCAATGCCCCAATTAGGACTCACCCACATTGCTGAGTGGGGTCTCTCACTGGCAAGGCTAGCCTGGTTGCCCAGTGAGCCCCTGAGATCTGCCTTTCTCTGGCTCACCAGCTGGCATTACAAGTGCACGCCACCAAGCCCAGATTTCTATGTAAGTGCTAGGGATGAAAAACAGGTCCTCATGCTTGCCTGGTAAGTACTTACCAACTAAGCCATTTCCTTAAGGTCCCCCATATAGATCGTCTGTATACTGACATTTTGAAAGACAATGCTCTCTCTGTCTCTCTGTCTCTCTGTCTCTCTGTCTCTCTCTCTCTCTCTCTCACACACACACACACACACACACCACAATATCACATTTTCAGCATCTAAGACCAAGAAAAATAACCAGAAACCAAGCCAATCCCAGACAGTATGAAATAAATATCACAAATATCAATATTCATAAGCTCAGAACCTCAGAGACTCCAGTCAATATGCCAACATCTGTTTTCTACACTACCAGACAGGTCTCTACGCGCTGAGTGAAGACAAAACTGGAAAGAGCCACTGGGATGGAAGGACCCACTGTGAGGCAATGCAGTCTCTGTTTCCAGCCTTTGCCCGTGCAGCCAGGCCTTCAGGCAGGCCCGTTCCTCTCTGCGATCTGACAATGTGAAAAAGCCTGGCAAGTAATTCACAGAGGCTGAATTACAACCTTGGGAAGAGTGCTTGTCAAGAATACACCTCCTCCAAAAAAGGAGCAAGTGAAGGGGGTGGGGTGTTTTGAAAAAAACAGCAACAACTCTGCCTGGTGGAACTGTTCGAAGGCTGAGATGGAATTGCTGTCTGCAGTGTCATGGCTGTGAATGAAGAGCCCTCCCGGCTCACAAACAGATATTCTGTGCTTGAGAGAATGAACTGTGTTAAAGTCCCTACCTGCTGCAAAAGGTGGCTGCCACAGCCTGCCCTCCCCCTAGGGGCGGGGCTTCTCTTCACTACTTAACCAGGCATCTTGGTCCAGTTGCCCCTTCTCCGCCCTTGCTCTTCCTTTTTCTTCCCGCCCTCCCCTTCCAGCGCGACATCTCCAGTCTCCTTCCCCTCCCCCTCCCTCGCTACTCCCAATAAACTTGCATTTATATAATATAGCTTCATCTCTCCAATTAGCTCATTCTGTTTTACTTAATCAAACTGGGAGAATATTTAGAGGCAGGCCAAGACTGCTGCAACGCTTTTTGCACTCAAGTCTCCTTTCACTGAAGGGGTTACTGATGCAACATGATTTTCTTGACATGACCTCCCCTACGCTCATACGGGTGCCTGCAAGAAATAAGCGGTTCCTGCCAGGGAAGGATCTGCCTGTGCGCTTGTAGACTGGGGAAGATGTACTATCCACAGCGGACTCACACCTTACACGCTTTCCTGAAACAATTCTGGACTCTTAGAGTAGGTGCCTTTATGAAGGGAGCCCCCGCTAAACAGCCATATTCTGGGTTGCAAGGAAGTGAGAAAATGCATATCTAGGATTTTCCTGTGGACATGTGGCTAAGGTTACAGTGAAAAGCAGTTCCCAGCTCAGCCTTCATGACTCATCCTCTCCACCTCACCAAAAGGCCCCCTTCCCTGCTCACAATAATCATTTCCTTCAGCTCGCATGCCACTCCCCTGCGCGCACCTGTACTTGCAGATCCATAATAACAGAGTGTACATTTCCCTGGGGGAAACAGCGAAATGACTCAGGGTATTTAGCAGCCGGCAACGCTGTGCCTTCCTCGGAGACTGTTGTGTGTATACAGATCTTTCTTCTGAGATGAATCACAGCATCTGCCAGCCAGACCTTGAGGATAAACCAGACAATAGGCACAGAAGCGAAGGCCCAGGAAGGCTATCTTATATCAGGTTACAGAGCCAGGGAGGGACGAAAACCAAGCCTCACTCACTGTTCTAACCCTGTTTGTCTTGCTCTCTGGAATTTTTTAGCCTTTTTGTTTTTATTTTGTTCTGCCTTTAATAGAATTTAATTTCTATAGCAGTTTTAAATTCTCAACAACATTGAACAGCAAATACAGAAATGTTTCATGTACTCTTATCTCTACACACACACACACCCGTGTGTGTGTGTGTGTGTGTGTGTGTGTGTGTGTATTGTCCTCTCCTCCGCCCCCTCCCCCGCCATCTTTCTCAATTCTTAGTAACTCTCAGCCAATTCATGGAGTTTAGACCAAAGTAATAACTTTTCTTCTCCCAACAAAACTAAAAGATCTGAGCCCAGCGGGTCCTGCAGAGACTGATGCACCAACTAGAGGACCATGAATGGAGAGGACCTAGACCTTTTGCTCAGATGCGGCCAGTTGGCAGCTCAGTCTCCACGTGATTTGCTGAGTGAGGAGAGCAGGGGCTACCTCTGTCAGGAACTCAGTTGACTGCTCTTTCATCGTCCGCTCCTGGTGATGTGGTCTTGCCAGGCCATGGAGGAAGAGGATCCAGGCAGTCCTGATGAGAACTAACAAGCTATGGGCAGACGGCAAAAGTAGAGAACTCCCCCTTTGAGTGGACTAGGGGAAGAGGTTGAGGGGAAGAGAGATGGACGGTAGGACTGGGGCAGTTGAGGGATGGGGCTTCAATAAATTGTGAAGAAAAAATAACTTTTCTTCTCTTTATTGGTGTGTATTCGTAGAAGAGACAATGGCTTCTCAGAGTGCCATGAAGAAGGATTCCAGAAATGTCCTCATTCTCCTGAAACCCAAATAAACTTGTCCTCTCCCCCACTAGCAACTAATCCTATTCCCTCCCTCCAGGCCATGTCTCCCAATGACAAGGCTCCATCTCCTTCCAAACTTCTGGAATTTTTCCACCTCTGCTCCCCTGGCGTTCATCATGCTTAGTATTTGACATTCCTTATCTCTTTCCTGTGCAGTGTTCATCAGCTTTCTCCCAGGAAGCCACGGTCACTCCAGGAATCTCACTAGTGAGCAGCTGCGTTTACCCAGGCTCCTACAAAGTGGCAGCCATGTCCACACTATCAAGTATGCTGAAGGCTGTAATCATGGCTCATTGTCCTGGTAATGAATGCTCACCCTCTTCCCAAGAACAACTGGCTGGTGTACCCTGCTTCCTTTAGTTTTGCATTTCTTAGTTTCTGCCACTTAATTTTTAAGTCTTGAACTACATTATATTGTTCTCATTTGATCTACAATTCTTTTAGGCCAATGCTGTATTAATATGATGACAGAAGTAATTCTATTTATATAAATATATATATAATATAAATATATGTGTAATGCAAGAATTTAACATTGATAGCTTATATGTGCCCCATTGTTTCTCAGTAAGTATCAAGGCTGTATCTCCAGATTGCCTAATTTAAGATGGGGGATCTTAAATTTTTTCATGATGTTATGTCTTTCTGAAATAGCAACAGTCTTAACTACTATAGATTTGATGGATAGAAAAGTCAAAACAGTAATCCCAAGGTCACAAGCATCTGTGGGAAAATAAGGAGTAAGTCTTTGCCAAAAAGGTCTAATGATGGCTGAATCTTAGAGCCCTTCATGATGGTTCACCAAATTGTCCCCACTATGTTCTCTGTGTAAATAACTTGTCCTCTCCTTAATGCCCATGTCTTTTCACCTAAACCAGCGGTCCTCAGCCTGTGTGTCATGACCTCTTTTGGAGATGAATAACTCACAGGGGTCACAAATCAGATATCTCACACATAGGATGTTTACACTATGATTCATAACAATAACAAAATTGCAGTTAGAAAGTCTCAATGAAAATAATTTTATGGTTGGGGCTTAACGTAACATGAGGAACTGTATTAAAGGGTCACAGTGTCAGGGAGGTTGAGAACTGCCAACCTATGTGTTCCCAGAAAGAAGAAAGTGCATTGCCTCCTCCAGTGTCCTGGGAACATCATGGCCAGCATCACCCAAAGGTCACTTTCCCACTTCTGCTGCCTATTCCCACAGAGACAGAAAGAAAATAAAGACAAGCCACAAAGTGACCAAAGATCCTTTACGTATGTCCCCGAATATTTTGATTATTGAACAGAGACATAGCGGAAGAAATAATGGACTTGGGTCTGAATTCTGCCATGTCTCAGATCTGTGACTTTTATCAGGTCACTGGAATGAATTCACCTCACAGCTATGTCTAACTAACTCCTTCATCACCAACATGGGAAGAGCCCACTGCCTTACTGGGAGACAAAGGCATTTAATGCATTTTGGAAACTACATTGTGTCCTGTGAATGTAAGTAGCATGAGACCAGTCCCTCTGGCACTGAAAACAAGGGGGCAGTCATGGGACTCATTAGGGCTTCTAATACTCCCACACCAAAGCTGATAACCACAGCTTAACCTTTCCCTAAATGTCTTCAATAGGAGAAGGGAGGATAGAGTAAATGAAAGGAATGTATTTCTTTTCATTAACATTTGTTTCAAGGTAAGTGGTTTGAACCTCCTACTTGATACACAGATGCTTTTGGAAGATGTGATACATTTTGACACATAACTGTGTACCCTTGGAGGCTGTGGCACCCCATGGCATCTCTGCATCCAGGGTGACAGATCTCTCCTTTTCTATATGTGTTTCCATGGATAATTATTGGAAGCTATGTGACAATCATCTGACTAAGATTAGCCTCCTGCTAACAGGCATTGTGCTTCACTTCTGATCATATCTCTAGAGCCTGGCATATCGCAATCATCCTATAAATGTATGCTGCATGGACGAATCATCTTCCTGGTTTCAAGGATGGGATTTTGTTTAGCTAATAACTGGTGGTCTGATTACTGTAGACTTCTACTTGTGGCACTAAACAAGGCCTCAGGTGGAATAGTAAGTTTGATATGGCTCTGAACTCTTCTGCCCAGTGCTAGACACCAGCCTCAGAACACACATATCCTGTCATCACAGGCAGGCCTGTTGTTGCACACAAACACTACCAGTAAAACTCTTAGCATAATAGACAGGCTTCGTCCCACATTCTACAATGCCTGTGCCACACATGGGTTTCCCTTTGAGACCAGTGAACATTCCCTGCCTGGAAGATTCCCTGGGTAAGGGAGAGGAGAGACCCCCAGTCACCATCTGTTGACAATACTCTTGTGCAGAGCCAGTTTGAAGGTAAATGACATGTCACACATGCCCCAGTGTCTGGTAACAAGAATAGGCGGCTCTCCCAGAATTCTTTGGAGCAGTTGTTGCCCTGTGGAAGATGTGACATGTCAGCCAGCACCAGCGGGGGCCAGGAAGGCAGTTTCTGCCAAAAACTGAATGAGGTTTAACTATGATCCAAGAAAAACAATGTTCACCAAAAATAAATGTGGAAGTTCTTTTTCCCCCCTGAGGCCAGCAAAGGGGCTCTAAAGCGGTGACCTTCTAACTTGACCCACCGATTGTTCTTCATTCTTTACAAGGCTGCTTTGTATCACTAATTCTACAATATGTCTCAATTTCTTTCTCCACCTATTTTCAGAAACATAAAGTTTGCAAGTCAATGATGAAAGCAGGTCCCAGGGATCACTGGGAGTTTGTGTTGGTATTGCGGCTGGCACAGACAGACCTGGTCTGAGCGTTACTCATCACCCACTGGTTAATGCTCCCTCATGGAGAATCCACCCAGCCAAAGGGCTGCAACCCCCAAATGATTACATACCTCCTCCTCATCTCAACCTGCCTTCCAATCTTCAGTGCCCCGCTGAGCAACCTTTGAAAATCTGTGCCCTTTACCACCCGGTGCTTTGGAGACATTTTAAAAGGGAGAGCAGCTCAGCATGTTTTTCTGTTACAACCAAAGAACAAATTGTCTGGTCCCAGCATGGAGTAGAGTAGCTTCAACCAGACTTGTAGAAAGGGTTAGAGTGAGGGCTGGGGATGGGGGTGGAAGGAAATGAATAGAGTTCATCCCCTCCACACCAGTGTGTGTGGTATCATTATTTTCTTTAAAGTAAAGTTTCTGGGCTTCAGCTGCACTTAAATTCAGATACAGGCTTAACCAGTAAATTCAAAACTAAATGATCAATTGCTTGTCAGCCTGGAGTAGCCAGGCCTCTGATTTGTGGGTACACTTGTTAAAGACTGGTGGCACACCTTCTAAAAGAAGCACTCTCACTATCAGGGAAAGGAGTCATTTTAAGTATGCTCATGGTATGTGTGCGTGTGCATGCATGCGTGTGTGCATGTGTGTGTGTAGTTATTGCTGTTGATTTTTATTTTTATGAAAAGTTCTCTGTAAGTAGCTCAGGATTCCCTCTTACTTTTGCTCCTCCTGTCTCTGTCTTCTAAGCACTGGAATTGTAGACACTACCGGTCACTATCCCTGGAACAGTTGACTTTCTATGTTTCAAGTTCCCTAACCCTATAGGAAAACCCAGCTAACATATTTTCCCCGCTAAAACTAGGGGTGACTTGCTTTCTGCAGTACTTCCCGCTAGAACCATGAACAGCTCAGGAAATGCAGCCTGTGCCTTCCACTGACAGTGCCCACACATAGGAAACACTGATGATGCGGGCACTGCTGCTGTACAACTCAGCTGTCACTTTAATTTCAGTTTAAATGTAAAGCAAACATATGTCAGGTAGCAACTATATTGCACTGTAAATGTTGCTTTTCTTTCTTCAGATGTGGGGATGAGATGCGAGTTGTACCCAAGCCTTTCTCGCTCTTGCTGCACTGTGGCTGGCTGGTTCAATTCAGCTGTTCTGGCCTAAACTCCTCTCCAAGCTGACTGATTCAAACTGGCCTCTCTTCGCTTCTGACTGAATTGCTCTGTTTGGCCTCAAACTAATTCTGGCAATATATTTTAATCTTCTAGCTCCTTCTATCTTCACCTGTGTCTAGCTTGTTCTATCTGCAAAATGCCTCTGTAAGCTGTCCCAGGAAAAACAAAAACCTTCTTTCCCCCTCCTCTGCTCTTAAATAGCCTCTCTTTCCTATCCTATTCTCGTGAGAGCTGGTTGTATCCTATCTCCCACTCAGTCTGTCTAGTCGGCCCCTCAATTAGATGTCACTTTCAAACATGGCTGCTTCCTTCTATATACTCACCTTACCTTCATTGTTTAGGATTAAAGGTGTGTACTAAGGCATGTCTGTATTTCGGCCAGATCATACTGTAATCCAGAGTGTGTCTGCCCTCCAGCTAGTTCACATAAAAGGTCTTTGGATGTGATTTCTTACCAGAGCAGCTATGTCTCTGGATTAAAAGTCCTCTACAGTAAGGACAGTACAGTGTTCATAATTCCCAAAATTCCTTCCCAAAAGTTATGTATTGATGGTTTTTCTTCACCTCAGCTGATGACCCATTCTATTTATTCTGTCTACAGTAAAAATAATTTCACAAATTATTTGGTATGGATAAATTTACTGTTACCTGTGTAATAGTAAATAAGTGTAAAACAATTTAAACATTGAATGCACACATGAACAAGATAAACTATACATGGATAGATTTTAGAAATTAAATTTTCAGAAAATTATGAAGCATTGTTAAGGAAATCTCTACACAACTACAACCACTGCTGGCCAGCACAGACAGGCAGAAAGCTGTTCCTTTCTATAGCCAGACCAGTAAAAATACTTTGATCGGACCCTGAGCATTTTCTGAGTATCTTCTCCCATTGATACTTAAACAGATTTCTAAATATAATTCTCTTTCCGGCCTCTGCCACGGGTCTGTACAGGTGGGTGATGCGGTATGGCATGACACAACGTAACTGCTGAAGTTTGCAGTACACACTACGCCAAAGTCCACAGGAGCAGCTCCTCATTCACAGAGCAGTGGTTCTCAGCCTGTGGGTCACAACCTCTTTGGGGGCCAAATGACCCTTTCACAGGGGTCATATATCAGACATCCTGCATATCAGATATTTATATTATGACCCATAACAGTAGCAAAATTACAGATATGAAGTATCAACAAAAATAATTTTATGGTTGAGGGGGTCCTCACCACAACATGAGGAACTGTAGTAAAGAGTCTCAGCATTAGGGGGGTTGAGAACCACTGCTCTAGAGGCTCTTACTTGGCCTGGCCTGTGTCTGTCTCTCTCTGCTTTGATGGATCCTGCACAGCCCCTGATCTCCCATCCTTGACCTTCATAATCTTCTGGTCTGGTCTCTATCACATCCTGTCCTCTGCACCTTTTGTGCTACAACACTACCTTTCCTCTCTGGGCTATTCTTGTCTCCTGTCTCTCGGTATGTTCACACAGCTCTATATCATCCACATTTTTCCTTCTCCTAAGCCTGAGATAGTCTCCTT
Organism: Pachyuromys duprasi; assembly: GCA_028658305.1. Lineage (NCBI taxonomy): Eukaryota > Metazoa > Chordata > Mammalia > Rodentia > Muridae > Pachyuromys > Pachyuromys duprasi. Next base: position 60,898,612 of record CM053766.1, read on the forward strand.
GTGGGCATCGTAAGCTGTGATAGCCTAGACACACTGTCTCTAGTCCTTCCCTATATCCCAAATCCTAGGCTCCAAACACCAAAGGCCTGTGTTTTGAAGAAAAGGTTTCCTTTACCAATTACTGTGAAATGGAAACAGCACCTGTCTACATTTTAAATGATCCTAGAGTCTTTAATACAGATATATGCTTTATCGTTTGGAAAAAGGTTACTTCACTTTAAATAACTTCAATATAGTCACAACTAGTGTGAAATAAATGGCACATATTTAAAGTACATAATTTGATGTCTCTTAACAGCTACATAGATTTATGAGACCATAAAGAGGAGAATGTTTCCATCACTGCAAAGCTTTTCTTTGTCACTATGTGCTGCATTGCATAAGACTGAACCCAGATTTTTCTGCGTGCTAGCGAGTGCTCTGTGTTCCATCACTAGCAAGTGCCCCATCGCTGAGGTGCACTTCCAGCCTGGGTCCCCTTTACATCTCTTACTACATGCCTTGCTTGCTACTTTCATTCCTGCCCAATGAACCCCTACAGACAGGAAGGCAATCTGCTATGAAAATACTTTGTGCTTCATGAATTACAGGTTTTCCCATCCAGGTAGTGGAGATAAACAGTACTGCTCTGCATTGGCTTAGCATTTAAATAGAATAAGATGTTGCTTTTTTATGTCTACTTTGTTTTCCTTTGCATAACTATTTTGAGAGTCATCCATGGTCCAGTAAGTTAAAGTTCATTCCTTTTCCTTGCTAAGTAACGTTCATTGTCTGGGTATGCTCGCACAGGGATGACGTGTCATTCACTAACAACATATTGATGTATGTTTCTGGTTTGAGTGGTTACACATAAAACTTCTATAAATATTTATGAGCAAGTCTTTGTGTAGACAAGTGGAGTGGTTAAATCATGTTTTTTTAAATTGAAAATGGATTTTTTTCCTACAATGTATTCTGATTATGGTTGCCCCTCTCACCATAACCTCCCTTCTTCCCCATCCATAATCTTTCTTTCTCTTTCTCATTAAAATACAAACAGGTAAATCATGATGAGGAGGAGGACAATGGTGATGATGATGACAGAATAAAATAATATAAAGCCAAAAACAAATGAAAATAAAACATATTAAATAGAAGGAAAGGAGCAAATGAAAAAGCTCAGGAAACACATATAGACACAGTGGCACATGTGTTCACACACAAATCCCATAAAAATGCAAAACTGGAAACTGTAATAAAAACACAAAGGACCTGTAAGGAAAAACAAAACAAAACAAAACAAAAAACCAAGAAGCCACGACAAAGCTTTATGAGACAAAGAACCCTCAAAAATCCCATCTACAAATCCAGCTCTCAGAAGGCTCTAGAAGGAAACTTCAACTTGAAGATGTTAACCACATCCAACAAAACATAAGGAATAAACAATCTCAGACAAGCAAATCAAAAGAAGGGGGAAACAACAAAATAACAGGAAGCAGCAAACACTGCTTATTGATAACTCTCAACATCAATGGTCCAATTCCCCAGCAAAAACACACAGACTAACACAATGGATGTGAAAACAGGATCCATCCTTCTGCTGCATCCAAGAAACACACCTTAACATCAAGGAGAGATATCCCTCAGGGTAAAAGACTACAAAAAGATATTCCAAGCAAATGGAACCAAAAAGCAAACAGGGGTAGCTATTTTAATATCTGACAAAATAGACTTCAGACCAAACTAATCAGAAACAACAGGGAAGGCTACTACATACTCATCAAAAGAAAAATCCACCAAGACGACACTGCAATTCTAAACATCTGTGCACCAAATACAAGGGCTCTCAAGTCCACAAAAGAAACACAGCTAAATGCTTAAATCACACATTGACTCTCATACACGGATACTGGAAGACTTCAATATCCTCCTCCTCTCAATAGAAGGGTCATCCAGACAAAAAATAAACAGAAATACCAGGGCTAAATGCATCATAAACCAAATGTACCTGACATATATTTACAGAAAATTTCACCCAAACACTAAAGAATATACCTTTTTCTCATCAACTCATGGAACTTTCTCCAATATTAACCACATATTTGGGTCATGGGTATTTTTATTTGTTTTTTTAAAGAAATTGGCAATATTAAGTACAGGTGGTCTCTTTAGTTTTAACCATTTTACTACAAGAACAATAAACACTTTCAGCTGCTTGACTTTATCCCCGAGCCCACTGATGCCATTTTCACTCATAGGGTTTTCTTTTTCTGTTTTATTTTGAATATTTTTTGTGGGGAATGTCCCTCTCAGGAGACAATTAAAAAGGGGGACAACAGGATAAGTTAATTGAGGCTCTTTTTACCATTAATTTTTAGAATTTGACAAAAAACAGTCTGTCCCCTGCCTATAAATATTGGGGTGTATGCTTTCCAGGATCACCCCTTTACCATCAGTCTACTGTCCTCCAAAATCAGCACACCAAAGCTCTCCTGGTGGAGATTTTTAACCTTGAAATTAAAACAGAGGGGGAACCTGTGGGAAATGTCGCCATAAGCCTTTTGGGGGCCCATAGGGAATGTCGAGTGAAGCATCAGCGACTCCTGCAACTCCTCGAAAGGTCCTGATCCACTGCACACAGTGGACTCCTAGCACACTAGTGAAGTCTCAAAAGTCTGAGGCTAGGACAGTGACTGCCTCCCACTGTCTTTACAGCATTCTCTTAAGGTGACCTTCCCCACCTATGTCTCCCACATTTCCTTATAATTGCACCAACCTGGTTGATTGTAACTGGTGCTTGAGGCTACCATGGGATGGCCTGATTGGCCTTTCAATCATTTAAAGGCTGTTACACTGGACAATAAAGTTAGATCTGCACCTTTGAGTCTGGTCTCGGGAGTCTGATTACCCAGGACTCTGTGTGAGCTCAGCCACTACTCTCTCCCCTTGGTTCCTGATCCCCATGATTTTCTATTGTAGCATCTCCCAGTTCTCACTGATCTGGTTTCTGTTTTGTTGTAAGCTTTTTCATTTGCACATTATCACACATGTATATAAAGCATTTAAATCATATTCATATTTCATTACTTCTCTTGCTAACTTTCCATTCCCTCTAAGGCCCTTCATCCCTACTAGTCTCTTTCTTTCTTTCTTTCTTTCTTTCTTTCTTTCTTTCTTTCTTTCTTTCTTTCTTTCTTTCTTTCTTTCTTTCTTTCTTTCTTTCTTCTCTTCTGTGCCCCATGGGGTTTTATTAGGGTTTCTTATAGAATCCTGGTTGAAAATGTCCTAGTTAGGGTTACTATTGTTGTGATGAAGCACCATAATAAAAAATGTATTGGGGAGGGAAGGATTTATTTCATCGCTTACTCTTCCTTAGTATATAGTTCATCACTGAATGAAGTCAGGACAGGAACTGACACATGGCAGAAACCTAGAGGCAGGGACTGATGCAGAAGCTATGGAAGAGTGCTGCTTAGTGGTTTTTCCTTGTGGCCTTTTCAATCTGCTTTCTTATAGATCCTAGCAAGAAAAAGATCACCAACACAGGGGTGGGACCACCTGCATGGGCTGGGTCCTCCCAAATCAATCACTAATTAAGAAAATACCCTTACAGTCTTGTCTATAGCCTGTTCTTGCAGAGGCATTTGCTCAGCTGAGACTCCCTTCTCTCTGATGACTCTAGCCTGTGTCAAATTGACATTAAAAAAAAACCTAGCTAATAAAGGGATTGTTTACAAAAGTACAGGCTGCTTACCAGTGATGCCTTTCCCTACTCCAGCAACTATTAACTGCCTAGAGATACTATGGGAAGGGTGAGGCCTGGTGACTGTCCCCTCCCTAAAACCATTATCTGCCTACAAATCGCCAGAGATGGGAGAAATCTCATGCCTCCAACACATATACCATGGCAGAATATTGATAAACCTAATCTTTTTTTCTTTTCAACATTTTCACTTATTTATTTTCTCTGTGGCTTTGTGTTGGGGGCATGAGACTACGACAGTCCATTTGTGAAGGTCAAAGGACTACACACTGAACTCAGTTCTCTCATTCCAAGTCATGGGTTCCACAGAACACACTCAGGTTGGCTGACTATGTGACAATGGCCTTCACCCAGTGAATCATCTCACTGGCTCTGGCCCAGTCTTATGCTGGTCACTACAACTGCTTTGAGACCAAGAATGTAACAGCTATGCCATTTGTCACTCTCAGAAGATAGCATCCTAACTCAACCTGTTTCTTCCTTCAACTCTTTATATTTTGTGTGTGTTATAGTGTGCAGGTATGCATTCATGTGTGTGTGTGTGTATATGTGTGTGTATGTATGTGTGTGTGTTTGTGTGTGTGTAGATGACCATGCCTGTGCATATGTGTAGATGCCAAAGAGGACAGAAATGCTCTGCTTTCTCACTCTGTACCTTATTCTTCTGAGTCTGTCATTGAACCTGGAGCTAGGCTGATGGCCAAAAAGCCCTCAAAAACTTCCTGTCTCTACTTCCCAACAGCAGCAGAGTTCTTGGGGTGGAAGTGGCCATCTGAACTCAGGTCTCCATGCTTTCGCAGCAAGTGCTTTCACCCACTGAACCATCTTTCTAGCCCTCCATTCTGACATTCTTTTTATTGATCCTTCTCCGTATTCCCTGTGCCTTGGAGGAGGTGATAAAGATGTCATGCTCATGCCTACACATTCCAGAGTCCCTTGTTCTTACCACCTTTACCAGTTATGAGTCTCTGCAATTACTCATGCCCACTGTAAAAGGGAGCATCTATGACCAAAGCTACTGGGTGTAGGGATCATTACTCTCCTCAATGAAGGGATGTCCTCTGGTACCTCGCAAGTACCTTGGGGATGATTTGCAGTATGGGCCTGAGGTACTCCTTTTAATGTTTCTGGATAGTTCTTTAGAAAGGCAGGGAGTTCCCACACCCATGTGCTGGTCATCATACTCCTTAAGCTTGATGCGATCTTCAGCAGATGTTTCTGCTTCCCTCTGCTATTCCCTCCCCTTGTAAACACTGCCCAGCAAACACAGCCTTTGTCTTTCCCAGCTCATATTCATCTTTTTCACTCCCTGAGTTCACTGGCCACAATCCTTAGCCGCAGTCCATCCACACTGCACAGCAACTGGGGACTCATTCAGTTCAAGCATAAGTCAGATCCATGATAGAACTCATCTTGCTTGTCCCTCATCTCTTGTAGCTGGCCTTTCATTGTTTAATCTCTGTGTAATTCCCTTTGCTTATGGTTCTGCCTGTTTCACTTTTTTGGTCATTCAGTTGGAAAAAAAAAAAACATGGCCTCAACTATTCCTTTTTTCTCTAGGAAATCAATTAATTTTTTCCAGAAAGTATTTGGTTCAATGGCATACCCTCTATTTAAAGAAGATAGAAAAGCAAAAATAATGTTATTCTCAGGATAGTTTATGAGCTAGGTGAGATCCACACTACCTCAGTACAAAGCTTCAGTTCGGAATGTCCCTCATCAATTTTTAGGCCTAAAAAATGCAGAGCTTCCTGGCACAGAGCCATATAACAAAAAGTAGTAAGAGAAAAGCTACTTCTTTGGAGATTCATGACCACACCGGCTGTTGACTCCATGGGGGTATGAGGCCATAGAAAGGATTCCCACACACTGTCACTCAAAGCTTTTGGCTTCGCCCTAGCTGGGGTTCATGCCTCCTCTCCCTCCTCCTGCAGTGCTGTGAGTCAGCCAGCATTGCTGACAAGCTTTTGCTCCTCTCTTGGTAATCTTAGCTCCTTCCCTTCCTTTCTCCCAGCCAGAGCTCCAATTTCTCTATTTCTCTTATTAAGAAGGTGACAGGAGTTAGCCCAGCAAAGTTGTACTCCACTGGGTCAAAGGACAATGGCCTTAAGGGAGATGAGCAGGATGTGTGAATCCTTGCCATTTGGGGGGTCATTGTCATTACTGAGGACTTTATAAATATATTATTCTAAAAACTGCCATCCTAGAACAGTGGATGGGAACATAGTTTAAACATAAAATGGATGCCTTCTGATGACCTAAATGTAGATAAAGGTAAGGTTCAAAGATATCCTGTCTACTGCCCATAGAAATGTAAAACTCCTGGTACTTTTCAACTTATCATGCTAGCACTGATTTCAGGATGCACGATGCCTTGACAGCACATCTTTGTATAACAACTGTGTGAGAATTGTAGCAGAGAGCAAAAAGAACAATAGGAAAAGGAAAAGCTAGATATTTTTGAATGAGTAACACAACAAACATTAGCTGTGATCCCCTGTTTGGGAACTGTAAATGAATACCATCTTTGATCATAAAGGATCCAGTAACAAAAGGACAAAGGGTTGTCCCCTCCTATAATTACCACAAAATTTTTTCCTGAATGGATCTGGCCTTTGAATTTCAATTAAATTGATTTACAATTGTAAATAGAATCAATGTGGTAAAGTACAAAGATAGGTGGATGGTAGCTGGGTAGAAGATAGAAGGACAGATGTAGGTAACAGTAATTAGATGATAGATAAATAGATGATAGATAGATATAGATAGATGAGAGGTAGATGACAGATAAATGGATAGATAAAGAATAGATATATGATAGATAATAAGATGATAAAGAATCAATGAAGAAATCCAGAAGTCATTATTTCACATTATTTTCTCTGTCTTTAGTAGGACAAGCAGACTTTAATAGCAATAAATGAACATGTCTCTCAAAGAATGAGCTCACATATGCATAATAAAAGCCTGTGGTGCAGTCATTAAGCCAGAGTCCCCAAAAGTAGCACTTAGGATTCTGCACCTTCATGCATGGTCTCTGTGCTCTTACCTTTCACTAAAACTTATGCCTGCCAGGTTTGAAGTGGGCACTGTGGAGCCAAGTTTCCTGGGTTCACAACTCAACTCCACAAAATAGCTTTGGTCTCATCCCTCTGTACCTGGTTCCTCATCTCTAAACCAATAATGATAACTACAGCTTGTGCCTTGTAGAATTACAAAATTGTTCAGTAACTTTGGAAACTAAATGTAAGAGGGAACCAAGCAGATGGCTCAGTGGGTTTTTAAAGTACTCACGTCCAAGCCTGGTGACCTGAGGTTTGATCTCCAGAACCCACTAGGTAGAAAGGGGGAAACAACTCCCACAAGTTGTCTTATGATCTCTATATGTGCCCCAAGGTGTGTGTGTGTGTGTGTGTGTGTGTGTTTCCCCGGCTATGGATCTTCTATGAAGCTGTCCTTTGCTTCAAGAAATGTGAATAATTACCTTCTGCTCTTCTTCTTCTTTTTTTTTTCCTTCTGCTTTTCTTAATGCAAGTTATACTGTGGCATCTGTATGTCTTCCCTAAATCAATGTCGTGTGTCTGAAGAAAAATTATTCTTTACACATCTCTTTCAAGACAACTTGGCACATACAGAGACCCCTGCATGCTGATCTGTCCTCGGGATCTTCTGTGGTTCCACTTTGTAGGATATCATTCATGGAGCTGGAATTTACCATGACCCAACACCCCAGTTTCTAGCAAAGACTATCTCCGAATAAGTAGGTTTAGAAACTCTTCTTATGCTCTAGATCCTAGATTAAGACTGTGCTGGTTGGTCTTATATCAACGTGACACACAAACTAGAAAGGAGGAAATCCTAATTGAGGAAATGCCTCCATACTATCCAGCTGTAAGGCATTTTCTTAATTAGTTATTAATGGGGGAGGCCCCATTAATTGTGGTGGTACCATCTCTGGCTGGTGGTCTTGGGCTCTATAAGAAGGCAAGCTGAGCAAGCCATGGGGAGCAAGCCAGTAAGCAGCACCCCTCTGTGACCTCTGCATCAGCTCCTGCCTCCAGGTTCCCGCCCTGTTTGATTTCCTGTCCCGATTTTCTGCCATGATGAAGAGCTAGCTATAAGGCTAATAAACCTTTTTCTCCCCCAACTTGTTTTTGGTCATGGTGTTTGGCCTCAGCAATAGAAACCCTAAGACTGGTTGGAAAGATGGCTATAATAAGCCCTTCAGCAATGTCCCATTAATAACTCTATGGGGTGGCTTCTACCATGGACCAGGATGTGACATGGGATCATGGGAGGTCTAAAAGGAATGCGCCTGGATGTTCCATGGTTATCTGGTCAAGTTGCCAGGCCCCCTTTCCTCCAGCCTGCTTGCCTTTCCACCTACCCTGGCATTCCTTCCTACTCAATGCCTGTGCCTTCTTTCTTGTTTCTTATTTACTTCTTGTTTACTCCACTGAATCACTTTCTGCAACGATAACTTTCTCCAAGGCAGGAACCTGGAGGCAGGGGCTGATGCAGAGGCCACAGAGGGGTGCTGCTTACTGGCTTGCTCCTCATGGCTTGCTCAGCCTGCCTTCTTATAGAGCCCAAAACCACCAGCCCAGAGATGGTACTACCACAATGAGCTGGGGCCTTCCCCATTAATAACTAATAAACTATATAAAGCCTAGCTTCTTAATTGTACTTCAAACCCCTGTGTCCATTCTCTCCCTTTTTCACTATTCTCCAGACACACTAAGTTGCTTATGGCTCTCCAAATGGACCTCCCTCCCATTTATCTACCTCCCTCCACAGACTGTCCCGCATGCTGTGCCTTCTTACCAGAACATCCCCCCCCACACACACACCACCATCAATCACCCCAGTCATTTATCACTCACTTGGCTCATGTCTACAGTCTCCAAGACTAAGTAAGCTAAGACATCACCTCCCTTACATCTGCCCTTCCCAGTTCTCTTCCAACAGACACATCAGTCAGGCTCTCCTCATATTGTGAGTCTTATTTTTTTGTTTCCCCTCCAGAGCTATGACATCCTTAAAGAACCGTGTTTTGTTGATTCTTCTATTCAACCTTTGGCAGAATGCTCACACTGCTCCTGAACCTGATGCCCATTACTGAGATGAACATGCCGACCATGTGGTTAAGAGTGTCATGTCTGTGGTTCAGAGCAAAGAACATACCTGGAATCAGGCAGATCTGAGCTTAGGACATAGTTTGTCACATCTGTCCTATGATGTGTGGGTGACAAACTACATAGTTTGATTTGAATGCACATCTTGCAAATGATGACAATAGTTTTTACCCTGCAGAGATAGTCTCAAATTTATATAATAACCATCAAGAATTTTTATTATTGTGTTAGTAATGAGAGTTAAAATTTATTCCTATACAAATAAGGTCAGAATCAATAACAGTTCACTCAGTGTGTTGCCTGAAAGAGACTCTGAGATCTCTGTAAAATATCTGAGAATAACTGAACACACCTAAAAATGACTCTAAGGGCTCCAGTTTCTATGAGGGTGTTGCAGATAAAATATGTATGGAGGTCTTTTCAATATCAGGAGCAATTCCTTATCTTTCGGTCTAGCTTCCCAGTGCATTGCCTTGGGGGAAATTCTCAAATGTGCTGCAACTAGTATAGTCAATACAACATGAACTCAATTTAATAGTTAAAGTCCATATTGATCAGGGTGATAAATGCTACCCATGCAGTTCTTACTTAATCATTAAAGCCAGCTGATATGGGACTCACTGAGTTGGAACCCTGAGAGGTGAGGCAACTTTCCAAGGTAACACACCAGGCATGATGTGCTTCTGGATTTCACAAGGTCTTAAGATGCAGAATCAATGGCACTTCTTTTTGTTGGTGTGAGAGCTCCTGTTGACAGCCTGTGGACAACTTGAATTTCTCACAGGTTTCTCATGCGTAAGTTTTAAATGTGGATACTCTTGTGATTCAAATAGCCTTTCTACTACAGCTGATACTGCCCTACCTCTGGGATCTGCTGCTGCTGCTGCTCACTAAAGGCTGCAAGACCTATTAGCTGCTGTGGTTCCAAGCCTATAGTCATACACCATCTCCAAAATGGCACTTACAGAGTCATGATTAAAAACATGGGCTGCAGAACCTGTCTATTCTCATGACAGCCATGAGGATAACAGTCCTTGTTAATTTGGACTTATTTCTATTTTGCAATTAACCTTGTTCTTTAGAAAGAAAAAAAAAAGCAGCTGGTGCTTGCACGCTAACACCCTGACTATTTTCTGATAGGAAAGAATGGCTTGTTCTTTTCTTAATGTTCATTTAAGTGTTTATTTACTGACAGAGCATTATGTTTCTGGGCTGGCTTAGAATTCTCTACGTAAGCCAAAAACAGCCTTGAACTTATGATCTTCCTGTGTTTACTCCACCAAGTGCTGGGATTACAGGTGAGTGCCACCAAACCTGCTTGTATGTGGTAACGGGGATTGAACTCAGGGCTTTGTGCTTGCAAAGCCAGCTCTCTGCTGGCTATGCTACATCCCTAATTTAGAAATAACTTATTATCATTAGCTGTGTAATCCACTAGTTCTTTTATTAATTCGTTGACAATTTCATTTTCTTATTTAAAAAAAAGTCACTCGGCACTTGCTTTATGGAAGCATACTAAGACCACACAATATTGTGATGAAGATGTGATTTATTTTTCGAGTCATGTATACATAGCCTTGCTTCATGCTTTGGCAGTTTATTTACTAATAACAAAACCGGCATAAACAAATGCTGCAAGCAACAGAAGGAGCTGACTTTTAAAAGTCCTGCTCTGCCACTCATTCAATCTGAGGACAGGTTGCTCTGAGATTTTGCTCCTCGACCAGCAAAACGGAAAGAACAATACCTTATAGACCTTATAGAATTCCTATGGACAGTTAAGGTGTGCTATAAGGTGTACAGCACAAGATCTGAGAGGTAACAGCCACTCAGTAGATTTATAGGTCACATCTACAGCCAGGACCTGGGCACTATTCAAATAGATATATTTGGCATTTACAGTTGCCTTAAGGGAGGAATAAAAGTAAGAAAAACACTAACTTCAAAAGCCCACCTTATTGAAATACAAATGCCATTTTAGGCATTTGTATGGTGGCACTTAAATTAAAGTAATATATACCTTCATCCACCCACTCGTTAATTTGTCCCATAAACATTCATTTATCACCTTCTCTGCACTAATGGCTTGTCTAGGCACTGGAGATCTAGCATCAACTGGATCAAGATGGACAAACTCCACCTTGAACCTACATTCTAGAGACAGAGCCACACGTTCCTTACTATTCCTTGTCCCACAAACATGTAGCTGTGGAGTCTTTGCACTGGACACATAGGACTGCAGAGCCCAGAGCTCTATGGTAGACTTGGGGTGGCTAGAACAGCCTGGCCCAGATAAAAGACAGAATCAAGGAAAAAGTAATGACTTTGGTTTGGTCGTTGTGTGAGGTAGGCAAACGTGAGCAGCGGAAAGCTGTTTGGAAATGTTTATGGAACTAGGGTGGTGGTACTCAGGTGCTCCCGAGAAACAGGCCAATGCGTGTGGGCTTTGTTGCAGACCACTGAGAAACATTTAAGTTTATTAAATGGGGTTAGGGGTAATAAGATTGTGGATTATTTCAGAAAGATTAATTAGGCAACAGTGTAGAGACTGGATGAAAAGAAGAGACAAAGAACAGAGAAGACCAAGAAGCTGGCTGGTTAAGGGTCACTGGTGCCACTTGGGATGCATTTCAGTCAAGAACAGACTGGTCTTCTAACAAATTCAGGTACGTTCTCTTTCCTCTGTGTTACAAAGTTAAAAACACGCTTAAGGGGAGAAAAGAAAACTCATTTCATCTGAGAAAATTTTGATCTCATATAAAGAAAAAAGTCTTTTGCTATTTAAGGAATTGTTGATGTTCTTAGCAGCATAAATTAAATAAGTGTGTGGAGAGTCTGTATAGAAGACAGGCCCAATGGCAGACTATTCAACATAAGTTGCCCCACAAACATCAGACTTCATCACGCAAAGCCAAATTCTGCTCAAAAGCATCTTCAGACTCGTGCTCGTGGGTCAACTTACGGAAGAACATTTGCAAGGGGTCAGGTGTTCCTGGTCCACCTGAGTCATGAAAAGCGTGGTTGCAGCACCTCATTCTTCTCCTCCCTGTACTGCTGACTCAGGGCTCAGCTCATTCCCCAATCAGCAAGTGCCATGCAGCATTCTACCTTCCAACATCGCCTGTCACTTTCTACACTTCATATCAGACAAAAGGCCCTCAAGTCATATGTACCTGTTACTGTTGCTTGGAGTCTACTGACTCAAGTACAAGGTACCACAAATCAAGGTCATACTTGTCCCCCCTTCTATCTCCTTCCAACCCAACTTCTCTTTCCTGACTTTCTATTTATTCAGGAAATCCCTTCTCAGGCACTTATATCCACTTCTGCATTGATTACCAGAACCTCTGTGAAGGGCATCACTGACCAGCAAAGCCTTCTCCCACATATTCTTATAGCAACTGAGATCTGCTGTTATGGTTTGAACAAGAAATGTCCCTGAAGGCTCATGTGTTTGAACACTTGGTTCCCAAGATGACAAAATTGTGTAGAGAAATCTGTGGGACCTTAATGAGGTGACTCAGGTGGCCTGACTTTCAAAATAATTAAATGGGGATAGCAAAAAGCTCATCAGGCAAAGGTGTTTCTTGGCCACCTGAGTTTTATTGATGGAGCCCATGTAAAAGTGTTAGGAGAGAACCTACTCAACAAAGTTGTCCTCTTACCTTCACATATACTGTGCCATAAACACCCACACATATACACTGTGCATTTACACACACAGACACACACACACACATACACACACATGAATTAATAATCCATTTTAAATGATGATGAAAAACCTCTCAAATATTCAGCTCAAAAACATGAGGGATAGTCTAAAAGCATATAACATACAACTCCTTCAAAGGACAGAAGGATTTGAAATGGTGAGCATTGACAAGGCCATGCTTACTTGGTACCCTGCAGCCCACGTGTCCTTTCATAAGATATAACGTGACTACCCACAATTTTGTTTAGAGACATGTATGTACTTTGCAGGTGGCATTATGTCGGGTATATTATAGGCATCTTTGAAGACAAAACAAGCTCAATTTTTCCTCTGGGAAAGCAGCTTAATTTTCAGTCGCAAAATCTGGAAATCTATTCAGTGAGACTATATTTCCTGAAACATTTAGGTAGGAAGCAAGATCTTGATCAAGCATTTTTAGTTAATCGTCTGCAGCCTGTACACACACACAAAAGATATTACTGGAAACACTTGCATATTTGTTTATCCCCAAATAATACCCTCTATGTTCATTCTTAGAAAAAGAAAGAATTCCACTGAAAGAAATGCTTCCATGACTGGCTGAGTCATTCTGTGGCGACTTTTCCAGTAAGCTACACTATGCTGGATGCTGTTCAAAAGAGAAAATGTCAAACCCACTGGGGTTCAGTATGCCATGTGGGTGGGTTTACTCAAGCCCAGAAATACAGGCATTGGAACCAATATCTTGGGAAACAACACAACGGCTCACAAATCAGAGCCTGGATTTTAGAAGTCCCTTTTCAGCTAAATATTTTTTTAAATAAATGTAAGTTAAAAAAAATACACAAGTGACAATCTTTTTTTTTTTTTTTAGAATCCTGAAGTTGAAGATTGGGTGTTATAAAAGTCAAACTTTCTTCTTTGCAAAGCTTGAATGTACGTCTCTGGTAGACTTCCACGTTTCTATTTAAAACGTGCTATTGGGGGCTCTACCTGCAGATTAGCCCCTTCCTCTGTCAGAGAGTCATCTATGAAATAGTGAGGTTATGAGAAATTTTTTGTAGCTGTTCTTTTATTTATTTGCATTTTGTAACTTTTCCATAAATGGTTTACAGTTATAAGGGAAAAAAAGATGCATTAAAACCATAAAGAATTCAAATACTAAAATTAGGAGGTTTCCACTCTAAAATTCAAGACACCACAAAATCAATCACTGAACACTGGACACTAAAATTTCCAGTGTTCCAAATACATTGCTAAGAATTGCAATTTCATTCACGTTCCTGTCATCCAAGGTACTGTTGATGATGATGCCACAGCCAGTTTGCTCTTAGCCGAATATTCTGCTACTCGGTAAGTCTTATGATAAACACCTTTGCTTTCTTCCTAGCACCCTAAGAATATCAAATGGTTTAGAACTTGTATCGCTCTGGGGACCAATCAACCTAACACCACTCCAAGCCACCAAATTTACCACATCCTATAATTATCTAAAGGATTTGTAGATGTAAGACTGAACAGTTATCTCGGTCAAACTTGATGGCAACAACAGAATCTTCTTTCTCAGTCGGTGCTAAGGAGAGCTCTGGAAACACTGCTGTGGGGACTCATTCCTGGGTTCGAAGACCATGTTCTGCAAAATGGCTCAAGCCTCCACCATGGATTTTTTCCCCCCTAGACCCTCAGCCTTCCCTCCCTTTTGATAAAGAACTATCAAACTGACTCTTAGTAAATAATAGGCATTAATACAAACTCTAGACTTTGAACATCTGCCATGTATCTAGCATTTCCAGGTAGTTGACCCTACTGAAGCGTTTACTAGGTAGCCATCATTCTCACTATGTTCATAGGAGATAAACAGCAGCTTCGAGAATTTCCTTAATGCCCATGATAATTAATCAACAAGACAAGATTTGAACCACTACCTGACTGATCCTAATGTTACTGTTGCTTTTGGGGATTCTGGGTATGTAATCGCTTTGGCTTCCTGTCTTAAGCCTTGTCTCTCTAGTCTCAAGAGACCTTTTCATCTGTCCTCTGATTTTCAACACTAACTTGGATACCCCAATTCTTTTTCCTTTGCAGAGCTCATAATCCTGATAGATGCAGTGCTTCCTATCTACAAGATATGAATTATCTTCAAGATCTTTAGGCATTTATTTTGCCCATGGCTATTTTCCTCTAAGATACTAGTAAAAATTTCAAAATAGTAAATAAAAAAAGACTTTTCCAGAATCATTTATCTCCAAGACAGTTTGGATGTATATTAAATAACCCATAATTCACTCTCTTGTCCATAGGCCTAGAATATCAATTTTGTTCATTACCTTGCTAAAACCATATTGGACACCAGTATCCCTGCTCCATCATTATAGTAACTTAATTACTAAACAGAAAATCCAACTGACAGTGGACTGTACTGGTTCACAGACCCAAAAAGTTCAAAGCTAGAACTAGGTTGATGAAGTTGCTCAAGTAATGTCACCAAGTAATGTCACTCCACTTCCTGGTTCAATGCTCCTCAATCTCAGCCTCTACTTGAAATGAGGTATCTGCCTGTCATGCCCACTCTGTTCCCCTTCAGTAACAGCATGATCGCCCACAATCAGACTGAGAGGGAAATCAAGGCAGGAACTACCAGAGTGGGGGTGGTGAGACCTCCAGGCAGCTATGAGTTTAAGAACAGACTCTCAGGAGGTAGGCTTCACTGAAGAGCTCATTTAAGTGGAGGGAACAAAGGCTATTGAAACTTTTGGGAAATAAGTAGAGGCTTTTTGGGTGAGTGTACATCATTGACCAGAGCTAAGGTCCTGGGAATGCCTTGTTTTCATGAAGAGGAATTCCATGTTTCCTGGACATGACTTTATAAGAAGATAAGAAGTTTAACCTGGACCTTGGCCACCAGGCTATGTGACCACCTCAACGGTGGGGATCATGAAGCTAAGTGCTCCAGGACATGCAGGCCCAGAGCAGGGAGGGAGGAGTCCTGCTCCTGCTGGTCTCAGGAGAAGATTTTCAGGATTTGGACACCCCTTGACCTCTCTCTTGCTCGAGGCCATCTCCCAATGTTGCACAGCTCCTTGGCCCCTCATCTGTCAACAACTCCAAGCTTACATCCCATGAAAACGCACCACATGCAGATTGTGATCATTGCTTTAGGAGTTATAGGAAGCCTACATATCAGTCGGAGAGCCCTTGACCACACAAAGGCAGGATGGTCTAATTGAAAAGTATGTGCTTAAGGACAAAATGGATCTGGATTGAATACACTGTTTGTCACTAGGCAAATTATTCAGTATTGGTTTCCCTGATTGTCAAATAAAGTTATACATTAGAGTTGACTTGATGTCCTAATATTTAAATGAAATAATGTAAATAAAGTACTTAACACAGTGCAAGGTGTATCACTGGTGCACATCATATCATCAAATCATATACCACAGTAGCCATAACATTAGCAGGACCATGTATGTAGTAATATTAATATAAATTAGGACTACTAGCATGTCAGATAGCTCAATGGTGACTGGGGTTGGAGAGCAGTAAAAAGACTTCATGAAGAGGTGGATCTTACTAGAATAAAAAGTTATGGTAAGTAGCATCTTCAGGGTATGAATGACATACAGCACCTGCAGGAGCTGAATATAGGTGAGAATGTGGGCTGGTAGACTGGACTCAGCTTGTAGGGGGTTGGATGGGGCTAAGAAGCCTGAAATCAATTCACTGAATGAGGCTTCCAGAAGTTGGCAAGCAATAGACAGACATGACAAGGGGGGACATATGTTTCAAGGACTGACTTGAGACAGATGTCAGAGGCCAATTTAGAAACTTATTTACAAATCATAAGCAGATGCAAAGGCAGGATTCATATCGAGCAGTGCCATGGTAACAGAGTAAAGAGATACATGAAATAAGATTTCAGAGGTAATGAGATTCATCAGCTGATTGGATGTAGGGAATGAAAGGGAAGAATTAACATGTAATCATTTTTAACCCCAGATGGCTTGAGAAATAAAGATACCATTGACATAAGGAAAGGACAAAATAAAGACAACTTGGGGTGTCTAGAGGAAGAAGAAAATGGACTTAGTTGTGACATTATGTTTTTTGAGGTGCGAATAAAACATTCACACGGTCATGGGCAGATTAAAAGCACTGATGGGAGAGTTTCAGGCACAAGTTAATTTTTATCTTTTGTGGACTGTGTGTTTGTGTGTGTGCACAAGTGCATGTGTGTGTGTACATGTGTGTGTGTGTGTATATACATGTACATGTGTATGTGTGTGCTTTTTTTACTCTTCTGATATAATTTTCAGTTTTATCCGTAATCTAAAGCTCCCAGAACTATACAATCTTCAGCTCAGATTCATGATTTAAAAACATTAGTTTTTCCTTGGCCAATACTCTAACCTCAGAAAGTCTCTCCTTCCTTTATCTCTACTCCTATCAGGAAGATTATTCCAGAAATTCCTCTCCACAGGGCATGACAATTACTTGATAGCCCTTTCAGTACTATGTTGAAGTCCTCATGTATTGCAGTTTGGGTCCCCATATAAACCAATGAACAAATCTTTTTGCTTTTCATTTCTCTGTACAGAAATATCCATGAATGGTTCTACATGTGTCTCAGTGTTTTGGGAAAATTGCTTATTCCATCCTTATTAACGGTCTTGTATGGGTCAAATATGGAATGGTACACAGAAAATTCTGAGCATGTATCTTTGTTCTGAGCAGAATTTGCAACCTGAAGTCATATCTGAATGGTCCTGGTCTTCACATTGAAATTGTGACTCAATCATTTTGAATGAATGACTGCATATAAATGTGCGTGTTTGAATTAGAATTGCCACTGTAGGCTCATATATTTGAATGTTTGGTCCCAGTGGATAGAACTGTTTGGGAAGAAGCAGGACATGTGCCCTTTTCGGAGGAGATGTGTTACAAGGGTGAGCTTTGAGATTTCAAAAGTCCATATCATTCTCAGCTAGCTCTCTCTGACTCATGTTTTTAGATCATATGTAAGCTCTCAGCTACTGCTCAGGCACAGTTTCTGACTGCTACCTGCCATGATAGTCATGGTGGATAAACTCTAACCCTCTGTAACCATGAGTCCTCAAACTGTTTTTTCTATAAGTTGCCATGGTCATGAGGTCTTTTCAGAGCAATAGAAGAGGAACTAAGACAATGTGTTACAGATTTAAATAACAATCCAATAAATCTTAGAATCCTAAAAATGCCATGAGATTCACTACAAGTCCTTGGTACTTCAGTTTGCTTCGTCTTCAACATTTTTACATATCAGACTTGAGAAACATTTAAAATGCTTGAATAACTCCTTTAGTTTAGCCATGAAAGTCTACAGCAAAATAAAGAGATCTACTAAGTGCTTTAGCAGTGAATGTCCTAGATAGGATTTTTACTGCTGTGATGAAACACCATGACCAAAGCAGCTTGGGGGAGAAGTGTGTTTATTTGGTTTATGATTCTAACTCACTGTTCATCACTGAAGGAAGTCAGGTGTAGAAGGAATCTTTCATATATTGTGTGGCTGCAACACCTGTCAATTAAAAATCCTAGTGCCTATAGCCAAGACAGGAAATAGGGGTAGGACAGAACTGTCATAGGCAGAAAGGATTCGGGGATAGAACCAGGAAGATTGAGCCAGTGAGATGTGAGGAAGATGGATGCATGGTGCCCAAGCTCAGGTAACTAGCCAGGTAGCAGAATTTAGATTAGTATAATGAGATAATCAAGTTAAGAGCTAGTCAGAGTAGAGCCTACCTCTATGGCCTTGGTATGTATATACTATTGTAGGAGTCTCATGAGCTCCAGGAGCTTGGGGATGGGTGAAAAAACGGCCCCTGAAACATAATGGCATCCTGCTACAGTCAGGACAGGAACTGAAACAGGGCAGGAACCTGGAGTCAGGAGCTGCTATAGATGCCATGGAAGGGTGCTGCTTACTAGCTAGCTCGTCTGGCTTGCTCAGCCTCCTATGTTATAGAACCTAGGACGTATGAACCATAATGGGTTAGGTTCTCCCCCATCAATCACCAACTTAAAAAACCCCCTGCAGCTGGATTTTACAGAAACATTTTTTTAATTGAGATTCCTCTTTTCAAATAACTCTAGCTTGTGTCAAGTTGACAAAACTATCCAGGATAGTGAATAAAAGAAAACAAGGACTATGGTCCAATGATGTAAGGAAGCTAAGACATGTAGAACAAATGCCTTTTCCCTTCTTGTATATACCATCACCTCATCTCAGGTAGAGTAGTAATCTTATCTTCAGATCTGTGAAGTCTAAGCCAGCCCGTGGGTGAAATGAAAACAGAATCTTTATAAAATAGAGGAGAAGGTCCAATTGGAGGCAATGAGAATACAAAGGAATCAGATATCAACAACTTTAAAAAGAAATGCGAAAAAAAAAGAAATGTGTATGTTCTCAATAGGCTTGACAGTTAAGAAAAAGCCTAAAGAGAAGGAAAACAGATTTAATTTCAAAAGCATTTACCCACTAGGCCTCTTGTCCAAGTTGTGGGTTGATTTAGATACCATATATATCAACAATATTCTATGCATAGAACTTTGCTTTGAAATAAAATGAAATTTCCCTTCTCTTAACTATCTCATTTCAACTAGCTAAAACCAGCACAGAGGAGAAGACGTGAGAGCAGAAAGGTTCAATATTTGGTCAGTAGTATCTCTTAGCAATAACTGTACAGAGCTATAGCAACATTACCCACTCCCATCAGTTTGCACTGAAATGAAATTAGTGTGCTTGCAATACTGTGAATACCTGATGTTTTGAAGATGCCGAACTTGGCAGATGTGTAATCAAGAAAATCATCTTCAGCGAGGGCTGTGTAAAAAAGCCTACTGAAGCAATTTGCAAGCATTCTTCTGTGAGTGGGATATGGGGGAAGCTCCAGCCCTCCGATTCAGGAATTCTGGAGCTGCCTGCCTTTTATTTATTTCCATGATGGTCCTCTTTATGTCTGTGTTCTCAGCCCCATTTAGTTCTTGCAGCTTTTGTCCTCTGGTTAAGAATCAGGAGTGAAAACCTAAATTCTGAAATGCTGCCTCTGAGAAAGTTTGTATGTCTCAGTGATTGAATGCCAATGTCAAAACTATATGCCACCTGATACTGGAAGCAGGCTTCTAAAAGTCATAACCAAACACAGCCTTCTGTTTATACTTTCTTATGTGAATTAAATACCAAAGCAAGTCAGAAATCCTTGATGGACTTAGAACTTTCCCACACACACAAACTTGCGCGCGTGCCAGCGCGCACACACACACACACACACGCACACACGCACACGCAAACATGCACACACACCATCCTTCCTTCCTTGATTCCCTCCACCTAGCCCTTTCTCATTACTTGCCAACATGACCATTCAAAAACAGCCTGCTTCAGTTGATTTTGGGGAACTGGATGTTAAATGAAAGTAAATAAAATATAGTGATGTGTACATATGCCTTCTGCTCAAGAGCTAATTGTTGGCTCTTTGCTACACTCAGGTGTCATATGATCAGTAGCTCTATAAAGCCAGCTGATTTCCAGGTTATCCACAGTCCAATAACTTAGAAATCCTGGGGCCGGGGAATGTTACTTCAGTGCAGCTTTTCTCAACCTCTGGGTCACAACCCTTTTGGGAGTCAAATGACCCTTTCACAGGGCTTGCGTATTAGATACCCTGCATATCAGATGTTTATGTTAGAATTCATAACGGTAAGGAATTTACAGTTATGAAGTAGCAATGAAAATACTTCTATGGCTGAGGGTCCCCACAACATGGAGGGTGGCACCGTTAGGAATCTCAGTGGAAGGACGCCTGCCTAGCAATTGGCACTGGATCAACCCTCAGCACTGAGAAAGAAGTGGGGAAGGAAAGAAGGAAAACAAATAGGAAGAAAGAAAAAAAAACTTAGTAGGCCAAGAGAGTAAGGAATGGAAGAGGCTAAAGTGGAGATAAATTATCAAAACAATACTGGGACAAAGACACCAATTTTTCCATTTATAAGTAAGAAATGAAAGACTTCGGTGAGATATGAAGCTGCTTCTCCAGGGTCAAGCGGCATCTGAGGTCTGATGCCAAAATCAAAGCTCTAATATCACACCATTATGAAGGTTCATTATTTTTCTGGTATCTATGGATATGAATAATATTCACCGTGGTTTTTTAACAATAAAATCTGGTCCAGGAGTTTGAAATAAGTAACTCAGTCCAGAAGAGCAGTAAATAAGCAAGCAAACAAACAGAATTTCCAATCATGCACCTCAATGATCCACTTACAAAGACCCGATTCTCCTCTAACCTGCAGAGAAAAGATGAATAAATACTTCCATCTCCAGCTCTAGAACTTTTACTATTGAGTATTTATGTCACCAACTCACTTCCAAGTTGCAATGCCTACTGAAACGAAAACACAATTGTCTGTCTCTCCAGACAAGGAGATACTTGTCTGCACACATTTCTGAAACATCACTTTGAGTTAGGCGTGGAGGCTTAATGAGCAAGCTGCCCATTCTTTCACATCCAGTTCTCAGAGCCTTCTCTTTGGACCTCCCTCTAACAATATTATTATGTTCTGGCTCTGTGTACCCAACAAGAAGCCAACTGCTGGCCAGGGCATTATTTACTGACTCCAAATGCAAATAAACCAGAAATGAACAAATGAGCTACTGGGGAGCAGAAATTTTCTTCCCTCCTTCCTTCCTTTTCTTATTTATCCTTTCTTTTCATTTTTACATTTTTCATTGTGCATATACATTTCACATGGCACTGTGTTATACAAGGACACTTACAAACACACACATACGTATTTTGTGGTGAACTTCTTCCCCTTCACACTGCCTACCCCGCCCCTTAATCTCTTTGTTCTAGACAATTTTGATTCTATGTTCATGTCTATGTGCATACATGGCTTAACATATCTATACAAAGTTTAGGCACCTCGAAAGAAAGAAAATATGGTATTTGTCTTTCTGAGGTGTCTTGTGTGAGGTTTGTTGAGTGGTGTGATCTTTGTGGCATTCCTTTGCCCTCTTATTTCTGAGATGCTCTTTCATGGCAAAATCCTTAATTTGCTTAACTTGATTGACTCTGGTTTCATCCATCTTTTTGTAAATGATAGCACTTTGTTCTTCCTGCCTGAGAAAAGTTCTGTGAAGCAACAAAGGAACAGATGAACTTATTTTGTTAACAATTGTGCTCTCCTGAATTATAACTGAAAAATTCCACTGTTGGGCATTCTGAGAACCTCCAAAAGTCCTTTGCCCACATTCTGGGACCCGGTTCCTCCCTTCCTTCAGTGGCTCATCACCAACACCCTGTCATCACTAATGACCAATGCACCATGTTTCCACCGTGGCTGCTGGTACCGTATTCCCTATGCACATGCTCCAAAGCCCACCACTGTGATGGGATCCATGGCTGTTTCCAGCTTGGAGGCAGCCATTTTGTGCACACACACACACACACACACACCACCTCCCCAATATTTCTTGTGTGAGTTTTTTTTGCGGGGTATGATTTTTGCGGCATTCCTTTGCCCCCTTATTTCTGAGATTCTCTTTCATGGCAAAACCCTTTCAGCTACCACTCTAGAAGTAAGAAATAAAACTAGGTTCTGATGAGATAACTAAAAGGTGCTTTTCAGAGTTGAACACAAAAGATACAGAAGAAACCTAATAATTCGTCCCTCTTATCAGAAGGAAAAATTTGAAGTTTGGCTGCGAATTACAGAAATGACAAGCTTATGATGATGGAGTACACTATTCATATAAACAGAGCGTCGTGGAGAGTAAGGCATGGTATCTGAGACACTCTACATCCACAGCATGTGGTGTCCACTTCATTGTCCAAAATGGCTGCCTCTTTCGCTCTCTCTCTCTCTCTCCTCTCTGTCTCCCTCACACCTTAAGAATTGCACAAGGTACTTGAGCTAACTAGCCAGTCATGTAGTTACAGCTGAATGAAAGAGGGGCTTGGAAATGTAGTCCTAATTGCAGAGATTCCAATGCCAAGCTACAAACTATGTTCTGTTTATAAAGAAGAGAAGACTGACATTGCTGGTCAAGCAGTGAGTTTGCCTTCAGGAAGCCATGGGAAGTGCCTTAGGAATAATGGTGTTCCTGTATAGAACTTTCACAAATGAAGGCTAAACACATTTAAGTGGGAACATAGTGTTCCTGGCTTTGACTCTTTTAAACTTTGTTTTTTTTTTTTACTTAGTGCTTTGGAGGAGGCAAAAGGAATTGATGTAGGGATTGTGAAAGCCCCCAGCCAGCCCTCAAGATGTTACAGTGACTGTTTTCTTTGAATATTCCCACCCTTTGCTTAAGAAATAAAGACAAAAAATCAACACATGAAGTGGTGTCTGAGGTCATTCCTGCATGGTTTGGTCCCATACCCTTCACTAGCTCACAACATCTATTTCCAGAAGACCAAATGATTTCCCTATTCCTAAGATTGTTGCGGTGCTTTGTGTTTCTGTTCTTCCTATGGTCTCTCCCTGTGAGCCTTTAGGCAGGAGTTCTCACACCTAGATGTGGGCAGCTGGGATGGTGTTGAGTGATCCTGTATCTGGAATGAATAACACCAACAGCAAAGATTTATACTGGCTTAGTATGTGTTGAGTACTATGTTATGGGACTATCTTACTACCGCTTGTAATGATCCTATGAAATAAACTATTCTCACTTTATAGGCAAGCAAACTCCCAATTAAGATCAAGCAAGACAGAAAAGCTAAGTTGTGGGATGCCAGTGTATGGGGTTGGCCTGGTGCAGTGTATTCTATTGTTAATACTGGCCCCCAAGATCTTGTCCCTGCTCAGAAGAATGCAGTATCATGTAAACCTATCCTTGTTGTGTAAACCTATCCTTGTGTAAACCTGCCTAAGTCATTATACCTGATTGGTTGATTAAACAGCCTATACCTGGGCAGGGCAAAATTGGGTAGGCATAGCTAAGGTTGCCAGGCTTCCGAGACAGGAGAATTACAGGAGACTGATGAACAGAAAGAGAGGAGGAAGAAGGACGCCCTGATGGATTAGTATGGAGAAGAAACCATGTGGGCTGGGAGGAAGGACTCCGACAATGGCATGAAAAGACCTAGATGAAAAGTACCATGGATTATGTATGGACAGTAGACCAGAGGAGGAGGATTAAGGCAGATGGCATTGGATGGGGGCTGGGAGATGGATGAGAATATTGAGGCAGTGGAGGTGAAATATCCACCCGGCCCAAGGTAAATAAGGCAATTATAAATCTAACGGATGTCTGTGTCTTATTATTTGTGATAGCCGGTTAAATAATACTGTTGTGATGATCTTAGGGATAATAATAAACTTTATATAACCTAACCCTTTTTTTTAACTACAATTTTCCAGGAAGAAGCAAGTTGAAGGCCTGAAACTCTGATTCCAGAGCTCAGGATTAGAAACCACAGATGATCAAACACCTGCAGTCTCTTATGTCTAAAGTAATCACACAATCTCCTACACTTGTTCTGTGGAAGGTGCCCATTCAATCTACAAAACAAAACCAAAATCCAATTATCTCTCTTGAACCCTAACTTCTCTTCTGACCAGCACTATACCTGGACTTCTGGGATTCTTGCCTTACACACACACACACACACACACACACACACACACGCACACGCACGCACGCGCACACACTCACACACTCACACCTATGCCTGCCTTTGTCTCATCCCCACTACACAAAGAAGTCTGTACAAAGAATCATGGGAAAGGAAAGGATGACTTAGTAATTAGTTAACTATTTGGAAAGAAAATCAATCTAAATGTCAAATCAGAACGTAAACCAAAATAAGCATAGGTAGATTAAAGCGCTAAAGGCTTTCTTAAAAAAAAAAAAGAGAGAGAAGAATAAAAGAAAAAGAAACCAAAGCACGAATAAAGGTAAATATCAGCACCCTACAGGGGAAGAAACTTCTAAGATTCCAAGGAATGAACAAAATCAGTGTCCTTCTGTCAAAATGTAACTGAAATTAGAGATTTCAAAGAAACTAGAAAACATATTTGCCTCAAATATGGCAGAAAAGAACATTCAACTGTGTGTTAAATCTCTGAAATGAATGGGTATAATAAATAATATTTTGACCTAGTAAAAGCTTCAAGCACCACAACTAAACCCTATAAATGCCTATGTATGCACACACAAATAAAAGGCATAGTAAGAAAATGAATAAAAGGAAGGGGAGGGGACAGTTTGTACCCGATGGTTTTCAGCACGAGCCACAGTTGCAAAGAAGTTTCCTGTGTATATAGTTTTTGCATTGAGCACATGTTTGATACATATTCTTCCTTAGACACAGTGGCCATCCTTTATCCTTGGCTTAAGTTTCAACTAACTAGAAACATCACATCTTAAGTGAAACAGTAACTTTAAGTTGTGGACTGACCTGAGTAGTGTGATGAAATCTCAGTGTTCCTCTCCATCCTGCCCTTTCCCACTGCATCCACCCTGTGCACAGTGCCCATGCATTGGGACCGCAGTACCTTTCACTGGGTCAGCTGTTCACACAGCCCTTATTGACCCATTAGTTGTTACTGCATGAGCATAGCAATGCTGTCAATTCCTAAATTGTAACTTTTTTTACATGCATATGTGTTGGTTCGTTTCCCTCCCTGTCCCAGGGAGATGGGAAACTGATGACAAGCACAACCTCTCTGTGGAAAGGTCTACACATTGTCTTGAATTTTAAAAATTATGTGTTAAAACTGTCTGTGCCCTGGAGAGGACAGGAGCTCTGCAAGGACCAAATATATCAGGGCACAGAGGTTTTTTATGAGGCTGTCTTTCCAACCAAGGACCATATATGGATATAACCTAGAACCCCTGCTTGAATGTAGCAAATGGTAGCTCAATATCCAAGTGGGTACCCTAGTAAGGGGAACAGGGACCATTTTGGACATGAACTCAATGGCTGGCTCTTCGACCTCCCCGCCCCCCAAGGGAGGAGCAGCCTTGCTAGGCCACAGAAGAGGACATTGCAGCCATTCCTGAAAAGACCTGATAAGCTAGAATTAGATGGAAGGGGAGGAGGTCATCCCCTATCAGTAGACTTGGAAAGGGGCAGGGAGAAGATGAGAGAGGGAAGGGGGGAATAGAGTGGGAATGTGGGAGGGGGCTATGGCTGGGATGCAAAGTACATAACCTGTGATTAATATAAAATAAAAATGTTAAAATTAAAAAAAAAGAAAGAAAAGGTGAACATCTCAATAAGGAATGGAAGATTGTATGCACGGTTGCTAAAGTCGATGCTTAGAATGAATTTCCTGCCTGTAGACGTTGGGAAGAAGGTGGGCTGGAAACACATGCTAATATCAGTGTGACACCCGAAACCAAAAAAGAGAAGCAAATTTTTCCACAGTTCAGTGATAATTTTTTTAACATGAAAACGCATTAAGCATATGGAAATATTGGCATGTGTGTGGGAGGGTAATAGGCCATGCCACTTGAGGCAGCTGTGAACTTAAATCTTTTCTCCAGAGCAGAAAGGGACTAAAGGTGACTATACCACATCATTAGTCATGGTTTTCTGAAGAAGGTGGAAGCTAGGATATTGTTTTATCTCTTTTTTTTTAATTTAGTTATTATGGATTTTTTAAATTTGCTTTTATTTATATATTTATTTATTACAATTTATTCACTTTGTATCCCTGCTGCAGCTCCCTCCCTCATCTCCTCCCAGTCTCATCCACCCTCCCTCTTCTCCCCCTATGCCCTTTCCCTAGTCCCTTGATAGGGGAGGGCCTCCTCCCCTTCTATCTGACCCTAGCTTATCAGGTCTCAACAAGACTGGCCTCATCATTGTCCTCTATGGCCTGGCAAGGCTGCACACCCCAGGAGTTGGTGATCAAAGAGCCAGCCACTGAGTTCATGTCAGAAACAGTCCCTGCTCCCCTTACTAGGGAACCCACTTAGAAACTGAGCAGCCAATGAGCTTCCTTTGAACAGGGGGTCTAGGTCCTCTCCATGCATGGTCCTTAGTTGGAGTATTAGTCTCTGCAGTCCTCACTGAGCCCAGGTATTTTGGCTCTGTTGTCTTGTGGAGTTCCTGTGCCCTCCCGGTCTTTCTATCTCCCTCTTCTTCCATAATGATTCTGGAACTCTGACCAAAGTTTGGCTATGATACTCAGTATCTCAGTATCACAGTTCCTCTCCCTGGGGTTACTGATCCTGACTCAAAACAGTATATTAGCTAGAATTCAATTTTAGTTTTCTTTCCAAATCAGCCTTTGATCATCCACAGCATCCCTGTCTGGAGCTTGACCCCCTCTGCAGCTCTGGACTGGGGTTTCACTGACACTTACCTCTCTCGTGTCTGGATCAGCACTGACTTGAGCTCAGCATACTTTTCTTTCCTCTCTCCTCACACCCTTGCTATATCCCTTCTGCATGTCCCAATGACAGCCCAGGCACGCTGCACAGCAATCCTGGGACTTGGTGATGAGAGTATATTCCATGTTTGAGCATCTGCTGACTGTTAATAATATGAGTTTATGTCCATTTAAAGAATTGCTGTATCCAGGACAGTACTTAGGCCAGAGATTTCAGCACGGTGCTGGACAAGTGTACAACATGACACATAGATTCCATACACTGAAGTCTGAGTCCCAGTACTGTCACTTAGTTCTTGCGTGACCTTCAGCAAGTTGTTCTTTTCATCTCCTTCCTCATCTGGAAAATACAGTTAATATTAACGCCTACCTTAAACCTTGCAAAGATTAAAGGAAATGATCCGTGCAAAGCTCTTAGCACCTTGCACTTAAAAAGTAGATGTCCCTGCTATCATCTACCTAATAGCAACCACACTTACCATTATTTATCATGTCCAAGTATATATTTAAACTTTATAGAAGACACCCAGAACATTTCACAAGTAATTAATTTTATTAAAGGTTTTTTTCTGTACTACTTGTCACCTACTGAATCAGCAACTTTGGGTAAGATACTCTTCGGGAAATGCTATCCTCAGTTTTTCTGTACAATAAATCCCTTTAAGCAGTACTGGGACATAAGCCTTTTTTAAATGAAGTTAGAGAATGCACTGAGTGATGTCCTTGGAGAGATGGAAAGCAGGAAAGGCAGTGCTGACAGAGGCAATGGCCAATGCCTTTGTGAGTCATTGAGAACTAGTGTACAAGTATCAAGGAAACCCTCCATTCAGCTTGTCACTGCTGCAAACCTAGGAAAAGTTAAGAGTCCTGAGGTTGGAGTACAAGGAGTTCTTAGACTGGTGGTTTTGCTTTACCTGATCAGATGACTCAATTGTTTTGTAGTTTGAAAACAGACTATCTAACTACTTAACGTGGTTGTTTGGTCATCCTGTGAATACAGTGTCTTCCTGATCACACAGCACATACCTGGATTACATGGCGCATATATGTGTGTGTGTGTGTGTGTGTATTTGCACTTATCCCTCATTCCTTTGCTGGAAATAGCTCCTCTTTGGGCCTTTGAAAGCCTTTGTCCCTTCCAGTACCCTTGGCAGGAAGGCTGAACCAGCAGGCTAGAGAGAAACCATTTTCCTGGTGGGATAAATGCTTCCTGCAAACTGAAAAGCTTTGCTACCCCAGAGACATGCTATCCAGGCCACCCTCAAACTAAGCTGCTTCCAGTGGCACCTATAAAATATAAAGCAATAGCTGTGTTTCCTAAGAAAAATCAATGCTTTTCCCACCAAGCATTTTTGGATCAGATTGGGCAGTAACAGTACCTGGATAACAAGGCTGCCAGCATTTACCTTGTTAAACTCATATGCAAGCATAAGGGCTTGCCAGTTTCTCATTTTATCTTACCTGACTAGCTGCAAGAAAATGGATATGATTTTTGCTCTATATCTGGCTTTGAAAGGAAATAACATACATGGTATTAGAAACTGTTTCTCTCGTCTAACTTAAATGTATTACCCAGAAAAGCCACAGAGATCCTGGTTGACATATTCCATGCTCAACCATGTGCTTAACATTTATAGGTCATTTAGTCCTCGTCTGCATTATAATTTTGCTATGTGCCATAAATGTAAAATGAGCTTTAGTGCATTATGATATATGACTTCAGTTTATTACATTTCCATAAAGCTGTCCAATATTTACTACGGTTTCATAACTTCGTTAAATGATTTTCTTCAGCCGCCAATGAGAAGCCATTACCATAGTAACCATGTAATTTTCTGTGTCCCCTTTGTGGGTTTCTTTGGTGTCACCGAAGTGGCACATTTTCCAGTAAGCTTTATGGCACATGAAGTTGTCAAGGTGATGGCCAACCACAGCTACCACTGTAGCAA
Source organism: Pachyuromys duprasi (assembly GCA_028658305.1). Classification (NCBI taxonomy): domain Eukaryota; kingdom Metazoa; phylum Chordata; class Mammalia; order Rodentia; family Muridae; genus Pachyuromys; species Pachyuromys duprasi. The sequence goes on from CM053766.1 coordinate 60,927,517, forward strand.
GAACACGGTCCAGAACTTTACCCTTGCGCCACTGGAAACAATCATTGGAGAGAGCTTCAAAAGACAGTGAATGACTTAGAAAATTCAAGTTAGCCTCCTCAAGCAAAGGACAGACAAGAATATCATAAAGGTGAGCCTGCCTTCTAGACATCTTAAGGGTATAACATCAAAACAGGGCAGCTGGTGCCTTCTTACCAGCATCCTGGGATGCCCCAGGTAAGTACTCGCATTCTGATCTCTCCCTGAGATGCTCAACACAATTCGCTCTATCATCAGCACAGACCTTAGATCCTGCTTTGGATTTTATTGCCTTTATAAACTGTGGTTACAGGAAAAAAAAATTTAATTGCATGCTTGCTATTTTGACTTTCACATTCAAGCCAGAATAAAAAGTTTCATGGAACTAGGGACCTTCTCTGCCTCTTCACCATACATCCTGAGTATTAAGCACAAACTGTAGCACATAATATGCATGAGATGATTCAACAGGAATCCAAACAAATGACATAATTTTCTCATGGATAGGCCTTGAATTTTCTAGATCTCCAATGACCGAAACCATGAAATGAAAACAAAAATTGTACTTTTATTACTTCAGGAAAAGTGAAGGTGCAGTGAACTTCACATTACCTTTCTGTTCTTTGCGTTTGGGTGGCAGGCTGGTGCTGCATCTCCCTGGCCCTGAACTCCCTGCCTGTGCCAACCAAGACAACAGGTACACACTCGAGTGTCTGGCTGAGACAGCTACCTCCAGACTTCAAAACACAGACGCCTCCCTTTACACAGGCAACTGCCACTCCAAATGAACCTTGGATTAGGATCAGCCCCTCTGTCTTTTGCTGCTGCTCCTGATTCAGCTTCCCTCCGACCCACCCCACAGTTGCTTGGCACATGGTCATTTCCATATTGAAAGCTTTGTCTGCAGCAGAAGGGAAATCCTCATCAGCCCTGCATGGAATGCAGGCAAAGACAGCAGGTGTCCTGGATGCAAGATGTGATCAGTTGAACTCCTCAGGGAAAGCAATAAACTTGATCTTACATCTTCAAAATTATTTTAATTCATAAGTTAAGCATAAAACTAAAATATTTCATTATATTTTAAAAATTCATGCGTGTGTGTTATTTTGCATGTCCATGTGTGCATCTATGTACATGCAGGTGTGTGCATGCATATGGAAGCCAAAGATAGATGCCAGGTGTCTTTTTCAGTCACTCTCTATTTTTGAGACGAGGTCTCTCACTAAATCTGAAGCTCACCTATTTACTAGATTGCTTGCCAACATGTTTTTTTGTTTTGTTTTCTGCTTCTTCCAACACTGGAATTAGAGATTAGTGCCTCATTGCCTGGCTTTTTTGACGGTGGATCCCAGCTCAGGTCTTCAACCTTGCATGGCAAGCAATTTATTGATTGAGCTATTTCTTAGGCCCCTCGTTATGGAACTTTCATTCTTACATGTTATTATGTTTTGTTCCAGTTGATCCTTTCTTCCCTCAGTCCTCCTCTGTGCCTGCTAACCCTTTCCCTTCCCTAGACCTCTCTCTGCCTTCATATGATATGAACTTCTTTTCCCTCTCTCCCTTTCTTCCTCCCCTCTTATGGACACAAACACACACAAAAAAACCTTTAAACTTAGGTTCTGCAATCATAGAAAATGATTGTTGTATCTTCACATCTGGCTTATTTCACTTAACATAATGGTTTCAAGATATATTCATTTCCCAACAAATGTCATGAACACAATATCCATGTCCTGGATATCGGGTAAAAATGCAGAAACAAACATGGATAAACAAATATTTCTATAATGTGTTGATTTAGAGTGCTACTGATATATTTTTCTGGGTATTAACATATCCAGGTCATATAGTGGTTCTATTTTCAGATTTCTAGAGATGTCCATAATGTCTTCTATAATGGCTGCACGTTTGTAGCCACTAGAAATATCTACAGCAGTGGTTCTCACCCTTCCTAATGTTGCAACCCTTTAAAATAGCTCCTTATGTTGTGGTGACACCAATCATAAAATTATTTTTGTTGCTACTCCATAACTGTAATTTTGCTACTGTGATGACTCATGATGTAAATATCTGTTTCCTGATGGTCCTAGGTGACCCCTGTAAAAGGGACATTCGATGACTGCTTCCCCCAAAGAGGTCATGATGCCCAGGTAGAGAGCCATTGTGGTTTAAAGGGACCTCTTTTCCCACATCCTCACCAATATTTCTGTCATTTATTTTCTTGATGGGCGGCACCCATTTGACTGAGGTAGCTTGGACTCTCAAAGCAGGCACATTTTCCTGATAACTAAGGATGTTAAACACTTTTTTCGAGTGTGTATCGACCTCTTGTATTGCTTCTTTTGAGGCTACTCAGTTAATTAGCCTATTTATGGGTTGATTGTTTTAGGGGTAGAGAAGGTTTTTATTTTTTCAGTTCTTTACATAATCTACATATTAATCCCCTGTTTGAAGTATAGATAGCAAATATTTTCTTCTGTTCTGGAGGTTGTCACTTCACTCTAGTAATTTCCGCCTTTGCTGTGCAGGCGCTTTTTTATTTCCTTATTTCCTGTACTATTAGAGCCTTTTCTATAATATCTTTTGCATCTGTAGGTTAATTTTTTTATTATGCTACTTCTAAGTTAATTTTGTATTAAGCTACTCTGCTGAAACTGTTATTGTTTCTAGAAGGTTTCTAATGGAGTCTGCAGAATCTTTTAAGTGTAAGATCGTGTCCACAAGCAGAGATAATTTTATTTCTTCCTTTCTTATTTATATCCCTTTCACTTCTTCTCTTGTCTCATTACCCATATAAGATTTCAAGTGCAATACTGAATAAGGACAGAAACAGTGGGTACCTCCATCGTCCCATAATTTAGAAAACATGTTTTCACCCTTTCATCATTTAGTGCAATGTCAGGTATGGGTCCGTCATGTATAGCTCATGTTAAGGTTTGTTTCTTATGTTCTTGATTTTTGGGAGCCTTTATCACAAAGAGTTTTTGAGCTTTGTTGAAAGTCTCTTCTGCATTGAGATGATCATGTGAGTTTTCCTTACATGTATTTATGTAGAGCATTACATTTAGTGATCTGTGTATATTGAGCCAACCTTGCATCACTACACTGAAACTAATGTGGCCTTGGTGTATGAGTTTCTTAATGTGTGATGAATTTGGTTGGCTAGAAATTTTATTCAGAATTTTTGCATCTACTTTCTTTTGACAGATTGACCTAGAGTTTTCTTTTTTCTGTTGTAGCTTTACCCCCTACTTTGGGTGGCAAGGTAATGCTCGCTTCATAAAATAGAATGCCACAGCTCCTTCTCTTTGTATTTTTTAAATTAAATTTTTATTTTTTATATTAATTACAGTTTATTCACTTTATATCCTAGCTGTAGCCCCCTCCCTCATTCCCTCCCAATCCCACCCTCCTTCCCTCATCTCCTCCCACTCCCCTCTTCAAGTGCACTGATAAGGGAGGTCTTCCTCCCCTTCCATCTGACCCTAGCCTATCAGGTCTCATCAGGACTGGCTGCATTGTCCTCCTCTGTGGCCTGGAAAGGCTGCTCTCCCTTGGATGGTAGTGGTCAAAGAGCCTGCCACTGAGTTCATGTCAGATACAGTCCCTGTTCCCCTTACTAGGAAACCTACTTGGATACTGAGTTGCCCTGTGCTACATCTGTGCAGGGGTTCTAGGTTATATCCATAAATGGTCCTTGGTTGGAGTATCAGTCTCAGAAAAGACCCGTGTGCCCAGATATTTTGCTTCTGTTGTTCTCCTTGTGGGCTCCTGTCTTCTTCAGGTCTTACTATCTCCCCCTTCTTTCATAAGATTCCCTGTACTATGCCCAAAGTTTGGTTATTGTTTGAGGAATGAGTCTGCCAGTCCTGGGCTTTTCCATGTTGAATAGAACTATTTTCCTAATCTAAAGAAAGATAATTACATTGAACATCAACACATCAACGGAAGAGCACTTAGATGCCAAGATGTTTCTTGCCAGCATCACTTGTCGTCCTGAGAAAGCCCCACTGTTCCTCAAGCAGATCCTCCAGCTACTATGCCGCTCTGCTAAAAGGGCAAAGACACTGTATCAAGAGGCAGAGCTTGGGCCCGGACCCCCCAAACCTTGGTCAGCTTGCTCTGCTCCACAGCCTTGGCTGTGCCACCAATCAGTAGCCATACTACAATGGTTATGAAGCAAATCTACTAAGGTAAGGTAGGAAGACAGCACATGAAAAGCATCCCAGCCCCCACATTCCATTCACAAGGGTACAGAGCGGCTGACAGATTAAAAATAGCATCTGCAAGATGGTATGTCAATAAACATTCCCAACTTCATTCTTGTGGAGTCACAGAAAGGTAGATACAAGGATTGTGGGAGTCTTGATACTGAGTATGCTATCCTGTTCCTGAAAAGAATACCATATTATGGTTTCTAAAATCCAAATTTGTGAAAGATTATTATTACAAAGGCATTATATTAATTATAATGAACACATGTTACTAGTATTTCCTGATCTTTAATTAAAAAATAACTACATATTTTCAAATGTAGGAGAACTAGCTGAAGTTATTCATGATTCCTTTGATATCTTTTCTAAAGGAAAGAATACTTCTGTTTCTTTATAGCTATTGTTTTCTGTTACTTCAGCAAAACAGAAATGTTACGGTATTTAATTTTTTTATTTCTTAGATTGGAAAAAAAAATGTTCCTTTGGTCAAATTGGTAAAACAAAGCTTTATGGTACGCTGCCATTCAACAAAAATGCAACGTAGCAAAAACAGTTAATCTCCATTTATTATCCAGAAATTCTCCTTCTCAAAATCAATATTAATTAAGTAGACTACAACAAATGGGCTCATGATGGAGAAGTAATCAAAACATGCAACCATTTGTGGCCAACTCTACAGGGCTTAATTACGGACATATGCTACCACTTTATTGGCAATTCAGCATAAGTATTCAGGCCGAATTCACTAGAGATGGAATGGTATACTTCTTGTACACCACTCGAGTTCTGTTTTTCCTTTCACATCAGTGCATGTGAAGCAAATCTTCATTCATTCATTCACCCATTCATTCCACAAGTAACCATTGCCTTGCCCCTTTGTAACAAGTACCATTGTAGGGGTAAGATTATATGATGTGGATAACCCAGAAATGACTACAGAAAAATACCAACTATAGCAAAATGAGCTAAGCGCTACGAGAGCTAACACAGTGCAGAGAATATGTTAGCTATGTCAGAGAATATGTTTATGTCCGGCGAGGGCCTCCAGGTAGAAGCCTGGGGAAGTAAATTCCGAGATCCTGTTTACACTCTTCTCTGGCAAGATCCAGAACAATGGTCTCCAAAGGGTGATTGGCATGGCTACGGTAAATTCTGTTACTTTGTGTAATGATTTTTAAAAACGTTTTATTGATTCTTTGTGAGTTTCACATCATGCACCCCAGGCCTGCTCATCTCCCCATTTCCTCATATCCATCATTCACCTTTGTAACCTACCCTCCCCCACCAAAAAGCCACACAAACGAAAAAGAGAGAGAAAACACAGAAAACATCTCATCGTGGAAGCTGCAGTATGTCACCGTGTGTCCCGCAGTACATCCCTCTGTCTACACATCTCTTGCAAGTGTTCATTTCAATGAGTCATTGGTCTGGATCAAGGTCTCTGGCTTCTGTGACATCAGTATTGGATCCTGAGACTTCTCCTGGTCATCCTTGCCAGGGAGATGCTGCAGCTTCGGATCAGCAGGACTGGCCCTTTGGTGCATCCCAACCATTTGCAGACGGTATATATTTGGGAGTAGGCCATTTCAGAGCCCTGGATCTGGGCCCAGGTGGTACCTGAGATACTCAGTGTGCTGGCTTTCCCTTATCCACACCACCCTACATGCTGGCACAGGCCAATAGAAGCCTTAACAGAAAACATGATAGATTCAAAATAAAGAGCTTTTTATTACATTTCATTTTGTTAGTGAGATTTTTATTCACTACGTATCTGAGTCACGCTGGCTATGAAAGCTTCCGCTGCTGCTGCTCAGCTTCCCATCTTCTCTCTTCATACTTGGTATAGCTGATCTTGAGCCGTAGAAGTTCCTCTTGCTCTTCTGGTTTTTAACAGACAAAAATCAGAAGTATTTAGGGTTTCCCATACGGCCTCACTAAACTGGTGGATCTCAACCTTCCTAACGCTGTGAGCCCTTAGTACAGTTCCTCATGTGGTGACCCCCAACCATGAAGTTATTTTCATTACTGCCTCATACCTGTAAGTTTGCTACTGTTGTGAATTGTCATATAAGTATCTGATATGCAGGATATCTGATATGCGACCCCTGTGAAAGGGTCATTCAATCCACGAAGCAGTCATGACCCACAAAGAGCACTGATGGGAAGCAGCCCTGGCACATTATGTACAATTTCACAAAAGCAGCAAAAAGTAAAGTCAGGTCCCAGATTTGCCAGCTGGAGTTTCAAAGAACCCTTCTCAGGTGAGGCCCAAACTAAGGCTCCTATCTTTGTCGGGTTTGGTTTCATCTTCTTTGTTAGCTCTTTGTAGCACAATCTCTTTCCTGTATCCCAAACTGGCAAGAAATTCACTTTGTATCCCAAGCTGGCCTTGAAATTGCTGCAACCCTCATGCCTCAGCCTCCCAAGTGCCAGGATCACCAGTGTAAAGGAGCCATGAAGTTGTATGAAGCGGCACACAACTTAAAGGAGCCTGTTCATAAAGTGAGATGGTGGCAAAATTAGACCAGAACTGCAGTTTATAGTCTACCATTCCACCTCATCTGACAGGCAGTCTTACAGGGTTCACCCTTGTCATTCTCTAGCCCCTCCCCCCATGTTAGTTTCACAGAACAGTTCCCTTTAAGCTCTGGTGGTTCATCAGTTCTACAATGCTTATGTAATTGAAATTATAACCAAGTAAACAAATGGAAGAAGAAATCAAACTGCCATCAGCTATGCCTACAGTTTAAGAGGTGCTAGAAAAAGGCCCTGGTCCCAAACCAGTTTCCCAACTCTAGTGTACATGGGTCTCCTGGAGACACTGTTACACGAGAGTCTGACTTAGAGATGGACCAAAGCCTGTCTGTCTGCTTGCTTGCTCGCCTAAGATATAAGGTCTTGCAATGTTGCCCACGCTGGACCCTGGCCTCATCCTTCCAAGCAGCTGTGTATCTATAGGTGTGTGTGCCCAACTACCTTAGAATCTAAGTGTCCAAGAAGCACTTGGGGATGCTTTAACATCTGGCTTAGAGATCACATTTTTGAGTTTCAAGACATTAAAACAGTGTTTTCTCTGTCTTGTCCATACATTGGTCACCCGAGTCCCACCCTAAGAGATGCTAATGTTAGCAGAGCAATACCTTGGACTCAAGATTTTAAAAGCTGACCGAATGACAACAATGTATCCAAGACTCAGTGGTCCATGAGGTATATGATACTCAGGTCATTGTTTTGCAGAGAAAAGAGGAGCGTCTGTTACTACAGTAAGTGGGTGAACCTGGCATCCCTCAGGTTCGACAAAGCAAGGCTTGATTTTCTTAAATTGACTTCTGTCCTGAGACCTCTGACTTCTTCTATACAAATCCCCATTAATTTATTGTTGTGGTGTAGTATGAAATCACCTGTGAGGTCAGGATATATTCTGGTAATATATCCTGTGTGCTTGAGTTTTAATACCGCTTTTGTGTGAGTAATTCTATACTGATTTCGGTCCCTTAATGTACAGTTGGGGGAGCTGCCATTTTTGTCAATGATCTCTTATTGGAACACAATCACATTTGTTCATTACACAGTACATATTGTCTATGGCCGTCTGGAGACTATGGCCTACAGAGAATAAAATATTTACCATTCAGACCATAACTGTTAGCCAACTGCTGATGTATGGGACCATCCATCAAGGCTCACAGGAAAGCATAGTCCTGTCTGACATTTCCACACAATAGGAACAAGGCTAGCTCAAAAAAAAAAAAATCAATGGTGCCTTTCAGTATTTCTATTAATGATCTCTTTTAAGATCACTTAAAATGGGAGATCCAAGATGGCTGCCCCAGGAGGACACTGTGTCTGAAGAGCAGGACAATAGTGTAGGCACAGTGACCCGGAGACTGAGATCTGGGACCTAAAACACCAGCGTTTGCGACTGCCAGGTGAGCAGAATTCCTATGGTGGGGAAATCAAGTGGAAAAGTCCAAGAGACACCCAGATACTCCCAGGAAAAACTCCGGAGGGAGACAGGCTGTGCACAGCCGGGCTGGGCACCTAAGCCGCCATCTTGGGCTGGGGCACACGGTAACCCAGACGGACTGAGTTTCACCCAGACACCGCGGGCTGCACTGCACAGGCCCACATCCCTCTGTGCCAGCGGCCGCCGCTTTGGGCTGGGGCACAGGGCACCCCCCCGATGGACTGAGTTTCACCCAGATACTGCGGGCTACACCGGTCAGACCCACACCCCTAGGCACACCCAGCCACCACCCCGGATTGGGACCCATAGTATCAGGTCCAGACCGAGGTGCCCCAATTACCATCTCAGACCGTGGTACACAGCCCCTGATCCAGAAAGAGGCGCCAAGGCTCCAGTCCAGAAGAGAGCCTTTAG
>CM053766.1:60936629-61002050 GCA_028658305.1 Pachyuromys duprasi
TGGCTGGATCCCAGTGGAGGACATTGCAGCCAGCCCTGAGGAGACAGGATGAGCTGGGGTTAGATGGAAGGGGAGGAGGTCCTCCCCGGTTGGTGGACTTGGAGTGGGCGGGGAGGAGATGAGGGAGGGTTGGGGAGGGTGGGAGGGAGTGGGCGGGCTGCGCATGGGATGCAAAGTACCTTACCTGTGATTGATAATAATAAATAAATAAATAAATAAATAAATAAATAAATAAGGCAGGAAAAAAAATCACTTAAAATATCTGATGATGGGTGGAAGCCTTACATGCTGGCCAGAATATGGTTCTAAACTCAGTGGGAAATTGAAGCTAGGTTGTAGAAGTACAGCAGACTTAGATGAAACCCAACTCTGCACAGTGATAGGGGTCCAGAAATGGATTCACTGCCCTAACTCCCCTTTTTGTGCTGGGATGATGCTGAGCCACAGATCTGCGGAGCACGGGGCTGTTATTACAGCCCAGGCTGCAGGCTTTCAGCAGTGGAGTTCCTGTGCAAAGCCTCTCTCACATTATTCAAACTGGTTTTCCTAATTGATTGTCTTTTGTTTAGAGTCCAAAACAGAACATTATCCTTTTCATCAATTTTCTCAGCAGTCTGCAAATGTACTATTTATTGTGTGTAAAGCTCTACTTAAGTAACATTCAATCATCTTTCCAAATGACTTCAGTGAGCAATGTTCCTGGAGATGCTTAACAGCCTGCTCTGCCCAGCCACTGCGTGCAGCCTAGCCACTTTGTCCAACACCACTCATGAAAGACAGCTCATGGCGGAGCTCTTTAAGCTGATAATTTCTTTACATTTTTATGACGGTGCTGAAAAATGAACACTGCTGTTTGCATTTCCATGAGCTATTCTTAAAGCTTCCTTTATTTGGGCTGCATGAAATGAGAAGCTAAATCAAAGGCATCGTGGGGTTTCTTGGGAGAGAAGAAGGAAGACACTCACTAAAGCTGGCTCGGCATTATACTTATGTTTTTATGCTTTTATTGTTAAATGTTTTTCATCAAAATCTCTGGCTTCATCTATAGCACATATTAATAATTTGTATTCAAAGTTTCTTGAAATTATCAGGCTCTAGGAATTGAAGCAGTTTGCATGGTCAAAACCTAACCAGTTATAAGTGGAATAAAGGGCTCAAGGGATGTCTCAGTGGTTAACTGACCATTCCTCTAGAGGACACAGGGTCAATTCTCAGCAACCACATGGCTGCTCACAACCATCTGTAACTCCACTTCCAGTGGATCTAATGCCTCACTTTGGCCTCCAGGGCATCAGGCACACAAATGTACACAGAAATACATGCATTCAAAACACCCGAACACACAAAATAAAATAAAAAATCTTAAGTGAAGTAATGTAGGCACAGAAAGACAAATACTACATGTTCTTCCTCATGGTTGGAAACTTGAAATGTTGATGTTTTTATTGAAGTAGAGAGTTGGATAGCAGTCACTAGAAGCTAAGAATGACACAGAGAGAGGGCACACAGAGTTTTTAATATGTGCTAAAGTACAATTAAATGGGAATAACACACTCTGGTTCACAGTGACTACAGGTTATTATTACTGATATTGTTATTGTTGTTATCATATCCTTAAAGAACTAAAAGTAAGAATTTAGAAGGCTGCCAACAAAGAAATATGAAAAACATTGAAGAATATGGAAATGGCCCTGACATGACTACTACACATTGTACACATGCATCAAATTATTACATACTATCCCATTAATATGTACAAGGGCTGTATATAAATTAATACAACAAAACTGAAATGAGTTTCCACCACTCTGCTGAAATGAAAATCCTCATGCAGATTATCTATGAAACAGTTAAAGAGCATTGGATTTCTTTTTTTTAATTTTGTAGTTATATTGAGACAAAGACAAAAAGAAAGAACATTTATTGAGCAACCACTACAAGAAAAAGTGCCCTGAATTATACAAAGACGAAAAAGAAGGCTGCCTCAAAACAATTCAGATATCCATAGATCTGGGGAGCTCTTAAAGGACACTACTGAACCTTTAGACTGACGATCAGTGAAAGTTATTGGTGCCCATGACACAACCTCGCCACTGAGAGTCATCATAAAAGCAAACATCAGACCAAATCCAGCCTAAAAAATATTACTAGCATGGACACAAGTCACTCATGCATACACACTGTTACTCAACCTATCCTGTAATCCCAGGAAAGTCCTACTTTCCCATCCTTTGAGTGGATGGACCCAGACCCTGATGAAGGTTTCCCTGTAGCAAATGTGACTGTGTTCCAGAAGCAAGTTTCAACCCACCATCTCATTGAGGTACCCAAGGGCATGCATGGCTAAAGGAAGGCTTGGACCTGGGTCACATTGCTTGAGGGTGCTAGGATGCTGCCAAGAGACCTTCTCATGTCCCACTCCTAGAAGGGCAGGATGTGTTGCCTCAGCTTCTAGACAAGTTGCTTATTTCAAATACCTCTCACTTCATCCATGGAAAACTATTTCAACTATCCCTTGATCTCAAGTTAGATATTAATTTCTAAGTGATCTGGCTGTAATAATTTCAAGGAATTTACTATTAGGTCTTTGACATGCTACCTAAGCCTTTCATAAGATTGCTTCTGATTGGGACATTAATCTAATGGTCCCTTGGCATAAAGTTTATTTTTACATAATACATGTTCCTATCACATCATCTGTGAGGGTGGATTTTAAAGCAATTACAGGCCATGAGCACCCACCCATTTCTAGCACCATGATGCTTACATAAGCAGAAGTTTAATTGGACAGATAATGAGGGAAAGGAAGACTGACTCAGCCTAAGGTGCTCGGGAGACTTCGCAAAAGGTAAGATTTGAATGGGGTCTTGCAGGTCACCAGGCAAAAGAGAGAATCCAGCACAAAAAGCACCCCAACAGAAAAGAACAGAGAACAAAGGCAGGCAGACAAACCAAGATGCCCAGTATGCACAGACCGTAAAATACCCACAGCAACTGACTATGGAGTAGAAGCCACCAGGAGAGAGAGACAGGAGAGGCCATTAATGGCCGGCAGCTGATGCCCTTTGCTTCCTTCCTCTCCATTTATCTCCATCATCCCCACAAGACACAGAAAAGGGACATCATGAATTTGCCACTGTTAGCAATTTCTGACTGTCGGCAGTGATCTGGTGAGGCTCATTCTCTTAAATGTTTATTCAGCTCAAATGTAGCCCGTAGATAGCTCAGTCTCCAATAGGGGTCTCCTAGTAAGGGGAGAAGAGACAGTCTCTGACATGAACTTGGCTGCCTGATCCTTGATCACTTCTCCCTGGTGAGGTGACCTTGCCAGCCCAAAGAGGAAGAGGATCCAGGCAGTCCTGATGAGACCTAATAAGCTCGGGTCAGACAGTAGAGTAGGAGGACGTCCCCTATCAGTGAACTAGGGGAGAACGATAGGAGAGGAAGAGTGAGGAAAAATGAGACGTGAAGGAGATGAGGGACAGGTCTACAACCAGGACACAAAGTTAATAAATTGTAAATAATAATAATAATAAATGTTCATTCACAGATCTGGCTGACCATTGATTCAACAATTTCCTAAGCTCCATCCCACTCCTGTTGGGTCAGATACTGTGGCCCTAGAATTCAGGAATCTGGCTTTCTATACATCTAACTGGTAAGTCACAGGCCGTAATACAGCAGTATATGCAGGAAGCTGCCTTTGCAAGCAGATGTGACTTCTTCAGATGAAAGGGGTGTGAGGTCTGGAATAGTTAAAGTACAAAAATCTTTGAAGTCCTTCTGCCAGGCTCTCTCTCTTTCAGTGTGTGTGTGTGTGTGTGTGTGTGTGTTAGAGAGAGAGAGAGGAAGAGAGCAAGAGATCTGAAATAGTTAAAATACAAAATCTTTGAAGTTCTTCACGCAGGCTATGGCATTTGCAAGAGGAAGAAGTGATTATCCAAAGGTAAGAGGCTTTTCTGTCTTTGAAGCAATACTGATGTGATGTGAATCAAACCATTCATGCAGAGAACAAAAGCACTTTTGACTCCAGGAGCCAGCTAAAAGGGTAACCTAAATAAACAAGGAGGAAAAGAGATGCGACAAAAGGTTGACTGAGTCAGAACTTCTGGAGCTCCAGCTGAGGCAGTGCCTAAGGCTGAACAGCTGAATTGAGTGTGCGGTCACTCACAGGCTCCGAGGTTCACAGTCTGAAGCCACCGGATCTACAAACTCAGTTCAGAGGGAGGTCTGGACGTCCTTTTAAATATTTCTAAATATCTAGTGGAGTACTTCTCCAAGAAAAGTTCAGAGGACAGAGAGATCTGGCCCACCTAGAGATGAGGACAGTCCATGCTAAAAGGGAAACCTGGGCAGCATGCCACAAGTTCTGTTTGGGATAGCTTGATGTCAGGCCTGGACACCTGCATTTCCTTTAAAACACTAACTGATATTGAGATAATGTTTTTCCTTACGAACCAGTGACCCAGTGGTATGACTCACATACAGGTACTCCAGAGCCAGCCTTGCTTAGGGTTTGTCACAAGGTTCATGTTTCTTTTTGGTATCCATTATCAGTAAAATGACTGAGTTCTGAAGACTTGGCAGGAAGCACTAAAATTTAATATATTTTAATAACTATAGAATATGACTCTAAGAACACACAAGATGAAAACAAGGAGTCTATCAAATTCAGTAGTTGGCTAAATTTCAAGAAAAAAGTTGTAGATATACATACAGGCCAGGGAAGCACATTTAATAAAACACAAATTAGGGGATGTAGACTCTCCTGTACGAATAGTTAAAGATCCTGACTATGAAACTACCACTTCTCTTGGTGGTTATACATTCACTGTTGCCCTGGCTAGTTTATATCAACTTGACACAAGCTAGAGTCACCTGAGAGGGGGGAGTATCAATTGAGAAAATGCCCCCATGAGATTGGGCTGTGAGCAAGCTTGTGAGATGTTTTCTTAATTAGTGATGATGGGACAGGACCCAGCACATTATGGGTGGTGCCATCCCTGGGCTAGTGGTCCTGGGTTCTATAAAAAAGGAGGCTGAGCAGGCCACGAGAAGCAAGCCAGTCAGCAGCAGCCCTCCACAGCCTCCGCATCAGCTCCTGCCTCCAGGTTCCTGCCCTGTTTGCGTTCCTGTCCTGACTTTCTTCAATGATGGGCTATGATGTGGAAGCATAAGCCAAGTCAACCCTTTCCTCCTCATGGGAGGTCATTGTAAGGTTATGGGACATATTAAATAATGACGATTAGACGTACGACAGATCTTTTATGAAAGTGGTTTATTAGGTGGATATGGAGAGAGAGAGAAGGGAGAGAAGGGCGAACGGGACATGATGGGGGGAAAGAGAGAGAGAAGAAAAGAGAGAGAAATGGAAAGAGAGGGGGCACCCCGATAGAGAAAGGAGAGACGGCTAAGAGAGGAGAGACCAAGAGAGGCCAAGAGAGAAAGGACCAAGAGAGAGACCACATGTCAGGTTGTCCCTTTAAGGGGCAAGGTAACCACGCCTTCCAGGTGTGGCCACCTGGTTGGTGACACATGATGACATCATAAGTTGCTAGGCAACCCAGAAGCAGGTTTTGTTCCAAAATCCTAACAGTCATGATGTTTCATCGCAGCTATAGAATCTCTAAGACAACTGTCGTAGCAATTACAACCAGGTCCCAGCAATATTATCAGCAGACATCCTCTCACTGTGCCATCTTAAATTATGGGCAAAAATATGTGAAAATACATATCTGGTGAACTAAAATACCTGTCACATCCTTTTTGTTAAAAAACAGTAGCAGTCAGCTACTGACCCACATCACCATTGGGTTAATAGGAAGACTCAACTCAAACTCTGCCAAACATTCAGAGTCCAGCTGGAGAGCAGTGAGCAAGCCTTTTATTCTCGTCATGAAAATAAGGGTTGTCCCAAAGGTTTCAGCCGAACTGCATGCCCTTAGTAGCAAGAATGCCAAGAGCTTATTCCCTTCATCTGTTTTACTAACAAGCTACTATTTCCAAGTATTTCTGCTATCGATACACTAGTTAGACAAAATATCTGGTGTTGAGCTAACATAAAGCTCACAGAAGCTGCCTGTAGAATGCAACCCCCCTGAACAAACTGAGGACACTTGAAGTGTGAGTTCTTGATCTGGGCTATTGAATGCCCCTAGTATTCAGCCTAAATTCACATACACATACACACATACATCTCACACACACACGACTGAGTTGTAGAGAATTATGCATTTTCTTATTGCTAATAAGCATATTTTAACACCAGGAAGATGCTAAATTAAATATAAAATTATACACTAGGACAAAAATGTATTCTTGTATGAGGAGAGATATGCATATTTGATATTACTTGGTCTTATAATGGTTAATAAAATTTATTTTTTACAATAACAGATCAACTTATTGATTTCAATTTAAAGTACATGTTTGGGACCTAGGGAGACTTAATAGTTAAATAGCACTTCCAGAAGACATGGACTCAAATATTAGCACCTACACAGTAGCTAACAGCTGTCTGTAACTCCAGTTCCAGGGGATGCAATATCCCCTTCCGGCCTCTGAGAACACAAGATCCACATAGGTGCACAGACATGCACATAGACAAAACACCCCTACAAGTGAAATAAAATAATATTTTAATAAAAAAAACAAGATATGTTTGAAAAGTTGATTTAAATATTTCAGTCAAATTCAGAATCTTATTTTTGTACAATACTCTAACTTTTTGAAAGCTTTAAGTTTTCCTATACTTATGAATATACTTTTACGGTATTGATCTGGAGGTTTTGATACTCAGTTAAGGTCTTTTAGGAGTTTTCACATCTGTAAAATTTGTAACTATGATTAAAATAGTACTCAAAAGGCTCAATTTTAAATGAGAGCAAGTGCTGTTCGAGGATTCTATTAAAATGCTTATTATAGGCCTCTAGACTCATAAAACATAGTATTTAAATTGAACTAAAACCCAACAGAACTAATTTTTTTACCTACAATTTTATTCAATTGAATATTAACATTACCAGAGACAAACCTCTGTGTGATCTTTTCCACACATACAGTTCACCTCAGGACCCCAACTTCAGCATTAACATCACAGAACAAAGATTCCTTCTCACAGGCTTGCAAAGAAAGTTGCTATAGTTATGATAAGTTCTTAATAGGTCACACTATTAGAATACCTCCTTTGGAACCTACCAAAAGAAGTACAGAGGACCTCTATTTCGCACACTAGAACAGTGGTTCTCAACCTGTGGGTCATGACCCCTTTTGCAAAACTTGTATCTCCATGGATACTTACACTACAATTCATAACAGTATCAAAGTTACATGATGAAGCAGAAATAAAAACTATTTTATGGTTGGCAGCCACCACAGATGAGGAACTGTATTAAAAGGTCACAGCATTAGTAAGGTTGAGACCACTGCTCTAGAAGGAAACAGATTCGTACCAACTCAGTATTTGAAGCTTAGAATACAGTTGTAGAGATAGCCCTAATCTATCGAGGGAAAGATGAACTGGAAACCAAGAATTCTGACCGGTCTCACACACCCCGCAGCCCAGAAATAGAGCCATAATTAAGTCTTAACTCCTTCTACTCCAGTGTTCTTTTGGATACTGATGAGTATCTTTGAAGTGTCTCCTACTAAGCAGGCCATTTGTAGCCTTGAAGGACACAGCAGTAACAAAGACAAAACCCTTAACCCTTTGAGGAATGGAAATCACTGGCAAACACAAACAGGGAGTGTGAACTGGTGGTAAATGCTTTAGAACAGAAGAAGCTGACGTGAAGGAGACAGTGTGTGTGCATGGTGGGCAGTGCTTGGGTGTGGTACTTTTATGTTGTTTGACCACGAGGAAAATCATCCTCCCACGATTATATGTGCACCAGGACCTGTGTGCTGAGAGAAAGCAGCCTGTCCCAGGAATAAAGAAGGAAAACAGGCTTTTCCTCTACTCAAGATTCTCAGCTCAGACTTCTGATTTTGTTTTGTTTTGGTTTGGCTTTTCTGTGTTTTTTTAAGGCAAACGAGTTTTTTAATAGAATGGCAAACATGTTGATTAACACATGAGTCATGGGTGTAACATGTGAGAGTACCCAGAGACCAGCACTTTAAGAGACACCTCGGGGCTTGTTCAATATAGAACTTTTAACAAAGAATAAGAGGTTTGTTGAGCACAGACTCTACGATCAACAATCAATAAATGGGACCTCATGAAACTGAAAAGCTTCTGTAAAGTAAAAGACACTGTTGTCAGAACAAAACAGCCTACAGACTGGGAAAGGATCTTCACCAACCCTATATCTGACAGAGGGCTGATATCAGAATATATAAAGACCTGAAGAAATTAAAAGGCAATAATTCAAGCAATCCCATTAAAAAATGGGGTACAGAGCTAACAGAGAATTCTCAGTAGAGGAATACAGAATTGCAGAGAAACAAAGAAATGTTCAATGTTCTTAGCCATCAGGGATATGCAAATCAAAATGACCCTGAAATTTCACCTGACACCCATCAGAGTGGCTAAGATCAAAAGCTCAAGTGACAACACATGCTGGAGAGGTTGTGGAGAAAGGGGAACCCTCCTCCATTGCTGGTGGGAATGCAAACTTGTACAACCACTTTGGAAATCGATCTGGTGCTTTCTCAGACAATTAGGAATAGCGCTTCCTCAAGATCCAGCTATACCACTCCTAGGCATATATCCAAAAGATGCTCAAGTACACAACAAGGACATTTGCTCAACCATGTTTGTAGCAGCTTTATTTGTAATAGCCAGAACCTGGAAACAACCCAGATGTCCCTCAGTTGAGGAATGGATTCAGAAACTGTGGTACTTTTACACAATGAAATTCTATTCAGCAATTAAAAACAAGGAAATCATGAAATTTGCAGGCAAATGGTGGGACCTAGAAAAGATCATCCTGAGTGAGGTATCCTAGAGGCAGAAAGACACACATGATATATACTCACTTATATGGACCTATAATATAGGATAAACATACTGAAATCTATACACCTAAAGAAGATGAACAAGAAAGAGAACCCGGCGTAAGATGATCAATCCTCACTTAGAAAGACAAATGGGATGGACATTGGATGTAAGAGAAAACAAGTAACAGAACAGGAGCCTACCACAGAGGGCCTCTGAAAGACCCTTGATAGCAGTGTATCAAAGCAGATACTAAGACTCATAACCAAACCCCCAGCAGAGCGCAGGGAATCATATGAAAGAAGAGGAGTTAATATGGCCTGGAGAGGACAGGAGCTCCACAAGGACCAAATATATCAGGGCACAGGGGTCTTTTATGAGACTGTTTCTCCAACCAAGGACCATGTATGGATATAACCTAGAACCTCTGCTCGGATGTAGCCCGTGGTAGCTCAGTATCCAAGTGGGTACGCTAGTAAGGGGAACAGGGACTATTTCTGACATGAACTCAGTGGTGGGCTCTTTGACCCAAGGGAGAAGCAGCCCTGCTAGGCCACAGAGGAGGACTTTGCAGCCAGTCCTGAAGATACCTGATAAACCAGGGTCAGATGAAAGGGGAGGAGGTCCTCCTGTATGAGTGGACTTGGTAAGGGGCAGGGAGGAGATGAGGGAGGGAGGGTAAGATTGGGAGGGAATGAGGGAACAGGATATAGCTGGGATACAAAGTTAATAAACTGTAACAAATATTAAAAAAATAAAAATTAAAAAAGAGGTTTGTTGAGAAATGACAGAACAAATGATTGGATTTCAGCTTTTCAAAGTGAGAAATGGTGAAGAGGTAACCACAGACACTTAAGACTAGTTACATCCCCACAAGCATATCAGTTGAAAGCACTGTAAGTCAGTATGCATTTGGGGTCACTGACGTGCTGGACCCTCCTGGGGACTGGCTGTTTAAACTCATGGTCCCACACATGACTGGCAGCTGCACTCACTGCCATTGTCCAGTATTGCAAAACACGATCATGTATGGATTTATTAGCCCAACCTCAAGATGCAAAATTTGAAGTATATTTCCTGCGGCTCTGTATGCCACTTTTTGTAACATGAAATTAAAACCACCATACGCTAGTGATACTAAGATATGGGTTATCTGCTTCTGGGGAAAATGATAGGTCTGTTTGCTGATGTCTCTAGCACAGTCTCTGCCAATGAGTCTAGAATCATCTACAGAAAGACAATTTAGGTTCAGCCCTTATGCACAAAGATGGGTAGAGAACTTTGTTCGTACTTTCTGCTTATTAATTATCACTGGCCTGTTTGTCAAACTGTCATATTTTGGGCTGGCATGTGCTTGACCCCTCTACCAGCAAAGAATTATGGGGATAACATTCCAGGGGTCACAAAGTACTGTACAAAGAACCTGGGAGAGAGAAGACCTTGGAAAATGGGGACAGTGCACATCGAAAGCAGAAGGCTTGGATTCTACTCTGAAAACAACAAAGGGTCATTGGAAGATGCTAAGCAAGGAGAGACATAATGAGATTCACACTCTGAGGAGAGTGCATAAGGATGTGAGTGTAGCGATAGGAAAGCAGCTGGGGGCAATTACAGTCCCCCAGATGAGAGCAACAGATGAAACTATGTGTGTGCAGCTGAGCAGAGGTAGGCAGACTCTGAAGGGTCCTGCGGTAGAACCCACAGGCTAGGCTTTCTTCTGTGCAGAAAATAGTTTGTGCACACCTCTAGTGGGCTTTCTGTTATGGCCACTGACACGGCAGTAATCTTTGTCATCTTTGGGGTCCCTATGTATTAAAATATCAGAAAAAGGAAGAAATTCCTACACATTTCCAAATGGATATATCCGCAAGCCTCAATGTGGTCTACTTCAACTCCCATTTTCTATGATTCAGAGATTCATTGGATAGTCATTGTTTGTTTGTTTTTAATATTTGTTTTCCAGTCAAATGTGTTAAAGTCAATTTAACTAAACAGAATGGCATGGATTCACCACCAAGTTACATTCATTAAAACTAATAATGCTCTGAGCATTACACACACACACCATGCTTGCAAACAGTATCACAGTAGTTTTGGGGCAATAGCACATGCTTGGTGTTGGATAGACAATTAAATGAAGAAGAGAGTGACCTAGGGAGAGATAGACACAGGTTACTGGTTCCCAACTTACCACCTATGAGATTTTGAATAGGAGACCTGAATTCTTTGAGCCTTGGCTGCTTATTCTATGATTCAATGCTTATTCAATGACTCTAGAACTTAATATAGCCTGCATTGGATTGTGCGTATGGGAGACATTCAGAAAGTTAATTGCTGATTGCTTACTCTTTTCCCCATGACCTCTTTTACTTTCCTAGCAAGGCTGTGCAGAATTAAGATGACCTATACTTTAAGGTCAGAAAAGCATGTACAGGGCATGCATGTCCTGAAGGCACATGGCATCCCAGTTATAGAGCACACATCTTCTGCTGTGTGCACAAATATTTGGAGTAGATGGGCACTTGCCACAGGCCGACCTAAAGCTGAGATTTCAAAGCTCATCTCCTGGGGTCTTATGGAATCAGCTGCTTGAGTGTCATGGCCTCTAATGCTCAACCTCTTTTTAATTAAAACTTTCATTCCGAGAGAAAGAGTCTGGGAATGAGAAAAAGCCAGAGTGGGTCCCCTGGCTGCTGAAATTATTCACAGCATAAAATAAGAGCCTCAAGGTCAAGGACCATTTAACCAAGCTTAGTAAAGATATTTTCAGACTCTCAAAATCTGAACACCATTAGAGTAAATACAATTCTGGGCATTGTGCTCAGTTTAGGTCAATTCAGCTCATTCAGGCGCCATTTCCCTGCTGAACACCTATAATTTGTCACATGTACTTACGGGAGACCTTTTGTGGCCACTGTAACTCTACAATTAATTGGAGAATAAATCATGTGATAATTTGTTAGTCTGACTGCAAATATCACCACCTTTCATCGTCAAGGTCCCTCATCAGACTCTGGCCTTTCATACTTTTATCTCTGTTATCTTAAAGATCAAGTGCTTCTAAGCCTTTTGAAGCAACCAACAGCCCTACCCAGCTGGGCGTAATCTTTAAGTACATTTTTACATCTTGATCCTCTACTCCGGTGATCCACAGCTCCCCCTCCACCTCAGGAATCCCTGTGTCTTTGATCATCAAGGGATCTTGGAAGAAACAGTCACTAACCATTCTCCACCACCAGCTCAGCACATGCCACAGGCCAGGACTATACATGCTGTCATTTCTTCGCCTCCTACAGCCCAAGCACAAGGGTTGCAGCAAGAATCTAGCTGAAAGTAACGACAGCGGCACCCAGTTCTCCCATTGTCGTGTGGATCCCAATATCTTTCAGGTCAGGTTGAATTAGTCCTGCTGATGAATTCTTCCCATGGTGTCTTTGAGTCAAGATCCACTCTGAAACAATTACATTCAGTGATTCAAGTCAAGGTGGATATCATAACATACGTACCTTGTATTGTTTGTCATGAAAACGACTAATCCTCTGGACACTGCTCTTAGGACTTTATCCAGATTAGTGGTATAATCCTAGAGAAATATTATAAGGGAAGTATCATTCCTACACCAACTTTATCGATGGAAGATTGAAGAAAGAACAGAGATCGCAAAACTGACCAAGCGGCAGCTTGAGAGATGGATCAATGGCCGTGTTTAGCAAATTCCTGGAGGTGAGGGCTTGTGTGCTGGTTAAGCTAGTGTGGAGGCCTAAGTTCAGATCCCAGCACCCATGGAGGAAGCCCAATGCACACACATGCACACCTGTGACCCCAGCACTGGGGGAGAGGGACAGAGATGGCAGGATCAATGAGGCTTTCTAGCCACAAGCCCAACTTTAGATTTAGTGAGAGACCCTGTCTCAAGGGAATAAGGTAAAGAGCTGTAGAGTAGTGTGGCCAAGTCCTCTTCTGACCTCTACACATGCATAGGCATACACACACACATACACATGCATACACTCATATACACATATGCACAATCCCCCAACATCCAATAATTTGCCAAACATCACTACTTATTACATGAAACCTGGTTGTCCCAGCTCCATGACCTGAGACCCTGTAGACTGGTCATTCTCTACCTCCCTAATGCTGTGACCCTTTAATACAATTCCCTCCATCATGAAACTATTTCACTGTTACTCTATAACAGCAGTTTTCTACTGTTATGAATTATAATGTAAATATCTGATATGCAGCATATCTGCTATGTGACCCTTAGTTTGCCCCTCAAGGACTCCAGATTCTGTCCAGATTTACAGGTCGATATAAAACATCACAGGGCTAATCTGTGCATTGGAGGGTGCTCCAGGGCATCCTTGGTCTCCTCCTCCGAGATGGCCCCTTCCAGGCAAGGCCAGCTCCACTGAGATTCACCACACAACACCATGGCTTTTTTAAATGCACAGGGTGGCCATCTTTATAGCTATAGAATAGTGAAACTCTTAGCTCAAATCCAAAGATTAATATCATCATCAATCAAATGGGCCTTCACTCAAAACAGAATTTCTGTTTTCCCTCATCATCTTAGCTTCCTGTGTTTCCTCTACCTTTTTCCCTCCCTGGGGTGGAAGATGGTTCACATAAGGCCACAGGCTGCTAATCTGGGGACTTTTGCTTTCTTCAAGTCAGTCACTGAGGCATTAAAAGAGGTGTGCAGTTTCTTAGGCAGTGACAGCTTGATCTCCAGGCTTGCTACAGGGCACTTCAAATTCCTTTAATCACCCCGAAGGTGTGAGGAGAGACAAACACAGGCAGAATGTCAATTGCTAGTTCCACTTTGAGCAGGCTCTTTGCTGCCTTCTGTCCTAACCATGCCTTTAAAAACCTTGTGGTTCATAGAACTCTAGAGAGTGTGTGTGCTTCTATGGTGCCATCCAGTGTGCCAGGATCTTGCATCCAAAAAAGCACTGAGAGTCTGATACTTACGCACAGATTTTCCGTATTTTCCTGGATTATTATTTAACTGAGAGCCCAGTAACTTGCTTTGAAGTATTAAATTGTGACTTAAACTTGAAAAAAAAACAACAAGGTAAGGGTAAGACCTTGTCTTAATAAATAAAATAAAACAAAACAAATCTTTCTTTTTAAATAAGTGGAGGAGGGTGAGAGACATTAGAACACACTCTGTATCTGTGTTTCAAAACCATGAGAGGCTTTGAGTTTGTAATTGGTCAAGAATACCCTTCACCTGCTTTTTAAAAATAAGTATGTTCACATGATGAAAGATTTTTAAAAATAAAACATTTGCTGTAAATCTGGTAATTCTGGGATGCATGAGTTTCACTTTCTAATCTTAATCCATGTAATCAGGAAATATATTTTTGAGAGACCACATTTAACTACAATTTTATTTTGAACCATTTCACAGAACATTAAAACTTTTGGTAACCATCTTAGAAATCGTGTTTTCAACAGACAAAATAATAGTCTCTGATAATTTTGCCAAACATCAAAAAAAAAAAGAAGAAAAGAAAAGAAAACATGTTCTAGATGAGAAAAAAAATCAAGTGAATACAAAGGTTTAGTCACATTCAAATAAAATATTATTCTGTCCTTTTCCATATGTCTGAATAGTTTATAGAAGTATTTTTAAACAACTGTAATTCTAGTACTCAAAAAATTGAGACAGTGAATTGCAATCAATTCAAGGCTACCCTGGCTCACATGGTGACTTTAAGGCCAGCCTGGGCTGCAAGGTGACACTGTATCTCTAAAACAGCAATTCTCAACATATATGTTGTGACCTCTTCAGGAGTCAAATGACGGTTTCACAGGGGTCACCTAGGACCATCAGAAAACACAGATGTTTACCTTACGATTCATAACAGTAACAAAGCTACAGTTATGAAGTCACAGCAAAAATAATTTCATGGTTGGGAGTCACCACAACATGAGGAGCTGTATTAAACAATTAGAGCATTAGGAAGGTTGAGAACCGCTGCCCTAAAACAAAAAACTCAAAACCCCAAAGTTATCATATTTAGGCCGACACGTTATGTGGTTTCTGGGTGATGTTTCTGGCATGACACAATCTCACAGCAAACTGCCTGATCCTCTGGTCATTACAATCTTTCTGCTCCCTCTTCTGCAATGTTCCATGAGCCTCATGCAGAAGTTGTTTCATACAGTATCCATTGAGACGAAGCTTGGTAACTCTGCATTTTGATCGGTTGTGGTTTTCTGTAAAGGTCTCTCTTTTTTCTTTTTCAAAGAGAAATTTCCTTGATAAGGGCTAAGAATTATACCCATCTGTGGGTATAGGGACAAAAATTTAGCATTTGTTAAGGATTCTGCTGGTTTAGTAAAGTGGCAGTTGTAAGTTCTCCTTTACTAGCCTTGAGCACCAGATTTTTTTTACACAGGTTCTAAATATTGAATCCAGGCCCTTGTGCCTGCAATACAAACACTTCACTGAATGAGCCAACTCCCTATCCCCAACGAAGCTCTTTGACCAATATGTAATTTTGTCTTAGGCTAAGAAACATACAAAACGACTACTTTATATTAATTCATATATCAACTTCTCCACAAATATTTATTGACTACTTTCTGTGCTAGGTATTGCAGCCACTCTGATGAACAAAACAGAGCCCCTAGTCTTGAATATAACAGGAATCTTCACTATGGACAGATTCAGTGTTCTACATGGTGACAAGTTGTCTGCATGGGCAGGTCAGTGTCAGGGGACAGAGAAAATTTTCTAAGAGAATTTATAGCTGGCATCTGAAAGATTGGAAATAGCAGTCCAGGGGAAAGGGTAGAGTTCGGGATAGGGTATCCAGGAAGACAAGGCATGTCACAGGGAATATCAGTGTGATGCACTCCCAAACCCACCAGTCTGTTACTATTGGACAGGACAATACTCATCCCCACTGCTAGATCTATAACTCCTTTTGAGGTGGGTGAGACAGCTACAATAACTTTTGTTAACATATATCATATTTGACTGTAATATTTTCTGTAGCTTTTAGAACTATACACTTCATCTGTATTCTCCTCGTCATGGTCCCCTCTGAAGTCTGGCTCTGTAGAAATCTCCAGCTGCTCTGAAAGTGTTATCACCACTTCAAGGCCGGTGGGACTGAGAGCAAAGGTCGGTGTCTACCATACTGGTGCTTTAAAGTTCAACTGCCAGCTGCCTGAATTTCTTGGGGCCCACAGAATTCCACTGCTCTTCTGTTAGGAAGAAAAGGATTACAGGATTAGTCTCATAACACCGCTTCCAGCTTTCCATATATAGTCAGAGGAAGTAACTCAGAGTCACTCCTGTGACAACTTTTGGTATTCAGGCCAGATTCCCCACTCAGACATCTGTCTGGAGAGAGGCAGCGGAGGCTTCAACCATGTAGGTGGGGTCAAGGGGTATATTATTACAGCTGAGAGCTTCAGGGTCTTACATGCCTTTTAGGAGCGCCACAAACAGCAGCCACAGCAAGGGAACAAGGCACAAAACAGTTGTTTAAGTTAGAAAGGAGCGACATGGGGACATGAAAAGTATGTCCTCTGTGGCTAGAGTCCTTGAAGTAAGTAGAGCCATATATCGGCAGGCGCTTCTAACTCTGCCCCTAGCCAGAGCCATTTTCAACTGCACAGAGAAAACAAATGGAATACATTTGTCAGAATCCTAGCTCTTTCAAGGTTCAACCACTCCAAGATACCACTCCTAGAATAGGTATCGAGGTTGCTGGCAAGGCTAACCTGGCATTTCCAGAGCATCTGCGTAAGCATACACATTCCTTCGAATCCTGACCTTCCTAGGGAAACTGGGTCAACCTGCTGGAGAGAAACCTAAGATCTCTAGCCATCTCTGCCCATCAAGATCTTGTAGATTGGTAATAAGTATGATATTTAGACAAATGTTAGGAGATTTGAATCTTCAAGGGACGAATGACAGCAGAGCTTGATTGGATGTGCATAATTATGGCAGAATGTGGCATTTGGGGAACTGTGAAGGATAGAAGAAAGACTGGATTCAGGAGGCTGGGCATAGTCTCCTTTTTCGAGAAACCGTTAAATCTGGAGAGGAGCTAGCGCTGGGTCTTTGGGTTCCTGATGGCCCTCTTAAGTGGAGAGGGTGTTACTAGACCTTAAGAAAGAGATAAGAGCTTTTGGCTAAGACCCCATCAGTCCAACATGGTTCTAGATGGCCCGGCACAGAGATTTGGGGAAACAAGAGCTAGGCAGACATGAGGGCTAGGAGGGCAGCTCCAACTGTAAAGCACTTGCACCTTGCAAGCATAAGTTTGATCCCCAGGACCCAAATAATAATCAGGTGTGATAGCATGTGCTTGTAAACCCAAGACTGGGAAGGCAGACATAAAAGATCACTGGGGCTACAAGTCTGTCCTGATTGCTGAGCTTAAACAAATGAGAAACATGTTCTCAAAAGAGCTGTACAGTTTTTCTATGGGTAGTAGGACACACGGGGCGGGGGGAGACAAAAGGAGGCATAGAGAGGGGAAAGGAGAGAGGGAAAGGAGAGGGCAAAGGCAAAGGAAGAAAGACAAAGGAACAGGGGTCAGGGAGAAGCCATAAAGTGGTAAATTTAGCTACAGAGATACCCAGAAGCAAGGAACTGCCCAACGGGCTTTTGAAAAGTGAATGCCAAGATTCTGTGTTACAGAGTATCTGAACTTTGAGCCAGGAACTCCTTCTGGAAAATTAAGGAAAACGGCCAAGCTCCATGCAGACATGGAGCTGTGAGAAACAGAACAAAAGTGGCATGGTCTGGAGAGGAAATTAAAATCGGAAACACAAGCAAGACCGTGAGCCAGAGACAAAGCCGTGAGAAAAAAAACCTGATATCGGCAAACTCCCACCTCATGATTCTGGCTCTAGTTTTCAAGTAAGGTAGAGAGAAGATAGCCATAAGTCTGCCTCTCCCACCCCCACCCACCACTCCCAAGGGCAACCGACCCAGCTGTCCCGCAGGTGTTCCTCTGCCGACCCAGCTGTCCCGCAGGTGTTCCTCTGCCAGGACCTGTGTATTGAAAGATGCCACTAGATGGTTCTAACCAAAACCGAATGCTCATTTTGGTCTGCGTCAAGCCTGAAGTCAACATTGCCCACTTCCTTTACAACAAATAAAAGCCCGCTAAAAGCCATCGTTCTCTCACACCCTTGGAAAGGCTTCTAACAATGACCAAAAAAAAAAAAGACAAAAAATAACAAGTATTGGCAAAGGCAAGAAAAAGCCGTAACTCTTGTTCACTGTTTGGGCAGTGTTAAAATGGGGCATCTGCTGTGGAAAATGCTGTAGCCGTCCACAAAAATATTGATAAAATAACTACCACACACGATCTAGAAAATCTATTTCTTGGTATATATTCAAGGTAATTGAAAGAATCTAAAAAATAATAATAGTAAGACACAGGAATCTAACACACATATTTAGTGTAGCACAACTCCTAATAGGCAAGGAATGGAGTCAACAGTCAAAACACAAAATATGCAATTGCCATACAAAGAGATAGTACACTGCTTTGAAAAGGAAAGATATTCTATCATATGATAATTTGTTTAAACTCTGAGGACATTATGTTACCTAAAATAACCAGTCAAGTCATCTAAAGTGAGCAGTTTGTAGATATTGAAAGCAAAATGGCACATACAACGATTGGGGAGAAGGAAGAAATGAGAAATCACTGTTTACTGAATGAATAGTTTCAGTTCTGCAAGATAAAAACATTGCAGGGATTGGTTTTTGCCACCATGTAAATATCCTCTATGTACCAGACTTAAAAGTGATTCCTGTGATAAATCTTATGTTTCTATCAGAAAATAAAAAAATGCAGCCATGGATCTGGGAAGATGAGTGAAGGGTAGGCACATTTGACTATGGAAGCAGGAGGATGTGAGTCTAAATCCGCAGCACCCATGTAAAAAGCCAGGCATGACCATGTGTGCTGCCAGCCCCAGGGCTGGGGGTTGGAGAGCAGAGGCTTGCTGCCTATCAGCCTGGTGCTAGGTTCATGGAGAAACCCTGGTGCAGGGGAGCATATGGGTAGTGATAGAGCAGAACAGCAGACAACCTCCTCTGCCCTCTACACACATGGGTGCACACATACCTGTCCGTACAAACATCACACACCATGTGCATATACTCTCTCTCTCTTTCTCTCTCTCTCTCTCTCTCTCTATCAGACACACACACACACACAGTCAATTATAAACCAGCCTTTCTTATACCTTATTATCAATTCATTTATCAAAATAGCTTCAGTCTCTGAAGGATCAATTTTTCAGTCTTGACAAGGAAGAAGTGAGGTTTCGGAAAGGGGGCCATGAGGAAAGGCAGGCCTAGGACGGTACAGCAGTCACTGGCCTTCTAAGAAGATGCCTAGAAGCTAAGGTAGCTAATGAGGCCACGAAAGGGGGCTGCCGGGAAGACTCAAAGCATGAAACAGGAGAAAAGTGTACCACAAGTAGACGTCATCCTTTCTGCTTTCCCTAAAGCTGCTATCCTTGGGTGACCCCAATAATTCACATGCAGTGAGAACTTGTGAAGACTGCCCCGAGAAACACCAAGAATAACGTGAGTAGAAGGCGCTCTGGCAATGACACCACAGCTGAGCTCCAGAACCCGGGAGGCCGGACTTGAGGCCTCTTCCATGCTGTGATGCACCCCACTGAACATCGCAGGCCCAGCTGGCAGTTATTTTTAGGCTTGTTCCTCTTTCCATGGCTGACAGCAACTGTGAAGTGTGGAAGGAGAACTTGGCCCAGGAGCCAAACACGAGGTCTGAATTTTTGGAGACTGCCGGAGACAAGTGGCAGTACCCTTGGTCCCTGCCTCTCTGTGACGAACACAGTCTGGCGGCCACTGCCAAGAAAATGAGTACAGAGCTGGGGCTTCAGAAGCATCGAGAACCCATCACTCCCAAGTGATTGGGGCTAGCATGTTAGGGGCTCTGGCTGGTAATGCTGAACTTGCTGTAGCCTTGATGCTGCCCCATCAAGTGATTGCCCCCTGAAAGGCTCTCAGTGCCGTGCTTTAGCCCGCCCTGGTGCTCACTCTACCATAGGCTGGACTCTACGGCTAAAATGCTACTGTTTACCCCAGGTGTTGCCCACTCTGAATAATGGCCAGCTTTTCCTCTGGCTCTGAGTAACCTCAGAAGAGAAGCGAGATGCAGAGGAAGGACAAGGCTTTCCGCAGGAAGTATAACAGTACTCTATAAAGTATAGGCTTCCAGCATTTTGGTAGGTTTATTAAGCATTATCTACACTCGTTCTCATTCAATCAACAATTATGACGGCAGCTTCATACCAGAGAAGACATTTAATGTTATTTATGCCGTCTTGGTGCTCGACATACAGAGGCCCAGGGCTCCCACCTAGCTCCAAGGTAGGAGCTTCCCCTCTGATTTATCAGACCAGCCCACACTCTCTAGCTGAGACACCAATAGTTTCAGTTTCACTGGGTAAGGTTAGAAACCTCAGGAGATAAGGACCACAAAGGACAGAATGCAAGCTTCCTGAGGGGGTGTGGGTGTGGGTGTGGGTGTGCGCGCGCGCGCAAACATGTGCATGTTTACATGCATCTGTTTGTCTGTCTTTCCTTCCCAGTCTCTAGAAAACCTTACCTTTCATTCCCCCTTCCAGCTTCCCTAAAGCCTCATCCTCCACCGATCCATGCAGGATGGTAGCACAAAACCCTGATTCATGCAAGCTTATTTTGCTTTCAACCCTGATAAAATCAGAGAATTGCCCAGTCTGGCCAATGTTAGGAGTCGAGATCTCCATTTGAAATACAGCTTAGGGAGGTTAAACATGGACAGTATGTAGCAGACAAAGCCTGGACCAGGAGACAGCTCTGCTCACTGTTAACTGTGCCCTTTCCACGGCACTCCAGAAAGGCAAGATGGAGAGTGAGCATCAGATGCTGGCATTGGGTCCAACAGGCAAGAAACAGAAGGCTCACTTGTGTTTTATTATCAACAATGGAAAAACTGAATCAAACTTAGTTAGCGGTGGGCAAGGAGCCAGCACTGGTTTGATTAGATCTTCATTCTTGTGGCTTTTCATCCGGGGAAAGCTTGAATGTGGAAGAGAAGCAGAACTGGCAAGGTGGCCAGCACCTGTGTGTGGTTTCCACCGCCTCTTCAAGTGAACAAGCAAAGACTAGACTTTCGTCACGAGAGAAAAGCAGCAACAAGAAAGGCTCATCCAGGCTTGCACCCAGGCCAGGTCTCACTGAGCACGTGTATTCTTCATCCTCCATGTGAAGACAGATCCCCCTCCTATCTGCGGTGCATGTTCTCAGTTAGAAAGTATCCTGTTTGGAGACAAAGCCGAGAAAAGTGTGTCATCTGTGTGCACACTTTCCTGAAATAAGTTTTATACCCTTTGGCCTAGAAGGAATGAAAGAGCCACCCTAATGGAAGTATCCTTTGGAACGATTATCCAAAGATAAATCAAGAAGGTGCCTTCAACAGCGTCTTGAGTTGGTTTGCCCAGCATCCACATAAAAACCTGGGCATGGCATGCATCTGTAAGTAACCTAGCACTGCCATGGAAGGATGCAGAGACAGGCTAATCCTTGGAGTCCATTGGCCAACCAGCCTTTCTAAATCATTGAGCTCCAGGGTCAGGGAGAGACCCTGTCTCAAAAAGATAACATGGAGAGTAATGGAGGAATACACCCAACACTGACCTCCATCCTCCTCATGCTCTCCCAAACATGTGTGCACATCCATGTGAATGTGTATGTATCACACACAGAGAGAGAGGATAGACAGACAGACAGCCTTCTTTGATCCATTTTTTCCTTGCAGAAAATGCCCTAGCCCTCAGGATACCCCAATCATCTTGGTCCACCATCACTATGATGCCTAGCTATCTCCTTTCTTAGCAGCTCCCCCCTACACCAGCCTACACTGTGCTAGATCAAGCACAAAACCAACACTTTCCTCCATAGTCTCATCAAAACTGACCCTTTCTAGACAATACACTGTCAACAATAACATGGCAGTGATGAGCTGGTTCACACAAATAATTATTCTAAAATACGAGTCTTACTATACTTCTATGTGAAAGGCACAAGCCAGTGGGATAGGAACTATATGATGAACTTGAGAGTTTTTGTCAGTTCTGTTGCTGACAATGATTTTATAGAAAACTATCTGTCCTAGCTAGTTTTATGTTAACTTCACACAAGCTTGAGCCT
This sequence comes from Pachyuromys duprasi, assembly GCA_028658305.1. Classification (NCBI taxonomy): domain Eukaryota; kingdom Metazoa; phylum Chordata; class Mammalia; order Rodentia; family Muridae; genus Pachyuromys; species Pachyuromys duprasi. Next base: position 60,958,787 of record CM053766.1, read on the forward strand.
CAATTGAGAAAATGCCTCCATAAGATCCAGATGTAAGGCATTTTCTTAATTAGTGATCACTGGGGAAGGTTCCTGCCCATTGTGAGTGGTACCATCCCTGTGGTGGTCCTTGGTTCTATGGTAAAGCAGGCTGAGCAAGCCATGGGGAGCAAGCCTCCATGGCCTCTACAGCAGTTCCTGGCTCTAGGTTCCTGTCCTGACTTTCTTCAATGAGGAACAGTGATACGGAAGTGTAAGCCAAATAAACCCCTTCCTCCCTAACTTGCTTTTGGGTTATGGTGTTTCACCCAGAAATAGTAACCTTGACTAAGACACTCCCCCACTAATGAAAGAGGTCAGAAATAGCAGCACAGTATAAGAACAATCTCAGTGCTGGGTGTGGGAACATGCACCTGGAATCCCAGCACTCGGAGACTGTGGCAGAAAAATTGTGAAATCAACACCAGGTTAGGCCACATAGAAAAACCCAGTCTAAAATAGATAGATGGTAGACAGACAGAGAGACAGATAGATATCAGATGAGCCTTAACAGCCATATTTAGTAATATTCACCAGTTTGGAAGGTAATATATTATTTTTTCATTGTTTAAAATCTTGCAAAAAAAATCTATGATGAAAAATATTTCCTAGAAGGGACTATAATTTCATAATTACCTTAAGCCTAATTTATTTTCATTCAAAATAAAAATCATATCAAATTGTGAAAGTGACAACATAACACAAAGAGATATACCTGGAGAATGTCAGGCCATTAACAGCTAAGAGCTTGTCACTGGGCATCCCTTAGATAAAAGGAATAAAGTGAGCATGGCCAAACACAGACTTCAGACTTCACGCCATGCAGAACCAATTTAGTATGCTATAACCAAGCTTTTGTTTCTAGTGGCATAAATACAAATTAATATAATTAACTATATTAAAGAGTATAAGGGCGGTATACCCTTGTATGTAAAATATATGAGTTTGTATAATATAAAGTATAATTATTTAACCAGGCATGGTGGCTCATGCGTATAATTTTAACACTAAAGAGGCTATGGCAGGAGGTTTCCATAAGCTCTAGGCCTATAAAGTGAAACTCTGTCTGAAAAAAAACCCAGCAACATATCTGTGCGTGCACGTGTATATGCATGTGAATGTATGTATGTGTGTTCATGTGTATATGTATATGTGTGTATGGTATCCATGTGCATATGTGTATGCATGTGTGTCTGTGACTGTATATGTATATCTGTGTAATATGTGTTTAATATTGCTGTGAATCATGGTGCAATGTATTTGTATGCTATCAATCTAAAGCCTTGGTTTTAAGGCTGTATAAGCTCAGGTTTTTACATGGAATCTCAATATATAAGATAGCAAAGTGAGTCTGCTCTCCCTTGGAATGTTATGAAGGGACTGGGATTCAGCCATGGTGGCCTACTATGTTCTTCCTCCTTTTGCAGCTCAACTTGCAAAGCAAAGGCCTAGATACTAGACCTTCTCAGTTTCCCTGGCATCAGCACCGAATTGCTTCTTAGTGTTCTGGTTTGGGGGAACCCAGAAATAGCCTTCATTCATATCCACATTCCAAATCAATAGAGACCAAGAGTAGGATTGTCTGAAAATCCACAAAGTACTAAATCCAGGGCATTATTAAAAACTGTCATCGTACCAGACTTGAGGATGTGTTCTTTCCATCCCAGCATTTTGTGACATAGGCAGGAAGATCTCTAGGAGTTGGAGGCCAACCTGGTCTACATATGTAGCTTCAGGCCAGTCAAGACTGCATAGTTAAGAACCTGCCTCAAGAATAAAATAAATACAATAAAATAAAATAAAATAAAATAAAATAAAATAAAATGAGCTTTAATGAGTAAAATCAATGTGTTTCTGGTTTGGTTATTTTTTTATTGATGGGATTAAGACACCAAGAAAAGGCAACTTAAAAAAAAAAAGCATTTAATTTGGAGTTCTCTGTTCCGGAGGGGAGTCGAGTTCATAACTATCATGGCAACAGGCAGGTATGGCAGCAGAGCAGTAGCAGAGAGCTTACATCTGCTCCACAAGTACGAGGCAGCGAAAGACAGATAGCTGAGAATGACATGAGCTTTTGAAACATCAAAGCCCACCCCATGAAACCTCCTCCCATGAGACCACACCTCCTCCTATGGCCACGCCTCCTCCTGTGGCCACATCTCCTCTTATGGCCACGCCTCCTCCTATCCTTCCTATCCTAGGCCACACCTCCTAATCCTTCCCAACCAGTTCTACCACAGGAGAACAAGCATTCAAGCATAGGAGCCTATGGGGATATTCTTATTCAAACTACTTCTGTTTCCTAATCTGAACTGCGGAATCAAACAGACCTATGGAGACACAGCACTAGAAACTGGAAGGCTCCAACCTGAGTCCAACTCAAACACAGAGATGCTGAGTAGTTGGGCCTGAGAACCCTGTTGTACTCAGGTAGCACTGAGCTACACATGCTCAGTTCAGAACAGTTGGGAGTGCTACCACAACGGCTCTTTCTAGAGACTTAGGTGGCAGAGGGGAAGGAGTTGCCTCCCCAAACACCCAGCAAAATTAAGCCAACTTTCCTTTCGCTACACTCACTGCATCTGTGTCCCTTGTTGGAATATAAAGTTCTTACAGCCAAAGACTCTCTACTGTGCACTGCTGTGCAGCAAACATGTAGCATATATGAGCTGCTCAGTGAACATGTGCCATATGGATAAAACTAGTCTGTTGGGTAAATTAAGTGCTGTTTGCAACTATGTCAGAACACTACAACTCCCACACCACAGTGTTTGAGTATTGAATAACAGACGTACAAGCCAGGAAGGCAGGAGGATCACTGTGAGTTTGAGGCTAGCCAAATCTACACAGTGAGACACTGTATTAGCAGAGGTAGAAGAGGAGGTGAAAGAGGAAGAGGAGGAGGAGAAAGATGAAGAGGAGGAAGGGGAAGAAAAGGAGGAGGAAAGAAGGAGGAAAAGGAAGAAGAGCAATGACTCATATACACACAACGTGAAGCATACTGAAAGGCTTATCTTGGGGGTGTATTTGGGAAGCCACTTTTATTCATTCTCGGTAAGCAAAGAAAAGCTTGGTCTACTCCCCAACAAGGAGGTGTTAAAAACGCAGGAACCCCACCCCACCAAGAAAGAGTGACAAGGACAGAGCTTCTCTCAGCAAGTCCCAACGAAGGCAGTCAGGCTCTCCGAGGAGAGACCTTCGTGGCTTCACCCGCTGCCCACCACTCTGTGGACACACTGTAAATCCCACCCTTCACCTAAGAGGAAACATCTGCTCCAGATGTGCCAAAGCCTTCCCTTCACAGGCCTGAGCCTCTCAGGTTTGGGGGGTGGTGATGCTGTGAAGGAGCCCACAAGGACCTAACACTGAAATCTGGAAGGCTTGCTCGATTCTTCCGGACATGGGTCTGTGCTGTAGGAGGCAACAAGTCTCCAGCCACTGGGAGCAGCACAAGAGAAGGGAGGACACACGGGCACACGAAAAACTTCACCTATCCCGGAGAATTCCTATTTAGATTCTAACATTTTAATTGGACAAGTCTGTTTAATCACACATCAACTCCCTTTTATGAGTAATGGTTACTGTTGTAAAAAGCAACTAATTGTAGTCTTGCCTTCTCTATAAAAGAAACAATGCTTTCATAATAACACTAGGCATAATTGTTTTTCTAATTATGTAATTTACATATATATCTTTCTAACTACGTATTTATATGTTCTAATTATGTATTTGTGCATAATATATAATATATGTAATTTATGTTACTATATATGCTAATTATAATATTATATATATTTGTTTGCTTGGTTGTTGTTTTTTGTTTTGTTTTATTTTCAAGACCGAGTTTCTCTGTGCAGCCCTGGCTATTCCAGAACTCATTCTGTAGTTCAGGCTGGCCGCAAACTCAAGAGATTTGCCTCCCTCTGCCTCCTGAGTGCTGGGACTAAAGGCATGTGTTACCACTGCCTGCTTATATATTTCTAATTATATAATTGCAATTATATTTTCTTATATAAAAGCATCAGACTGAATGATAAACCCAACATTTAGGACAGCAGTAGACAATACAGAGGGGAAACCAATTTACGTAACATTGCTTTTCTTTCTTTTTAAAATTTATTTTTTATTCACTTTACATCCTGGTTGTAAACCCATCCCTCCTCCCCTCCCAGTCCTCCCCTCCCTCACTCCTACCTAACCCCTCCCCTTTTCCCCAGAAAAGGGAGCTCCCTTTCTCATCCAGCCCTGATCATCAAGTTGCATCAGGACTAAACTTATCCTCTTCTCCTGTGGCCTGGCAAGGCAGTCCTTCCAGGGGAAAGGGATCAAAAAGCTAGCTAGTGAGTCCATGTTGGATGTAGTCCCTACTTCCCTTACTAGAGGACACACATGATGCTTTTCTTTTCTTTTTTCTTTTCTTTTGTTGTTTTGGTTTGTTTTTACTGGCTGTTGTTGTTGTTTGACAGCTGAGGCTGACCTTGAAGCTGCAACCTTCCAGCATCCACCTTCTGAGTACTGTCGTTACAGGTGTGTGCCATCATCCCTGACACCAGAATGTAGCTTTTGGTTGTTTGATTTTTGTTTTAATCATGATAGGATATCAATTTTCTTCTTTTTAAATTTTTACCTTTATATTTACTGAATTATTTCCACTTGGATTCCACTTCCAAATAAAGCGATAGATTGAGAACATGCAAGAAAAGGCAGACATATCCATATCCCATTGATAAACTCCCTCTGTGCATTCCTTCCTGAAACACTTCAATGCCTACTTCATACAAATCCCTACCCATGAAAAGCTCCCCCCAGCACAGGCTGAACGAGACACAACTCGCTCTTCAGAGAGTTCTGAGTCTAATAATCTAAAAGTTGCATCAGTGAAAGAAGATAGACCAACACAAAGTAATCTAATAAAATCCAGAACATCAAGTAAATTCAGGACAGCACAGTTCTCCTTTCGCCTGGAAGGCTGGCCTGCGGTGTGAAAAAGAGTGACATCATAAAGGCAATAGCTCTAAAAATCTCTGAAGCAGGACGTCCAATTTTCCAGGTATGTCTGGGGTGATGGGGCACCCCCTCTACACCATGATCTCTGTTTTCAACAAGGAATAAACTAAACTTAGTTTATCGGAGACACAGCACCATAGCTTTAAATTTTCACAAGAAAATGCCCTCCAGCTCATTGCAAGAATTTGCTGCTGTGAAATGGCCTCTTTGGTTCTGTACCCATTGCAGCTGCCTTGAGAAAATGGCAGTCATGTGAAAAGAGGTGTGTGTAACATGCGCCTGCCACCTCATCCCTATTAATCTGGAAAGTCATTTCCTTCTCTTTGAACTAATTCAATTTGGTCTGTTCAAGGGCCGCAATTCCTTCCCAGCACCTTCATTTCAAAGGCACTGTGAACTCAGCCCTCCGCCCTCAGCCCACACAAGATCCGAATCACTTTCATCATTTTTCCTCCTTGCTCATGCAGACCACTCTGTGTGCCTGTACCACACCAGCCATTTTTATTTGCCAATTATTCTACAACTTTGAGACACCGAAATGTAACTTTGCATCATAAGGAGTCAAGAGAGGAGTGCTCTGGGCTAACATGCTCAAAAGAAATGAAAATGTGTGAGTGCCATTGACGCTATTAGCAAAATGATCATCGAGGAACGTGGAGTAGAGATATAAGATTGAGAAGCAGGGTGGTGATGCAGAAAGAGAATGGGATTTCACACTGAGGACACTTTATATATTTTCATTGTTGTTGTTGTCTGTTTTTCACGACAGGGTTTTTCTGTGTAACCCTAGCTGTCCTGGAACTCCCTGTTTGATCTGCCTGTGTCTTGCCTCCTAAGTGCTGGGATTAAAGGTGTGTACCACAGAGCCTGGCTGAGAACATTTCCGTTAAATTCTACTTCTTCCATTTGATAGTCACGTGACCACAAACTGAATCTTCCTCTTTAAATTCTGAGCAAAGGTATCATGTCCTTGAAAACTGAGTGACAGCGTAAAAGCCCCGGGGCCCCTTTACATGTTCTTCCAAGTTTATATTCCTTTTGTATTTCTGATAAATTTTCAAACTCTAGCTCTCATTATTAAAAAAAAAAGAACAGTATTTTTATTTTCTGTGTGTTATGTGCAAACTGTCTATGTGTACTCTCTGTGTGTGCTGTATGAGCATGTAAGGGGTGGTTTGTCGAGGCCATGGGATAACATCAGTGTACTACTCAATTGCCTACCTTTTCCTCCTGTCTCTATCCTCCCCCCTCCTGGTCTACCTCCTGGAGTTATAGACATTGCCCACAACCATTCTTGTTTTTTTTACATGGGTCCTCTGGATTTGAACATAGGTCCTCATGATTACATGGCAAGTGTTCCTCCCCACTGAGTCACCCCTCTAACAGGAGAACACATTCTTATGCCTCCATCAGTGTTTTCAGAGTGACAGTGTTTTCTAAGGAACTGAGACCCAGAAAACTGCCCACTGTCATGATGCATGTGTATGTCATTCTAGAAAGGGAAGCCCCCTAGGAAAAGACTATATATAATGCTAGTGGTTGCTAGGAGATAGGAGTGACTAAAAAGTCAGGAGGGAGGATGAGGGGGTTTGAGGGAGTGGTATAATTTATCTGTTCTTTATCTCAACTATATAAAAATTAATGAATCCACCTAGTTGTCAACATTTAAACTATAAATTGTATTATGATTGTTTTTTTAATTTAATAAACACTTTCCAAATCTCAAAGCTTTGACAATGTCCTAGTACATACCCTGAATTCTAAAGAACCTAGTATTTGTCAGAGGTGTGCTAGGAATAGAAGACAAACAAGTCAGTCACAGTCCTTGGTCTCAAGAACTTCTGGAGTAAAAGACAAACTGAAAAAATAATCACAGGAAAACTGCATACCCACCAGTTTGACTATGTATAACAGAGGGAACAATCTAAAGAACTAATTTAGACTGTGGGTATTAAATAGCATATTAATCCATTGAAATGAAATGCCAGAAGCTGAGTGTGGCGGTTGGAATGAGAAATGTCCCCACAGGCTCATGTATTTGAACACTTGTTCCCCAATTGCCTGTGCAGTTTGAGGAGGGTATGTATGTAATCCCTAGGAGAAGGAGCCTTGCTGGAGTAAGTGCATTACCGGGAAAGGCTTGGAGGCTTTATAGCTCACCCCAGTTCTCTCTCTCTCTCTGTCTCTCTCCCTGTCTCTCTCCCTCTGTCTCTCTCTCTGTCTCTCTCTCTCTGTCTCCCTCTGGCTTCCTTGCTCCTCTCCTTCTTGATCCAGCTGCCATGCCTGCCCCTGTGCCTTTTCCTTTACGAGGGACTTTATCCCTAGGGAACCATAAGTCAAAACATACTCTTTCTTCCCTGCGTTATTTTTGTTGGTCAGTTTTATCACAGCAACAGAAAAGGAACTGACACACTGGGTAAGCTTATGAAGAAAAAAAGATTTATTTAGCTCACAGCACCGGAGGTACAAGAGCATGGTACAGGCACCATCAGCTCTGGGGAGAACCTCATGGGAGATAACATCACAGGGAAATGCTAGCAGGAGCAAGGAACCACATTGTGAGATAGAAAGCCAGAGAGAGATTCAGAAATTTTTATGGCAATGCTGTCATAAAAGCAGGATCCTGTGAGAGTGAGTCCTAAGGATTTCCCACTAGGATTTGCCGTAACTACGCTGAGGACCCAGTCTCCAATGCTTGAGCCACTGGGAAACAAACCACAACCACACTATAAAACATGAGTTTTGATTTAAATCTTTGGGGGAGGAAGAGGTGCTTGCGTATGTATTCATGTGTCTGCATGTGTATGTGTGTGCATGTGGAAATGAGGGGGTTGATATTAAATGTCTTCCTTTACTCTCTACCATGTTTTATTGAGGGAAGATCTCTTACTGAACCTGGAGTTTGTTGACTTAGGAAGACTGACTAGCCACCACACTCCAGAGATCCTCCCATCTCTCTGCCTAGCAGTGCTAAGACTTTGAGTACACCCCACCCCTGGCTTTTGATGTGCGCAGTGGGATCAGCCTCAGTCTTCTACAGGATTGTGCAGTAAGCTCTGATTGAGCTGTCCTCTCCAGCCTCTCATTTAAAGCTTTAAAGCATCAAGACCTGTCACCATGAGCACAGGTTCCTCTGGAGCTCTGAAAAAGCTAGGGACAACACGTAGACACTAATGCCTGAGTACCAGGAAAACCTAAGACTTGGGTCTGTGAGACTGGAGAAGTTTGAGCGAGAGGTGGCAAAATAGCAAAGGTGGGGAGAAGAATATGCTAAAGCAACAGGGAATCTCCTTGTCTTAAAATTCCAGGGTGTTTCCACTCCCACTGGGGCCTTCAGACAGGAGAACAAATTTGTAAGACTGTAACTCATGGAAAATGCAGTTTTAATTAAGTTCATTTGTATGTTATTAATAAAAATGTGTAATATTTATAAGCTTCATTCTTGTCTGCTCCTTGCCTCTCATTCTATTTAATTAGCTGTGTGTAGGCGGTACTGAATTACAAGAGCTCCTTTATTTCATAGTGATATTCCCAATACAGTTCGGCATCTGCCTGGAACATAACAGAGAGAAAATTAAAATATTCCTTTGGCCCTAATATAAAGGGAACTCCATGGGCTCACATGTTCACTGAAATTGCTCCCACATATGGACAACATTCTAATCATGTTGATTAAGATGAGAAAGAACCTGCCTCAGGAGCAGAATATTTTCAGCATTATTGAAAAAGAAAATTCAATCTTCTCTTGAGTAATATAGAAATTAACACACACCTTATAAAAACCATAATACATATATAGGCACACACACAATTCTTCAGGAGAAGAAAATCCAACTTTTAATATTGGCCAAACTGATTATTGATAAAATCTTCAGCCCCTACCCACCATCTTAAACACCATTAAACATGGATGTACAGAAAAAGCAGATGGCAGGAAATGTGATCATAATAATGGCTGGAACCTACCCAGCATTGTATACCAGGCATTTCTCCATAGGCTTCACATGCAGTTACTTATTCAAAATTCTCAATACTCTATGATGTATATACTATTATTGCTAACCCTCATTTAACAGATAGGAAAACTAAGACTCAAAAAAAGCACTTTGTAACTTGGCCAGAGCATACATTTAAGAGTAAAGTTTGGACTGGGACCCAAGTTTTTTACCCTCAAGTGCATCCATCACTGTCAACTCTAATGTCAATCTTGTCATCTGTGTATACGGATATGTTCGTGGCTCCATAACCAGAGATGTGATTTAATATTATATAGATGGATTCTGGATTTCTCCTATGGGTTAATTTTCTTAATCAGAGATTTGTACATCTGATAAGTAACTAAAAAGTACTAGGACATAGGGTAGTTGGTTTGAGCATATTCCTGAATTCAAAGCCTGAAACATCAAAGTTCTGTAAATTTCATGTTGTTAGATGTTAAAGGAAAGATGGAACAAGGCTGGTCAGAAGGATAACTCATGAAAAGATATACTTAAAACATTCATATTTGATTTTTACTGCCCTAAAAATATTTTAAGTCACTCAGTAGGTTCAACTAAAACTTGAAAAGTTCAGTCCTCTTTCCTTGCTTCCGTTAACTCTGTCTTGTTCATATTTGTGTGTTTTCAGTCTGGGCTTGAATGCATGGTGGCCTGGATCTTCCCAACTTGCCTCTCTTAGTCTATCTTTTTTTTTTCTCTCTCTCTCAATGAGAGAGATAGCACTTAATTTCAGGAAGTCGTTGCCTCCATATCTCCTTCATGGCTTTCAGACTCCAATTACATTCACCTTCCTCTGATCCCCAGCATCCCTCACCATTCCACAGGCCAGGCAATCTTTCCGGAAAACAACAACCCTGTCTTCAGTTCACCTTCCAGCAACAGGGCATTCAATCTTTGCACTCGGTTTTATAACAGAACTCATAGCATAACATCTAAAGGTCATACTTTCTCATGTTAAACAAGATCTGATGCCTTTAAATGGGAGCTTCATCTCTAAATTTCATTCTCAAGTCCACATGACAGACAGTGGTCACAAGACTTGAACAAATTAATCAAAAGGTCAAATGAAGGGCATTTTCAGTTGAGAACAGACAAAATAGTAAGTCTAACCTATTGGAAATATTTGGGGGGTAAATGTTGACTTTTGTCTGCCAAGAAATATATTTGTCTAATGAAGCAATATGGACAAACACAGGCAACAGTGAATGAAGGAACAAGCAAAGGTGCTTATAAAGTGCATTTTAAGTGGGAGAGGAACACACTCAAACGATGGGATATGGAAAAAGACTATTCACATTAATGACATACATGCTAAGGATCAGAAGAAAGTGAAGTCAATCAACCTTCCAGGAAAGGTTTGGTTTTGCAACAAAATCTGAAGAAGGTGATGGAAACTCCTTTATTACCCAGAAGAAAGTGTTTGGATGTTTGGCCCAATAGGAGCTTACATTTTGATGGTTAATAATAGATATGGGAAAAGGTTATCTCCTATATTATATGTCTTTATGAGTGAATATATACTGTGTGTGTCTTTCTGCCTCTGGGATACCTCACTCAGGATGATCCTTTCCAGTTCCCACCATTTACCTGCAAATTTCATGATATCCTTGTTGTTTTTTATTGCTGAGTAATATTCCATTGTGTAGATGTACCACAATTTCTGTATCCATTCCTCAGTTGAGGGGCATCTGGGTTGTTTCCAGTGTCTGGCTATTACAAATAAAGCTGCTACAAACATAGTTGAGCAAATGTGTTTGTTTTATACTTGAGCATATTTTGGATGTATGCCTAGTAGTGGTATAGCTGGGTCTTGAGGAAGTGCTATTCCTAGTTGTCTGAGAAAGTGCCAGATTGACTTCCAGAGTGATTGTACAAGTTTACATTCCCACCAGCAGTGGAGGAGGGTTCCCCTTTCTCCACAACCTCTCCAGCATGTGTTGTCACTTGAGTTTTTGATCTTAGCCATTCTAATAGGTGTGAGGTGAAATCTCAGGGCCGCTTTGATTTGCATTTCCCTGATGACTAATGGCATTTCTTTAAGTGTTTCTCTGCCATTCGATATTCCTCTATCGAGAGTTCTCTGTCTAGCTCTGTTCCCCATTTTTTAATTGGATTACTTTATTTGTTGCTTTTCAACTTCTGTAGTTCTTTATATATACTGGATATTAGCCCTCTGTCAGATATAGGGTTGGTGAAGATTCTTTCCCAATCTGTAGGCTGTTATTTTGTTTTGATGACAGTGTCCTTCGCTGTCTACCATTCTGTTTCTATGCCAGTACCATGCAGTTTTTATTACTGTTGCTCTATAGTACAGCTTGAGTTCAGGGATGGAGATACCTCCAGATCTTTTATTGTAGAGGATTGTTTTAGCAATTCTGGGTTTCTTGTTATTCCATATGAAGTTGAGAATTTTTCTTTCAAGGTCTGTAAAGAATTGTGTTGGTAATTTGATGGGAATTGCATTGAATCTGTAGATTGCTTTTGGTAAGATGGACATTTTTACTATGTTAATGCTGCCAAGCCATGAGCATGGGAAATCTTTCCATCTTCTGATATCTTCTTATAATTCTTTCTTCGGAGACTTGAAATTTTTTTCATACAAGTCTTTGACTTCCTTGGTTAGAGTCACACCAAGGTACTTTATGTCTTTTGTGGCAATTGTGAAGGGTGTTGTTTCCCTAATTTCTTTCTCAGCCTTTTTGTCTTTTGTATACAGGAAGGCTACTGATTTTTTTTGAGTTAATTTTGTATCTGGCCACTTTGCTGAAGGTGTTGATCAGCTGTAGGAGTTCCCTGGTAGAATTTTTGGGGTCATTCAGGTACACTATCATATCGTCTGCAAATAGTGATACTTTGACTTCTTTTCGGATTTGTATCCCCTTAATCTCCTTCAATTGTCTTATTGCTCTTGCAAGGACTTCCAGAACTATGTTGAAGAGATATGGAGAGAGTGGGCAGCCTTGCCTTGCCCCTTATTTCAGTGGGATTGCTTTAAGTTTCTTTCTATTTAGTTTGATATTGGCTATAGGCTTACTGTATATTGCCTTTATTATGTTTAAGTATGTGCCTTGTATTCCTGATCTCTCCAATACTTTAAACATGAATGGATGTTGGATTTTGTCAAATGCTTTTTCAGCATCTAAGGAAATTATCATGTGTTTTTTTTTTCCTTTCAGTTTGTTAATATGGTGGATCACATTGATGGATTTCTGTATATTGAACCACCCCTGCATACCTGGAATGAAGCCTACTTGGTCATAGTGGATGATATCTTTGATGTGTTCTTGTATTTGGTTTGCAAGTATTTTGTTGAGTATTTTTGCCTCAATTATTTATAGGGGAGATTGGCCTGAAATTCTCTTTCTTTGTTGGGTCTTTGTGAGGTTTAGATACCAAGATAACTGTGGCTTCATAGGATGAGTTTGGTAGTGTTCCTTTTGTTTCTATTTTGTGGAATAGTTTGAAGAGAACTGGAGTTAGCTCTTCTTTGAAGGTCTGGTAGAATTCTGCACTGAACCCATCTGGTCCTGGGCTTTTTTGGATGGGAGACTTTTAATGACTGCTTCTATTTCCTTAGGGGATATAGGACTATTTAATTGATTTACCTGGTCTTGATTCAACTTTGGTAAGTGGAATCAATCAAGAAAATTGTCCATTTCATTTAGATTTTCAAATTTTGTGGCATATAGACTTTTGAAGTAAGTCCTAATGATTGTTTGGATTTCCTCACGGTCTGTTGTTATGTCCCCCTTTTCATTTCTGATTTTGTTGATTTGGATGGTGTCTCTCTGCCTTTTAGTTAGTTTGGCCAAGGGTTTGTCTATCTTGTTGATTTTCTCAAAGAACCAGCTCTTGGTTTCATTGATTCTTTGAATTGTTTTATTTGTTTCTAATTTATTGAAAACCTAGAACCTCAGTGTCCAAGTGGGTTCCATAGTAATGGGAAGAGGAACTCTAACATGAACCAGTTGGCCTGCTCTTTGACCACCTTATCCGGATGGGGGAGCAGCCTTACCAGGCCACAGAGGAAGACAATGCAGCCACTCCTGATGAGAGCTGATAAACTAGGATCAGAAAGGAGGAGAGGAGGACCTTCCCTATCAGTAGACTTGGGGAGGGGCATGAGTGGAGAAGGGGGAGGGAAGGTAGGATTGGGAGGGGAAGAAGGAGGGGTTTATGGGGGATACAAAGTGATTAATAAAAAAATAAAATTAAAATTAAAAAAGTCAACTTTTTAAAAAAACTGTTTGGTCTTAATTGTATTGAAAGCAAAGACATCATTCACAGTAGAACAAAAAAAATTTCTACTTGGAACATTTTAATTATGTAAAAATAAGGTCCAATTTGAAATGAAAGGTGGAAACCATGAGACTATAAAATGAAAACTTCTCTGAAGGATGTGAACCATGGTGACCTTTAACTCGCACTGAAGGGGAAACTAAGGGCTTCTTCACATTCTAAGCCCAGTGAAGACCTTACAGTCAAAGCCTGAGGTAGGAGGAACATGGTCAAAAGCCACCAGGTTAAACTGGTCCCTGTCCTATAGCTGTAAGGCTGAGCTTAGTGTAAGCTTACAAGAGAGGAAAAAAAAAAAATGCCAGCAAGGAACCTCCTTGTGATGCTTCCATGGGGACACTAGCCAGAGTTCATACACAGTCCTCAGATTCATTCCTTTCTGCTCTCCTCAAACCTTTGGTAACTTTTTTTTAACTCCATTGATCAGTCTTAATGATGCTTGGAAAAAGACCTGTGCCAACAGTCAGAATTAAACAATGAAGCATATATAGTGGTTTGAAGCTGCCAGAACCCACTTATAAAAAGTGCAGGGCAGTAGCTAGACAGACAGGAGGTAAGTGAGAGCCAACAAAAGGCTACACTTGTGATTACGGGGTGGGAACAGGAGCCAAAAAGATGTTGCTAAGTTATGAATGGAAGGTAACTTCTGGAGCCTGATGACCCTGGGTGAACTCAGTGTTGACCACACAGGAGACCAAGAACGTCCAGATATGGAGCTTTACAAATGAAAAAGCTACTGGTGTTCCATTCACTGGTAAGCCTCACACTGAACACTGACTACCTATAACTGGGTATAAAGAGCTGTGAAACCCAGAGCAAGTCAGGAAACTTCTCTGGGTCCCATTTTCATCACCTACAAAGTGAAGGGAACTAAGACATCAGATAACAAATGCATCAAACGCTCTACAACTCGTCTTTTTAATCCTCGTATAATAGATAACACTAGCCTGGAGACAGGAGGGGGAACTCAAAGGCAAGTCACTGTAGCAAAGGTAAGGCTTCCAGATGGTTGGACACTGCTGTGCCTTATCTATGATGCTACTCAAGTTCATCACCCACCTTCCTCTTTAGGGACTCCCATTTGGACCTTAATAGTTCTTATCCCTTACTTTAATCAGTGTCAGTCCTCTCACGTGTAAAGAAGTGTCATGAGATTTGTTTCTACCTCCGATGTCTGTTAGCATCTAACATGGACCTCACACATACTACATAATAAGAGTTATTGAGCAAATGAAAGAAGAAATGGATGGTGTCTCCTGTACAATCATCATTTTAGAAAAACAGACAATTCAAGTAGTTCCAGTTGAGCTGCAGTGGACAATGACCCAAAAGTCATGTGATAAGTCGGTGATTCTTATGACCAACTGTGTAAACACCAGCTGTCTTCAGCAGGCTCATCTCCAGTTCAAGGGTCTGAGAAGATCAAGTGTGGTTCACTCCAGTCACACGGACAACCATTTGTGGATTAAGGCACTTTACCCTTTTTTGGGAATGTTTGGTTCTTTCCATTTGTGTTTTGTTTCTGATAATCCAAAGCCTTGATAGCATGAAAAATGCCAGCAGCAAATTACACTCAGCAGAGGTAGAACAACAACAAAAAAAAAACCTGAAAACAACCAGCTAGTGACCCCTGGTCTCATGAGATTACATCCCTGTCCTTACCCCCATCCATAATTAATGCCAAGGAAGGTGCTGCTGTGAGGAGAACTTAACAGCATGAGCTGAAGAGACCAAAGAACATCTTCCAGCCCAAGTTTTTTGTCTTATTTGTTTTTGTTTTATGAGACAAAGGTTTACTGTGTAGCTCTAGCTGACTTAGAAGTCAACATGTAGATCAGGCTGACTTTGAATTCACAAAGATCCACCTGTACTCCCAAGTACTGAATTAAAAAGGTGTGTGCCATCATGCCCAGTTTTTCCCAGATTTTTAGAGAAATGAGTCCTGTAAAAATACAGCAAAACAAAACAAAATTTAAAAAGCTCCTTTATGGGCCAAGTCTTAGGGCCTATGGGACTTCAAAGATCAGCCTAAAACCTTAAGCTAATGGCATCTGAACACAGTCACAATTCTTTCAAAGCTCACACATTTCATCTTAACAATACTGAAGAGTTTATATACCAGTGTGCCATTTTAGGGTGCATTTTAGCAGCCAACTTAGATCCAGACACAAAAAATATTTTAAGAAAAAAATAGGCCAAACCTAACCAGAGACAGCAGAGTTGAGCAGGTCAGTCAATTTTCCCCTCAGACATAAATGTTTTGAAGCAGAACTGGGATAAGGATTGATCAGACATAAAGGGAGCCTCAGTTCCCCCGGCACTAGCTCTTTGAGCATCATAGGACAGCCTGGGAGTAACAAGTATTCCCTGAACAGTGAACAAGCAATGGAGACAGCTCATCAGCCAGGTACTCAGGGGCTAACACATGCATGTTCATGACTGGGGCCCACAGATTAAACTGATAACTTCACCAAAGACCGTTTGTCCTTTTCACAGATAAAATAGCTTCTGTTGTTCTGGAAAAAAAAAGAAAAGAAAAATTCTTATAGCTCCAGATTTTATAAAGAGTAAATTATTTAGATAAGTGCAGTGAGGTTCGCTATATCAGAGGAAGTCAATGAGTCTTAACATAATTTGTATTCTCATTCGAATGATTTTCTAAGCTGCTCAGTCTGAATGAACATAGTTCCATGTCTCGTATGCTCCATGCTCGTAACACATGTCCATGGTAAGAGCTGATACATACTCAGGACTTGAACTTGAGTTGAGAGTGTGTTCACTGACCAAACTAAGCGCCCTTTCTCTACAATGTGTAACAAGAACCCTTCAGCCACTCACAGCCTTTCACCTGCCTTGCACTCTCTGAACTGTAACTCGGGGTTGTGCTTTGGTCTCCTTGGCAGCAGTGTAGGTTCTAATCTTTATCTCCTGTCTCTTTGGACTCCAACTCCAGGGCTTCAGCCCTTTACCTACAATCTCCTCCTTTCTGTGCCTGACCAACAAAAATAAATATTGGTGTCTTCATAATTTTCACATCCCTTTAATTAACAGGCAGTTTTAAAATTAACTTTTTGAAACTTTAAAAGGTAATGAGAAAACTATGAAGGAACGGTATCAAATCATACAATAGTTCTATTCCTAATGTTTTTTGTTTTTAAGATAGAGATTTGTAGAGAAAGGGGTAAAGCAATAGGGGTAGAAATAAAAGATGTTAAGGCATAAAAGTATAATCAGTAGAGTTGTGGGTGTGGGTATATGCGTGTTAAACTGTTAAGGGACAATAATGATAAAGGACCTTCATACTGCCTTCACAATAATTATGCCCACCTACATTCTCACAAACAGCATGTTCCTATCCTCACAGCTTCCTAGAACCTGGTGTCTATTGTCTCTTTGCTTCATGATGGTGAGTACATCTTCACATACCTGTTGGCCATATTCACTCATTGAATATTTGCCATATATAAGGTAACACAACTTCATTGGTAACTTCAACACACTGAAGTTTCAAGAAATACAATGGAAAAGCATTACTACTTTCATGGCTTTGTCATCCACTAGAAGAGAGACATCACAAAAATAATATGGCATGGGAAGGTGTCCAGTTAGCACACTGTACAGAAAAGCCCTCTTAACCCATGTCTAATGTCTATATCTGCAGAGGGGTTGGGGGATCAGGACAAATAGACTGTGACATCAGAACAGAAATGTGCATGCCCCGAGGATGTGGCATCCTAGCACAAAGATAGAAGAGGCATGAAGATCTGGGTTCAAGGTCACCTAAACTACACAGAGCTGACTGCCAGCCCCTGGATTGTATGAGACCCTGTGTACAAACAAAGTGCTTCTAAGGAGGGGAGGAAAGTTTCCTACGGTCTTGGGAAGGTATGTGGAACTTGTGACTCAAGTTCCCACTGCAACACAATGCAGTTAAGTAGCTCACAAGGACCCAGTAAACAAAACCGTGGCTCCTGCACTGGTGAAGAACAGACTGACCACCAGAAAGAGGGAAGTGTGATGAAGCCCCAGTGTTCCATACCTGCTGAAAACAAAGACGGGACCTAAGACCATTTCCTCAGTCAACACATTCGAACCTGGAAAATCGGGATTCTGAAAAACCACGGCTGGTAACTATGTCTGATTCTACACAAAACACCCCAAGTTCAGGAATTTGGGACAACATGCAGTATTGTTTCACAGTTCTGCAGGTCAGATATCCAAGTGGATTTCACTCAGTTCTGTTTAGGGTTTCATGATGCTGAACCCAGAGTGCTGCTGAACCCGTGGGTAGTACCTGAAAGCTCTAGGAAGTTTTCCCTTCCAAACTCATTCTGCCCACAGGTCAGGCTCATGTCTGTGCACATTTGGGACTGACATCCTTCTTTAGCTGTCAGTTGGAGGTCTGTTTTAGCCCTGAAAATTCCACTCAAGTTCCCTGGCCATTTTCACCCTCTATCTTCCACATTAACAATGGTGGGTCCACACACAGCGTGCTTCAAATGGTTCTGTTGACTATGGTTTGGACAAGGTTTATCACTCTAAACCAGCAGTTCTCAACCGGTGGGTCATAACCCCTTTGGGAGGTCAAACAACCCTCTTACAGAGGTCACATATTAGATATCCTGCATATCAAATATTTTGCATTACAACTTATAACAGTATCAAAATTACAGTTAGGAAGTAGCAATGAAAACAATTTCATTGGTGGGTCATCACCACATGAGGAACTGTATTGGAGGGTTGTTGCATTAGGAAGGTTAAGAAATACTGCCCTAAACATTTGTGTATTGAAACTTAGTCTCAAAGGCAACAGTATTGGGGTGGGGAGATAGGCAAATGGTAGAAGCAACTCAGAAGTAATGTGGAAACCTAGTGTCTGTCTGTGGTTTCTTGTTTCCAGGGGTCACCTCTCACCCACTCACATTCACATTGTGGTAAAATACAGTAGAGTTGAACCGAAGCCAGTGCTAGGTCCTTGAACCCCAGAACTAAGAATTGAATAAACTTCTTTTATTAATGAAGTTTACCTGACTTTATAAAAATGCAAGACAAAAATTTACTATCCAGCCAGGCATGGTGGCATACACCTTTAATCCAGCACTCCGAAGCAGAGGCAGAGGCAGGCAGATCTCTGTGAGTTCGAGGCCAGCCCGGTCTACAAATGGAGTCCAGGACAGCCAGGGATACACAGAAAAATCCTGTCTCAAAAAACAAAACAAACAACAACAACAAAAAACCCTTATGACCCTAGTGCCACCGCAGCCCCATTTGCCACCAGCCAGAGAAGGCCCTGCACCCAAACTGTCCCACTGGATGTACCTGGGTCATCTCTTTGTCCCAAGGTCACCTGTCCCATGAAAACAAAGACGAGAAAAATATAATTTCTCTCCTCTGCCCTCGTGGCTTCTTTGCTGGGACTAATTTTTGTTAGCAAAAGGCAGATTAATAAGGAGAGGCGTGGCAAACAATTTAATTTGTCTGTGCCATGTGTCACACTGACAAAAAGCAGTTCCCTCTGGATGCCCCCCCCCCCCCGCAATGCCTAGACACCATCTTCACAAAGCAAGGAACCCTGAGTGACAAGACAAAGGGGTAGTTGCTTCACTCTGAAGAGGTGGGGAGTCTGCCAGAGGCAGGAACAGCTGGTGTCCTTGAGCCCTCTAGGTGGATGCGCCCCTGCCTCCAGAAAGGGACACACAGCCACCCCTGCTGCCTGTGTGGATCTCTGCCCAGAGTCAAGCAATCAGAGGTCGACCCGAGAAAAAACACTCTGCTTTCTAACGTCTTTAGCTCAATTTAACCGTCCTCAGCATTTCAAGGAGAAATGTCTGCTTTTTAATGTCTTTAGCTCAGTTTAACCGTCCTCAGCATTTCAAGGAGAAACATTAAGGTTTTCTAACATAATCAGAGAGACAGAGTTTCATCTGTGCAGGTCTGGGGATTAGGGCAGAGTGTTTGGGGAAAGCAAGTCAGAAAGTCACCTTCAGGATCTCCCAACCCACCCCTTGAGCTTTTTGTATTTAGTATGCACTTGGTCTAAATGCTTTAAACAGAGTCCTGGCTCTGCCCCAGTGGTGGCTCACCTTGAGAAGTACAGCCAGAAACGTTTTCAAAAGCCAGTGTTTGAAGCAAGTCAGACATGGCTATCTGCATTTCACGTTTCAGCGCCTACACACAGAGTTTCAGTGGGCCTTGCTCAAGACACAGGGCCCTGGTTTCTCAGGGTGAGCAGAACACTCCCCTGCCCTTCACAGCACTGACATGTTTAAACAGGACCTATTTCTTCCCTAAGGCCCTGGTGGGACTCCCTCTCTCTCTAACCTAGTTTCCCGGCTACTCCACTCCCAGAACTACAAACCAGGTGGGCTACAAACCAGCTGCTCTTACAGCCAGTGGTTCAGACTTTGGGGGATGTTGTTGGGACTTCTTAACAATAAGTCTAGAAATCAAATATAATCTAGGCAGAACACTCAAGGGCTTTGCAGACTGTTGAGTTTCCGTCAACTTTTGTTTGGACAACTCATTTAGCCTCTCTTTTTCTACTAGGTGGACGGAAGATCAGTTCCAGCATCCCGGGATTACCGTGTTTATTTCTACTTGTCTATCTACTTACGTATTTTTGACCTGGTCATCATCGTGTCATAACCCTTCTCTGAAAGAAAACGAAGAAAAAGAAAGCTATGTTACCACCTAACGAGATGAGAAAAAAATTGAAGCTAAATTGAACTACCTTGAACTTACCTGTCAGGCAGTAAAAGCAAAGCAGGATAAATGAGTATAGAAACCCATGAGGTTTGATAACACTCAAGTTACTAATGCTACAGAGAAATCCTTTCCCGTGGTACTGGAGGGAAGGCAAAATTACAGCCCATGGAAGACACGTGCTAATAACCCAGATCCCAGACCCACCTGAGCCGTAACACCTCCCCTGGAGGTGTATCCTGCAGTTTCTTTTGCAGATGTAGCCAGGCTGTAGGCATAGAGGTATTCACTAGGGAGGGGGTCCCTAAACTTTTCCAGTTACAATCCTTTTTTATTTACCCAAGGAAATTTACACAACTGTGGGTTTATAGGTACACAAATAAAACATATAACAAACCTTCAAGTAATTTATTTTAAAAACAATCCTTTGCTATATACATACACATATATGTATATATATTATATATAATTTTTTCATCCTTTGGTATATATGTATCATTTTGCCACTAGTTAAAGACAAGTGTAAGTTTCTACACCAATGAGGTGGAAATGACTCTTTATTGCTACTTCAAAAACTAAAGCCTGGTAAATGCATGATACTGCAGGATGAAGACCATCTTCAACGTTGTTCAGAGTCCATCGCTACTTTGGTTTTACAACTGCCAAGCTGAGAATACCACATCACACAGCAAAAATGGTCAGAGGTCTGGCCTAATGCCAAGACAACATTCACTTAACAGCTTTTGTGAAACTCAAGTCAGCAACTCAAGTAGTAAGTTTTAAAATCAAACACATTCTAACACAATGTACTCCAAAGATGGTGATTTGATACATGGTGGCACTTTTATGAATGAAGGTTTAAAAAAAAAACCTATTCAAAGTCTTTGTTTTCTGTAATTAAAAGGTATGTTTCTATAAGAGCAGAAAACATTTGTTATAGGCATAAAACATTATACAGTAAAAACACTGCAACTCATACTAATCAGAGCCAAGGCACATCAGACAGTGTACCTTGACCCTGTGTGGCATGTAGTATAAAGTATACATGTATGTTCAGGACCCATGTTGTAATGAGGTCATGTGTTGCAACATGGATACACATGGCCAGGCACACCTCAGATTATGTGCTTAATTATGAATTCCTTTTTAGTGGCTGAGCATTCACTGACCTTTTCACTGTTGCAAGATTTTCAGTGACGCCTACATTCATTCAGGTGACCCCAGAGGGATCACAACTGCAGCAGTTGTGTGCTAGAGAGATACTTATAACAATAGAACAAATAAACAGAAACCTGGAAATCCAAGGTCCACATGTAAGGCAAGAGAACTGTGGCATTTCTATAATAGAAAGCAATATAAGGGAGGGAGATAAAGATGCTCTCAGTGTAGTAATATGGAAAGAGCCCCCAAATGTATAGTTTAATGACTCAAAAAGTGCAAAATGGGAAATATAATATGAAACCCTTTGTAGAGGAAGCAACAGAAAGGAAATAAAAACATCTTCACATATGCAAGCTTTATGAAGAAACAGAAAGACACAGTAGATAGAAAGAGGGATGAATTAACATTCTTCCAATATTTTTAAATTTTGATCCCTAAGAATATCTATAAAACCCAGAAAGTTTTATCCATCTCATCTGTTAAAAAGACCATCACCCCTTCCATGAAATGCCTTACAGTGAAACAACCATGGCGGGCTCAGTCCACCCAAACAAACAAAACACGTCTGCCATGTGACTTCCAGAACCACCCTCCTTCTGCTCAGCTAAGCAGAAAAACACCAAGGGCATGGGGTGGGGGTGGGGAGTCCTCAGAGATTAAAGTCTCTCATAGAGACTGCTTGATATTCCCCTCTCATTCTATAGATCCCAGCACCCCAACTGTGAGCGGGCATCTGAGACAAGTGTCTGCCTCTCCCAGCTAGGAAGTTGCATCCCCCGCCCCCCATTTTACATCCCATCGTTTTACTTTTACAATTTCATCCTTTCATATTACATGGCTTCCATTTGTTAGAACCACTCTGCTCTTTATGTTAATTGGAATCGGCTGCTTTGGGCTCTGACACAGACATTTAACGCTAACAGTCAATTGCTCTTTCCTCAGCCATCTGGCAAAGGAGTTGAAACTAGCAATTTTCTGAGTCAGAATTAGACATCTGAAATTAAAAGTGCACATAGGCAAACCCCTTAGAAGTGCCAAGAGAAGAGGGGCAGGTAGCAGGATGGTATGAGTGGGGAGCTGTGATATTGACCCTTGATCTTCCTCACACCATTCTTTGCAGTGGAAAATGGACACCCTGGAGATTAGACAGCATACCCTGAATGGTAGCAGTAGCCTTGCTTTGCCCCAGTCATTCTCCCTCTAGATGAATGTAATGTTTATTTAGGTCGTCTGTCTGTGGTACAGGAGTGGCCTCTCTGAGTTCAGCATGCACTTGTGAAGCACAGCACTTTCTATGCAGCATTTCCCGGTTCTTCCAGCTCCCTGACTGTCCATCTCTCTCCCTTCATAAGTCACCTTGTTTTCTCTGCCTTTCTATAAGGATGTGCCCTTCATTTGTCTTGACAGCTATATTTATGTGTTTGGGGCATTTATAGGTCTAAAGACTACACACAAATGGTGCCTGCTGATTTACTTTCTTAAGAAAGGGGACTCTGTGAGTTTGAGGCCAGCTTGGTCTACAAAGTGAGTCCAGGAAGCCAAAGCTACACAAAAAAATCCTGTCTTGAAAAACCAAAAGAGGGGCTGGAGAGATGGCTCAGAGGTTAAGAGCACTGACTGATCTTCCAGAGGTCCTGAGTTCAATTCCGAGCAACCACATGGTAGCTCACAACAATCTATAATGAGATCTGATGCTGTCTTCTGGTGTGCAGGTGTACATGCAGATAGAACATTGTATACATAATATGTAAATAAATATTTAAAAAAAGAAAAACCAAAAGAGAAGACAAAAAAGGAGGAGGAGGGAAGGGACTCATGCTACACCCATCTAATCTTGACTAATTTTCTTTATGGACCCATTCCAGTGTCATGGAAAATACCACATGCCCTTCACAGCAATATAGAAAAAATTCTATTCCTGGCTGTCACTGCAGAAATCCTAAGAAACAGCTAAAACATGCCACCAGCATGGCCAGAACATACTGGACACACTATAGTCAATAGCCTGAAAACTATACACTAAGCAAGGCACATATACCGCTTACTAGTCATGGGCTATGTCGTCCCTAAATCACCTATGCATGCCTGACATCCCATGTAACCACAACATAGAAAAAGCAAATAGAAACAACAAGTGCTTTGGAGGTAAATCTGAGCTGTAGCTATGTCCAGATAGACCTGCCCACTCATCTACCTCAAAGAGAAAATATGCCCCAGCTTCAAGCATCTTCCCAGCATTGTTGGGATATTCCTGATATCCCTTAATTCTGGTCCCCATATCTATTTCACTGGGAGGAGCGCTGACACAGCCGAGAGGAAGCATACAAACACTGTGTAACATGAGACTTGGGCAGTATGCCATATATTCAGGCTTCTGTGCAACAGTGACCAGATACAGCTTAGAGGAGGAAGCATTTATTTCATCTCACGGCTTCAAAGAGGTCAGTCTATGGGGTCCCGTGGCCCCATGGGCTTGAAAAATATGATTGAAGCAGAAGTACATAGAAGAGAAAAAAAATGGGTGATGTCAGAACAGACTTTCAAAGGGACACTTCCTCCAGTCAGGCACCCAGGCACTCAGTGGTAACCTCCACTGAGAACCAAGTTTTCAAAACATGAGCATATGGAGAACATTCTGTATCCCAACAGTTAGTGTGCTGTCTTTCCCCTTATGTGTACCCTGCCCTGGGTTTTGTTTTTTCTCCTTGCTTCTTACCCTAAGTTTATGCAATGAGCCATACAACCCCAGTGTGGTTCACTCTGTGAGTCTTTAATTCCATAACTTTTGCAAAAACTTGCTTGCCATAGTGCTTGCAAACTACCATTTTTGCGGGTTGGTCTGGTACTGCTTGTATTCAAATGTTAACTACTGACCCCTCAAGATCTGGTTGCAGCCCAGACATACCTTCTCACATACACCAGAGGTTGTTGTGTAAACTTTGCTCACCAATATTCTCTAACTGGTTAAATAAAGTTGTTGACAGCCTAGAGTTGGGTATAGAGAAGTAGGTGGAATTTTGGTTCTTGGGCTGGGGTTCTCAGGGAGACCATGAGGCCGGGAGGAAGGGAGCGAGGAAACAGAAGAGGAAGCAGAAGAGGAAGCAGGAGAAGAAGTCAGGGAATAAGGAAGTCACGATGGGGCAATATGGACCATGAGCACATGGCTATAAAAGCTGGCCTGATAGAGCAGAAGTCGTCCAGGCAGTAACGATTATGGCAAGTTATAATGGAATACACGACTGGGAAGTAGCAAAATAGCTTAGAGGGATGATATCTGCCCAGCACTAGTGCTTTAAGCCTTGTTATAAATCTAAACGGTCTCTGTATCTTTTATTCAGGAACTAAAAGATCTGAAGTGGGAAGCCCTCCCCAAAGAGTTAAGCAAAGGGGGCATAGCAAATGCCTTGAAAAATATTGGGGTTCAGAAAGTTATACTCCCAATGCAGAGTGTTTGACATGCTTAGCAAAAGATGCAGATTCAAGGTCTCTCTGCCTTTCCCCACCATTTCCCTTAAACCTGCACCTCTTTTGCAGTGCAGGAATGGACTTTATGTAAAGCTCTCTAATTTTCCCAAAGACTGGATCAATAAGGAAGACTGTAGTTGCCTTCAGTCTTCTTGCTGAAATTTCATTAACAAAGAAGATGAAATTCATACTACAGAAGAGAAAGCCATCTATCACAGCTACAACCCTGAGGAACTTTATCCAAGATCATTTATTGTCTATTGTTCAGGCTCGAATTAGTCAGCTCTCCATGACTATAACAAACCCTGAGACAAATCAAATTGTAAAAAGAAAAGGCTTATATGGGACTCAGTTTTTAAGGTTTTATTACCAAACTTTTCATGGTCAGAGTTTGAGCCCTGGCAGCCCTGGAAACCATAGTCAGTTAAAGAGACAAAAAATATGAAAGGCAGAGGGTGGAGATTTAGTCCTTTGGGCTGTGTTGGTTTACGTGAGAAATAGGCTCTTGTGTTAAACCATTTGGTCCCCAGTTGACCGCACTCTTTGGAGAGGTTTCAGAGGCAAAGCCTTGCTGGAAGAAGCATGTCACTGGGGCAGGTTTTTGAGAACCTTTAAAGCCTCACCCTGTTTCAAGTTTGCTCTGTGCTCATGATTGGAATGTGAACTCTCAGCTTCCTGTTCCTCTGCCATGCCTAATGCTTGTTGCTATGCCTCCTCACCGTAATGCACTCTTAACCTTTGGAACCATGAATCCTTAAGTTGCCATTGGTCGTGGTGTTTTATCACAGCAACAAAAAAGTATCTAATACAGTGACCAAATAAGGAGGCCCAGTGATAGCCCCTTAACTCCATTTCTAATGTGAGATTAAGATTTAAATACAGGAGCTGAGGTATATAGCTGAGCAGGTCAAGGTATGGTCCCAACCATCAATGACCTGTCATGTTTTGGCTGCAGTATCTCCTGAGAGGATACCTAATAAGTTGTCAGAACTGTGTGAAATATGTTTACAAAAAAACAAGCTCCTGTCTGGCACCAGGCTTTGGCATGAGACTCCTGGGGGAAATTCTAAGTTCCTGGAGTATGTTGTGTCAATAGCCTGAGAGCTAAAGCGGGGATATGTGTCTGTATGTGTCTCTCATCCGGGTGCCTCTGCTTGCCAGGACCTCTCCAATGTCCATACATGTTTCTACCCATTACTGAATGGCCAGTTACTTTGGGTCTGAGGTAAGAGCACATGGCACAGCAAAGCTGTTGACCTTGTGACTCGTATTCTGAAATCCCCTCGAAAGACACAACAGTGACCAGCAAGCCACTAAGAGTTACCACCTCATAAATTTCATAACACCTTCTCTTTAGCTTTGTATCAACACCTGAGCTCCTGGAAGACACTCTAAGCCCAGACTAAATAAGGCCCACTCATGTACACTAAAATACATTAGGTCCATTAGCTCTTCCTCTAAATATGCCTTCTCTCTCTCTCTCGCCTCTTTCTTTCTCTGTCTCTCCATTCTTTCTCCCCTATGAAGAATATATTGAAACCTCAACCATCTGGTTTTTCTTTGAACTCCATATTGTATGTATATCCCATGTGCATATTCATTGTTAATAAGCTTATATGTCTTTCCTCAAGGTAGTCTGTGTAGTCTTAATTTATTTCATCATATTTGAAGATTCAATCCTTCAAAAAAAGGAGGTAGAAATTATCTTTATCTCCCATATTGCATAAAGCAGTTCCTTCATAAAAGAGCATTTAACAGGAAGCTGGCCTCCCTTTGTGAAACGCCCTGTCAGCACTATCTGGACTTGGAATTACAAGCTATTCTTCTTTTCTCAAGTTTTCAGATTTCCCTTTAAAGACTCAGTGATTTGGAGGGCCACTCTGATTTTCATAAAGCTGAAGTAATCCTCAGCTTCCTATGAGAGCCCAAATGCTAAGTTCTGTTGGGCAATATCCCCAGGCACCTTTGGGGTCCAGTCTGTGTGTTGGCTTTTGCCTTCTTTCAGAGACTGGCTATGACTTCCATCCCTTTGCTCTTCACTACCGACAGGAGTTTTTCACTTACCTGTAGAGCCCAGACTCCTCTACAGCAAATGACTGGCTCAGTGTCCAGTTCTACATATCGTTGTATATGCAGTTCTGTCTACATACTACATATCTATTACAACTCAGGTTGGAAGTAGGTGAGAGGAAGGGCGCTGCAGAGACAAACCAACCACTTTATACAGTGTGGAGAGAGACTATGGTGTATATTTCTCTGTACCTCACATTCAAATCTGCCATCCCAACTTTCTTCTTTCTCTTGGCAACTTTCTGCAAGCTACACACAATGTAACCACTGAAGAGAACCATTTCAGAGACCATCATAGACATCCACATCAATTTGATGGAACCAGAAAGGTTTGGGGTCTCATGATGATTGTGAATACAGCTTTCATTTTTTAGCATTTTCTACCTTCATTCTGAAAAGGTCACCCACAACTTGAGAGGATGAAAAATGGCAAGCCATATCATGTCTGTGTTAAGAATTAAGAAATTTCACATTTAAATAAATCTGAAATTCTTGCTTGTGTCAAAATGTGAGAGCTCTGAACATGTCTTCTCTCCTGCTAATAATGGGCTCACCTCTTGAGACAGGCCACACCATCCCCAAGTCCTCATACTCCTATCCATCTCCAATGACTGATGGGCCCATTCATAGTCCTGCATGGCTATCCCGGGCTATTCTTGTGGGTTTAAAACTTCCTGGCTGGTACTCCATGTTTACTCAAGAGGCTATCAACCTATCATCCATTCTATTTTTATTTTTATTTTTGTTTTATTTATATATTTATCTATCTATCTATCTATTTATTTATTTATTTATTTATTTATTTATTTATTTTTACTGAGGCAGGGTTTTTCTGTGTAGCCTTGGCTGTCCTGGACTCACTCTGTAGACCAGGCTGGCCATAAACTCACAGAGTTCTGCCTGCCTCTGCCTCCCTAAGTGCTGGGCCCTCCTCAATTCTAATTCACAGGTTTTACGTTCCCAGTTTCCCTATGCAGGTCTCTGTTCACTAAGTATTATTCTTTGATATTCCCTCTGCCTCTGTATCTTCCCATCCCCTGCTTTCTCAGGCAAACTTCCTCATTCCTGGTCTCTGTTTTGCCAGGCCCCCTCTTGACCTTGGCTGGTCTTGTAGCTATTCTTCCCTTAAGCCAATAATACAACCTGACATCCTGAGCTGCTAGATGCCTGGGGGAATCTCTCTCTATGTTCTAATGTTCACAGTCCCATTTTCAGCATAGAGGTCACCACTCTAATATGCCATACGTTGTCAGGACCCCAGAATCATCTTTAATAATTACTCAGATGCTTCTCCCAGTGATAAACACTCAGGCCTGAGACCTCTCTGTTCAGTGGCTAGCAAACTTCGTAAGGTTCATGAGAGCCTTGAGCAGAAAACAAGATGAAATGGCTTGACCCCCGTGTGGAAGATCGCTCTTTTCTTTCCCGGCCTGTAGCTAGATGGGATTATTTTTATCATTTTTCAAAGCAGCAATGCTTATTTCCCCTGCTCCACTGAGCTGTGCAGATGCAAGGCCTAGAAGGAATATTTAGTGGTCGTCATGGTTACCATTAGTCATATGAAGTTATAGCTTGTGTGCAGATAGCTCTCTTCACAGCTGTAAAAAGAAAGCATGCTCCAAAAAGCAGGCATGCTGGGGCCCTGTTTCTGTAATGTGTCCAGCCCCTTGGGTAATTTATCTTGATCTGTGAGTTTAATTCACACTTTAAAGATTTAGGCAAAGGAGGTTTCCCAGTATACAAAAGCCAGAAGGAAACTTAAGAGGTCATTCAGCCCCAACCCCTTATACTAACAGATCAGAAAACTGAGGTGAACCACATAAAGGACTTGGAGATACACAGTAGGTCAGCTAGAATCATTGAGAAAAAAAAAAGGTGTAATTAGAAAGTGCCAAGGCACCCGGTTGTGGTGGCACATGTCTTTAATCCTAGCACTTGGGAGGTAGAGGCAGGTGGATGGATCCCTGTGAGTTCAAGGCCAGCCTTGGTCTACAGCCAAGGCCACACAGAGAAACTCTGTCCATGCCTGTCCCCCATCCTAAGATCTAGGAGAGTAAGTCATGGAAAGTCCTAGGACTGACCCCACACAGATGGACTGGGCTCCTTGAAGTGGAACGGAAGCCAAGAGCCACAAATGTCTGCCAAAAGCATGGTAGGCTTGGAATATCATGAGTTTTAGAGTTGGTTGAGTCCAGATGGTATAAACACTATTTCAACATGGGGTTCCTTGTTTGCTAGCGCTGACCAGCTCTTTCAGAAGTGGTGCCCCACCCATGCCAGACCTCCCTCTGTGCTCAGATGCCTTGCTGTCTTGTACAGGCTCCACCCTCCTGGCTCAGGGTCCAAGAGGAACCTCCCATCCAGATATCACACTACTGTGGCTCATATTCTATAACATTGTGACTTTCTCTGAGGGTAAAAATAAATTTTAAGATGGACTATCTTAAACAAGAAGTGCCCCAAAGCTAGAAAAGTAGCTTTCTTTTGCAAATCCTAGCATTTGGATAGTAGATGCAGTAGAATGGCGAATTCAAGGCCAGTCTGAGATATGTAGCTCGATCCAGGCCAGCCTGGGTTACATAGTGAAATATATGACAAGTAAATACAACTTGGGATCCCAGACTGCAATGCTTGTTCAGGGTGGGGGAGGAGGTATCAATAGGGAAACATTACTAGTATAAAAGCATGAAATTTAAATAGCATCTACATATTAAGTAGTAGCGCTGCATCTATTTTAACCTTCATGAATTTGACGACAATGATAGCATCTAAAAAGAGTTAAATGAGAGGGAGACATAAAAGAAAATGAGATAAAATGTTAAAACTGATGTAACTGGATTAACAGAGGTGAATTTTTGTCTCTTAATTTTTGTATAAATTTGAGATGGATATCAGGGGAAAAATATTAAATTCTTCCAATTCAAAAGGTCTAATATGGAGATATCAGGTAAAGGCACACAATACAAGCTCAAATTTACAGTTCCATTGCTCATTTAGTTATAACTTCAAGTTCCAACCGAATGAGAATACATGGAGACTTATTCTTTAAGAAACATTGGGTGCTGCCAGTATGAAGCTTGTAAAAAATTGTGCCTAGCTCGGTGGCTTCAGAATTATAGTAGAGTTTACTTCTGAAATCCTATTGTATTGACAGTCATTCCATCCTGCATACTCTCCTTACAGTATGATGTTTTGATAGTTAATCTCAATTGTCAACTTAATAAAAATCTATACTCACCTGGGAGATAGTCCCTTTGGCACACCTGATGGATGTCATTTTAATTAGGTTGAGCTGGGAAGACACTCCCATTGTGGGTGGGATCATTCCCTAGGCTGAGGTCCTAGGCTGTATGAAAAGGGGAGAGTGAGCTAAACATAAGCAGCTCTCACTCTTTGACTGTGGGTGCTGGATGACCAGGTATGCCAAACTCTTGCCTGGGGTGACTTTCCCACAGTGGTGACCTATAGCCTTGCACTGTGACCTAGCATGAAATCTTCTTTGGCTTGCTTTGGTCAGGTATTCTGTCACAGTAACAAAGAAAGTAAGACAGATGTTAGCATCCAAGACATTGGATGTATTTTAATTTCTCTCACATCTTTGAAGACCCTTTATTTTCTTGATCACTGTGATACTATAGAAGATAGAGCATGACTTCTGGGCTTAAGTCATAATGGACAGTGAAATTTTATCTTGTTTCCTGGATTTCTTAATTTCTAGATGATGAGAAATGGCCACCCCCCCCAAAAAAATGTACACATATATTTGCATGTGAGAGAGAGAGTGCAGTGTAGAAATAACGTGACTAAGCAGAGCCTCACAGAGAGATACCCAAGACCCCTTATCCACTTTCTGTGCTGGAGACAGAGCCAATGCAGATGGGCACAGCACTGTTGAATGAGCAGGAACCCTGCCTTGCCTTTCTCAGATAGAACTATAATCTATAGTTGTCTTTGCCTCAAGAAGACTCGGTCACATGGCCTTTATAATACAAGGGATTAACAAGCTAGATGTTACTAAGATTTTAAACCAAGCATTTTGCTAGCACCCAATGAGACCACACTGAACGCACTCTCATCCTGATGTTGACACAGATGGCAATGAACTGGCCAGCTACATGCTGTTTTGTGCCTGGGTAGCCAATTCTGGGCCTTTCCAGCTGTATCCAGCACTTCCTCCCTGGGTACCTGGCTCAGCCGTGGCTATTCAGCCAGGGTGTGACAAATAATAACAGCAGCTGGACTCCTTGGTGTTTTTCGTCTTTTGTACTGTGTAACTTCTTTTAGTTCTCTAAGATGCAGTAGTTCTGCATGCTTTAAACAGCATACTAGGATGTCAAGATGCCCTCTTCTCTAGGCATCAACGTCAGAATCATAATACTTACATAACTGTTCCTTGACCCTTAATAGTTTTCTCTTCCCGCACTGAAGCTGGAAGTTCTTGTTAAGACCGTCCATGTGCCGTTAAACACCTCGGACACCCTTGTGCTCCCTGAGCAACATTCAGTGTGTCGCATCAAATTACTCACCTTAAAGGACTAGAGCCCTATTTTGAAAAAGGTCCTGCATCCTGTGCCCCGTGAGAGGCAGGCCGAGCGGAGCGGTGTGTTCCAGAGGTGACCTTCTGCTCTCCTTGTTGACCAGAAGCTACCTCCTCGCTTCATGATAGCTGGACAGGGCACTGGTTTCCAAAGGTACACAGACGTGCTTCTGACCACGTGGGCTAAAATCAGGCAGAACAGCTCTGCTTCCTACTCGTGCAACCGCAGACATTTCAACGCCTCCAGCCCTTGGTTTTAGAGGGTTTAAAATGGGGTGTTTACCTACCTTACAGGATGTTGGGGAAGGTTAAGTGGAGTTCGTAAAGCACGCAGAACAGGCCCCTCCCCTCGACAGAATAAGCCCCCCCCCCCCGCCCCGTACCTATCATGTACATCCACTCAGTTTGTGTCAGGGGAGGGAGAGGAGGAAGGTGTCTGTCCACGTTACCTCTCCTTTTCTTTCTGTATGAGGGGCTGTTCTCTTGCTTATTTTGAGAGCCACTGGCACAGCTGAAAAGGTGCAGAAGGAAAGTCAAGTCACCGCATCACTTCCTGCAAGTTCCCTTGGGCACTCCTCGTCTTGCTACTGGTTTCTCAATGGACCTCACTTTGAAATATGGTTTCCTTTGCTCTTTGCTCAGCAAGGGCTTTGAAAGAAATACTCTCGCTTATTCTATTTGAGCAACTCTCCATCAGTTCTCAGTGCAGCCTCAGTGAATCCAGCTAGATGAATTAAACTTTCTCAGACTTTGAAAGTCTCGTTATTAATTAATGCCTCTGGGGCACTCGGATGTAAAGGCCACTTAACATGGTCTTCTGTCACAAGTCTAATGAGGGATAACAACTAGGGCTTCTTCAGGATTCAATTAGCTGAAACATCTTTTTGAAAAAAAAAGGGGGGGGGAGAAAAAGACCATCATAAAACCAAAAGCAACATTTTATCTCCTAAAAAAATAAAACAATAGACAATCAATCCTTGGAAATGTGTGTCATGTCAGCAATATAATTTACAACTCATCATCCAGAAGTAACCTGTGTGGCCAGAGGGATGAGAAAATTGACCAATGGAAGCAAAAGGATTAGTGTTATTGTTATTTGAGAGGGCAAGGAAAAGTCAGTTGGATCCTTGGGGAATAATGTGAGGAATTCAGACCCTTACTGGAAAATATGGCTCTGAATTTGCTCCTTAGTTTACAGTTTTGATTCTTATCTCAAATCACGTTTGAAATAATAGGGAGGTCAACCATGGAGACACAAAAGGATTGAAGAAAGCTCGGATCCCTACTCCGACACTGTCCTACGATAAGCTCATGGTCCAGGTCATGGGCTACGGTTCTTTCCAAAGCCCTCAGTTCTGAACCAAACACATTCAGAGAATTCCTTGGCTAGTAACCCACACCAAATCCCCACACTCCAGTGATATGTTCTGACAGGGTTAGAAACCAGCCCCAGCTTGGGTCTCCCCCACACCAACTCTCTTGGCTTGACAGAGGAAAATGTTCCACAGCTGCTCACCACTGGGCAGAACTTCGGGGTGAGGTCATACTTGAAAACAGGAGATGAACCAATCACAAAGATTAATGGGGTTCTGGAAAAGCAAGTTTAAACAGTGTGCTCATGAACTTGACATGATTATAAACCAGTCAAAACTAGGAGACTATGTGGCTGTCTTTTCCTCTTAATGCTTTGACCACCCCAAAACAGCTGCATCTTGCTGCTTTCCTGTCTATTCCTGCCCAGTGATGGCTGACAAGCTGAACTCTCAGTTTAGATACTTTTCCCCCAAAATCTGTATTGACTTATTTTTTTTTTGAGATTATAATATAATTACATTTTCTCCTTCCTTTTTCTCACTCCAAACCCTCTCCATATACGCCTCTCTCCTCTTCTCCAAGCTCATGGCCTCTTTTTCTTACCGTCAGAGGAAGAGAGGGAAAGGGAGGTATCCAGGGGGCATCTAGAGGGCATTCAGGGCTGAAGGAGAACATGGATTGTGGTGTTGTTTTAAAATACTCTAACTCTATCCTTTCTCTGGAATTACTTAATAATGTCATATGCCTGGCATGATCACTTTTGTAAGATATTGTCTCAATGGAATTTTGCCCAAACAGCTTAATCCAATAAGATAGGGAAAGCTGGGTCTGTAGCAACAATAGATACCCCAGAGCTTTATGATACAGGTGGCTTAGCCTGATCACTAGAGCAGCTATGAAAGACGAGAGATTAGCCTCAGTGCTCAAAAGACAGCATTGAGTGTTCATATTGGTTTCTATCTATCTGACAATACAAATGTCTTCATTTGCCTTTGACTCCACCATAAAATTTGATAAAACTACTGCCAACTTGGGGCTAGAGATGGCTCAGTGGTTAAAAGCACTTAATGATATGACAGAGGGCGCGGGTTCAGTTCCCAAAACCCACATTAGCGAGCCCTCAACTGCCCGTGACTCCATTCAGAAGATCTGATGCCCCATCTGGTCACCACAAGATCTTGCATAAACATAGTGTACACAAACATATAAGAACAATTAATAAAGAAATCTTTGTAGCCAGGGAGGTGGTGCCCACTTGTAATCCCAGCACTCCGGGATGCAGAAGCAGGTGGATAGTTGTGAGTTTGAGGCCAGCCTGGTCTACAAAGAGAGTCTAGGACAGCCAAGGCTTCACAGAAACCCTGTCTTGAAAAAAACAAAAACAAAAAACAAAAGAGAAAGAAAAAGAAATCTTTGTAGAAATGATTGCCATTTTGAGTAAAAGTAGCTTTGTAAATAGTTTATGTTTGCTGCCTTGTACATTTACTGAGCAAAAGTCCCTTTGTAATGGAAACTTGCTATCTAAGAAAACTTAGTCAAATCTCAAGGTCTATGGTACAAAATATGTTTTATCTCAATACCTGATAGTTTAAGAGCAAATCCAAAGTATGGGGAAAAAAACATAAAAGAAGCTCATTCTTCAAGTCTGAGCCACATGTGAGGTCAGGAGACAATCTAATTTGGAAAATCAAGCAAGGTACAGCGCAAAAGAACATCCTTAAAAGGAGAAAGAAAATTAATCACCAAATGCAAAAACAGTACTCAGGTTCTGTTAGAGCCACTTCCAAGAAACTAACGAAACTATAGGCCATGCCAAACAGAAAAGAACATTAACCCACCCATGTTCCTGAAGACACAGTACCTTACTGTGATGGTCTATGGGCAATCACGATCATGAAACAGCTTGATCAGTTTGTGTTTTCAGGTCCCTACTCCTGCTTGGGCCTGGAATAAATAGAAAAACATAGGTACTTGATGGACAGCTGGGAGTAACAGGGTTAACTGCCATTCAGCAGCAGCAGCATTTTAGGTAGACCCTTCTTGGGGGCCAAAAAAAGCCGGATCAGGGCTATGGCTCCAACCAGAGCAGTGTTTCTCAACCTGTGGGTCATGACCTCTGTAGGAGTCACATATCCAATATCCTGCATTTCAGATATTTACATCACAGTTCATAACAGTTGCAAAATTATAGTTATGAAGTAGCAACAAAATAACTGTATAAGGTTAGGGGACCTCCACAACATGAGGAGCTGTGTTAAGAGTCCCAGCGTTTGGAAGGTGGAGAAGCACTGCTCTAGAGTAAGAGAAGGAGGAATGCTGGAGAGAACGTTCTCAGGGAGACGAGACAGAAAACAGAAGCCTCTGCCTCCTTAACAGGGCAACCTGGCGGCCTAGCAAGGGCTATGGAGGCACAAGCCAGAGGCAGGCTCAAGGTAGGAGCTAGACACACAGGAAACAAAAGGCTCTTGGAGCTTTCTGAACATGTTAACAGCAAAAGCATGTCCCGTCGAGATTAGCTGTGGCTACCACCCAGATGGGTTCTGAAACTGGTTTGAGCTGAAGTGGTCGGGAAGGGGCAGTGGGTTCAGCTAGAAATAAGAAGAAAATAGAACAAATCTCCTGTTTTGCATTAAAAATTATGATTTAATATTTAAAGACAGATAAGTAAGCTATATTATTCAGTTAGCACCCCATCCATACCTGCCACCCTGCAAAGTAATCAGCCATGTTATCCAGTTCATGAGACACAGAATGGACACCAGTAATCCTTCCCCTTCTTCCATCCCGCAAATTGCCACGTGGGCTTCCAAAGTCAGCCCGGCTCTCCTTATCACAGTACAGCCTCCAGCCTTAACATTTCATGTGCTAACCTTTCTTTATCTAGCCATGTAATATCAGGAGAGTTAATAAAAAATTAATTTAAATAAATGAAACTTCTTGAAACTCTGTTCTCTCTTTCTTTCTTTTTCTTTTTTTCCTTTCACTTGTAGCATAAATGAATACAACCCCACCACCCCCAAGGTCCCATCCAAAACTCAGGGGAGCAAGCTCAGGATTCATCCCTGCAAGGTGATTAGAAACAGAGGCACTTCAGTTTTGGTCTGGGAAAGAATAGCAATACTAGAGGATTGTGAATTGTGTGTGTGTGGAGGGGGGATGGGGAAATCATCCCAAGTAACATAGTGTTCTCATGCTCAATGATCAAATGAAAGAAGTTTGCATGTCCAACAAGGAGAAAAAAAAAAAAAAACCCGCCCTGGTCTGCAAGCAAATGTCCACCCATGAGGAGATATAAAGTCACACGATTTATGAATTTCCAGATACAGCATTCCTCTCGTGTTTATACAGAGTGCCCAGTGTTGTAATTAAGGGGGCCAGTA
The DNA here is from genome assembly GCA_028658305.1 of Pachyuromys duprasi. Lineage (NCBI taxonomy): Eukaryota > Metazoa > Chordata > Mammalia > Rodentia > Muridae > Pachyuromys > Pachyuromys duprasi. Next base: position 60,994,735 of record CM053766.1, read on the forward strand.
GGGTGCCTCTGCTCTCTGCTAACTAAATGAATTCTGATGTGCTCGAATCAGGAAAAGTGAGATTGTGTGAGATTTCTGATGCTCAGCGTTCCCCCTCAACAGCACAAATCAGTCGCTGCCTCCCTCAGCACAGCTCTGATTATCTCATTACAGCCTAATTGCTGCCTCTTTACGAATAACCAGCCAACTGCTCTGAGTGTGCATTCCCCTCACCTAGAAAATTCCCTTACCTATGTGTATTTCTCTTAGTGCCCCCTGAAAACTGAGCAAGATAAAATGGAGTACAGTTTGGCTCAAGGGGCTTGAGAGGTACCCAAAAATTTATCTGACATCAGTGGTCACCATAAGCCATGGAAGTAACTGAAAAATCCTCTAACTTTTTTTTCTTTAATTTCTAAATGATGTGTCCAAGATCATCTGACAGCACTGGAAAGAGTATCCAGAGGATTGTTCAACCTATCCCTGCATCCTACTAGGATTTGACCCTGGGCAATCTGTGGGAATTACACTGAATTTTAAATTCATTCATTTGACAAACATCACAAAATTGTTGCAAAGATGCAGTGTTTGTGTTAAACCCTAGCTAATTCTGGCACAGTGTTCGTAGGAAAAACAAAGGCTACCATTTACTGAATACTCACTAAATGTCAGGCTCTAGGATATGGGCTGCATATATATTAGCATTAGGGGTCATGTTGACCAACAGTAATTCGTTGTTATTCACCATGTGCTTCTGATGAGGAAACTGAGGTGTGAAGAACTAAGGTCATTGTCTTGGTTGAATTTTATGGTTTTGTTTGCTTGTGTTTGTTTTTACATCTTGACAGAAGCTGGAGTCAGTCACCTGGGCAGAGAAAATTCTCAATTGAGAAAATGCCTTCATAAGATTAGATTGACCTTAGGTAAGACTGAGGGGCATTTCTTGATTAAAGAGTGATGTGAGAGGGCCCAACCCACTGTAGATGGCACCACTCCTGGGCAGATGGTCCTGTGTCATACGAGAAAATAGGCTGAGCAAGCCACAGGGAGCAGGCCAATAAGCAGCATACTTTCATGGCTTCCGATTCAGTTTCTGCCTCCAGATCCCTGCGTTGAGTTCCTGTCCTGACTTCCCTCAGTGAAATATCACTGGGAACCCATCCCTGACACTGTCAAGAAAACCAAGAACCTGTGGCTAGATAGGTCATGGGCCCTGGAGGGAAAATCTATTATGAATCTGTTAAATGGATACCACATTAGAATGACACCATGTAACCCTCATCAGAGAAGCTTCTTGAGAGAGAGAGATGCAACAGCTAGTTGATATAGACAATAAGAGACTTCAGAGTAAATCAGCCCTTAATGGGTCGTATATACCACACCCCTTCTCTCAAGGCTCAGGGATCCATGCTGAAAAGGGGAAGGGGAGATTTTAAGAGTCAGAGGTGGTAAATGACATCCTGGAAAGTGTTTTCTCAGCATAGCAGGGCAGATGCATGAGATTGTGACAGCATGTACAAGCTTAAGCTAGACAATATTTATCATGGAGGAAGAGAAGTGGGTATGAAGTTCCACCTCTGGTAAAAAGCTTTGATCACTTCTGGGAGAAAGAAAGTATTTTCCTTAGTAGTCTGACAACTGGTATACTACTAACACTATAGGGTAGACCTAGGAGTAGTCAGCTAACACAAGTACACTAGGTAGGAAAAGGAGACACAGAGACAGAGAGATGAAAACAGAGAGACAGAGACAACGAGAAATACCAACTGGAATTGGTATGAAAGATGAGGAGAGAGAGGGGGGAAATTATCACACAAATCACACAAATGAAGTTGGGTGGGTAGGGATGTGATGAAGGTCCTAGGAAGAGAGTCTGAGGGATATGAATATGATCAAAATACACTGTATGAAATTCTCAAAGAACTAATAAAAATATTTTAAAAAGAAAAAAGAGAGAGAAGAAGGGAGAGGAAAGGAGCCAGTGTGAGTAACTGCAGCTCATGAGACAATCCCAGCAAACATCTTCGGCATCAGGAAGGAAGAATGTCCCACTCAGTCATGTTTGAAATAAAACGTGCTCAATGCACCTGAGCAGCAAGCTCACGGGCTGCTAGAGTCACCAGGCTCCTAGTTCGCTTTGGAACATCAGAGTTGGCATCAGAGCAATCTCATTTCTGAACTCCCCTCCCATGCTTGAGCTCTGTGACCTCCATGTCACACATCCGTGTCATCTTCCATGACTTTCCCAAGGGTAAGCCACAGCAAGCGACCATCCACCACTCACTGCTACCACGAAGCTAATATTTGGATGATGAGAGAAAAAATGTTCTTACCCCTATCCACTACCAAACCTCTCTGCTATCACCATTTCTGTGTCATCAAAGTTTCATTCACTTTCTGCCTCCAGAAGGAAATCTGTATCATCCCCCAACCCACATCACAAAGCCCTGCTGGGTACTCTGCCCTCTGGAGCTACCACAAGGCAAGTTACCATCCAAGCCTCACTTGACAAGGCACTTGGAGGTAAGACCGTGTCAACAAGCTTTCTAGTATCCTATTAAATCATTCTTCACTTAACTGACAAACCCTGACCTCAAAACATGTTCTTGTATTGTATAATGTTAAAAGTCTTTCTCACATTGTATGGTCCAACTCCTCTCACTTACCCCCAAAGAGAAGACAACTTCTGATTCACATTCTCACCACATCTTAGTCATAGTATCATCCAGAGTGACTTGAGAGTCCATGTGGATGCCCCATCACATGTCTTACCTTGCAGTTCTTAGGCCTCCTAATGCCAAGAACCTCAATCTTATTCCAATTCACTCACCCATGTGCATAACCACACCCTGAAACTGGTCACTCCACAGAACTGCCTCACTGATGAAAATTTAATCTCTGCTATCCCACGGACTGACCGCATGACCCACTTAAACTTCCTGTTCTTTCTGCTGATCCTTCAAACCTGTTTTTCAGCCTCATGAAAAATGCCAATCCTTTAACCCACTGTTCTCTGCAGCCATGTGCCGACCAGTCAGGTAGCTTCTGTTTGTCCTAAAGCCTAAATGTTCTCTTCATGGTCTTATCAGATTCATCTTCTTGACCTATTACTCTTCCTCCAAATGAATCTGCCAAAATCCTTGGCTTGAATGATTTCTAAATCCGGCTCTTCCCTCTGATATTTCACTTGAGTGGGCAGGTAACACAGGAGGAAAATTGCACACGATGAATTTGCAAATACATGATCTTCACCCTAGATAGTACCTTTATGATTGCTGTGTAATCACAGTTTTTCACATCATTGCTCTCCACAAATCCTCACCACACTGCATTCCGCCATCCTCTACTCACAGTAGAACCAAACAGGACGTTGAAATAAGAATCCCATCGACTCTCCCTCCTCCTCCTTCCTCCATCCTTATGCTATACATTCACTGTACCTCTTCTTGCCTTGTTCCTACCCAGTCACCTAGCAGAGTCCTTCTTCACATCTAAAATGATTCCATTAGCCAGCCCTAGGCAGTTTCCTCTTTTTCTAGTATTGTCCCGTAACCTTTGAGTTCCAGAAAAAACATTGAAGAAATTACAAAAATATCATAAACCGAATGGAAAGGAAAACGGTGTAACAAAACTAGGTGGTATTCTTGAAGCATTACTTGGTGAGAAATTTATATTGGTTTTACATATGAGAAAATATCTCAAATCAATGCACTTATTTACATTTTAATAAATAAACTAGGTTTGCAATGTATGAACCATCCCCAATACAGAAAAAAAAAGTAAATAATAGAGGTCATAGAGGAAATCAATGAAACAGAAAAAAATTAAAGATAAAGTCATATCTAATATCAGCTCTTGGTAAGAGCAATAAAAATACATCTAGCTTGACAGACTGATCAGAGAGGGAGACAAGAAAGGAAAATGTAGACTGCAAGGACAGTAATAAGCGAGGTGGCACCATGAGGGATGGCACAGATTTTTGAAAGAATGAAGATAATCTTATGAGAACTTCATGGCAATGACTTCACAGATGAGGTGGGAAAATTCTTTGAAAACACAAATTACCAAATCCCACTTAAAGAAATAGTGTGGCCAGCCATACATCTACTACAGAAATTGAGTTTGCAGTTCACCACCATACCACAAAGAAAGTTCTGGGCCCAGATATTTTAACCAGTAAATTCTTCCAAGGACTTAAGAAATAATGGTGATATTTTACATAGAAACACAAATTAACTCTTTCATAATAAACTTGACTCCACTCTTGCTTAATTTCCTAATATTTTTATAGCTACCATCCTATATAAAAAGTTGGGGAAAAAAACCTGAGAAGTCAGAATGCTTCTCAGTTTGTTCTATGAGTATGGCCACAATTGTCATGTACACACTTCATAAAATGCCTTACCAGATAGGCACTGTAAAAATAAAAACCAGCCAGGAAACGGTGGTGTGCCCTTTTAATCCCAGCACTCAGGAAATAGAGGCAGGTGGAGCTCTCTGCGTTTGAGGCCAGTCTGGTCTAAAAAGCAAATCCAAGACAGCCAGAACTACACAGAAAAACCCTGTCTTGTAAAACCAAAAATCAAAACAAAGGGTAAATAAATAAAAACTATATTCCAATATTCCACTTAAACTAGATACTAACATTCTCATTAAAATTTAATCAAATAATAAACAAAAAAAGAAAAATGCATTATAATCAAGCAAAGAACATTCAAGAAGTAAAGTTGATTTGACCCTCAAATAATTGTCACTGGACCTTTGACATGGCTCAGTGGGTAAGGACACTTGCCACCAAGCCTGACAATCTGAGTTTGATCCTATACCCACATGGTGGAAGGAAAGAACTGACTCCTGCAAGCTCTCCTTTGATTTCTACACACATGCCATGGCATATGCACTCACACATATATGCACACAAAATAAACAGAAATTAATAAGATGTGTAAGTGTGTTTCTGACAAAGCTATCAAAGCTCAGTCACAGAAAAATGCACAATATTGCCGAGACACTAAAGAAGGACTAGGTTAAGACAGAGAGAGAGGTAGAACATTCATGAGTCACAGATCCGCATATTTTTAACACACCAATTCTCCTTCAACTGAATTGAAGAGTCAAAGCAATGATGTTCCAGCACGCTTAAAAAGGAAATAGAAAGAAAAAGATCGAAGAAACTAATTCTAAAAATTATACAGATCTACAGAGTCTCTAGAGGAGCCAAAGCAATTTTGAACAGGAAAAAGAGTCTGAGACTAGAGCAATGGCTCAGTGGTTCAGAGCATATTCTGCTCTTACAGTGCGGGTTCAGTACCAGCACTCACAGAGCAGCACATAACCATTTGGAATCTCACTGCCACAGGATCTGATGCTCTTTTCTGGCCTCCAGTGGTATCAGACACGCACATGGTGCATATAAACACATGCAAGAAAAACATTCATAAACACAAAATAAAATAATTTAAATGTTATTAAGAAGAAAGGAAGGAGAACATTCGAGTATGAACATTATCGGACTTGAAAACTTACAGTTGTCAAACAGCATGTAGACCATATGCTATACATATATACATATACACATACAGACATATATATGTGTATATTCACACACATATATAGGCATATATGTATATATTCACATACATATATAGATATATGTGTATATATTCACATACATACATATATACATTCACACACATATATACATATGCACATGCTATATGGTTAGGGTTTCTAACACCATGTAGAAAGCAAGTAGGGGAGGGAAAAGTTTATGTGGCTTACACTTCCACATCATTGTCCATCACTGAAGGAAGCCAGGACAGAAACTCAAATAGGGGAAGAGGCTAGGGAGGGGTGCTGCTTTTTGGCTTGCTCAGCCTGCTTTTTTATAGAACCCAGGACCACATGTCAAGGCCCCACCCACAGTGACCTGGGCCCTCATCAGTCATTAATTAAGAAAATGCCTTACAGATGGATCTGATGGAGGCATTTTCTCATTTAAGGCTCCCTCTTGTCCAATGACTCTAGCTGGTGTCAAGTTGATATAAAACCAGCCAGCACAGAAATACTTGGCATATAGGTACATGAAGCATAAATGTTCCCTCTATGGAAGCCCAATTATCAGCAAAGACACAGAGCAAAGAACAACGTAACAAGTGATACTGCAACCAAAGGGTATCCGCAAGTCACAGGAGGACTTTGACTCCATCTCCTATCACTTCATGAAAAATGGATCATGCATCAAAATAGAAAGGCCTGGTGACCTTGATATTGGAAAAGACTTTTAGGCGTCACAACAAATGCATAGTCCTAAAATATTCATTAAACAGATGTCATCAAAATTCTAAATGTCTTTTCGAAAGATATTAGTTGAAGAATGAGAAAATAAGCCACAGATGGAGAAAATGTTTATAAATCGTCTGACCAAAGATTTGTAACTAGGATATATCGATAATTCTCAGGACTCAATGGCAATAACCTGACTAAAAGTATGTAAAATATTTTAAGAGGAATTTCTTCATAAAAGACAGAAAGCCAAATGTGTTGGCACATACCTTTTGTTCTAGCACTCAGGATAAAAGGCAAGTGGATCTATTTGAGTTAGAGGCCAGCCTAGTCTACAGTCCTGAGTTCCAGGACAGTCAAGACTACGTAGTGAAACCCTGTCTCAAAAAGCAACAAAATAGAAAGCAAGTAAGCTGTGAAAAGATATTCAAACTAATCATGGATACAGAGTAAAAGTACATGAATTGTTACTCTATGTGTAAACTAAATGACTCTTAGAAAGCATGCATGGGTAAGAATGCAAAAGGGTGAAAATTTTAATATACTATTGATGGAAATATGAAATAGTGCAGCCAACCTAGAAAAACTTTTGACAGCTTTTTAATAAGTTTAATATGTCTTTATCTAATAGTTAACCCACTTGCTATACTCTTAGGTATTCACTGAAAACAAATGAAAGTATACATCTATCCAAAACACTGTGTGCAAATATTTATACTAGTTATATCCATAAATGCCAAGTTTATCAAACAGTTAATGGGAGAGACCCAAACCTAAGGTCCCAGAACTCAGGAGGCTAAGGAAGAACCACTGTGATTTTGAGGCAAATCTGAGCTACATAGCAATACCTTGTCTTAAAATAAAATAACTCTTATTTAATGTTTATTTTATGAGCATTGGTGTGAGGGTGTCAGACCACCTAGAACTGCTCAGGGACATATGGGTGCTAGAAGTTGAACCCAGGTCCCTGGGAAGAACAGACAAGCACTCTTTTTTTTTTTTTAAATGCAATTTATTTATTTTTATGTCAATCCCAGGTTAGTTACTTTGCA
>CM053766.1:61002150-61038939 GCA_028658305.1 Pachyuromys duprasi
TAGGGTCTTTAGTTGGACACCGAGCTACCATGGGCCACATCTGAGCGGGGGTTCTAGGCCATATCCATACATGGTCCTTGGTTGGAGAAACTGTCTTGTACAAGACCCCTGTGCCCTGCTCAGTTTGGTCTTTGTGGAGCTCTTGTTCTCCCCAAGTCTCACTAACTTCCCCTATTTTTATTATTACTTCCTGCCTTCTGTCAAAGGCTTGATTGTGAGTCTTAATATCTGCTTTGATATATTGCTATATTGATTCTTTCAGAGGCCCTCTTTGGTATGCTCCTGTCCTGTTGCTTGTTTTACCCTCCATTCAATGTCCATCCTATTTGTTCATCTAAACGAGCATTGATCATACCAACCTGGGTCCTCCTTCTTGTATATCTTCCCTAGGTGTGTAAATTTCAGCATGGCCTTCCTATTGTATAGGTCTATATATGTGAGTATATACCATATGTTTCTTTCTGCTTTTGGGATACCTCACTTAGGATGATCATTTCCAGGTCCCACCATTTGCCTGCAAAGTTCATGATTTCCTCGTTTTTAATTGCTGAGTAGTATTCTATTGTGTAAAAGTACCACAATTTCCAGACAGGCGCTCTTAACCACTGAGCCATCTCTCCAGCCCCAAAATAACTCTTAATAGACAGTCAATAATAACATAAACATGGTTAGGTATTCCTCAGAAGAAACAACTTATAGATTCGATAAAAGAGATAAAGTTCATAATATGCAGAATGAAAGAAGACAACAGATTCATATGAAAGAAGACAACAGATTCATATTGCACGATGCCACTGATCTCCAGTTCTATGTGATTCTACTCTTGTGATGTTCTAGAGAAAGGAAAGCAACCTGTGTTGCAGCTTCTAAAACGGTGTCTTAGGACCCGTATGGAGTCACGTAACCAGAGTGTAGTGGTATCTTATTCTGAAACTTGGCAAGATTAGAAGATTTATTGGCCCATACTGACCAAAAATTAAAAATTATACTGAATCTGAGGTGTTTCTGAAAACGCTCACCTATGCAGCACCATAGACTTGCTACAGCATTTTGTACTCCTGCGGCACCAACCAACCCTGCCTGCAACACCTCACTCCAATCAAAGATGGCTGCATGCTGGAAACTGCAGTGTTGCTGGTGTGCACACAGACTCTCTGCTCTTACAGAAACATAACAGCTAGATTACGAAAAGCAGACTTCACATATTCTCCTACCATCCTTTCTAAGTATCCACTTCATTCACTTAGTATATTTGGGGATTGTGTCCTGTTAAAATGTTTGGCTCTAAAACTTAGGGTTGCTGACTTGGGTTTCTTTAAAAAAAAAAAAAATCCAGTGAGTTTGGGCTTAGGATTTGGACAGAATTTCCAATGATTTCTGAAATGGCCCTGAACATTCTTTTATAATTTGGCAGTACTTGTTTGCGTGGTGTTTTCAGCATTGGTGATTACAGAGTCAAATCATTGACGAACCCTGTAAAGCACTGGAGACAGTCCACAATGCCCTGCAGTGCCACAGATTCAGCCAGATCTCTATGTACGAAGAAAATAAGGATGGCTACCTCATCAGTATGCAAATTTTAATCTTTGTTTTCAATAAGCAGTAAAACTATATGTGTGCCAAAATTGCTTTAAAATAAATTGCCTTGTTTCTTATTAGTAGTAAATTTTTGGATTGTATGCCTATTATATATACACATATGCAAACATACATGTGTATATGTATTTGTATGTGTATCTATATATGATCAGGGTCTTATAAAAATTACTCAAAAGAAAAAAGGGGTGCAGTGGAAAAGATTCCCCACTATACACAACAGCAGATCAGAGGTGTCTGGAAAGCAGATGGGATAGAGGACAAGGAGGGGGAATTATGACTAGGGCACAGAAGGACATTGAGTACATTTCTTCTTCTTTTTTTTTTTGATCATGGCAATGATTTCACATTATATCAATTATATTCAGCAAATCTGCTTTTAAAAAAGAAGAAGAAGAACACCAGAAAGAAATACTTTAAAAATGCTTTAATTAGATGTTTTGGGTGAATCTACTTTATTATTTAGATTCCGTTAGGAATCAATCTCGTGATGTAGCTCACAGTGAACATGGTACACTATCATCTATGGACACCAGGGCTGACAATGGCTCCTCCAAGAGATGTGCTGAACTGGTACCAACAGAAGAAACAACTAACCATTGGCCACCATGAGAGATGGTGGAACAGCTGAACACGGGATCTGAGTGCTCTGGCTTCGGCTTCTGCACAGACTGAAAGGCACCCTTCACTGGGGCTGGCATTTCACAGGAGACCACACTTAGGTGAAGAAGCACAAATAGCTCTGGGAATTAATTGGAAGAGCTCAGAGAATGGAGTCCAGTCCCTGTGGTGTTTGCTGTTCCAACATAAAGATGTGATTTGCGGTCCAGGATGTAATCACAGGTGTGATCTCTTCCACTCCAGTTTCCTCTGAGATTGAAATGCTGACTGGCCTCACGGAGAAGACACTTAATAGAAAAGGTCCCTTTTGTAAGAGCATAGAAACTCACTGTGTGGGGTATCTCAGCCATTTATTCATCTCATTATTCCGCAAGTGTGTGCCTATACAGTTTGAATTAATTCCATTGGAAGTTGACAGTAAGCCATGCCCTCTGGGGTCATTGCTTCAGCCATTGCTCCACAGTCACGGATAGCAGATCCATGGTTGAGCAAGGCATAAGCCAAAGAAACTTTAAGCAGCTGAGTTACCTGGGGACTCCTTTTTTGAAGGAATTAAGGGAATGATAAGATACAACAATGACAAACATATGTATATAAATACTACTCAATGGAGAGCTATTTCTGAATATTTAAAAATTACATTTTTTTAAACTTTTGGGTGGTATGTTGTTGTTTTTTTACTTAAATTCTAAATTTCTAATTTGGATTTTTACTGAGAACCTATCCTATGCCTGGCATAAGATGTATTTCATTCTTACTTGTTTGTTTTCTGTTTTGGTTTTTGAGACAGGGCCTTGTTATATAGGCCAGAGTGACCTTGAAATGATACTGATGCCTCAGCGTCCTGAATGCTGGGATTATAGGTGCCATAAGGCTACATATTAAAACCACACTTACTTTCATCTTTATTTACTGCTACTGACAGTTTGTTCTCTTCTACCAAATAGATCAATAATGCACATTTCCTGTAAACATGACACCAACAAATAGTTTATCACTCAATATCCTCAAAGGATTACTTCCAGGACTGCCTCCCAACACACTGACATGCACAAATGCTCAATCCCATCATTTAAAAATAGCACAGAATTTGTGCCATGATATAATAACATAATATATAACATAAATTATACATTTTACTAAATCATCAAGATTACATATAATAGCTAATGTGTTATAAATATTATACAAATCATTGCTATATCCTATTGCTTTTATTATTTCCATTTCTTAACAGAAGGAATTAAAGTAAATTGAAATAGCTAAACTTTACCTCTTAGTAAGGAATTGAAGTAAATTATAATAACTCTATTTCACCTCTTAGTACATTGTGGTGATTAACTTGAACCAAAGTCTGCTAAATTCCAGAGTTAAGGCTGAAGCAGCCAACAGCCTATATATTTTGTCTCCCCAACTGTACCTATCTGATAGATTATCAAGTCTTTTTGTCAGCACTTTCTTACTCCTTCTGTACCTGCACTAGTAAAAATGGAAATAGTTTCTACTGTCACTAGGCAATGAACTTATAAGCTAATTTTTCAATGCACAAAATCATCAACCAACAAAATGAACAAAAACAGGCTGAGTTCCGAGCAAAACAATACACTAAAAATGGTTAATCTCTTCCCTAGTTTTGCTGACCCCTATTTCTATTATCTCTATATACTTATTTAATTTAGTTTTGGCATCTTTGGGGCGCATTGTAAAACAACTTTAAACAAGCCAAGACAGATGTCTCCTTAAATGTCTTTAAGAGTAACAGTTACCAAAGAACATTAAACTCATACTTAATGGCATTGAATGGGCCGTAACTGTGAAACAATGCACTCTGGTTGCCATGGCTATCTTCATTGCCAACCTGACAGATTTGGAATCTCCTAGGAAACTCACCTCTGGATGTATCAGCAGGGTTTTCAGGCATGCGTAACTAAGGAGGGATGATACACCCAGAATGTGGATGGTGCCATCCCAGGGGCTGTGTTCCTAGGCTGAAAACAAAGGGGAAGCGAGGCAGTGGTGGTGCACACCTTTATTGCCAGCTCTCAGGAGGTAGAGGCAGGCAGATCTTCAGTTCAAGACCAACCTGGTCTACAGAGTATCTGGGACATCCAAGGATACACAGAGAAGCCCTGTCTTGAAAGGGGAGGGTAGGCAAGGAGGCAATGGAACCCCAGTACTCATCCCTTTCTGCTCTGGCTGCCGTTCCTTGCTCCTACCACCATGCCTCCCTGCCACAGTGAACCTTCAAACCCTGAACCAAAAGAAATCCTCTTTCCTTACTGTTGTTGTGTCAAGTATTTTCTTACAGTAGCAAGAAAAGTAACTAAGAACCAATGAGATGGCTCCTCAGATAAAGACTTGCTGCCAAGCCTGACAACCTCAATTTCATCCCCTGGACCAGTATGTTAAGGAGAGAAATATGTTGCTTGACCTCCACGTACTCTGTGGGAGATAGATGGATGGATGGATGGATGGATGGATGGATGGATGGATGGATGGATGGATGGATGGATGGATGGATGGGTGGGTGGGTGGATGGGTGGGTAGATAGATTGTGGGAAAAAATGTGACTCATATTACTTCAGGATAGAGAACCTCCAGGATACTATAAACAGAGGTGGACCATTTTGGAGTCTGAAGACCAGACTTGTGAGAGGAAGCAGACAATAAAGACTGTTCACTAGATTACAGAAGGAAATGAAACTTCATTAGGAACCCGGCTACAGGCCATTTGTATTACGGTCTGTCAAAAATAAAAATAAAATAAATAACTAAACCTTGCTGCTTTCAGTCTAAATACCTGAGCAAGGCTGAAACCACAGCCCATGAACTGAGTTGACTGGCAGGGCTCAGGCTCCACACCATTCCTACTGAGAAGCCCTGCTTTTTCTCTCTCCAAAGGTGGAACGTGCCACAGTTGGCACCCCAGCGCTGTGTGGAGTTTGTAAATTCCTGTTGAGCCAGGCTCTCCACACTAGGGTTGGGAGATGTGAGCTGTTATCAGAGAGGAAGTAAGATAAAACACTGGGCTCAGTTCATTCTAGGCTACTGAGTTATCTGAACTGTTCCCAGAAAAGGCATAACAAAGCAAACCCTGCCTTCATTTTTCTCAGTAGTCTTACTTGCGCTTGTCATTTCAACCTTCCTTAGCTGCTAAGCGGCAGGAAGTCAGCCAGAATCCCTGCAATGTCTTCTACGGCATATGAGGCTCCTCCCGTGCCTCTCATTTGCTGAGGAAGTGGGAGATTGCATAGGGCGGCATGGCGGGTACAGAAGCGTGACTGACAAGCAGCAGCATTTCAGAGCCCTGGGTAGCTTTGAAACAGTTGGAAGTGGATTACCCCGAGAAGATATTGCAACTATAGAGCAAGCTTAAAGATTATGCTGCCTTTCTACAAAATGCTGTATTGTGTTATCATTCCCTATGACTTCCGAGTATTCCTACATTGAAACTAATCCTGCAGACATACATGGTAAAGGAGAACTGAGAACAATCAACAGATCCCAAAGGTGAGGAGAAACAGATATGCTGAGATGAACTGCCTCTGACATACAGAAATGCCTCAGAAGCACTCCAGGCACCACAGTAGGGTCTCTAGGAAAACCTCCAGTGTCACTAGCCATAAACAACAAAGGAGGAGAGAACTTGTTTGTTTCCAGTTTACCTGTTTTTAGAAACAAATTCCAAATTCCAAAAGGTCTAAAAGTCATTGTTCCTGGTGTAAAGCAAAACTTGAGATCCACTTGTGTGCCCTTTCAGCTTTTATCTGGAAACAATATGCAAAGGATTTGAGAATATTTTTTAACTCTATTGTCTAATGTAAAGTCAGATTTATAAAATGAACTTTTTTTTAATGGGACGGTGACAGTAATAAGAGCCACCACTTATTGAGGCTTAGTACTTTCCAGATACACATTAATTACCTTCTGGATAGGTGAGAGGCCAGGTCTCAGAGGGAACAGCCAACCCATCCTTCCCCTGCAGTCTTCGAAACAGTATCTCCTCTAAGAAACCATCTGTCTAACCTTGTGCCTGTGAGCTTCCACTATCCCTCCTACCCTTCCTCCCTCTGGAAACCAACACACTATGTCCACATCAGCATGAAAAAGGCAGATTATATACATATACATATACGGTATATATATATAGCATATATATACCATATATGTGTGCGTATATATATAATACCATATATATACACCATGCCATATATACCTATATATACATGTATGTATATATATATGGTATATATGTATATATATATATACACACCATATATACACATATATATACCATATACATATATATACATGTATATGTACATGTACATATACGTATATAAAGAGTAATTCAATGTTCATTACTTCAACAGGTAGGCATCACAAGGGATTTAACTCTCTGGCTGTGAGACATGCAGCAAGGAGCAGATAGAAAAAAAAACAAACATCCTCAACTGAGTGTCCTGTGTGCCGCACACTGCAAATGCCAGCAGTTGGGGGATCCTTGTAGGGTGATTTCACATGCACAGAGCCATCTGTCAGGGGGTCAGGCTGGACACTGGTACTGTACCTTACTGATTGAAAAACTCTCCAACTCTCTGCTTCTTTCCTGGGATATCCACTGTCAGTATACAAAATCCCCCGGTAGTTTGCACTGACAGCTAAAAGTTTAGCAGTGCAGAGGAACTTGAAATATTATTATTTTGTATTTCACACTGGGAGGATATAAAGCTAAGTCCGTCACTTTACAGGATCTTTAAGAGAACACAAATAGCATCGCTCTCCTCTTCACAAACTCAGAACCAACAGACACACATAGACTGGAGACCGGCACACATCTATAACTGACAGGTGTTTGTTAGAGCCTATGCCATGGCTCCCCAGCTGTTGTGAGAATCTGTATGTGCTGCCCTATCTTGGAGCTTTATCCTACCTTTCACCTCCCATCCTCCACCCTACCCACCCCCACAAACTTACTGGCTTTTAGGGATGGCCACAGGCATTGCCTAAAGCAGATAGCTTGCCTTAGGGCAGACAGCAGAGAGTACATGCTCTTAGATAACTTACAGGGGCGTAACAAGCCTGGTGCAACAGAAGGTATTCTGAATAGAGAGAACTCTGCCCCTCCCTTTGCTATCAAACTATTGAAACAACAGACTCCAGGAATTCTGGCTAGAGATGGGAAAGGCTGAAGCCCTGGTACAAGCCAGAGGTGTGACCTGCCTCCTGGGAAGAGATTTAAACCAAAATCTCAAGTCAGTATAGCAAAGACAGTAGTGGGAATCAGCAGACACTTTTATTTTTACTTCTTTCCAATGTGACCACACTGACTAAATCTCCTTCCACAGAACCTAACTATGGGGAGATGCCAGGATCTAGGCTTTTATTCCAAACTCAGGAACAAGAATGAAAGAGGCCAGGCATGGTTTCATACGCCTTTAATTGCAGCACTCAGGTGGATCTCTGTGAGTTCAAGGTCAGCCTGATTTACATAGTTTCCAGGCCAGGCAGAGGTACATGAGTCCCTGTCTCAAAAAAAAAAAAAAAAAAAAAAAGTCATGGAGAGAAGAAACCCAACTGGACAGGTTTATCAATCAGTAAGTATCTGCTCCAAGAGTAAGGTGATTCAGAGGACCTGGAAGAGTTCTCAAACATCCCACAGGGAATGCAATGAATCTCCTATCCCTTTGTAAATAATAATAATCACAAATGGAGAACAGAATCATGTTGGCTTTTGTTGTTGTTGTTGTTGTTCTATTTTTATTTTCAAAGTAGGGAAAGGAAAGGTCTGGTCTGAAAACCTAGACAATGAGGGTTGGTTTTTATTTACACTAATGGAAGAAAAAAAAACTTGAAATCTTAGAACAAGCTACACAAATGCCAAAAAAATCATTTAATGCATCTGCCCAACTTGAATACGGCTTCTTCCCTCAGAGGTCAAAGAGCAAATTGCTTAAGGGACACCTCGGAGTTCAGACCAACTGTTTTTCTGACTGCTCAGAGCTGTGTGAATGAAGCTTTTCTGAACTGGTCACTTCCCTCTAGCTACCTGTCTTCAGCTGGCTAAGCCTCCTCTCCTGTAGAAATACCTGCTGGGTAATATATGTGTGTTCATTACACACCTACTCTCTGCCAGGCTCTGAGGAAACAGCTTCTCCGTGAGTTTCCCTTCTCTTTATGAAGAAATGTCATAAAGTATATAACACAGTGCATAATGCCAATGAGTGTTATGAGGGAAAAGATGGGAGTGGATGATGGGAAAGGCCTTAATTGAGAGCTGAGTGTTGGGAGGTGGCAGCAATTGAAGCTCTTCAGAGGTTAATCCTGTAGGAGATGGATAAAAGAGAATAACAGGGAAAAATAAGAACACAGGTGGGGGTGGAGGGAATCCCAGAGGCAGGGCCAATGGAACTGGGTATTTTAAGTCATGTGAACAATGTGAAGGAACTGGGATTTTATTCTTGGGCGAGTGGGATGTCATTCAAGGGCAGGACTAGAATATGGCTAGGTACGATGTTCATGGGGTCGTTCTTGAGACTATGAAAAGATACTGACTACAGTGAGCAAAAGAGTAATCAGTGAGGCCAATGACCAGCACAACAGGTGTGGATAAGGAAGAGGGGACGAACTGCCCCACTTTGTCCCATGTTCAACTTGAGATGTTGGTTAGACATCTAGCTAAACATCTAGCAGGAAATGTTGATGACTGAACATGTGAGTCCGCTGTAAATTAAAGATAGGCACTGAGCTAGACATATAGATTTGAGCATCTTTGAGACCTGATAAAATCAGTGAAGGAGCATTTAAAGGAAAGAGAACTCTGGAAAAATCCACCACCCACACCTCGTAGAGAGAAGCCTGCAAAAAAGACAAGTGGGAGGCCCTTGTCATAGAGTGTGATACAGAGGAAGCCTAGACAAGACTGTCACAAGAGGAAACTGACCAACTGTGCCAAACTCCACTTACGACAAAGAAGCAAGCTGTGCCTCAGTGTGATCCATTGTAGTAGATTGGGGACACAGATAACAGGGCTTAAAGTCAGTCCCCATTTTATGCTCTTATGATTTTTGACGAGACAGCTATAAACATCCCTTCCTTTCACTGTCCCTTAAACATCGCTGAGGACGTCATTCTAGAGTCCTCAATTCCTCCACTCTTTCAAAACAAATATGGCTCTTACTGGAAAAGAAAGTAAATAAAACGAAGTGAGTCAATCCACTGGATTTCTCCCCAGGTCCTCTAAAGACACAGACAGTTTTGCTAGGTGCCATTGGGAGGCCTTGCCAGAAGCAAGTGTTTACAGTATAATCTCCGGTTTCACTCTGAATGACTTCAGTCAATGGAGCAAAGCCTTGCAGATCCGGTTTGACAGCCTCCCTCCAACTCAGTTCTTATCTGCCAAGGATCAGATCTGCTGTCACCCCATTCTTTAGGATGAATCAGCTTTTCAAGTAGATGGAAAGGAGAGTCACTCACCCTATTAAGTACAAGTTACCCGAGTTCGCCATCTATTCACAAGAAGCTTGTGGTATGTAAAACACTGCTGTTAGTTTCACATCTCAGAGAAAGAGGAAAATTAGTCTTCATCCACTGAGGGTGTTATAACAGAATCCATGAACCAGGTAGCTCACAAGTGACAGCAATTTATTTCCCACAGATCTTAAAGTCCCCGACGAAGGTGCCAGCAGATTCATTGTCTCATGAAGGAACATTTCCTCATTCATAGATGGCACTTTCTTACTGGGTCTTCCTATGACATAGCTGCAAATGCAGACTTTTGGGTTTCTTTGGAAAGGGCTGTACCCCCATATATGAAAAGCATTCTCCAAATTCACCTCTCCCAAAGCCATAACATTGGTGACTTTGCTTCAACATAGAATCTGAGAGAAGCCAAACATTCAGACCAGAGTGGCATGTTTACACATGTACAGGCCTTCATATACACATATAAACTCATGTCCACTTTTAATCTTCTGGTGATAATTCAAAGCAGTGGCTATTGAGTGGGGAAGAGGGCAATTTTGCTTCCCAGAGAACAGCTGGCATGTCTGAAATGCTACAGGCATGTCTGGTGGCTGTGAAGGCCAGGGTGCAACCGAACAGGCCTGCACAACGAACAGGACATCTTCCCACAGAAATATCTCCTGACCCAAAATGTCAAGGAAGTTCAAGTACAGAAACCCTGAGGTCATGATGGAAAGGCAGGAACACCAACCAAATCTTCTTATTCTATAACAGCATGTATGGCACAGTGTGGACATTTCAATGGTCTGGCCTCTTCCGTGGACCTAATGACTCTATACTGTAACCTCTGAACACTGTGAACTATGAATAGGAACCACAGGTCTCAATGTTTGTCACTAATATACACATCTGCTCATGCTGATGTTACAGAAAATCATTTTCTAAATTTATAATGTCAGCTTTAACATAAGTCAGTCCTAGTCAGACTTTTCTCAGATCTCATTAAAAGGAGAAAAGTGTCCCACCTTGCGACTCAGTTTTCTCTTCTCAAATTCACATAGTCTCCAGCTAGCCCCTGCTCGCCCCTGGGCGGGGAGCAGACTTTAGTAACACTGACTGCAAGGCTTAATATTTCACCACTAATTGAATCCAATCAGACTTCCCTATAGGCCCTAAGGCAGTTTCTAGATTCCCCATGCCAGGCACAGGAGGGGCAATCCAACAATGCCAGATGGGAGAAGAGGAGATCAAAGTAAAATGATCAACAAATGTACAAAGAAGCTGGCAGGATCATATGGGAACCATAAAACTCTTTCTTTCTTGGATTCAACAATGGCAGCATTTGAATATCCTCATAAGCTTTCCTTTATTTAAAAAAAAAAAAAAACTCTTGAGACTCAAATACGAGTTGAAAATTTAGCTGGTAAAGGGCCTTTACAGAAAACTTCAAGGTCAACTAAATATCTAGTCTTTTTAACTGCACGATCAAATTTTTTTATCTTGTGCTTGGCAAAGAGGGGTTCATTTAAACAATATTTATATTATATTCTTAAACTAAATCTGAGCCGGGCGGTGGGGGTGTAGCTCAATGTCCAGAGGGAAACACTGGAGAGCCTCAGGGTGGAAAAGGTTACCACAATCAGAGAAATGTCTTGGGTTTCAATTTAATTCCTATTTGCTCAAATGCCAAAGTAATTTTTCCATGAGGAGAATGAGGTCATTCTTCACAGAAAGGGATCACTGTCTCAAAATTCATATGACCAGGAAACACAAGTCCCACATAATGAGAGGTTTCAGAAACGGGGACTAAAGAAAGGGCCTTGGGATGCTAAATCTGTTCATGTGGTTTAAGCCTCAGAGCTGTGAATGGTCCACAGCGACTCTCCCACACCAGGACTCCCCTCTTGTCCCACGTCAGTGGAGCTTTTCCAAACTAGCAGCACGGAAAGCTCTGGGAGGCTGTTTCCCAGAGCTTGCTCTAGAGGCGGAAAGTCCCCTGTAGATGTAGTGAGGCCTTGTCACGGATTAGGGAGGTACCTCAAGGTACAACAAATATGGACAAACAGAGCATGCCGGGAGGGAAGACAGAAGTTCCCTGCCACCAACCATCTGTTTACCCTTTGGAGCTTCCTTTCCTTCTCTGCATCTCCAGCCCATGGAGACAGTATAGCACAAGGCCAGTGGGAGTGAAGGTTCAAGTTCCAGCTTTGCCGTGTCCTACCTGTTGACTTTAGAAAAGCGACATGGTTCTGTTATTTACTCCTCCCATACACACCCATGCTTGAAAGTGTGGATAATAACCTAGGAGCACTGTGATTGTTCAAAGAAAATACAAGTTTAGCACAGAACTCAACACTGTGTGTGTGTTCATGAATATTCATCATTTCCACCCCAAGCAATAAGGGGGTCCACAGTTTGGATATAAACAATTCAAAAATAACCACAATAATAAAGCCAACCCAGGGGAAAAAATCTCAATAATTCAGCCAGGATCCATTTTAGGAATAAGAGTTCGAAAGTTTTATGTGGCACCTCTGTAGTTACACACTCAGTAGCCAACAGTCTCTAGTACAGTGTGGTCTTCGTGGAAACAAAACAGAGATGAAACGATATTTTTCAAATGAGTATATTAATTCTCTTATCAGAGAAACATGAGCCTTCCATGCTCAGAGGCGTGTCTTTTAGGTTCCGTTGAGGGCATTCAATCAAGGCAGACCTGGCGCTACTTAGAGGGCCAACAGCTGGTCCAGCTGAGCCTTGTCACTGCCACCCTGAGCCTCGAAACAGGCCATTATCTGGCAGCAGCAGATTGGGACCATCTGCCACTGCAGGCCACATATCCCCTCCCCCCCAGCAGACTGTAAAAATAAGGTTGTCACAAAAGGTCATTAACTGTGCATCATTTTTCTGTGGTGAGCTCCAGCAGGAAGCAGTGGTTCTCCCATTTGTATCTTCAACCCTCTCTCCAGCACTCAGAGAGACTGAGCCTGAAGGAAGCAGGGGCCTTCCTGCCATCAGGGCCCAAACTCCTTTCCCTTAGGTGCACTTTTAATTCTCTTAAAAATATGTTTTATATTCTCTCATAATGAATTCCAGGAGTGAAGGTTTACAAATACTATCTCGTGCAACATGGCTGGAGAGATGGCTCAGCTGGTAAAAAGGAGTAGAGTCTGAGACCCCAGCACAAACACACTGCACCGTACGCCTGTAACCTTAGCAGGGGAGGTGAAAACAAGAGGATCCCTGGGCCTTGCTGGCCAGCCAGTCTAGCCAAATTGGTGATCTCCAATCTTTTGACCCTGACTCAAAAGATAAGGCAAAGAAGCAAATGAGGAAGATGCCTTATGTTGATCCCTGACCTCCGCTTGACTATACATCCACACACACACACACACACCAGACAAAAATAAATTTTAAAATACGCTTAAGGAAGCTGTCAAGTTGGCCCAGGGCTTGAGAGCACTTATTGCTTCTGCTGTGGACCACTCTGGAGGCTGAGACAGGTAGATCTCTGTGAGTTCAAGGTCAGTCTGGTCTACATAGTGAGTTCCAGGACAGCCAGACTACATAGAGAGACCCTGTCTAAAAACAAAATAAAACTTTTATGTGCATTTTTGGAAATAGCTCTACCATGTTACATCCCATTCAATGTGCTAAAATACACACAGTGAAATACTATTTAGCCATCGAAAGGAGGAAATCCTAATATCTGAGACAAAAGGAAGGAGCCTGGAGGAAAATGTAACACTGAAATATGCCAAACAAAGATAAATATGGCTTTATTTCATGTCTCACATCACACCTAAAGATACTGTACTCACAGAACAGAGAGTAAAATTCTGGTTACCAGAGACTAGATTAGGGGAGGAGCTGGGAAAATACTGGCCAAAGATTAGGAAGAATAGATTCAAGAGTACTTTTGTACAGCATGGTGACTCCAATTAATCACAATGTTTTATATTCCTAAAAATCAGTGAGTTAATTTTAAAGTATCTACAGCCCCCAGTATCTACAGCACAAATATACATACACATAAATACACATACATTCACATGTACAATTATACTCATATTCAAATACATGCATACATATACATACATATAAGCATAAACACACTCCTAAACACACGTATACACACACAGGCAAGCATACAGACATATACACATGAGATAACATATATGGTAATTATCACAAGGTAATTCACAAGGTATATACATTTCAAAATATGAAATAGACACAATGACATTTTTATTTTCCAATGTTAAACATTAGGTTTTAAAATATCTTACTTGTTTTCTGCAAACAAAAATATCAACTAAGTACTATAACATAGTTGATATTTTAAGTATAACAGTAATATACTTGAATATATACTCAAGGAAAAGGTCGTGCTTTTAAACTGTGGGTGCATAATCTTTGACATTTATTCTGATAAGAGATAAGGGATGTGCCTTGCCATTTTGGCTCTGCGCAGGGCGACAACTGCTTAATCTAAGTAGGACATAGCGGAAGGACATAGGACTTGGGGCATTAACTCAGGAAAAGCCATGCAACCTTTCTGGGCCTTATACCTAGGTCCCCTTCAAGCCCTGACCCACTACCCTGCAGGATCTCACTATGAAGAAGCCCAGGCTGCCTGTGAAGACTGCCCAAGCACTGCGTGACCAGTCCTATCCGAATGTGATCTTTAGGACACTCCTGACAGAGTACTCTAGACAGTCCTAGCACCAGCCCTTGCTAATGCTCCAGATACCATGAACCGGAAGAATCCGGCCCTGTCAGCACCCACCTCCAAGATCACAGTAAAATAGCTCCTGATTTACATCCAGAATTATCGACTTACTGGCTGTTTCTCGTGGATGCACTAAAAAAGAAGAAAGAGAAGGAGCCTTCTTATCTAGGCTATCTCATTTAATCCTCACCCAAATCCTCCTCCAGAGACTGATCCTTCCTCTTAGGTAAGGAAAGTGACGTTTAAAGTAGCTGGAACAGGGACAAAGCTGACATTTGTTAATGGCGTATTTGACTCCATAGGTGGTGAGATTTCCCTGTTCACGGTTGAGAATCAGTCACAGGTCAGATCCTAGAAATCACAGAACCTCTGTAAATAAAATCAGCCTTTACGTTTGATAGTGTCACCGCCCGAGAGCTTTGTGCTTGCTCAGTCTTTAAACAGCAAGCTTAATAAATCCACCTCTGGTTCCCTCTCCAACCTCACATCCACCCTGTTTCACTCTCCTGTTCCCAGACCACCACGGGTGTATTTTTAAATTCACATGTCAGAGGATGTTAATCCACAGTGGTCAGCCAGCCTGAGCCAATCAGGTGAGTCTCCCATCCCAGTGAGAAACTGTCTCAAAGTACAAAGTAGGTGGCTCCTAAGGAGCAACAGCCACAGTTAACCTACAGCCTACAAACCAAACCCACACCCAAATATACACTAGACTGTAGACACACACGAATACAGATCCCCCAGGTTCACCTCCAGGGACTCTGACTCAGTAAGCTACTGGTGGCTCCCTATGCAGGTAGCTAAGGAAATATTTACATAGCATACATAGCCCAGCATATTCTGGCCCTACCAACCACTGCCATCTTACCTTATAGTTCCCTCAGAAAACAACCTCCCTCCCAACATACACACACACACACACACACACACACACACACACATCCCAGTCTTTGTATATATTGTTCCTTTTTTCCGGAAGACTGATTCCCTACCAAACAATCTGGCAAATGCATAAGAGTTTTCCATAAGCTTTGCCCACTTCCCACTTATAAGTGATTGCTGGCCTTTCCCTGTGCTCTTATTGTGGGCTCCCAACCCCCCAGCCTCTCAGCCCCCTCACACCCCATTTCCCCCACCCTCCGGCCCCCTGTACCCACACCTGTCTCCTGGCTCAGAACTAAGTGATGTGCTAAAGCCAGGAACCCAGGCTTACTCTCATCCGAATCCCCAGTGTGAACACAGTGCCCCATTTATCAAAGATATCCAACAAATGTTTGCTGAATGAATAACCCAATGTGTTTCCTTTCAGCTTGGGCTGCCAAGAAATGCAGAGCCAAATCCAGTTACCAAGTCGAGTGATTAGCTCATCCCAGGTGCCTGGGAGCATCTGCTCACTCCTTCTTAGGCCCGATCTCTGTTCTCTTGTTAGCAATACTCAACCTATTTCACACTATCTTTAATGATGAATGCTCTTTTAAACCCTTTTGAACGAAGGTAGGTATAAATTCCAAATAAACCAACAGCTATATTAGTGCCTCAAGAGGCTTGTATTCGTCATTAGGTTTTTTTTTACATGCTACATCCAGAACAGGTAATTTCTTGACAAAAGGTAAGAAAATCCAATAAAGCTGATCTGGTCATTAATAAAAATGTTTTTTTTTTAAATACCTGTGATGGGATAGCATATGGGAGTAAAGAAAAACATTATTGAGAACCAGTCTACATTTCCCAAGTCCACTAATTTTTTACTATAATCAAATGAGGAAACACCACTTCAGAAAAGGGTTAATATGTATCTGCTTCTAACAAGATACCTCAGGTAACACTGTTGGCAAAGACATGCTTGTATCCGAAGAATCAGGGTTTACTGTGCTATAGGGGATACATCAATATACTCTTCTTGCAAGTATATCCTAAAAGTGCAAGAATGTGGGTTTTTTATGTGCTATAGTCAAAAGTTTCATAGAAGCTATACTATCTGACCTATATCTTAAACAAGAAAAAATTCTACATGTGAAATAAGCAGACAAAGATGGTCAAGTCAAGACAAAATGATGAGGAGGAGGAGTCTGGGAAGATGGCTTTGCCACTGAATCTGACAACCTGACTTCAATCCCTGGAAGCACATGGGAGAAGGAGAGACCCAGCACCTCTCAGTTGTCCACTAACCTCCACAAGTACACTGTCACACATGCATATACACATGTCAATAGATAAATGTAATTTTCAAAATTTGAAAGGTAATGAGAATAGAGGGCAAACTGTGGCTTGACTTACAATGTCATCTATAATTCTGACCTTTATCCAGCTCTCTTTGCTTTAACCATTATATCACATGACTTTCCCCAAACAGTCCTACTGACTGCACAGACAAGGATGTCAAACCATAAGAAGCTAAAAGACTTGCTTGAGGTCACACAACAAACATCCCTGGCAATGCTGATATTAACTGAAGTATTCCCAAGGTCTGGTACTTAAGCTTTAAGCTTTCGTGAGGACCTTTTTGAGACACAGGTTCACTATGTAATCCAAAATAGATTCCAATGTATATCTTCCTGCCTTAGCCCACAGGTGCTTAGATTACAGAGGTACACTACCACATCCAGACAATACTGTTCAAGAAACAAAGAACAATGGAGAATGAGACCAGAATAGACTAGCTGAGGCTGGGAAGTCAAGAACTCCAGGATAGGGACTCAGATCTTGGTTGTGACAGCAATGAAGAGCAAATGAAGACTTCTTAATAGAAGGAAATAAGATCTTATATTTCTTAAGTGCTTACTAAATGAAGAAGCGAATGAAAGAATAAATATTTGCAATAGATTAATTAAGCAGCAAGCAGCACATAAAATAGATAAGAAGAGAGATGCATTAAAGGAAATAAACTAACAGATCATGGGGTAATAAGAAAGTGATGGGAGGCGGATGAGTTCGAGAGATTGCTCAGTGGTTAAGAACACTGGCCGCTCTTTCAGATTAGAAAGAACCTACATGGAAACTGATGAATGAAGGATGCCAAAGTAAAGGAGTGAAGGAGGAAGGAGGTATAACACAGGTCAGGAGTTACAAACTCAATGGAAGTGGGGCCAGAAACAACATACAGGAATTAATCAGGGCATTTAGACCTCTAAGGCCAACTTTCCCATCCTACCTTTGACATAAGCATTGCAACATTGCTGGGTGGGGGGTCAGTCTTTCAGCGCAATGGTAAGTGGCAGCTGACACTTTGTCCCAGAGTCTGAGACAGTAGATTGAGGTGGGGTATAGGGTGAACTAGAGAATGCATGACCTCTCTCAAGACAAGAGCAGAAGGTCACCATTATGTGAGAATGCAGGTTCATTTGTTACTGGTTCTCTAGGGCATAAAAGAATGAAAAATTTAGAAATTATATAAATTCCCTAATTAAGATATTTATTAAATTTATTCTTTTTATTTTACGTGTGAGCATTTTGTCTGTGAGTATGTGTTTGTACCACATGCATGCTTGGTGCCTGTAAAGATCAGATGAAAGCGTTGGATGCCCTGAAAGTGGAGTTATGGATGATTGTGAACCACCATGTGAGTGTTGGGAACCAACCCTAGGTCTTCTGCAAGAACAAGTAAGTACTCGTGGCCACCAAGCCATCTCTTCAGCCCCCAAGTTCCCTAATATTTTATGTTAGAGGTAGAAAACAAATTATAAACCAACGAGTTTGGTTGATATGTTTGCAGAAACAGGCAGGCTGATCTCCTGCCAAGCGGTGACCTTTCAGATCCATATGTCTTCATCAACTCTGGCAGTAAAAGAATAAGAGAAGCAGAAAAGTGACTTGGCAGAAAGCAGAACTGAGAGAAGAGGTTGGAGTTGGCTCAAAGATTAATTATGAAGAATTGAGTCCTTTTTCATTGTTTTTTTTTAATTTTTGTCTTGGCGACTACTTATCAATAAGAAGGGGTGTGAAGTTGCAAAAGAAGGTATAAAAAGCAGTAACGGAGGGGGCTGGCAAAACAGCTCAGTGGACAAAGCATTTGCCAATGAAGCATGATGACTTCAGCTTGAATTCTCTCCCCAGGAGGAAAGAATTCCCAAAAGTTGTCTTCTGACCTCCACATTTGCACTGTGGCATGCGCATGTCTACATTCAGACATCATACAACAACACAATAAAGAATTAAAACCAATAATTTATGTTTTAGTATACTTTTATAAATTATAATCAAGGAGGGGAAAATCTTCTTAAGTAAAATTTTACACTTAAGTGGTCAACAAGAAGTCATAATGGGATTAGACATGCTGTGGTTGCCTTCTATTGTGAAGAGGCTCTTTCCAGTACAAGACTGACAACCCAATAGGCAAAACAGGCCTCACTATTATTCAGGACTGTGTCCTTATTAAAATAAGAGTCCCTGTGATTGTGATCTGCCTATGGCAATTGTTACTATGGGCAAAAGTCAAGTCAAGAGCAGCCAGTGATCCTTTCAACCTATGGAACTCAAGCTTAACATTCAAAATTTCTAAATTTCTCATCATTTGGAAGCTGGTGAATGTCTTCCGTGCCACTGACAACAACAGAGCCAGAATTTATTCAGTTTTCCCAGTAAAGCTGCCAGCTCTTGCTATCCAAGTTGGCTGGGAGAAGAGAGAAAAGGCAAAAGAAAAAGCAGATGGCCTCTAGACTTCAGAAGCCATGCCATGTGGGCCACAGGATAATCCTGAAGAGTCATCCACTCTCCAGATGAAACTAAGGCAAATCCAGGTTGGGTGAATAGACTGCCAAATGTGTTGTCCATTTTCCAATTCAGTGTCTCATGAAGAATGGGGTGGGGAGAAGGAAAGGAGATAGAAAAGAAGGGAGGAAGGAAAAAAGAAAGGAAGGATGAAGGGACGGGTGGGTAGGCAGGTTCAGGGGTGAGGGGACTCCTGAGGAAGACAGAAGGCCCTCGTGTCTCAAAGGAGTTAGGGTTCAAGAAGGCAGGCATGTTAACAATGCAACTACATGATTAAAGAGAAGATGGGGCTTCAGAAAAAGAGCATGTAGACCGTCAGGGAAAGAGAGTTTGTAAAGAAAGGAAAGTGCTCCCAAGAATGATCTAGTGAGCTGAGGAAAAATCTAAAAAAAATAAATAAATAAAAAAGAAAAAGCACAGGGCCACAAGACACATGACCTTTCCTAGGACATTCACAATATGCCTGCCTCTCTCTCTCTCTCTCTGGTTTGTATACTGAGGGCTTTTCCCACATGTGTTCTGTTCTGTAGATGAAGCCCGGATGAGGAATGGCTTCCAGTCTTTCTCTGAAAACTGCTCTGAGCATGCTGTTTACTACATGAAGCTCAGGTAGGGAAGGGCTCTGTTAACCAGCTTCTTTTATGTATTAATCTCGACCCAAATTTTTCATTCTCTAGTCTCAAGCTACAGAAGGAAGGAAAACACATTTCTGAAATGTCTTTCTAAACTCTGTGAAGAAATAATTTTTCTCTAATGTCAGTGACCGTTGAATATGCTGGCTTTCTCTCCACTCCAAAAAGGATTCTGTTTTATATACACAGACTGATTCTCCATTATTCCCAATGCCATCCCTTCCTCCCACAGGCCAGCTGCCCTGAGGTGGCATCCATCTACTCACCAAATATTTAGAGCACATATTATGAGTCAGACACTACACTAAGTGATAGGGACCAACAGACAATTAAAGCCAGTTAACCACAACGGTATTACTAGTCTCAACTGGGCCTGTGAATGTGCAGAGAACACCTTAGCCAGTGAGGTTATAAAGTATCTGTTTGGAGTAACTTAGGTAGAAGGCTTACCCTGAAGGGGAACCCTGAAGGAGAATGCATTAAGTCTGAACAGAATTTTTAAACAAATAGCACTTGACAAAGGCAGGCTGAAGAGCAGATAAGTTCCAGTTTTTCAAGTTCAAGTTGTACTGGGTTGGTTGTATGACAATAACTAGACATTAAGCAAATACATAGGCCACTCCTGAAGCCCCTGCTCCATGCACAGAAGGAAACAAGGAAGAACACTGGGCAACAGGCCCCATGATGTCCCAGCTGCAACCTTCCTGTGAGAAGATGTTGCTCTTCAAAGTAGCTGGCCACCGGGAAATGTGTGTGGTTAGCGTGGGACACCTATTATTTTTCATAGCCTGATTTGGGTTCCTCACATTCAACTTATTTATGAGATTCTAATTAAAGAATTCCATCCCAGTCTAGAAGAAATTATATAGTTGCCTGGGAGCACCTAACCATGATCTGCTTACTCCGCAGGTTGCCAGAAATGGTAACCAGGGATGGGAGCTGGTAGAGTCAAGGTCCTTGGGTTATCAGTAGCATGTGCTATAGTCTCCATTCTCTCTGACAATGCAGGAAGAGGTAAAATGCATCATAAAGTGATTCACAACAAGATCATTTTTTAATTTTTGTGTTTCTAAAAAAGGAGTTTTATCTTGTTATCTGAATTTTTTTCTTAAAAGAAACATCTTCATTTCCAAAGCAACCAGATCCAAGACCCAGGTCTTCACTCCCATCCATGTGACTGGAATCACTTCTCTCAACTTTCTTCTGGAGAGTCAGTCTCTCCTAGGATCAGCATTTACTTCAACATCTTAATGTAGTCATGAAATGACTACAGCATCCTAACACGCCAGCTGTTTATCTTACTCTCTTTAAGCATCTTGGAGCCAGAGACCTAAACGCCCTTCACGAGGCAGCTTTTTTTGTTCAGACTCTGTCTACTGGAAAAGTTATGATCAGCAGAAAATGAAAACAACCAGCATCGCTTTTGTTTTCATTCATTTGGGTGATATTTTGAAAGTGTGGCGTTCAAGCCAAACCAAATCCCAGGTTTCATTCCGACTAAAAAAAAACAAACAAACAAACAAAAAAAACTTCACAAGGAACATTTAAAGTTCAGTTGTCTCTGGCTACAGCTGAGTGAAAAGCTCAGATGAAAACTGGCAGCAATTTACTTCCTACAAATATGCTTTGTTCCTGGCTAACTTGTCAGCTCATAGGAAGAGGGGAAAAAAAACCCGCCTCTGTACAAGCAGCTGTCTCATTCACCACGCTGAATCCTCTTTCATGGATGTCAATACAAATGTGTTACACAGAACCCGATCCAAGACCTTTGCCTGAAAACCCTGGCGTGGAGCATGGGCCTCACTGCTTCCCTACCAAGCCTTTCTTCTAATTTGATGACTTGCATTTTCAATAAATGGTTATAGAAAATGTCATGCTTATCATGGAATCCCCTTCATCAGTCTGCTTGCCAGAATCCTGCCTATGAAGAAAACAGAATAAAATAAAACAAAAAGCTAGCCCCACAGGCAAAGCAGCGACACTCTCCGAAGTTCTGAGTTTTTAATTTCTATGTTGCCCTGAACGTCTCTGAAATAATGTGATGTCTTTAAATGTTTAAGTATTTCCTTAGTGAGTTGAGCAAGTTGCAGTGGCCACCCTGAGCTGAGTTGGTAGGAAAACTCAAATCAAAATAACTGCAAATTTGTAACTGCAAAGTTCCCCTCATCTCCCTACAAATGAGTATCTATTATGACATTCCCAAGAAGCCAGGAAACAAGTTGATGACGTAGTAGAGATGCCTCATTATTTCCTCGATTATTCTGAGAGGCCCTACAAACCTTACTTTAACCATGAGGAGTATATGCCAGGGAGCAGACTGGGCAGTGGACAACAGCTACACACTTTGCTTTGACTTCCACATTCCTCCTCTCTCCTAGAATACCTTGTCTCTTATCTCCCACTCTGCAAGTCTTCTCTGAGAGCTAGTATTCATCCAAACTGCTTGAGCAACTGCAGTACCTCTGCCCTTATGAAAAGGATATTGCAGAAGCTCTGAATGTGTGGACATAGTTCTCAGTTGTGACATGCATTCCCTGGGTGACCTAGGGTATGCCACTTTGTCACATAACAGCCGTGAGCTTCCTTTCCTCAGTTATTAAAATGGGGCTGGGGTACCCTCTTCACAATCCTGAGATTTTCAGAGATTCTTCCCATTCAAGTTCTTTTTGGCATAGGTGAAATTAGCGAATAGTGATACACTGCACCGTGTGTTTGACCCAGGAATGTCCAACCTGCAGCCCATAGGCTTCATGTGGCCACAGAGGGCCAAGGATAGCTATGGATTCAGCCCAACACAAAATTATAAAGTTACATGGAATGTCAAGAGATTTTATCTTGTAACTTTATTGCACAATTCTCAAGCACGAACTTCATAGATGACATCACCATGTTGCACTGTCAAAAGATGGAAATGCATAGACCTTTAGGCTATTTGATCAACTTCTTGGATTTCACTCCTGACATAGCATAATGCAGAAGAAGCATCTCAGAGAAGAAAAATGATCTAAAAAAATAAATAATCATTGGTACATACAGCATAGTAGACATGATTCCACAGTTGTCACAGACTGAATAGAATATTCCTAAAATTCCTCTATGACATCCTATTTTCTAGTACCTCAGATCATGATTGTATGTGGGAAATCTTTAAAGAGGTGATGAAGGTTAAACAAGGTCATTGTGTTGGCCCCTAACTCAACATCACTGGAGTCTTTATGAGAAGAGATTAGAACACGCACTTGGAGTGCAGATAGATGGATACCTATCGTTAATCCTGAGATTCATGTGAAAAGGACCAGTTCCACTGTTAGAGCCAATTTGAAGCAAGCTTTTAATTAAAACACTGACCAGGATCAGCTTTGGTCAGGACCACTCCATGGAATTCCCAGCTGAGTGGACTCGAGCCATGTTTTTCAGCAGCTTATAAAGACAAACCTATAGGCCAGCATATTCTCCCAAGAGGCTTTGCTGTTTTCTAATAACTACAACTCCCAGTATTCCAGGGAGTTACCCTATCCTTGGGTAGGTTAACTGTGGGTCTTACACTATATGCCAAGGAAAGGGGCCTCAGAAGAAACCAAGCCAGCTAACACTGGTATCTTGGACTTTCAGCCTACAAATTCATGACAAAATTTTTATTTTTTTAATAGATTTTCTATTGTTCAAGTGACACAGACCCTGGTACTTTGCTATGGTGGCTCCCGCAGACTAACACAATAGTCATTGATGTGATTAACCTCAAAAACCACTCATCCTAAAATACAGGCACAATTTAGAACTAAAAAGAATTTGTTTGCTGGCTTAACACAAACAAGAGATTTCTTGTTGTGTTTCTACACTTCTCCTTAACCCAAATAGGTTGCTTTTTCATTCTTTCTTTTTCTGTGTAAGAAGACACCTTATGATGCCATGGGTGTTAAGAAATGCATCTGTTCATTCCTGCCTCTATCAGTCAGGACAAGTCATGGTATGTTGCAGTAACAATGTGAAGTCTTGGGAATGCTTAACAATTAGGGGCATATCCTGGTCTATGCCACAAGGACCTTCTCTACCTTTCAGGCCATCTTACTTCAAGGACTGGCCATGTACATGTCTCTGATACTGAATTCTTTATGTATTCTTTTTCTCTCATTCTTGTTTTCTGAAATCTCTTGCTGACCTTGAGACTCCACACTGTAGGCTAGAAACTGAAGCCACATAAATGTGATGTGTTTAACAATGGCGACCCCCTTAACTTGTTTGTTTCTTCCAGTTAATGACATTAGAGTTGTCTCCTCTGTGCATGGGGAAGCTAGCCCCAGAAAAAGCAAGTATCTCTTACAGATGCTTCCTGATACTTTCCCCTCTGTGTTCAGTTTTCTGCGTTAGTGGATGAATGGAAAGAGTGGTGGCATCATTGGACCTTCTGTTGCCCCATTCCTTCCACCCACTCTCAGCCCAACACTCACACTGCAAAGTTAGCTAAGGGCCTGGGGCAACTATCTGGGTGATCTGAGGAACAACGAGGCAACAGGTATGTGCTTGCTGGGACCGGGGCTCGGGTGGCTGTTCCCCTCTGAGAGAACTGAGACCTTGTCTGCCTTGCCTGTGGTGTTTCACTATTTGCACTTGTCTCCAGAGCACAAATGAGACAAGCAGTTCTGTTGCTATGGTGTCACACTCCCTCCTCCCCAGCTGTCTAGAAGCATTTGATGGCTGTGTATGTGTTTGTATGCATGTTTGCTGTGATTATAAAGCACAGTGAAGAGCCCTTCTAGTTTATTAACACCTAGGTGAGTGTCCTGAGATCTGGACAAAAACTAAATCCAACCTAAGAAATATCACTGAGTTTTTTACTATCTTACAATTATTATTATTCATAATTGAATGCTGCTATAATTGTCACAACTGTCCCTATAGCCCTATACTTTTATTTAACCTCAATAATAACACAGGGTCAATTTTCATCTTGTTAATGATGCAAAGGTGAGATTTGGGGAAGTGAATGATATATGTACTCCAGGTATCACAAATACTAACTATACTGACTAGAAATCAGTATTCGCTAACCTTCAACCGTCTTTGGAATTTACACATAGAGATCCAAGCAGTACCTGAGCTGTGCCAGCTCTGCTTGTGTTTGCCTCTGTGTGCTCTGATATAAACCTCACAATGAGTCTGCAACTACCAACAGACCCTAAAGCGCTTATAGTTACCAAAACAAACATGTACGGTGTTGTAGGCATTGGCAGAAAGGAACTGGGGATAGCAGTAATACATTAGTCCAGAAAGACAGCAGTAATTAGCTCAGTGACTCTTATTCCCATTTAACAAGTGTCGGGCTGAGGGCCTCTGCACCCTAATACTGTGCCCTCAGTAAAAGAAGAGGATGAATGGTAACCTAAAAAAGACCTTCAAGCGAGTGAAGCACAGATGTAGAAATGCCAGGGTCTTGCCTCACACTGAGGCAAGCACAGCAAAACAGTCTGAGTCGGAGGCAATTAGCTGTACACCAACTGGAGCGGCAGCTTAATAACTCCTCCTGTCAGAGACTTTTTTTTTCCAGATGAAAGAGCTAAAGACAACCTCAAGTCAGAAGAACAATAAAGCAGGTAAAAACTTGCATTGAACAAAGACAGAACCCCATTCTTGTGACTGGCAAGCCACTGGTCACGGTTCAGTACCACATTGTGATGGTCCCGTTCCCTCAGTGACTCACACGTTCTCTGCAGAAAGGCTATGCTGGCAGGATATGAGTAGCTAGCTTAAATAATTGCAGGGTACCTGTGCCGCCCGGACTCCTGTGGCTGTAGCAATCACATCCCTCTGTAATCAGGGAGGGTTTTCATATGACCCAGCCAAAGAGCTCATGTCTGTGACACACCAGGCAAATTAAGGAAGGATTTTTGAGAAACAAGCAGAAGAAATTAAGGTTCTTGTGGTATTGGCTCCCTTTTCCCAAAAGGGGATATAAATACCAGTCGGGCAGGTAGGTACATGTCTGTAAACCCAGTACTCAGAACAGAGGGGTAAAAGGACCATGAGTTTAAAGCCAAGAGCTACAGAGGTGGAGGCCAACTTAGGCTACATGGTGAGAACTCAGCTCAAGTAAATAAGTAATATAAGGTAAGTAAATCAATGGCTCCCACTCTATCTCTAGACTGATATCTATCCCACGAGACAGCAGTATTATCACTCTCAGTCTTAAAAGTGAGGGAACAGACTGGGAGATATTAAGTAACATCCCAAAGTCACAAGTGTGAGTAAGGACAGACTTCCAGCCCAGCTGCATGGGATGCTAGGCCATTATAGCCTTCCCTGTCCATCACTCTACACCTCTTGCCCTTAAGAACTGGAACAATATGGACACAGAGCTATTTTTATAATGTATATTTCCATAATCATAAATAATCTTACATCCTAATATCCATCCTTTTCACAAATCGTGAGTATTTTCACCCATCCTGAAATAGGTCCATCTCATCCCGGAGGGAAACGAGCCTGATTTTCAGATCCATTTGCTAGGCACTGCCACGCCAGCAAGGGCAATCATTCATCTCCACGGATACAGTAAGTCCACTCAGTGTGAAGCACCACGTTCAGGGCTGGTGAGACGGCTCAGTGAGCAAAGGTGCTCACCGCCAAGACTGATGACCTGATTTCCATCTGGTGAAACGCCTGAAAACTGTCCTCTGAACTCCACATACATGCTATGGCATTGTGTTCACACACACACACAAACACATACACACAGTTAATAAATGTAATTTTAAAGAGGCAAACACCATATAGGATGATGAAACTATAAGCTTTGCTGTAAATAACGAAATGACAATTGATTTTATCAGTGCAAAACCACTCAGCCAGCAAGCCCAAGCTTTTAGTTGCTACGCAGTGTTAAGAAGAACTTCCGGACTCCACTTCGCTCTTGACCTAATTTGCTCCCCATCTGCCCTCCTCACCCAAACACTCACACGACACCAGCCACAACAACAGTACTTTATCTAGAACAAAAGACTGGAAAAGTTTTTGTAAGAGCCCAGAGTGAGGGTGCGCAGCTCTGTGGGACAGACACTTTCAGCCTCAACTACCCAACTTACCCTATCTGTACAAAATCAGCCACACTGTGTGAACAGATGGCCATTGCCAATAAAGCTTCAAAGCTTCAGGTCTGATTTAGCCAACAGGTTCAGTTTGCCTAGTTCCCAAGCCCTGTCCATGACGACACGCACTCACACATGCGCACAGATATCTCTATCCATCCCAACTTACTGTATTGACCCCATGCCACAAGATCATGGAAAGCTTATAAAACTCAC
This sequence comes from Pachyuromys duprasi, assembly GCA_028658305.1. Taxonomy (NCBI): domain Eukaryota; kingdom Metazoa; phylum Chordata; class Mammalia; order Rodentia; family Muridae; genus Pachyuromys; species Pachyuromys duprasi. The sequence continues at coordinate 61,029,201 of CM053766.1, forward strand.
AGAAGATCTGTGAATTGTAGTTGATTTCAGCAGCGAGGTTAGCCACGACCAAAACGAATCGATCAGGTGAACTGCCAAAACATACGAACTTCCCGACACAACTGTTACTATGGCCTTCTGTACTCTTGCCTTCCCTTCCTCTTTGTCAGAGAAAGCAGAGCTTTCAAAAATTGTTTTGACATACTGAAATCTACACACCTAAAGAAGATAAACAAGAAAGAGGACCTGGGGTAAGATGATCAATCCTCACTTAGAAAGACAAATGGGATGGGCATTGGATGTAGGAGAAAACAAGTAGCAGGACAAGAGCCTACCACAGAGGGCCTCGGAAAGACTCTACCTAGCAGTGTATCAAAGCAAATATTAAGACACATAACCAACCCTTTGGCAGAGTGCAGGGAATCATATGAAAGAAGGGGGAGTTAGTATGACCTGAAGAGGACAGGAGCTCCACAAGGACCAAATATATCAGGGCATAGGGGTCTTTTATGAGACTGCTTCTCCAGCCAAGGACCATGTATGGATATAACCTAGAATCCCTGCTTGATGTAACAAACGGCAGCTCAATATCCAAGTGGGTACACCAGTAAGGGAAACAGGGACTATTTTGGACATGAACTCAATGGCTGGCTCTTCGACCCCTTCACCCACTGAGGAAGGAGCAGCCTTGCTAGGCCACAGAAGAGGACATTGCAGCCAGTCCTGAAGAGGCCTGATAAGCTAGAGTTAGATGGAAGGGGAGGAGGTCCTCCCCTATCAGTGGACTTGGAAAGGGGCAGGGAGGAGATGAGGGAGGGATGAGGGGGATAGATAGGGAAGGAATGCAGGAGGGGACTACAGCTGTGATACAAAGTACATAACTTGTGATTAATATAAAATAAAATAAAAATTTTAAAAATTGTTTTGAGGCTTAAGTTTTATGCTCAAATTATAAGTAAATATATATAATATTTTTCATTAACTAAAAGCTCTGAATAAAGATATTTCTTTTGCCAGGCATGACAGTGTATATCTTTAAGGCTTGCATTGGAGAGAGAGAAACAGGCGGGTCTCTATGAGTTAGAGGCCAGTCTTGTCTGTGGGGTGAGTTCTAGGCTATCCATGGCTACATAAAGACCCTGTCTCAAACAAAGCAAACATCCTTTTGTTCTGCTTTGAGAAAGCACCAGAATTTTCAGGTGCTAAAGAAGCAAGTGGACCCTAATGACCACCCACATCATTACCCTAGTGTTAGGACTCCAGCAAAGGAGGGGCAGGGAGCCAGCCTCTACCTTCTTCTTGCATAGTGCCTTGGTCTTCCTGGGACCTATTGCAACCCTTAGGAATACAGAGGGGAAACTAAGACAATTAGAAGAAATGAGAAGGAATTTTCAGAGTAACCGTCTTTTCCTTGTCTCCCTATTCTCCTATTGTTCTGTTTTGTGTTGTTGGTGTTATTTGAGATTGGATAGCCTTGGCTGTCCTGGACTCACTTTGCAGACCAAGCTAGCCTCAAACTCACAGAGATCCCCCTGCCTCTGCCTCCCTGAGTGCTGGGGTTACAGCTATGTGCCACCATGCCCAGCTCTCCTACTGTTATTTTTTTCAATTATTTAACATTATTTTATGTGCATTGGCGTAAGAGAGTGTCATATTCCTTGCCACTGGAGTTACAGACTGCTGTGAGCTGCCATGTGGTTCTTGGGAATTGAACCCAGGTCCTTCGGAAGAGCAGCCAGTGCTCTCAACCAATGAGCCATCTCTCCAGCCCCTCTCTTATCGTTCTTAATGAGAAATTCCAGAGGCTTCAGGCAGCACAAATCATGAAGTAGCAACTGCATAGTTAGTGTCAGGAGCTCCGCATCTGGACTAGCTGCCTCCCTGGTAGACCTGGACCCCTGTCCCCTTGCTCTGTCTCCCATCAGAGCCCACACAGAGATGGCTGTTTGCAGGCCACTCTATAGATTCTCTACTAAACCTGAATCCATTTGTCTGCCTGTCAGGATCATTGAACACTTTAACTAATTGTATATTTTAGAGTGGCTGGTCATGTGCCACATAAAGAAGGGGTCCAATTTCAAATCAATGAGGGGGAGAAAAATCTCTTATAGGGTCTGCCTGCCAGAACACCTGGTATTTCACATATATAATGTGGGATGAGGATAAATTACTGCAAACCACAAGTTCCATAATGCCACAGTGAGGTTTGCTTTGAAATCCTCAGAGGAATAAGAATGAGTATCTCAAGTGTGGGCACCTCAGGATAAGAGGAGAGAGTGACTAGATCTTCCAAACAAGAAGACCCAGAGGCGCAGGGTGGATGCCAGTTCTCTATTGGGATAAACGGTTGTTGTTGTTGTTGTTGTTGTTGTTGTTTTATTATTGGATTTTTGAGACAGGGTTTCTCTGTGTAACAGCCCTGGCTGTTCTAGACTCACTTCCTCTGTACACCAGGCTGGTCTCGAACTCACAGAGACACCTGCCTCTAAATGCTGAGATTAAATGTGTGTGCCACTAAAAGTTTATTTTATCTTTTTTAAAGATTTATTTATTGTGTAGAGAGGGCACCAGCTCTCATTATAGATGGTTGTGAGCCACCATGTGATTGCTAGGAATTGAACTCAGGATCTCTGAAAAGAGCGGCCAGTGCTCTTAACCTCTGAGCCATCTCTCCAGTCCCCTATTTTATTTTTTTAATCCCTGAGTTACTTGTATATTTAAAAGAGAAATGGATGTGGTAGTTTATGACTCTACTGCTGGCACTCAGGGCATGAGGCAGGATGATTGGACAAAATTCAAGGTCAGACTGATTTACAAAGTGAGACCATGTCTCAAGAAAATAAGAAAACAAACAAACAAACAAAACCACAAACAAAAAATTCCTAGGTGCTAAAAATGTAGTTGAATCAATGGAGTGTTTCTCTAGCCCTGGGCTCAGTCCCCAGCATCATGTACACTGCGTAAATGGGGTATGGTACCACATTCCTGTAATTCCAGCACTTGAAAGGTGGAAGAAGAGGAATTAGAAGTCCGGGGTCAACCTCAGCTCAGATTTCAAGGCCAGCCTGGGCTACAAGAGTTTCAAATAAATAAATAAATAAATAAATAAATAAATAAATAAATAAATAAAGCAAGCAAGCAAGCCAAGGTCACAGCTGACTCCATCAGTCCTGGTCCTGGGCTACAAGAGTTTCAAATAGATAGATAGATAGATAGATAGATAGATAGATAGATAGATAGATAGATAGATAGATAGATAGATAGATAAATAAATAAAGCCAAGGTCACGGCTGACTCTATCAGTCCTGGTCCTGATTTCCCTTCCCCAGGTGTGTAAGAAATGGTTTGCTATAGTCCATTTTCAATATGAGGTGAACTTAGAGTTCATCACAGTCACAGATAATATTTTTCATTAAAGAAAAACTGAATAGAGATATTTCATTAACCCCAGCACCCAGGAAACAGAGGCAGGTGGATCTCTGTGGGTCACAGGCCACCCTTCCAGGCTCTGCGAGGCTATATAAAGCCAGGTACAGCCTTCCCTTCTTAGCTGGCAGCAAGCACCTACCTGTTTCAGGACTCAGAGTTAACATGTTCTATGTAACTGCAGATCAGAAAAGGTGTGTGGGGCCCAGACTGCTCATTAGATGAGGCTTCGTGGAGTTTGGAGAGATGCAAAGTCTCTCCAAGAGAAAGCCTCCAAGAGAAGCAGACAGAAATTTCTCTATATTGGAGGATTTTAGAAACCACTGTCTTGACGCAGCTGGCCATTTTTATCTTCTTTTACCAGCATCCCTTTTGACACTGTATTCTGAAAACTGCTTCTGGGCTTGGAGAGACAGCTTGGAGGTTAAAAGCAATTGTTGCTCTTCCAGAGGACCAGGGATTAGTTCCCAGCACCCGCGTGACAGCTCACAACCACCAGTTAACTCCAGTTCTGGGGACCTAACGCCATCTTCTCTTCTGGCCTCCCCAGGTACCAGGAATGTGCTGCACTCACATATATGCAGGAAAACAGCTTATACACATCAAATAAAAAATTTAAATCTTAAAAAAAAAAAACTTTGTTTTTTCTGGTCTCTGGCTTCTGTCTTGAGGCAGAGAGAGCAGATGACAGAGGCATTCATGGCCTCTGGAGGCCACCAAGGCCTATGGAAGGTGGAGAGGGACCCGTCACGCTGAGCCCTCAGTCCAGCATCCTATACACAGCATTTCTTTCCTAGAACCTACAAAGTGCATAGAGCGTTAGAAACACAGAGGCCGGTGGCAAATAAAACGTGACAGCAGCAAAAGCTTCCTGCTGCTGAGAGCCTATTAATTATGATGACTGCTCGTCTGCCCACCGTTTTCATATATATTATCAGGTTTATTCCTTCTAACCTATGAGGCACATGGTCTCATTCTCACTATACAGTTGGGGGGAAAAAAAGACACTAAGTCAATAATTAAGAGTCTATGATGGTTGCATAGTTAAAGAAAGAGTCGGGGACTGGAGAAGGTTTTTCCAGAATGTGAGTGCAAGTATCCAAAGCTCTGCACAGGCATTTAGAGAGAGGAAGCGAACACTGACGTTGAACTAATGCTTGAGACTCTCCACAGAGGACTGAGAAGAGGTTGAAGATTGCTAGCAACCATGAGGACCACTGCAAAGAGGAAAAAAAGGATGAGCAGAAGCTGTACGCCCGTTAACGAAAGGGAAGCGACAGCAGCAACAGGAGCAAGGCAGAGACAGAGAAAGGAAGAGCAGAGGCTCTGAGTGGCAGGGAAGGGGAAGCAACCCAAAGTGAGGGAGTCGGAAGTTGCCATACCATGCAAAAGCTAGACGGTGTCCATCAAAGAAAGACTGGCTGCCTCCTGGCATCTGATTAAGATCCCAAAAGCAAAAGCCCACTCAGAAAAGGCCAGGAACCTGTTTGGGAACCTAGTCATGATCTAACTCCTGAGCAAAGGCAGACAAGAATGATACAGAACTTCAAAGATTTTTTTTTCCTCTATAGTGGAAAAGGTCTGAGATTTGAGGGTGATCCCTGCTTGAAATCCAAGGCATTCCAAAGGAACTGCTTATTGGAGCTTGTCAGTGTTAGGTCAGTGTCTCTGCCACTAATATTAACTGACCACAGTGAGTTTTAAGAATGCCACACTACAGACATGACAGCAGAAAAGCAGAGAAACAATAACTGCAATTCACCAGAGAAGAAGTTCTGGGCCATGAAGACACGTTTTCACATAACTGAAGGCTTCCTTGGAGGTGACTTGTGAACCTTTTAGAAGGATTAAAAGGATCCAGTTTACAATAGGTACTAAAACGGATCACTCTAAGGCATGTGGATTTATTACACTTTCTGACTTAGAGTGCCAGACGGCTTTGGAACAACTTAATGGATCTGAAGTAGCAGGGAGGCTGTGAACGCTGGTCATGTTACCAAACACACTGACTCCCCTACTGTTACTTCATTTTTACATAGTGAGGAAATTGAAAGGGTTGGAATTGACCTGAGAACATCTGGGCACCTCCAGTTACTAATGAGGCTGACAAAGGGGTACAGGTTTGCAGCATCCTCTGGCTGATAGGTTTCCAAATGAATGGCCCATTTAACGCCAGGGCAGGTTTGCAAACAACAATTTCCCAGAAGACTGAAACGTCAGCTCCAGCTGCAGTTCCCTCTGTGGCCGCCTCAAGCTCAAGAGGTTGCATGGGATGCAGAGATTAAGGATGACATGATTCATGGACATAATAAACACTTTTTATATTCAAAAAAATTAAGCTCAGAGAAAAGTGCGTGCGCACTGCCCATAAATTGCTACAGCTACTCTCACTGTCACGGCATCGTGTGACACGTGGTTCGCAGGTAAAACGACAACAGCAGAATATGTACCTCTTCCAACACCCACAGTCTCTTTCCTGATACCAGGACAACAACTCAGCTACTAGCTCCAGTGTGCAATGAAAGAAACAAAAAGTCAGGACTCAGACCCAGTCTTTGGAAACACTTCTGTTTCTCCAGTTTGGCCCCTGCTGGGAACCAAGAAACCACATCTACCACCACCAACAATATCCGCTGCCTATGACACCACAGCGTTTCAAGGTCACCTAGACCCCAAACCTCAAGTCCCCCCACAGGTATCATCGCAAAACACAATCTAGAAAATTGCAAAAAAAAAAATGTTTTTCAGCGGACTCCTCACACCCCATCACTGAGAATGATATACCTGGGGGGGGGGGGTTGGAGGATGATACATGTGGCTATGGTTCGGTGGAAGCAACCAGTAGAGTCACAGGCACAGACCATGTATTCTGCCAAAATGTTGTGGTGAGATTATATATGTAAGCTCTCCAGAGCTAGTGAGTCCCTTCTGAGAGGGGTTTATTAACACCGTTGATACATTTCTGATGCAAGAATTCTGGGATTTGATATTCACTCTCAATGAAAATGCTTATCTACTGGCTGTCTAGCTTTCTGTTTAAATTCTTAAAGCTTTAATTTTAGTAACTGAATTGGCTAAAATGACTTAAGAGACATTTTCATTTTGGTTAATGTTTAACTTAATTTTGATTGTCAAAGTTTCGGTCTTACTTCCTATTTCCTGAAGGCAATTACTCTCCATTCTCACAGCTGTCTCACCTCAGTATTCACAATAGTACATTTATTCTACTAAATTTTTTATTTTTAACTTAGATAATAGGACTCCATAACTCTGACAATGAAGAATATGTGTTCTTATATTTTAATGCACACATAAGCAAGCATATAACTCATATTTCTCCATGGTCATCCCAATATAACTTGTTAAGTCAATAGCTTGGTTTAGATATGGCTGCTTAAATTATGTCCTGGGGAGGCTCGTTGTCATTAAGAACCTGGTCCTTTGAGTGGAGCTATTGTAAGGGGGCAGAATCTTGGCAGTTGTTGCCTAATGGTGGGTTCTTGGGTCTTTGAGGACAAGTTCTCAGAGATGTGGAACCTTGGTTTCCTTCTCACTGACTCTGTTTGATCAGTGAGAGATATAAACTCTTATACACATTCCTGTCCCCATAATGCACTGCCACTCACTGCCCACCAACCAATGGCACTACCTAATCTTGGACCTCGAATTAATATTGTCAATATTCAGGGTAATATCCTGATTGTATAATACTTAAAACAGCATCATTTGGTTTCCTATATTTCTTATATACACTTTTTCTTAGAATTAGTACTCTTTCCCTCCTCGCTGTTTTTCATTCATCACTGACTCATCTATAAACTCTCTACCATAGATAGAATCTATTTTCAATAGCTTAAAATACATCTCTCAGTTTCATATTTTCTTGGACACACTCCAGCCTCTTGGGAGCCTCCATTTTCCTGTTCCATTTCAGAAGATTTGTTCTCTGAGTATGCTCCACTTTGAGATTATCTGCCACCATCAAGCAGGGAATTGGATGCCAAAACTCATGAAAGGTTCTTGGCTAGCCCCCTTGAGTCTTCTTCTGTCAATATGGCTCAGGTGGTAAGAAAGGAAAAGGCAGATATGAATGAGAAGTTAGAAGTAGAAATCGAGGAGGAAGTGGTGGGAAAGCTGTAGGTGAAGGTGATGGTAGACGTGCACTAGAAGACATGGTGATGGTGGTGTGGGATCAGGTGGAGGTGGTAGCAATGTAGGCAGGGGAAAAGGACAAGAAGAGGAAGTAGTGGAGGAAAAGGAGGAAAAGGAGGAAGCAATGGTCGTAGTGAAGGGGAAGGCAGTGGTGGAGGAGGTGGTGGTGGTGGTGAGAGCAAAAGAGGAGGTGTAGGGAATGCAGATGGAGGAAGACTTAGTGGAAACGGTGGTGGAGATAAAGAAGGAGAACGGGATGAAGAAGAAGAAGTGCTGGTGGGTTTCTCCATAGTTAGTCCACACACTTCAGGGTCTCTCTCCATGTCCTGACCCCCACACACCCTCCCTAAAGGATTCCTCACACACAGGCATCGATATAGCAGGCTGCTGTATCTCAGAGCTTGAGGGGCCTCATTGACTTTATGGTCAGTCTTTGAGTAGAAAACAGTGAAGAGATATTGAAATACAGGGGAAGGGTTTCAAAGAAGAAGAGTTAGCCTGATTGTTTCTGGAAATAGATCACATTTCCTCCAAATAGCATGCCAAAAAAACAGAGAAACAGAGTCATGATACATAATTCAATATAAAAATTACTTTCAAAATGTCAGTATTTGTTCTAAGTGATGTCACCAAAGGTCTATGAATGAGGGCTATGTGAGCACAGTGACCAAAGTCTTTTGCCTAAATTCATTTTCTTGAGCAATTTACAAGGCCATTGTTCCATGGAATGTAGACTTTGGCTCCTTCCCATGAATTCAAATATTAGCTAATAACTATACTAGTGTAGAGTTTAATGGTTTAAATGTTCCCCTAACATCCTGTGCTAAAATGACCTTACTCTTAGATGGTGAAACCCTTGTGAGGTGAGGCCTTATGAGAAGTTCTCAGGTAACTGGGGCTGTGTCTCTATGGTGGTCTGAATGAGAATAGTCCCCATAGGCTCATATACTTGAATTCTTGGTCTACAGTTGGTGGTACTGTTTCGGAAGAATGAGGAAGTTGTCCTTGTGTGTCACTGGGGTGGGCTTCTCAATTAGCTCTCTCTCTTTGCCTCAGGTTTGTGGCTCAAGATGTAAGCTCTCAGCTACCACTCCAGTGGCATGCCTGCCTGCCGCCATGCTCCTCATGCCCTGATGATCATAGACTCTAACCCTCTACAACCATGAGCCCCCAAATTAAATTCTTCCTTTCATAAGTTGCCTTGGTCATGATGTCTTCTCACAGCAATGGAAAATAACTAAGACAACCTTCAGAGGGGACAGTATGACTCTTCCCTTTTCTCCTTGCCTTCTGGCTCATGTAAACACTGCCACATGGCCCTTCCAGAACTGTTCATGAGTACCAAAATTTCAAATCAATAGGGCTGCCTGATTGTGCTGAAATCTCTAGAACTATGAGTCAAAATAATCCCTTTCCCATTAGAAGCTAATTATCTCAGGCATTTCATTATCATAACACAAAGCTAATATATTTTTTACTAGCTGAGACTTCATGGAAAACCAAATATTAACAGTAAGATAAAAAATAACTACTTTACATTTTACATGTTACAGAGACTACAAAATACATCTGATTTAGGCCTAGAACAGATATAATTTCTCATTGTTGTACCTGGAACACGTAGCAAGGTTCATCATTCCGTAAAAATTGTGTGCATATTAGCTAATTTAAGTACACGCACAAACACACCACCACCACACTACCACCACCCATACACAACACACACACACATACGCACACACATATAGACACATTATTCAGTATTAATTATGATAGTAGACCTAGCCAGCATTTTAATTACTAAGCCACCTGTGATGGTTAATGACCTAATGACCATCAACTTGATAGAAATTAAATCACCTAAAAGACACACCTTTGGCCAGGTCTATGAGGGTGTTTCTAGATTGGATGAACTGAGATGGTAAGACCCACTTGAAATGTTGGTGGGCTGGAACTTGGACTGAATAAAAAGGAGAAAGAAATTTCAGCATAAATATTCATCTCTCTCTTTCTTTTTTTTTCTTTTTTATTTATTTATTTATTATTTTTTTAAATTTATTTATTTTTATCTCAATCACAGGTTAGGTACTTTGAATCCCAGGCGTAGCCCCCTCCCCCATTCCCTCCTACCCTCCCACTCCCTCCCTCATCTCCTTCTTCCCCGCCCCCTCCAAGTCCACCA
>CM053766.1:61039439-61060720 GCA_028658305.1 Pachyuromys duprasi
ATTGGTAATGATCATCTCTCTCTTTCTACTGAAGACACAACCTCCTTGTGTCTTGCTCCTCCCACCATGACTTCTGAATTTGGATGTGCTAAGTCCTGAAACCGTAAACCCAAATAGACCCTTCTTCCCTTAGGTTGTCTTTGCCAGAATTTTGTTTCAGCAACAAGAAAATTAGCTAGTGATGGGGAGATGGCTCAATGGTTTAAGCCTTACCATACCAGGAAAAGGAGCAGAATTGGGATTCCCCAAAACAATGTCAAGTGTGCATATGGCAGCTCTCCTGTAATTCCAGCCTTGGAAGGCAGAGACAGAGCACACTGGCCACTGAGATTAGCTATTTGAACGAGCTCTGGCTTGTATTGAAAGACACTGCCTCAAAACAAAGTAAGAGCCAAGAACGGTCACAGGCATCTTTAATAATAACATTCAGGAGGCAGGGGCAAGAGGTTCTCTGTGAGTTCAAAGCCACCAGTATAGAGTTTCAAACATAGGACTATGTAGTGAGAGCCTGTCCCAAGAGCATAAACTGGGAGATCCCTGATGTCAATCTCAGGCCTTCACACACAGGCACACATGCATACATGTGTACCACATACTCACATGCTCTTCTGCACATGAACACATACTTACACATATGCACATATACCACAGGCACTCACATCTATGAAAAGGAAAAGAAAAAATATACAACTAATTCTCCTTCTTACTCAATGCTGTTTCTGCCCTGTGAAGGTGAAGTGACATGAGTGTCTATGATTCTGAGCCCTCTGTACCTTAAAGGTTTTTTTTAATGACTGATATGATTCTGTTATGTTTTCTGTGCCTTTTTAATGTATAGAATTAGCACATATAATAAAGTACACTATTCTTAAACATAAAATGATGACTATTTAGACCATTAATACCCACATTACCACCATTCATATGAAGAGAATATTTCTAATACCCAGAAAGTGTCTTCCTACTTGTTTCTAATAAACATACTTTATTCTTCAACTATTGCTAACATAATTAATAAGAATATTTTGTTAGCTGGGCATGGTGGTGCATGCCTTTAATCCCAGTACTTAGAAGGCAGAAATTGGTGAACCTCTGAGTTTGAGGCCAGCCTGTTCCACACAGTGACTTACAGAACAGCCAGGACTATACAGAGCAACCCTATCTTGAAAACAAACAAGCAAAAGAGTATTCATTCATACTGCAAAAGTAATTTTCCAAGGACTTCCTTGTTGATGTTAGGCAGATAGAATCATCTCCATCTAGCCAATGAGGAAGCTTGAGAGTTGAAGGGACACTCCCGATGTCTTAGTGCCCGTGGCCATCCAGAAGACTGTGGGTTTGTTCTGTTTGTTTGTGTCTCAATCACACTTCCAAGTAATACAGCTAGCTAACAGTTCAGCATGGATGGGAGAAGGGCCCGTGGGACACTGCCCCTAGCTGAGGAGTTACTGGTAGGTGATGGCTGCTAAGGGAGGAGGAATTGTTTGGTGGTAGGGATGTGGCTGCTGGTAATTGTCCATGCTTTGATGGGTGGCTCCACATGCATGGACATGTAAGCCACACTGGTTGGATTCGGTGGGTTATGAAAAGAAGAGGAAAAGGAGAAGAAGGCAGAAGGGAAACACTAGGGGGATGTGTGTCAGATATAACCAAGATACTTTGTAAAGAGATACAGAATTATTAATAAATTTAAAATATTCTAAAAAATCATTGTTGTTTAAATATGAAATCTCCCCAGAGGGGCATGTATTGGGGGCATGTCACCTGATGAGCTTTTGCTGATGACTGGTTGTGAAGACTCCGACCTAAGCAGAGTATTCATCCCCTGACGGAGTCACAATACAATGGCGTCATTGGGGGGTGTTGAAAGGTAAGAGGGGCAGTTGTGCTGGAGAGAGTCATGTTCTTGGAGGCTATACCTTGCCCTGACCATTCTGCCATGTGCTTCTGTTGTCATGATGTTCTGCCTGCCACTAGCTCATCATTAGCATAGCCAAGGACCAAGGACTCAAATTTCTGAAACGTCATGCTAAAAGTCTCCTTTAAGTTTTATGTTACATGCTTCATCAGAGTAATGAGATAAGCTAACATGGTCATAAATAAAAATGATATCAAATGTTCACCAAATGGACTTAAAAGAATATGGATGGACGGGCAGACAGAAGAGGAATGCACCAGAAGATATTACCAGAAGAGGAATATCGAATCAGTCTCATTGATCCAGGAAGAGGAGCCTATGTTGGCCGTGTGGGAAGGGCAATGATGTCTCAGGACACACCCCTTATGAGAGATGTGAATCAGATGGATATGTGTAAGTACACTAATCCGTGTCACTGAGCCATGTTTCTCTGCAGGCCTGGAGGGGATGTAGGACGAGAGGCTGGGAGTAATGGAAGACAATTGCAAACACTCTCCACCTGCCTTAGCCAGCTTTATACTTGGCCATTTTGCATTTTTTGGCAACTTCACAAGATTTCATTTAAATAACAGGTTTTGTGATGTTTTAAGAAGTCTGCAAACCATAGAACTAATCCCTTTACTTAAAGTCTGTAAATAGCAACCCTTTCTGAACAACCCTACATAGAAGAAGAATGTGCAAGCTTTCTCAGAAGCCAGTGAAGTCATGAGAGGAATCAAGTTCAAATTCTGAATTGAGCTATAAGCCCCTAAATCAGCAGCTCTCGACTTTCCTAATCCTGCGACCCTTTAATACAGTTATGCTGTGGTGATCCCCAACCATAAAATTATTGCATTACTACTCTATAACTGGTACTCTGCTACTGTTATAAATCACAATGCAAATATCTAATATGTGATCCCACAAAGGGGTGGCAAACACAGGCTTAGAAAAGCTGCCCTATGTCTTAATACCGGAATGAGTTTCTAAATACTTTCATACCCTTTTAGCCTAAGTGTCTTCATGATTTTTTCAAAAGTGCCCATTTCTACGTACACACACACACACACACATATATATATACATATATATGTATATATATGTATACTATTAACTCAGGTGCATGGCATTGGGTTATAGTAGCCATCTGTGTATCTAGCCCTGTCACTGAGACCATACCGGATGCTAAGTTACGGAGCTGAAACTGAGTCAAAGCATTGAAAAGCTCTCATCAAGCAGCAAACTCCCTACCTTACTGCGAGCATGTCAATCAGTCATAGACCGCACAAATTATATAGCTGAGGATGAAGCCTCCCAGATACCAGCATGGAGCACCAACTTAGTCAGGACCAATCCAGGGGATGGGGGTTTGAAATAGCTCTCCAGACACAGGAACCAACACAGCAAGAGTGCGGGGGTTGGGGGAAGAGTGTGAAAGGAGAAAGAACAGTGCTCTGGGAGCATCTCAGCATGGCTGAGGAGAGCAGCATACTGTGCTTCAACTGAGGCGGGACACACTGGTGATCAAAGTCTCTTATTGGTTCCGAATTAGTAAGGAAGAGGCAGTATGAACACAGAGCCAAGAGAAGGGGAACAAAGGAAAGAAAGGCTTTTGAAAGTAACTACAAGGGAAATGGTCAGTCTTGGAGGTGACCCAGACAGGAAAACATTGCCATGGAAACATTACCAGTGAGTGAAGGGAGGCTCTGATTGTGGCATCCATTTTAGCTAACTACTGTACCAGTCCTTCAAACTCATACCTCACAGAAAGATGGCAACTTTGTGACTGTCCTGTTAGTGAGAGTTAACCTTATGACTCTGAGAGCATTAGCTGGGTCTCATTCCACCTGGAGTAAAAGAAATGGAGAGAGTCTTCCAAGAGCTACACAGAAGCCCCAATGCATAGGCATCTATTCTCTGGGAAATTTCCTACCTACTGGGCAGCTATCAGCTTGCTCAGTGACTCAGGTCCTGTCCCCACCCTCGCCAATAATTCTGACTTCCAAACAACTTCAATTTCAAATCCAACCAGTTGGCAAATGAGCTACCATTGTTTAGTTGTCCAAAGCAAAATTGTGAACAAATTCAATTATAGTAACTCCTTAACCAACTTTCTACCACTTAACCCAACAAAAGGAGATATGTAATACTACTTAATGATACCATTTCTCTCTCACCATTACTTACAGAGCTAAAATGGATGGACTCCAAAATTAAGATATATAATAGACAGGAGTTGTCTATGGTGGTTATAGTTCACATTCTGATGTTCCTTAAAGCCCACTGACCAAGAGCAAAGCTGACTTCTTCCCATAGCCTTTTAACTGCTATCAACTGCTAGAACATACAATGTTAAGAAATCACTTGTCCCCAGCCTGATTATACCCATTGCAGCTGTTAGTAGTGATCATAACGATTTGACTGCTCAATACTATGCAAGCCAATGTGATATAAATGTGGTTTAACAGCTATAAAACCTCAACTGAATAGGTTGAAACACTCAGAATGAGTGGCTTTAAAACTACTAGGCAGAGGCAGGTGGATTACTATGAATCTGAGGCCAGCCTGGCCTATATACCAAGTTCCAGGCTACACAGGGTTATGTGGTGATGTCCTGTCAAAATAAACACATAGATAAATAGGTAAATGAACAAATAAATACATAAAACTACTACCCGTGTTGGGGGGAGAGGGGAGTAAGACAACTTACAAACATTGGAAGAAAAATATTAAAACTATTTTAGGCAGATACTGTAAGAAGGAACTTTTATTCGCCTGTTTCAATTGTTGTTTCAGAGTCTTACTGCCTCCCTTTGCTAACCTAGGTCCTGGAAGCTTCCACACAATTTAACCTAGGTCTAGGCTGTTCTCACCCTCTGAGTCTTACTGCCTTATCAGCTCACCCTTTCTTGTTCTTGCTGAGCTCTGGCTGGCTGGTTCAACGCAGCTGTTCTGGCTCACAGTCCTCTCCCAGCTGACTGATTCAATCTGGCTTTTCTCTTAGCCTCTGAATTGCTCTGCTTGGCCTTAGACTAACTGCCAAGAAGTTTTTCTAATCTTGTGGTTCCTTTTCATTTTCTGGCTCTCTCTGTCTTCATCTGTGTCTAATTTGTTCTCTCATTCAACCTCCCTCTGTAAAACTGTCCTGGTAAAACTGCCTCCACTCTCTCCCTTCATTGCCCCTTAAGTAGCTTCCCTTTCCTCTCCTCGTGAGAGTTGGGTGTATCCTTTTCTATCAAATCTTTTTCTGATTCATTACCTTTTCTGTCACTCAATTAGGCATCACTTTCAAACATGGGTACTTCCTTCTACAAGCTATCTTTACCTTTATTGTTTGCAATTAAAGGTGTGTACTATCATGCCTGGACCTAAACTTTTCTTTACCTGAATCTTGTTCTATACCCAGCTGGCCTTGAACTCAGAGATCTGCCTGCCTCTGTCTCCTGGGATTAAGGGAATGTCTGTATTACAGCTAGATCACACAGACCTAGATGGTCTTTGGATGTGATCTCCTGCCAGAGCAGCCATGCTCTGAATTTAAATTCCTCTACAAGATACAACATTCAATTAGTGTTTTTTAAGATCTTGGTGTACTTTAATGAACTGAAGTTCGATGCTATAAATGAATCACAAAAGGAGTGCTTATGAACAAATGAGGGCCCCAAACAAAAATCTGTGACAAGGAAAAGTTAGACCTTAGCAAATGATTATTTTTATCCATTCATTCAAAAAGTGTGTGCACATGTGCATGTGTGTATAATATATATGTGTGTAGAGAATAGATATATGTATGTGTGTATACATATATATATATATAACCTTTTCTCACACAGGAGTGATGGGGAGAGAGAGAGAAGAGACTGACTCTGTAGTACCTAGGTTCAGCAAAATTTTATCAACCAGCTACTCAATCTCTAGCCTTCACTTCAACTCTTGTCAAAATTACAGTACTTCCTTTGCATACTTAACCCAGGTCCTCTTGACCACAAAGGACATCTTTACATCACACTGAAAATATTTCAAAGCAAACTTCTTTGTCCCACTTACTCCTTATTTCCCTGAGAGGGAAACTCAATAGGAGTGATAAAAGCCTTAAGGAAAATGAAACTACAAGGATGTGCTCTGAAAGCCATGCTTTGGGCAATGCACATGCCGATAAGAGTTTGCCTAACCGTTGCTTTCCATCTTAGGCAAGTTAAGGCACAGTAAGAAATTTTTATAGTAAATAAAGAGGCAAACTAGACACTGCCAAAACACATAATCTAATGAGAGGAAGACGTTCTCAGCCACAACAAACCAAGAAGAAAAGACATGGAGATGGCTGTCATGGAGAGCAAATAGAGAGTAAGTAGTTTGGCCGTTGGAGGTTGGAGGATCTGAAGAAAGTAAGACAAAGCATGTTCCTCCCCAGTAGAGAGACAAAAAGGGCAGAATTCCTACTCCATTTCAATTACCCTGCGCCACATGAGACAACAGCTGACTAATCAAAGAAACAAGTCTACCCCTGATCACAGTAGATTCAGCAAAGACGGTGACTAATGATGCCACTTGCAAACGTTTCCTGCATGTCTGGCTCTGTGTGTGGTGATTTGTGCTCATTCATTCACTAATTCATTAGTGAGGAGAGGTTTAAAGATACAAAGTTGATTCTATGGGAATATTGGCCCTCACTGGGGTAGGTAAGATGATTCATGACAAACAGTTCTCAACCAGCTATAAAGAAGGAATACTTCAACTACAAGCTGGTCAAACAACAGAAAATGATTTCTCGGGCACTGCAACTTCCAAAAGTCATTTGTCTGCGGCCGTATGAGGAAGCCACCAACAGCTGGGCAAGGAGGCTGGTGGACTAAATCCAAGCAGAGCACCCTACCAGAAAAGGAAAGATAGAACCCAATGCCAAAGGGCCACAGTGAGAAAGCCACCAGGTCACAGAAGGTGAGTCAGGAGGCATGGAATGGGGACTGGGTGTGACACACTGAGAGAGCCTGTGGAGGTAAGAAGGTGGGGTCGGAACTGTGTTGTTCAGTGCGCTGAGCTCAGCGCTGTCAACTGCCGGCCTCCACCCTGTGCAGCCATGCAGCTCACTGCAAGGCAGGCCTGCCAGCCGACTGTCAAACACTAAGATCGGTTCAGCAATACGTACTGGGCTAAGTAATTGATTTCTCTGAATGATTAATTAACCTCTCATCTAAAACTAGGGTTTGGACAAGAAAGCCACAATGTCTACAAACTTTAGAATTCTGTAAAAAAAAATAATAATAATAAAATGTGGATGAGGAAAAGGAAAGAGGGTAAAACAAAGAATGAAAATAAAAAGTTTAAGTTGCCATTGATGTGTGTTTTTATGTTTTAATGTGAGCGGCCTAAAAACGGGAACAAATGAGAAATCCCAGTTAAGCTAGTGTGCAGATCCTGAAACTGCAATCTCCACAAAGTAGGTGTGTCAAATCACCTTTTAAAAGCATGTGCCCATTTATTTTCCCCATGCTCACTGGATCAGAGTCTCCCAGAATGGTCTGATCATTTATAGTTCTGGAAGCTTTAGGAGCCTTGGACGTAGCTCAGTAGAGAGAGTCTTAGCAGATTTGAAAAGACCTCTGTTGGATGCCCAGCTTCATATAGACCTGTGATTC
Source organism: Pachyuromys duprasi (assembly GCA_028658305.1). Lineage (NCBI taxonomy): Eukaryota > Metazoa > Chordata > Mammalia > Rodentia > Muridae > Pachyuromys > Pachyuromys duprasi. The sequence goes on from CM053766.1 coordinate 61,046,973, forward strand.
CCAACCTATAGATTGCAACCCCTTTGGAGTGAACTGACCCTTTCACAGAGGTCAGTCACCTAAGACCATCGGAAAACACAGATATTTACATTATAATTCATAACAGTAGCAAAATTACAGTTATCAAGTAGCAATGAAAATTTTATGGTTGGGGGTCACCACGGCATGAAGAACTGTATTAAAGGGTCCCAGCTTTAAGAATGCTGAGAACCACTGATATAAACCCATTACACACCTGTAATGTCAGCAACAGGCAGGTGGGAGCCAGAGAAGTATCAGGAGTTTTAGATGATTCATGGATACATAGCAAGTTCAAAACTAACCTCAGCTACATGAGACATTGTCTCAAAAGAAAACAACGAAAAGACTCTTTGGCTATTTCTGATGCATAAATTCATTGTGTGCCTCTGATTTTATGCCCAATATCAATATTTGAAGTCTTATACCCCTCCAATACAAGGGCTTTTTTTTTTGAGGCATTTGCTTAAGAAATAGGAAAATGCTGTTGGTTTGTTCCATTTATTCAGGTATTTCCCAACAGTAGGAGAAAGAGGTTTTGTTTTTTTTGTTTTTGTTTTTTTATTGTTAGGATCTGATAAGAAAACTGAGACGCTGTTTAAGAAAACACAACTGCTTATGATGAGTTAAATACATTCATATTACTTATAATTACTATAAATAGAAATATTTAAAGTAAAATATAAATAGCCACAGGTATGACTGTCTTTTTTTTTTCTGCCTTTTGGCAGAACCACTTAGGAAAAAAAAAAGTCCTTATCCCAACCCCAATATGCAATCTGTCCTATCCTTTTCACTCATGTAGATCTTCATGGTTGTGCTGTCAGTACTGATATGCTGTGCGCTTGTGTGCGTGTGTGTGTGTGTGTGTGTGCTTGTGTGTGTGTGTGTGTGTGTGTGTGCTTGTGTGTGTGTGTGTGTGTGTGCTTGTGTGTGTGTGTGTGTGTGTTGAGGCAAGGTATCACCATGTTACCTAGTCTGGCCTATAACTCACGGTCTTCCTGAGCTGAAGTTTCAGATAAATACCACCATCCTCGGCTCTTTATTGTGAAGAAGGCTCAGCATTTGCTTTGATTTTAACTGTACACAGTCGCTCAAAATCCAGTGTCTAACACACAATTTTCTTCTACTTAAGTCTTTTTCTTTCTAGTACTATGTCTCCCTACACTGCTAATTGCCTTCTTAGACACCTACAATGCTGGAAACGCATCTGAAGCTCCAACAGTCTTAGATGACTTTTTAGGAATAGGATCACGTTGTGTTCAAGCAGCTCCAAGATTTTCAGTCAGGGGAAGGGAAAACAGGGGAGGGGAGGGAAAATGAGGGGAGGAAAGAGATATTACTTCTAAGCTGAGCATTTGACATTCAGTGCTATACATATATCACAGACCATTACAAATGTTTGCCCCCCCCCCAGTATTTCTCACTGTCCTCTCTAAAATGGTTCACTTATCACAAGGGCCTATGAATTTTCATTTGGGTGTGCTCTTCTGTGGCTTGCAATGGGCCTTAGAGGACAGGGTGAGTCTGTATTGTGTTCCTTGCCGAATCACCTATACTTGGTACCTTGGTGCCTAGCTCACCTAAAAGTTTCAAGAACTATTGGATATATGGATAAATGGTTCCTTTCTGCCCTTACCTAGAATCCCCACTGCTAAAGGTATCCCTTTCGGAGCATAGAAATGTTACCACCCTTCTGGGTGTGTGTCCTCAGTACAGAACCCAATGATTGGCACACAGTAGTGGCATGGCTAGTGTTTGATGAGTGACTGGATGACCAACGGCAGGACTGACCAGGCTATGTGGTTCCCAGATTGTTGTTCAATACCTTCTACAGTATTGCCCAAGCTTGTGTGTGATCTGAACCAGAGCTGTGGACTCAGCGGACATCTTCTGAATATCATCAGCCTGGCTTATGAAACATCTGAATATCTAAATATTCACAAGCCCCTAAAGTGCATACAGGCTAAATAATTTGCTGTCAGGAAGTGTCTTTGTAAGATATTAATACTCAGAGCATCTCAACGTGTACACTATTGAATCCAAGAAACAAATTTTAGGTCCATTCCCACAGTATTCTGATGGCATCCTCAGAGATGAGGCAGAACCAGAAAGGTCACCAGGGTCAGAAACATAGTCATTGACTTCCTGTACTGTTGAAAGCAGACAACTGGGGCTTGGAAATTCTGATTTACATCCCAAGTATTCCTCCCTCAATTATGTTCCCCTTACACTCACCCAGCCAAGTGAAATTAGATTACTCAGGTAGGCTATGAAAAGCAGGATTTTCCTGTTTCCACTTTCTAATACGAAAGTCCCATATAGGAAATAAAACATGACTCACAGTTAGGTGAGTACTCTATTGCTAGTGAGTTGATAACTATAGATCCACTTAGGTGCCTTTAAGACAACCAGAAAGAACTGCAGACAGAGTAAGGAAACAAAGAGGACAGCTGGACTCCACTGAGCATGTGCTGTCTGCTAAGCACAGCACCGTCTATATGCAATGTGTGTTGGTTAATTTTAGATATCAGTATGGCTGGGTAAGGAATGCCCAGGGGCTGCCAAAATATGATTGCTGTGTGTGTCTCTAAAAGAGTCTGGGGAAGAGACAATAATCTGACTCAGGAGATGAATCAGTCAAACAGACCCAACCCCACTCCCTGGTGACAACAGACATCAGCCGATCACTGATGACCAGGTTAAAACAAAGAGGCAGAGCCCAGAGGTGACTTTGATCCACACCCCACTCCCCCACCACCAGAGTTGGATATCTAGAAGTACAGACAAAATTGCTTTATCTTGGTCCAGTACAGATTTCCACAGATGCAATAAAACCTTAAAGCTGGTTCCTCAGAGCATCTGAGGCTCTAAGATTGAGGATACCTGTTCCATGTCACCTCTTAGGTACAGTAGATGGAACTGATAATAGACTGTGCAAAAGGAGGACTTCTGGACACGGTCCACCTGCACAGCTGCCCAGAGAAGAGATTACAGTGAGGATTTTCAGTTACTGAGCAGAGGAGTATGAATGGCAGTGATGGAGGATGACCGGGAAGGCTCAGGGTCATGAATGAATCATGAGTTATAGGGACTGTCTGGTTGCCTCCCAAGTATAGCATGACTAATAAGAAAGGCATCTACCTTCAGGCTAATATGGTGTTCAGAAGGCCACCCCTTCTGTGCCTCCAAGGACTGGAGAGACTATTTGAAATATCGGACCCTATCCCTGGGAGAAGATATTGGGGAAGGCAGGCCATATTATTCTCATGCTTCTCTCTCCAGATTACTTTTCCACCCATACCATGATGGGACAGTTGCCTCCCTTGTCAACCACAGGGATCTGACATTTATCCTTCACATCAAGAACCTTTAGTGATGCTCACTTGTTCTTCTCTGTGTCCCGGGTTTAAATTGAGATAAAAGTTCTTCCCTGATCTCAAGCCTACTAGCCTTCAATCCAGAGCTGTACTACTGACTGGACCTCCTGGGTCTCCAGCTTGCTAACTCATCACACAGATCTTGGTATTTTCTACCAAACATGAGCCAACTCATCATAACGACACTCTCTATGGTAATAACTCCCATTGATTTTCTTTTTCAGAGAACCCTGACTAACACATTAGTGGCTTACATCTCTCCACACCTTTGGACCTTGTTATCACCTACATCTAAAACTCATCACCCTATTCTGACCAGAACTTCCTAACCCTTCAGCTATTGGGCCCTTGACACCCACCACACCCATCTTTGACTCACTGAGACCTCCCATTCTTAACCAACTCCTAATTAAGTCCCTCCTATACTCACTTCCTGTCTTTATCCTGACCCTTAGGTCTGTCACACAGTGCCCCTATAATCAGCCACTTTCATTCAGAAAACATACAACAGCCTGAATCATCCCTTCTACCTGCCTACTTTTCCACACTTGAAGCCCAGCTTCCCAGTTCTCTGAGGAAGATCAGAAAGACACACACACACACACTGACACCCTTACAAGTTTCAACTTTACTGCCAGCAGTTTTCAGGGTTTCATCTCCATCTCTGGCTATTCTCTCTCATCACTGCTCTTCTTTCAACTATCCAAGGGTTTATGCTCCTGTCTCTCCTCTGTCAGTTCTCTCTCTCTTGATGAGCCTGTATATCCTCATGCCTCTAACTTCCACTCTGCCCTGATTACTCATACTAGCTTACATCACACACGCTAGCCTGTCTCTAAATTCTAGGTCCAATTGCCTCCATAGCAACTACAAACAAACTCCACATTGGCAAAAGGAGCTCTTAACCTTTGACTTAACCAGTGCAGGCTTTCTGTCTTCTTTGCATTTGCTATCCCAGCTAATGGCAATGCTACCTATACTGTTGTTCAAAATAGGAACCTGGGGCACACTGCATGCTAATATTTCTTAAATTTTGTCCATTGGTGGCTTAGTGCAGTTTTCTTACTTTAAACCTTTGCTATTTTTCTCATCTAGAGGGAAAGCCTCAGTCTTTTTGCCTCTCCCAAATAGAAAATAAGGTGTCTAAGTCATTCATTCAATAAGAATTTTGAGTTTCAGGAGTAGTACTAGGAATATCATGACAAACAAATGAAGCAGCTATCTCTATCAGACTGGTACTCATGTTCTTTTTCTAAAGAATGAATTTGGTCTTTCTCCTTCACAGGCATATACGGTAGGGTGCCTTTGGTTTGAAGCCCATTTCTAACACTATACCATGCATGCTTGCAAAAATTGCCAGCTTTGGACTTTAGGTTCCTACAATGGCAGTGAACAAGTGAGACACATATGCCAGTGATTATTGATGGGTACCAATTCCAGGTACATGGCATCTATTCTGAGTTGATGTTCATCAGTCATAGCACAGCGCATCACTTTCAATGTTTTCTGAAGTGCCCTTACTTGCCTCACAGATTTGGTGAAAAAGTTAAATGAACTAATACATGTGAAAACAGTAGAATATCACTGGCAATGAGGGGCCTTTGGTAATTAGTAGCTGAGTTAAGTTCAGTAGGAGATGCTCTCTGATTTAGAACCCAAAACTTTCTATATCTTGCTATCTGATCATCTTGACTTCCCCATCCAATCTCAGATTTCTCTGATTAGGTAGTTTTTCTGAAGTGGAAGTTTCTGGTTTCTTTGAAGACTCTGTTGAGTCATGTGTTTTGCTAGAAGCTGTCTTGTGAGAGGGCATGAGATATTTTGCTGAAGGCTGGCTTGTCACAGGGCACCCGATATTTTGCTGTGAGCTTTCTCGTGTGAAGGGCATGACTTTGGACAGCTGAGAACATCCATGGGTGGACTCTGAAGAGAGGATATATATATGCCCATGGACATCGCTTTTTGGATTGACATCACTGTGCTGATCTTCATGCTTCAACACTTGACACTTGACTTCAAAGTCATAAATGTTCCAGAGAACTTCTCTGGGCAATCCAAGTGAGTCTTGAGGCTTTTTCTGACATGTCCCAACCTTCTGAATTGTGCTGATTCATGTTGCTGCTTGGTGTTGGCCTTTGGACTATACTGCTGGTATCCAGATAATGAAGAGTGGACCCATCCCAAAGAACTACTTCTAAAAAGATCTACAACCCCCTTTACCTAATAATCTTCTTTCTCCCCTACCTCTCATCAGTGGGTGGAAGGGAGGTAGAAGTGTTTAGGAACCTTAAATAAAGTACATTTAGTGAAAATCTAAGCCTGCATTTTCCTTTATTCTTGCCTTTATACCTTTATAGACACAGCTCCCATCCCCTGGACCACCCTAACCTCTTCTTTGTCTGCATCCAAATAGATGCACAGACAACTGGAAACACATAATCTTTCTTTAGTACTCACTACTCACATTTAAACTAGTAGTTTAAACAAGACTAGTCAAATGTTACAAGGTGAGTATGAAATACTTCTAGGAAGACGTTTTGACTGTCTGACTCTCCTTGTTGGGGATGCTGCCCATGCACACGTGCTAACAACTTAGGGTTAGTGTGACTTCCTTAACATCCTTCCCTCCTTAATAGTCTTACTTCTCCTTTCTCTGGTGTTCTCTTATTACCTACCTTCTGTGATCCTGCAGCTTTTTCTAATCACATTATTTCCTACCACATTACCTAGATCCAACAAAGTCAAGGCCCTTCCAACAACCATTGTTTTGCTTGGACCAGCAATGACAGGAGCAAGAGCTGAGCAATGGGCACGGGCTTAAACCATCCCTGTCTTGAGTTGCTCAAAGGAAAAGAATGGATTATTTGTGACCATATTCTCCAACATGGAACTCTTATGCATACCTAAGACCCATTGGGCTTACCTCTATCCATGCTCATGGCCCCACTTGAGTTTTCTCTGTAACAAGCACTTTAATGAGTGAATCTCTTTAACATATATAACCTCTAAAGGGAATTCTGAAAGTTGCATACACACAAATCTCATATGTCTACACTTGATTATGAAACCTTTATGCTACCATTTGGCCACAGGAATAAATTCACTTTTCATTATCTGAGTCTTGGAGAGAAGACCTGCCTTTGATACACACATTGTAAGGGGACCTCCTGTAGCTGGAAACCTAGATTCTGAAAAGCGACCCATACTTAAGCAAAGCACAACTCTCTCTAACATGAACATGTGTGTAGCCATTTTGAGCTAAGATAGGAGCCATAAAGGAGAGCAAAACAAGGACTCTTCTTATTTATTCTAGTAAACAAAACAATGATAACAATTTGATTACGCTGGAAAATAATTCTCTGAAAAGGAAAAAAAACATGCAGACTCCAAAACCTTGTTTAGACATCAAGTCTCCAAAAACACAGCGGCTCTATTATGAATCTTTTCTTCATCCCCAGCCAGATCTATAAATTAGAAATAATATTGTGTGTTCTGGCTAGACTCACTACAGATTAATGACATTATTTCTAAGAAATGCTTTGATTTCAAAACTCATAAGAAAATTCAAAGAGCTTTTATTACAAAAGGTTCCAATTTGATTTAAAAATCCTCTGTGCCTTCTTTGAGAGCCATGCAAATTTCCCACTGACTTTCTATGTGTCTCTATTATCATCATTAAATATTTATTTAAAGTCTATTGAAGTAAAAAAAAAATTATTCTCCCAGACCTAAGCCCAAGGTGATTTCTAATGACTATTTAGTTTTATAATGATTTTTAAAATTCATATTAATAATAGAAGAATCTAATGTTAAATTGAACATTATTAACATTGGCCTCCTTTCAAGTTTTCTGAATGTTGAAAAGAGCTTTTCTTTTATCACATCTTTCTTTAATTGCATGAGAATAAAATTACACTTAATTATTATTTAGAACTTCTACAGTACATCCATAAGGCAAAGACTTGAAGTTGTAGCTTAAAGTAGCTAGTTTTCTGTCATCTCCATGTCCTTCTACTTGATATCTACTAAGTATCTCCAGTTTCCTAAATCCAAAATGGAACAACTGATGGTTCTTCTCAACCTCTGCCTCCTACAGTCTCATTATGCTCACCTCAGTGAAAAATGATAATTCTTTTAATGGTTTGACTCAAAACCTTGGGGACATCCTTCATTCCTTTTTGCTTTTCATGTATCACATGCAATTTCTCACTCAGCTGTACTCTGAAAATACATTACAAAACATGCCCCCAGCCTCGTGTCATTGATTGTCATTCTTCACCTGAGACAGCTCAACAGCTAAGCTGATTTCCATTTTCCAATCCTGGTCCCTCAATTCAGCACAACATCAACAGTGGGTTCAAGTCACTTCACTTACATGATGCCGCTTTGTCAATCTCCTACCACCAGGAAAATCATCACTGTACAACTCACCAACTAAAAGCTAGACACAAGTAAAAGGCTCTCACAAACTCCTAGTCTTCCCATAGCCAGACCTGCTCAGTTTTTGAGACTTGATACTTTGATCATGGTTTTATGTTTATGCTCCATGTAGCAGGGGCCCTCACTTTCCTCCTGTTATATTTAAATGCAACTGTCCAGTATGGCGTTTTCTGGCAACTTTAAAACTACAGCTCAGGATGGAGCTCTTTTGGAGGAGTGCTCAACCATCTGGGTTCTGTCCCAGTACCATACAAATTAGGTGTGGTGACACATGCCTGTAACCTCAGGCATGTAGTAGGATCAAAGGTTCCAGGTCATCCTCAGCTATATATCAAACCATGGCCAGCCTGGGATACAAGAAACACAGCCTCAAAAAATAAATAAATGATACATAATGAATAGATGATAGATAGATAGATGATAGATAGATAGATAGATAGATTAAAACAACAACTCCCTAATCTCAAAGCAGACTACACATAGTCCTTGTTTTTATAGCCCAGTATACTGGAATGGGGGAAAGGGGGCAAATAGCCCAGGTATAGAATTGTCTCTCCCAAGAACCTGGGGAAGCCACATACCTTCTCCAATTGTGTACCATGAGGACTGTCGTGTACACATAAAGAACACAGGGCTTCTAAGACACCATTCCACACACCACCCATCAATTACCACAGGACAATGGCTCTCAAACTGTGGATCATGATTTCTTTGAAGGTCACATATCAGATATTCTGCATATTCATACAACTCATAACTGTAGCAAAATTACGCTTACGAAGTAGCAATGAAATAGTTTTATGGTTGGGGATCGCCACAACATGAAGAACTGTGTTAAAAGGTCACAGCATCAGGAAGGTTGAGAACCACTGCCGCAGGACAGTTCTTACATTTACAGCCAGATGTACATATCAGATTTTCCACAGAGAACAGGTTTCACAACTTTAAAATTCTGAAGAGAAATCTCTGTCCTTCCAAATTCTTAGCTTTTACAACTTTCTGTGACTTTTTCTATGACTACAGAGTCAGTGTCCTACAGCACATTTGTTCACTATCACAGACCTATGTACAACACAGGAAAAGTCAGCCATGATGGTTTTCATATAACTGCTTCCACCATCAAAAAACATGACTTTACAAAGCATTTACTCGTGTACAGCACCCTAAGGATTACTCTTTAGCACAGGTAAAGACTGACTTCAAGAGTTTGCCAAAAGAAAATCCTGCCAATTCCTTCGAAACAGTGTAACCATTAAATAACAGGCAGAAATCAATACAGATATAAGTATGCTTTCTTTGCAATACAAACTAACAGAATTCAATAAGCGATTAGAGAACTCTGCCTCCAAAAACTGACATTAGAACACAGTAATAGTTCCATCTACTGCCAAACAGGAAAGGGTCCAGTCCTGTGGGAAATGACTCTGCCTACAAAAGGTGTGTGGGAGGTAGGGGGGGCTAAACATCTGTCTGTCATCACTGACACAGAAAAAACACTGAATCCTTCGAACACAGAAAATAAACCCCAACGAGTAAGCTGCTGCCACGGTAAAGGTGAAGTCCAAGTTCAGGCGGGAATAGAGAGAGATCTACAGGGCTCCACAGGCAGTCAGAACTCACACTGAGGAAAAAGATACCAGAGAACTTAACTGTTGAAAACCTAGTATTCAAAATGCACTTAAAGAAATTCTTTTTTTTTTAATTTTTATGATTTATTGGAGCTCTTTCCCTCAACTCCTCCCAGCCCCATCCTCCCTACCTCCTCCCCCTACTCCCTTCCCTAGTCCAATGAAAGAAGGTGGTCTCTTCCCCTGCCATCTGCCCATAGCTTATCAAGTCTCATCAGGATTATCTAGATCCTCTTCCTCTGTGGGGGCCAGTGAGATGGCTCAGTAGATAAGGGTACTTGCTCTACCACGCCTGATGACCTGAGTTCTATCCCTGGAACCCATATGGTAGAAGGAGAGAAGTAACTCCAGTAGGTCCTCCTGTGACCTAAACACACATACACACACACTTAAGTTTTTTAAATTATTTTTCTTTAAAAATTTTTTTTAAGTTAAAATCAGTTCTGAGCAAACCTAAGACCTAGCAAAGAAGACCATATAATCAGAAAACGACTTCTTGGTCTGACCACAAGGAATAGGAAGAGGTAAGTCATTTGGTACTGAAAGAGATTCTCCTGGCAGGTGTTGCATTATGCGAAGGGAAACCAGACACGGATACTGGAATCAGCTCATTATCTTCTCACATTATTATCTGGTCACCTGTGACCAAGGCAGGGACACACACTGTTAAAATTCAAGAAGCCACCAATTGCTCCTTTTTTTTTTTCCTCCTCCTCATCTACTTTATGAGTCAGTCTGTCTTTATGAGTCTGCCCATCTGATAAAGTGAGCAACTCAAGTATTTTGAGCCTTCAGACTGAGTCTCTTTCTGCAGGCCTTTTCCAAAACGAAACTCCTAAATGCATAAAAACCAGGATAAAATGTGAAAAGATAACTCCCACTCCCCCTCCCCAAAATAACCCAAATACTCCAAAGTAACGTGATTTGAATGTATTACTATGGAAGTAGAAGTTGATTCTGATAATTTTACATACAACTCAATGGCACAGATGAAGTTCTACTGAAATGTCAAATAAATTCCTAAAAGATCACTCTAGAGGTTATCCTAGCTGGGTGGTGGTGGCACACACCTTTAATCCCAGCACTCGGGAGGAAGAGGCAGGCAGATCTCTGAGTTCAAGGCCAGCCTGGTGTACAGAGCAAGTTCTAGGACAACCAGGAAAACCTGTCTCAAGAAAAAAGAAAACAAAAGACAAAAAAAGAAAGGTCATCCTAAATATCTGACCTATCCTATGATACTAAGTGCGTTATTCGTCATAGAAGTTGATTTTTTGTTATTTCTTTATTGCGGTGGGGTGCAGTGAGAGCAGAGGTCAGGGACAGCTTCCAGGAACCCTTCTCTCATTTCACCGCACAGGAGCCAGGATGAAACTCATGTCAGCAAGCTTGACAGCAAGCATCTTTACCTGCTAAGCTCCATGGAGTAGTCCGTACCACAGGTGCAAAGGAGACCATGGGCTGCAGGAAGGTCCCTAAAGAGCAGGCAGCGTGTGGCCACGTCCAACTACTCTGTGCTGTTCTGCAGTACTTGGAAGCAATGGAGAAATACCATAAACCCAAAGTCACGTGTGATGTTTGTTAGCGCTGTCTGCCAAATACCTCTGTCACTTGGTACTTCAGGCAAAATATAGCATTTTTTTTTCTTCTTTTAAATTCTTTTGGCTCCTTAACAGTTGTGCGGAACCATATGACTAGCTGTGGCCAACAAAGGTGAGCTGAAAGAAAATAAGTCATTTTCAACATGGAATTCATCATACCGATTCCACGATAGTGTAAAACATTTATGACCTTTCTCAGCTACTAGGATACAGTGACTATAAGTGTCAGTAATGGATAGTGCCCTATCTGCCTATGTCCCAGAATGCATGTATGAACAGAACCCACGGCCCGATGTGGGCACATTCAAAATCACGCACACAGCAAAAGAGCAGTAAAACTCTGTTATTTAAGCTACTAAGAACTTGGCTAGCCTGTCACTGCAACATTGCCTCCCCCAGCCTGACTGAGAATAATGTACACACATGGACTACCACACAGACTCCAAGAACTGACCTTCACTGGAAATTCCCAAAGTCAATACTAGGATGGGCTCTCAGAAAGTTTCTGGCTGGCTGCTCTGGTTCCTCAGTTCCTCATTCCTAGATTGTAGTCTCAAGGCCAAGAGATGTTTAAAATCTATACCCTTTTAAGTGACTGGCCAGCTGACAATGCTTCTACACTGTGGGCTCCTCTGGAATTTCCTTGCCCAAGATGTTTTGGACACAATATTCAACTGCCAGAACAATACTTCAAAATCATGGGCTGGAGCAATGGCCCAGTGGTTAAGAACAATTGTTGCTCTTGCAGTGACCCACAGTTTAGTTTCCAGAGCCCACGTGGTGGTTCACAACCGTCTATAACTCCAGTACTAGGTAGTCTAATGCTCTCTTCTGACCTCCACAATCACCAGGAATGAAGGTAGTACATGTACACTGTGAGGGCAAGCAATGGACTCATACCCATGAAATAAAGTAAGTATATCAAAAAAAGCTAATTTGAAAATCATGCAAAGTACCTGGGCCTTCAATACCAGCACTCAGGAGGTGAAGGCAAGTGGACCCCTGAGGTCAAGGCCACACTGGTCTACAAAGCAAATTCTAGGACAGCCGGGGCTACACAGAGAAGCCTTGTCATGAAAAACCAAACGTAACTAAATAAATACCACACAAGTCATGTCACTTCTGTATGCTGGAATCTCCACAGAGGTACCCTCTTCAGCCCAAGAACTGACTTACACTATATTAGAACATGTCAGCATGGGGTGGTTTTCCTTGCAGAGCATCTCTTTCAGGCTGTTTACAATTAGTCCATAAACAAGAACAAAAAGCTCTCTTAAAACTACTTTCCTTCCCCCCCCCCCCAGGAAACAGCTTCCCTTTTCTGTTCTCTCATCAACACTATTCATTTAGCACAACGCTAGCATGATAACCACCTCTTAAAAAATAAAAAAACTCTCCTTGACATTTTACCACAACCCTAAGGACAGAGATTTTCTTTTTTCCCCCCCCCCCAGTTTTCCAGTCAGTGGTTTCAAATTATTTCTCAAAAAAGCAGCAAGAGTTATTTAACTCTTTCGAGAGAAAATAAATAAACAAATACATAGAGACATAAATACGAAGAAAGAAGTAAAACCTCTTTCAGCCAGGCTTACTATCAAACTTGGAACTGTTTTCAAAAAAGCCCCATTAACAAAGCCACAAGAGAAACAAAAGGAAGGAAGAAAGCAGAATTCCAATTTTTTAAATGTTGTCTCCCTTTTCTCTCTTGTTTTAAGTCCAGTGTCCACAGATGTGATCTGAGCAAGAAAATGAAGTGAACTGTGCCTTCGGCAACCACAAGCTCAGAGCACGTCCCTCAGCAGCCTTTGGAATGAGCTTCTATATTTTGCTCTGATTTCCCTCAGGCCTCCTCCTCAGGCAAGGATGTGTCTGAAAAGGCTTAGAATCTTTCCTTGTGCCCAAGAATTCCCCTGGGTTTTGTGAATTCTTGCAAACAGGTCATCACAAGTGCAGGGAGGAACTGGCAACTCACGGACCCATCTGTGCCTGCAGTTAGCTCCCCTGGACAAGTAAGGACTGTTTTTCCGAAAGCGTGCTTAGAAACTCAGCTTAAGCACATATTTATTATTTCTTAAAGTAATTCTACATTAACACAGAGAAAAGAAAAAGAAGAAACCTCACTCTTAGAACACATACTTTCAGGTGAGTAGCCAAACAACCTTTAATTTTTACCTAAGACATCATCCCCACCATAACACTTCACATGGAACCTCAGACCTCACAGCCATCTTCAGTGTTTGCTAAGCAGAGCAGGCCACTTGCTAGGAAAGCCCAGAATGGCTAATTCTCATGGGTAGTGCCCTCCCCAAGCACCTACCAGAGAGCTCTGACCCTTAGGTGATTGTTTTAATTTGTTCAGTTAACAAATACTGTGTTTGTTGAATGTACTGAATGCCTAGCACATAAAAAGCATTCTGTTCTTAGCTTCTTGCACAATATAAAATGAAACCTATGGATGTTCCTCAATGCTAGAATGCTTGCCTAGTACAGACAAGGTTCCAGGTTTAATCCCGACAACAAATGAAAGAAAGAGGAGGAAGAAAGAGAAAGATGATGGGAGGAGAAAGGAAGGAGAAGGAAGGGAAAGGGAGAGAGAAAATTCCAATGTGACATTTTCTCTTAAGACGTTTGAAGTCAATGGCTTGCTCTTTGACCCACCCACCCCAAGGGAGAAGCAGCCTTGC
>CM053766.1:61060820-61073491 GCA_028658305.1 Pachyuromys duprasi
CCCAGTCCAATCCTAGCACCCACGTGGCAGTTCACAAGTGTCTGAAACTCCAGTTCCGGGGAATACGACACCCTCACACAGACAAACACACAGGCAAAACACTGATGCAGATTAATTAAATAAATGAAGAAGAAAAAGAAGTTGTTTGCAATAAGCTGGGGTGGTGGTGCACACCTTTCGTCCCAGCAGAGGCAGAGGCAGGCAGCTCTCTGAGCTCCGTGACAGCCTGTAAAACTATAAAGAGCAAGTTCCAGAACAGGCATAGCTAAACAAAGAAACTCTGCCTTGAAAACAGCAAGCAACCATGACCCCACCCCCCAAAAAGGAAAGAAAGAGAAAAGGAAAGAAAGAGAAACTTTGCAATAGACTGAGAATGATAAACTACATCTGTAATCCCAGAACTCAAGTGTTTGAGACAGAAGGAGTTCTAAGAGTTCAAGGCCAGCTTAGGTGTGGAGTGAGTTCCAGGCCATCCAGAGCTATGTAACAAGACCTTGTTTCAGAAACTAAAAGCTGAAGAAGCAACAGCTTGTGATGGTCAGAGCTGGAGACACGGGACAAACCACGGAATACACTGCCTAACTATACCTGCCTCAAAAAGCAAGCATGCATTCTGGGAAAAAATCACAAATGTTCAATCAGAGCCTTCATAGGCTGTGTCACTGTCACCTTTCCCTATATGCGAGCCCGATTGTTTTCTCTTCATTAGCTCACTCTTAGTCATTCTCCCTTCATCAGCTTGCTCTCGTTAGTCACCCAACATTTTTCTTTACCTATTGTTGACTTTGCTCCCTAGCCCCAGATAAAAGCTTTAATCTACAGAGACTTTTAAATTTATACCAATCTACTGTTCCCTTGTGTTGTGGGAACTCCTTCCCTAAAGAGGCTTAAACAATGTCTACCCCCTCCTCTAAAGGACCCCACAACAACCAAGAGTATAATTCCATTAAGTCCACCCTGAGGAACAATTATACAACCTACAGTGTGAGTGTGTGGGAATACTTACAGAAGCGTAGGAGACCCGCAAGTCAGTCAGACTGGAAATCTTTCACTCAGCATGGACTGTGACTTCTAACAGATGCAGAGGCAGAGTCCCCCCTACCCCCATAGTTCATCTTGCCCAATCTATGTGCCCTCCAGCTCCCTAGACCTTGAGGTCACATGCAATTAGAGCAGAATTGCTTGCATGTGGCCTGGAGTGGCCAGTGTGAAGAGCTAACATCTCAGGTTGGGGACAGATCCTCCCCACCACCTTCCTCTCTGCAGGAACATCAACAGTCAACCAGTTGGCTCTAGGTCAGTGGTTCTCAACCTTCCTAATGCTGCAACCCTTTAATCAGTTCCTCGAGTTGTGGTGAGCCCCAGCCATAAAATTAGTGTCCTTGCTACTTCATAATTGTCATTTTGCTACTATTAAAAAATCATAATGTAAATATCTGATATGTGACCCCAAAGGGGTC
Organism: Pachyuromys duprasi; assembly: GCA_028658305.1. Taxonomy (NCBI): domain Eukaryota; kingdom Metazoa; phylum Chordata; class Mammalia; order Rodentia; family Muridae; genus Pachyuromys; species Pachyuromys duprasi. The sequence goes on from CM053766.1 coordinate 61,062,281, forward strand.
GTGACTCACAGGTTGAGAAACACTCCTCTAAATGGTCCCCTTATTAGTAGGTGTGGGTGATGGGATGGAGATGGCATTGCTTTGCCTGAAGGATTTTATTCTATAAACACCTTGCTATCGAAAGTGCTGTTCCCCCCTCCCCTCTGCCCCTGGTCATTCAATACCAAATCTCTCAAGTTAAGCTTGTAAGTCCCAGCCAGCATCTCCCCTGAAGTCCACACTGCTCTAACTGCTTAGTCAGCACTGAATGAAAAAGCAGGACATGACTGCTCCCAGGCATGGATGAGGAAAAGGGTTTTATTGTAGATATGAGGGAGAAGCATCTGGAAGGATCCAGAATGAATATGATCAGCACACTAAAGTCAGCCATGGGGGTTGGGAAGGTAGAAGAAGAGAAGAGAGGACAGAAGGGAGAAGAGAGAAGAGGGGGAAAAGAAGAGGAGGGCGGAGAAAGGAGGAGGCCAAGAGAGGAACCAGGCAGAAAGAGGTTGTGTGGAAACCAACAAGCCAAGGACACATAGCCAAGATGGCTGAGGTTATACAGGAAAGAGAAGCTGGAGGGAGAGGAGGAAAGCTCAGGGACTGGAAAGGTTCAGGATGGAGGGCATGGTATGCCAGCCAGGATAACTTTGTGACAGGTACTTGTGAGTAGGGAAAGACTGGTGGCCAGGGTCTGCTTTGATACATTAAATAGGCACCTCAGCCATTCGTTCAGGGTTTCTTTGAGATCTAGGAAGTGGTCTTTCAAAAGTGAGATTATGTCACTCTTTTGGTCAAAAGCCACAAATGGCTTGCTTTCTTACTCAGACTCAAAGCAGAATTTCTTACAAGAATCTACAAGATCCTTCATGATCAACCACACAACACTGTCATTCTTTTATCTTCTGCACCACCATCCCCACTAGTCATTATGACTCAGCAAAAATAGCTTCCTTCTTTGGCCTGGCATGGCAAGCACACTCCTGTTCTCACTCACTGTGATCCTTTCCCAAGTGGGCACCCTCATATACTTCTTCCAGGTTATCTCAACACAAAAAGCTGACTAAGGGGCCTCTTGCTCTGCGTGTACGGAAATCATGCTTTTTCAGAGTTGGCAGATCTTGAATACCAGAGGCTACAGGCTTGACTTTTAGACCCAATGACTAATAGCTCTCAGCTCTGAGAATTGAGTCCTATGGCTTCAAAGATTTTTGTTCATTTGATTTTCAGTTTTTTCAAGACAGGGTTTCTTTGTGTGGCCCTAGCTGTCCTGGAACTTGCTCTGTAGATCAGGCTGGCCTTGAACTCAAGAGATTTGCCTGCCTTTGCTTTCTGGGTGTGTGACACCATAGCCTGACTACGGTGCTGTACCAAAGGCCTGTAGCTCTCTAGGTTGCTCTGTTCAGAGCACATTTGGGGTTTTCAAAGACGAGAGTCTGGGCCCTGAGAACTGAAGGCTTATTTCACCAGGCTTTAAAAGCCAGAGTTCTAGTTCCCCTAATCACCCCAAGGGCAGGGTTTGCAGCTCACAAGTTTCAGGTGTTAGAACTCTATTGATGCAAACAACATCACTCATCTTAAAGGGAATGGTAGTTTCTTCTGGAGCCATTTTGAGTGACCAGAGCTGAAGAACACAGATTTAGGTTACCCTGAATTCCATGTTCCAATGTGGAAGCCATTTAATGAAGTATTGCAGTTCTACAGAACGAGGCAAGTAATAAATCTAGGCAAGTTTAAAACACTTTGGTGGGTATATCAGAGAGGTGGTTACAGAAGCTTTTCCATGGGCCCAAGATGCTGTGATGACATTCTTAGTTGTCTGGTTGGTGGAAAATATTGGTTTGCTAAGCTAACAGATTCCAAAAGGTTTATATCTATTAGTCACAAGATGTTAGTTCTGTCACAAAGGTGAGCAAGAAATGGCCATTTAGGAAGCCTAGAACTAGCCTCAAGTAAGGTAATTAGCCTCTGGACCTGCAACTTTCCAACCTCTCCACAGTACTGCAGTTCTGGGCAGCCAGTCTCTGAAGACACAGCTTCTTTCCAGGAACCCTCATTCACAGACCCCTGCGTCTGATTCCTTACAAGCTTTGCAGCCCTCTTCCAGGGGACAAGGCCTTCAGATGCTGCCTCTGGCTGCTCTCTGGGTCTCTTCAGCTGCCTTTGCACTGTTACTAGGTGGGTCTGAAGCTGAAAAAGAAAAGATCACTCAGACGAAACCTTTATCGCAGTCTAGTGTGGGAACAGAAGGTAGAGGGTAGAGTGCTAGACCCAAAACATTGAAAAGTAACATGCACATTTAACCAGAAGAGGGATATGGCATATTTATGAAGTCTCCAGCTCCACCATTCACAACCTCAACTTCAACCAATTACAAGCACCACATGTTTACAAATGCACCAAGCACATATTGAGTTCCTCAGGAGGTATCCCCATCTCCTCCTTAATGAGAATACCTACAGGACAGATAGAGTCTGCTGGAGTTTACAGATGATTCTTTGGGCCACTGCAACATCTCCCAATGCTGGTGTAAGTTGTCTGGAGCAGTTGTGACTGAAGCAAGGCTTCCTGAAGCAGAAATCATAGTTTCCTAGTTTTTCATAGTCCAGTCTTCTGGGAGAGACTGTATGTACCATGTGCAAAGCCACCTATATCTGAGCCTCATATCCTAGGAGAGATTTGGGGCCCTCTGGTCTGTGTCATTCTTATCTCAGGGTCTCATCACATAGCTTATTACCACCCATGCCCAACAGCACAGTTCCCAGCCTCTGCTCTACTTTGATTTTATCTACAACCTTTCTCACCATGAGATCTTTTTGTTTTCTACTTCCCTTCCTAGGATGCAAGCTTTGAAAAGGCTGAAATTTCATCCTCCTGTTTTCACACACCTCAAACAACGCCTACCATGGAGCTGTGCGTGTCAATGAGTGAATGAACAAATGGCCACTCCTGAGGTTGGCATATTTGATTCCTTTTTTTATTTATGAATTGAGAATTCTAACGAGTCTCACAACAGCCTCTTTTGCAAAACAAACTGGAACAATGACTTTAAAAAAAAATCACTGTCACACACAATAAACCATTCCCTTGAAGTACGGGGTTGAGTGCCTCAAAGCCTCCAGCTTCCGTCCCTCCCTTCTGAAGAATGCTTCAGGAGAATCTGAGGGAGCTCATTGCTTAGTCTTAACCCCACTAAATGACTTGCTGCCTCAGTTCCAGCCAGCATTCTCTTTCTGTCTTCTGCCAAACCAACCTTCTGATCTTCGAGGTGCTGAGAGCCCTGATCAACGCAGGTGTTCTATCTCTGGCCTCTCTAGAGAAACTCGTTGCACAAAATGACAGACGTTAACTTCATCTTTTAACCTCATATTTGTCAACAGACTCAAAAGGCAACAGCCTTGGTTAACTCTAAACTCGGAATTTCAACATGCATCTTCCTTTGGCAAACAGAGCAGCAGGGCTGGTGAGGTGGCTCCGGCTGTTCAGTGCTTGCCTCACACTCAAAAAACCTTGGCACTCCCTAAAACCATAAATGGTGGCACACGTCTTGTATCCCTAGTATTCAGGATGTGGAGAGAGGAAGATCAGAAGTTCAAGGTCATTCTCAGCTACAAGGCAAGATCAAGGATAGCCTGAGCTATTGGAGACCCTTTCTCAAAAACCAGATGGGAGGAACAGGGAGCAAGAAGGAAGCAGAAATGTCCTTCTCAAATAATTAAAGAAGCCATGAAGGTCTAGCTAAGTGACTGGAAGAAATAATGGGGAGCTATGAGCATAGGTCAGTGGTGTAGTACTTGTCTGGTGTGTGCCAGGGACTGAGTTCTACCCCTGTACCAACAAACAAAGAAATAAGACAGGAATAAAATCATCAGACTCCAGTCACTTAATAAAGAACACAATGATCAGGTGGCACAGACCTTTGATCTCAGCAGTAGGGAGGCAGGAGCAGGAGAATCTCAGTGAGTTCAAGGCCAGCCTGGTCTACAGATCAAGTTCTAGGGCAGCTAAGGCCACAGCGAGAAAGCAGTCTTAAAAACAAACAAATAACAACAACAACAACATACACAATGAAAAGAAAACTCAGATGGTAAGAGGACTATTTTGAAGGAGCAGATGTTCAACAAAGGGGCTAGGCTTTGCCAAAACTGGGTCTCCATTTTTAAGGCTTTAATTTTTATTCTATCATTTCTAAGGTTGGAAAGTTTAGCATTCCCAAACCTCAGCAAATACTGAATGAGTTTTAGTATTCAAAAATAACTTCAAAATGACTTCAAAAATACCTCTGACATCTAAATTAATAAACATTGCATTATAGCTCAAAAAAGTATATAGCCATGGTGTTCTTTATTTTTAAACTCTACACTCACAGAATAATCCTCTGTATTTTGACATGCAACATCTCAGAGGGTATATTCTATTGTTCAACACTAAATTTGAGAGAGATGGGAATTAAAATTGAGAACAAGCCATGCACAAAAGCTTTCTTCCTGAAGCTTAAATACTGGCTCCTGGCATGACATTCTTGTCATAAAGCTCTCTCAAAATGGCAAAACAAAGCTAAATACCGACAAAGGAAACAACAGGGAGTATTTTAGCAATAAATTACCCAATGATTTCTGGTTCCACACAGGAAAATTGGATAGCAGCAATAAAAGAACAATTACGTGAGTTCCCTGAGCAGGTGAGTCATAGGGGTTTTTCCTCAGCTGGTTCTACCAAAAGGACATTGAATCAAGTGGTATGAGTTCATAGCTTCATTTTTATTACTGCTTTAAAATGCTAAGATTTTCAAACCATGTGGGACTTGGGTGCACTCAATCACAAACCAATCAGTGTTTTAAATGATTCAATGCTCACTGCACTTTCCTGTGGTTCATATACTGCACCATTGACAGTTGAACTTATGTATTTAAACAACTTTTTAAAGGCCACCTTAAGTCAATAAAAGAAGAAGAGAAACGATGCTTGGGCCAGCACTTCTTAAGACAGCAAAGTGACCCTAGAACTTCAGCACATTGAAAAGTTCAGAGCTGGAGAGAGGACCACGGCAATGACAGCCCTCCAGCCTTCAGCCAATGGTTCCCTGCTCATGACTTTTAGGCAGGAGCCTTTCCTCTCTCCACTGTGTCTGAATGCAAGACTCAAAGTTCATCGTTAGCATTCTTTGAAGCTAAGGATCAGCCCGCCCCAAACCTCTTCATACAAGTATTTATACTCTTCATAATTTTTCCAAGGAAACCTTCGACAGCCATATCAATTACTAGCCTCTATGCTCACATTACCAGACAGCCAGCAGTACCCATCTCTCAGCCGTAATCTTTCACCGCTCAGCTATTACTGAGCTAAGTAATTCCAAGTCTTCTTGACTTTTTTCATTTGTTTCCCTATTGTTTTATGTAGTTTTTCTTTGTTGTTTGATGGTTGGTTGTTGTTGTTTGAGAGAGGGTTTCTCTGTGTAGCCTTGGCTGTCCTGGACTCACTTTGTAGACCGGCTGGCCTGGAACTCACAGGGATCTTCCTGCCTCTGCCTGCCTGGGTTTAAAAGTGTGCGCCACTGCACCTGGCTTTGTTTCTCTATTTTTTAATTGCCCCTATTTTTCAAGTTGCTCAGCTCATACGTGCCACAGTAACAGGACAACCTGGCCAATTCTGCATATAATCTTATTCTTGCATGTGAGAATTCTTTTTTACGACAATGTAAGAAAGCATGGTTGTTCTGCTTTGTTTTAACTAGCTACACTACATCTTTTGCTGCCTCGTGTCAGCTTTCTATTTTAATTTCACCAACACCTTCCAGTCCTTCTTGTCCATAATCTGTATCTATCTATATCTTATCTCATAACTTCCTCCTCAGAACACAAAATAATTTAAATTCAATAAGGACCTCATCTTCCTGGGCTCAGTTACACCCTCTTTAAGTTCAGCTGTTGAAGCTGTAACTGTGTATAAAATAAGGCCTCCAATGAGCAATCAAAGTTAGATAAGGTCATTAATTGGGCCTATCCAATGTGACGTACACCCGTCTGTTGGGAGTTGTTCTGATGCTGGCCTTCAAGATCTTTTTTTTTTTAAGATTTATTTATTATGCATACAATGTGTGTTTTGCATGTACACCTGCACGACAGAAGAGGGGACCAAATTTCATTTTAGATGGTTGTGAGCCACCATGTGGTTGCTGGGAATTGAACTCATGACCTCTGGAAGAGCAGCCAGTGCTCTTAACCTCTGAGCCATCTCTCCAGCCTGGCCCTCAAGATCTTATTACTGCCCAGATACACCTATCCTTGTTTTGTAAACCTACCTGATTGGCTAATCAAATGACCTATACCTGGGCAGGATAGAATGGAATAGGCATGGCTAAGGAGCTTTTGAGGGCAGAAGAATCACTGAGAAAAAAGGAATAGGAGAAGGGGAGGAAGGAGGAAGCCAAGATGGGTTAGCCTGGAGAAGGAACCACGTGGACAGGGAGGAAGGACTTCAATAATGGTGTGAAAAGGCCCAGATGAAGAATAAAAGCAAATATCTTGACATTATGGATGGAAGGTACCCAGACAGGAATGAATAAGGTGGATGCCATTGGTTGGGGGCTAGGAGATGGATGGTGAGGTTATTGAGATAGGGTAGGTAGAAATATCTGCCCAGCCCAAGGTAAGAAAGAAATTATAAACTCTAACAGGTGTCTTATTATTTGTGATAGCGGGTCAAATAATACTGCTGCAATAATTACAGGGCTAATAATAAACATTATACAGTCCAACACTCATTTATATTTTCTACAACACCCATCAAGATGGAAGACAATGTGAAGACATGTAGAAAATACAGAGCAATCTCCAAGCTGGCCTCAGATTTCTCAGCCTCCAAGACTGGGAGAAAATAAAACCCCAAATCTGTAAACAACTGGCTTTATGCACTCTATCTTCTGGCAACCCTAATACCATAGGTAACACAAAGGTCTCTCTTCATTGTGGGACAAAAGGGGAGATGACATTGCTGCCCTCACAGCCACTTGGGAAGCGAAACGGAGGCTGTGCCCTCTTCCAGCACTCAGGGAGCACTATCAGTATCCGTTCCCCTCCCATCCCAACTCCACCCCAATTACCACAGTCACCTTCCCCGGGAACACTGCTGTGTGTGTGTGGATAGAATCAGGGCTCTCGTAAGAAGAGGAGCACTTCTAGCAATGGTTGAAACTATACCTCGGGTTTCCCTTCACTTTCTTCTTTTTACACAGGTAAGAAATCTAAGGAAGGTAGCTAAACAACTGAACATTTTTCACCCAAGAAAGAACAGACTCAAATTTGCTCTGGTCATCTTCCCCCTGCCCTTACTCTTAGACATCATGGAACTATGACTTCCCCAAAATGTATGGTTCTAAGTAGGGGTCCAGCTCCATCACAGCCCAAGAAAAATCAGCCCTCTTTGCATAGAAGCCGACACGTTCGCTCTTTTGTGGGTTTCTCATCTATGAATGTAGCCAACCCAAGTTGGAACTGAAAATAAACTCACATCTGTACTGATGTGTGTTTTTGTTGGTCATCCCTGCCTGAACAATAAAATAAAACAACTGCTTAAATACCATTCATATTTTAGGTGTTAAAAGTAATGTGGATCACATCACAACATTTGGACAGATATTCAGATGTGATGAGCAAACTATAATTGTGCGAAAATCTCTCACCCTCTGCTTCCTGGCAGTTATGTACCCCTATTTCTTTGTAATTTTCCCCCAATAAGACACCATCATGTATGCTGCAACCAAGTTTCTTAACGTGTTACTTCAGTGTTGCTAACCTTCTAACATGGGGTAACACCTGTTACCTAGCTTGAAACATGTTTCTACTGGACAGAATGAATAAAAAAATAAAATAAAACCACTCTTGTCTGGGCTGTTAGCGCTTGCCCCTGTCTGGATAAAGGAGATCAGAGGTGGCAGCGAAGGCAAGGCTCACTCCTTGGAACAGAGCAGCTTTTTGATGCAATGCTGAGAGAATGGGCCAGTCTGCTGCAGGAAGAGGGAAGACTCCGAATCGACCCAAGGGAGCCTCAAGGGTCGTGGCATTCTCTCCTAAGGCACATGATCAGGAACAAAGGGATCTTTATTCATCTCTTTCTGCTATGCTTCTTTGCTTAATATTCCTTATAAGCGGCTGAAAAGACCATGAGCAGCCATTCTGGTCAGCTGAAGAAGGCAGGAGAGGTTCAGAAGGGGAAAGCTGTAATTTCTAAGAAAGATTTTTTTTTTCCCATTATAGAAAAATCTTGAAAGGAAAGTACTCCACAGGACTGGGCTTTTAATTACAGAGGGACGAATGCATCTGTGAAAAACACCAATTTCACTTTGGGTTTAGTAGCGTCTTCAAAAACCAGATATTGAAGCCGAGCGTGGTGGCACACACCTGTGATCAGGAGACAGAGGTAGGCAAATCGCTGTGAGTTCAAGGCCAGCCTGAACTGCAAAGTGAGTCCAGGACAAACAAGGCTATGCAGAGAAACCCTGACTTGAAAAACAAACAGGCCAGATATTTGGGAAACCATCTCCATGCACATGGCTTCTCTCCATGTGTTTTAGTCATTCCCGTTTAACCACCCAGCACCAAATCTCAGTTGTTATCTGAAAATGATAAGGAGACAAATAGGCAAACTTTCATAGATGGCATCTGAAGGCCTTAAATTTGTTCCAGCTACCAAGACAAATCCAGATTCTCAAAGACATTGACATCTGTGAAACTCTTTATAATCATATTATCATATAGAGAATAGAGAAAGAGAGAGACAGACAGACACACTTGTCCACATCCAAAAATAATAAGTAATAATGAAAATTTTGAGAAAGAAAAAGTTAATTTTAGGTTTTCTGAAGGCAAGTTAATGTTACTCAGTCATCACTATACAGCTAAGCCTGACACTGGCAATTGTATGTGTCCAATAGGTAATTTTAAATGACTACTCAACAAAATTAGATATAAAATACTTTCAGAAGTGTGAAGTGGAAGTGCTAGCATGCAGCATTCAGAGTCTCAACCTGGTAAGATGACGGGAGCATAAGGCACTTGCCATGGAAGCCTGACGACATGAGTTCTGCTCTGGCAGCCATAACAGAGAAGAGAACTGACTCCTGAAAGGCGTCCTCAGACCTCCACACATGCACCATGCAACACCCTCACCCGTGTTCCCACGCAAATCATATATTTACACGCTGAAAATAATAATTTTGAGACAGGGTCTCTCTATGTAGCCCTGGCTGTTCTGGAACTCTCCAAGAAGATCAGGGATGCCCTTGAATTTGCAGAGATCTACCTGCCTCTGCCTCCACAGTGCTGGGCTTAACGGCATGTACCGGGCTCAATAACTTTTAACTAAAAGAGTGAGTCTCATGCCACTGTCCAGCAGAGAAAGTCACTTGCCACTAAGCTTGATGCCTTTACTCTGATTCCCAGAAACCACAGGGCAGAAGGAAAAATTGACTCTGGCAAGGAGTCTCTGATCCTTCCCCCCATACACACACTCATACACACACACACACACATAACATACCCTCACACAGGTGCAGACACAGACATACACACTCACTAAAAGATTTTGGTTTTTGGCTTTTCAAAACAGAGTTTCCCTGTGTAGCCCTGGAATTGTAGACCAAGCTACCCTTAAACTCAGAGATCCACCTGCCTCTGCCTTCAGTGCTGGGATTAACAGGGTACATCATCACACTCTACTTAAAAATAAGAGTTTCTTTTCCTCACACACCTGTCTGGAAAACCTCTGTAGAAAATGGGTGCTGTGAGTGAGGCTAATTCTGTTTCCTCCTAACACTATGCCACAAATGATCTAGAGAGAGATGAAATAGAACCTGCTGACTCACAAGTGCCTCTCAAGTTGGAAACCATGTGGTGGAGCTTAATATAGTGCAAGGACAAAATGACAATGGTTGCATTTCCAGGGTGCATAATCCAGACGTTTCTCTCAGTGTGCTAAAACAGGCTGTTTCTACATGCAAGTAACAGAAAACCCTGACTTGGAATAGCTTAAACCACAAATAATGCACATCTCAGGTAGCAAGAAGCCCTGACATAAGAAGACTGGCCTCAGGCGGTCAAGTCTGGAGCTCAGCATTACCGTTTCATTACATCCGTTTTTCATCTGTGCCCTCCGTGCTATCACCAACTGGTCCCTCTCAGAAGATATCGAGAACAGACCTAATAGACCTGGTCTATCTTTGTCTCTCTCTCCCTCCTCACTTCCAGCCCCCTCCACTCTCTTACTTGAGATAGTGTTTCTCTGTGTAGCCTTGGTTGTCCTGGAACTCACTCTGTAGAGCCTCTAGCCTTGAACTCAAAGATCCTTCTGCCCCTGTCTCTCAAGCGCTGGGATTAAAGGCGTACAATTTTTCTAAGCAAGGAAGCCATTCCCAGGAACACACCAGACAAGCTTCTTTCACATCTCATTGGCTGGAACTATGTCATGTGAACTTTTCTAAATCATTCACCATTAAAAAAAAAAAAAAGAAAAAAACCTCAAATAATTTTAATTTAGACTTTCAGAATTTTTCATGGAGAATATGGCAGCCAGGAACGGAGAAAATGTGCAGGTGGGAGATTAAACTGGCAACACAGCCTGATGCAGGGGAAAAAAAAAAAAACTCTGCTCAGGGAGGTGTCCTTTGATGTCTATAATACAGACTTTGTGGACTCTCAGACAAAAATTGGACCTTTGAATAAATCCCAATAAAAATTCAGAGGACAGCACCAAGAAGCTGTAATGAAGCCAGCTGGTGGTAGCAGCGGCTGATGCCTTTAATCCCAGCACTCAGGAGGCAGAGGCAGGTGGATCTCTGTGAGTTCCAGCCTGGTCTATATAGTAAATTCCAGGCAGTCAAGGCTACACAGAGAAACCCTGTCTCAAGAGAAAAAAAAAAGTTGTAATGAGCTCTGGAAGAAATTGCTCCAGAATCAACATGCTTCCATATGTTTTCCAGTGATTTGTAAACATCATCCTTGGTCCTTGGTTAACATATTAATATATAGTATATATGACAGTCTGTGTAGGTAGACCAGGCTGGCTTTGAATTCACAGAGACCTACCTGCCTCTGCCTCACAAGTGCTGAGATTAAAGACGCGTGCCACCATATCTAGACTGTGTATATTGTACCTTCACATCTTTCTACACACACACATTTCACAGCCTTTGGTTAGCCGCTTGTTCTAACTACTTTCTTTTTCTTTTAGATTGGT
>CM053766.1:61073591-61113105 GCA_028658305.1 Pachyuromys duprasi
AAGGACAGATGGACAGATGGACAGACAGATAGATCTTTAAAGCAAGGCATGATAACACACGTGTAACCCCAGTGCTCGAAAGACTAAGGCAGGAGGATGTGAATTCAAGGTCAATTTAAACTAATGAGTTGCAGGCCAGCCTGGGCTACATAGCAAAAGACTAGGGCATAGTCAACAAAAATAAAATAGATATTAAAAAAAAAAAAAGCAAAATGCACCTACTCAGCAAAGTCTTTTTTGTTTCCTTCCAACGGCCACTGTAAGCATAAAGCTGTTATAATTAAAAATGGCAAGTACAATTGTTCAAGACTAATGACATATGCCAAACCCAACAGATACTCATCACACAATACATGACACATAATTAAGAGATATTATTTTGAAATGACTACTGGTCCACATAAAATGCTTTGTTTGAGTCCCAATTTCTAAAATGCAAAACATATTAGAAAGAGCTGATTCCATGTGTGAACCATGAGAAGTTTCACAAAACTAGACCTCTAATCTAGAGAGCCAGAATCACTTGATGTGCCCCACACCCAAATACTTTGGAAGATGGGCTTTACTTCAAATGGTTTCCTGTCTTCCAACAGTGTCTTTCTGTGTAACATTAAAGTTACTATACGTACTGCTGAGTGGTGGGTAGGAAAATTCTATTGAGCTTCACCTGTAACACTTTTCTAGATGAAGGACAAAGCTAGCTAAGAACCATGAGTCCAAATCACAAAGAAGATGACCAGCAAGCTGTCCGCTTCTCCACTGAGATGCCAGTGGGGTAGTGTACACCAGGTCTTAAATGCCCTCTCCAGCCTCCTTGAATAAACAAAACAGAGCAAAGGCTTTCCAGAATGTGCCTTTCACTGGACAGTATCGCAGTAATGCCCTGTTCTGTCTCTGGCCCATCCAGTTTTCAAACTGTCCCAGGTGAGGGGGCCATCTGATCAGAGAGGAGAGGAGGGCATCAGAAGGCTGGCACAGATGACTGAAGGGTCACTCAAACTGCATTATCGATCCTCCCTGATGAATGGGGATGGCTGCTCAAAAACAATCATTGATCCAACGTCACATGCAGCCAGGAGTAAAATGCTGTTCTTACCTCATCAAAGACTCCTCAGTAATCCTGACTTCTCTTTCTCAATAATTCATTTCAGGGAACGGTGACTCTAAAGAGTTCTGGATCCAAGAGGATATTTTTCCAACACCAAATACCAAAGGTCCTTTTTAGTGTTTCATGCTGCTTTGTGTTTAATTTGTACAAAAACCAATAATGAAGATGTTCTGATTAAGAGGTTTATCAACACGTTTCTGTTCAGAAGAATAGAATAAAATAAAATGTCAGATGCAAACCCAGAAAATGGCAAAAGCTGTGGAAAAATGGAAAAATCACAGATTTTTCTCAGTGGCATTTAATAGAGACTTTCTCTTCCCCACAGCTACAGAGAAATCGCAATCCACCCAAATACATTGAAAATAATATTTTTATTTATATTTTTGCCTGACTCCTCCATTAAAACAGGAAACTCTATGGAGACAAATAAAATTTCTGCTTCCCTGATAATTTTCTCACAAGATTTCCCTAGAATACTAGAGAGTATTGCTATATGCATTCAGTTGTTGTGACATTTGAAAAAATGGCAGAATCTTTACTAGAGAGAAAACAAACTGGGCCAACTCATTTAAGCGAAGTTCATGATTTTCCCTCTGTGTGAAGGGAGATATGCCCACTGACGATTCTTTGAATTGTCCTTGTTGTCGTGTTAGTGTAATCAGTTCTCTGGGCTGGTGTAGGAAAGATGGGAAGTTTTGGCTCCTAGAAGAGAGAGAACACTCCATGTCCCCTCCTATAAAGACAGGATGCAGAAAACAGCCTGATCTATAGAGTGAGTCCCAGACACAGAGAAACCTTGTCTCAAAAAAAAGGAGAGAAGTAAGAATGGGAAGGAGAGAAAGTATGAGATACAAGTGTGAACCTAGTTCTGGTGGCCTTACAGAACTTGTGAGAGCTTCACATCCTGGGCCTGGGAGGGACAATACATCCAAGAATAACTCAGAAACCTCTGAAACTTGATATACGCCCAGCAAATATGGACTGAAATCCACCCAGTGTTCAATCATTGTGTGACCGCCATTAAGTCATTCAGTCATCTCAGTTACCCTACAAGAAAGGGAACTATTATGATGTGCATGTTACAAATGAGGAAAACGAGGTAAAATCTCCTCAGTTCACAAAGCTGTGGTGGAGCCGGAAGCCCAACCACAGAGAGTCAACCCATTGTCCCACCCTCTCATGCTTTTAACCATAACACCGTCGTGGCTATTTCTACATCTGTAGAGGCTGGGGTGAAGGGAGGGGTGAGCAGAGAGACTCATTCCATGTGTTTTGTCATGGAAACTGAATTGAAGATAGTTTTAGGGTCATAAAAAAGAAAGAAAGAAAAGTGCCAACCAGAAGGTTTGGCTGGTAAAGATCTGATGCTGAAGGGGAGAACCATGATGAACTATGTGAAGGCTGAGGAGACTGCAGCATAGCGCAGTGGCTCCTGCAGTCCGCTGTGCTCTCCTCCCAGGCCATAAACAAACCAGCAAACAGGCCTGAAACCCACTGGCTGATGCTGTCTCACAGCTTCAAAAGATGGATGCTGAAGCCAGCAAGGTGAACAACTTCTAGCCGCGGATCTTGCACTTCCAGAGACATAGACCCCTGAAGTACCTCACCTCCTGCCTTACCTTGTAGCATCATCAGGAAAGAAATTCTGCTTTCTGATTGGCCAGAGAACTTAAATTAAATCCACGTCTCCTGAATGTTGTAGACAACTGTCCGTAGCCTCCTCTCAAGAAGACTTTTCACTGTGGGCCAAGTTACATGAGTCTTTGTCCTTTCCATTACACATCATTGTTGTTATATATTTGTTTGGTAAAACTTCTCCAAGCTTCCTTTTATTCTCTTCATGTTAAAATAACACTTGAAAACCATACTGGCGCTTTTTTTTGTTTGTTTTTTTGCTTTATTTGTTTGATTGTTTAAACATGGTCTCACTACGTATCCTTGGCTGGCCTAGAACTTGATAATGTAGATCAGGTTGGCTTGTTACTCATTGAGATCCACCTGCCTCTGCCTCCCCAGTGATGGAATTAAAGGCCGCTGTTACCATGTTCGGTAAGAACAATATTTAAATAAAGCATTTCATAATGGGAACTTGAGAAATACTGGAAAGCTCAAAGGAGAAAAGAAAATCAATCTGTGGGACGGAAAACATGTGCCATTATGCCTGGCCCATCAATGATTTCTTTAGAGAAGAAAATCCTGAAATTAAAATTGCTCCAAGAATATTCTCAGTTGAGGGCTTTTAATTTGTGTTGTCAAATTATCCTATAGAAAGGTGACAACATTCAGAGTCTCTTCAGCATGTAAAAATGCTTCTCCCTTCATAACAGTATGGATGTAATTACTTTTAAGGTTTTTCAATTTTATCATCCAAAATCAAGTACAAATACTTGAATATTTTCCTTTTTCAGTTCAAGGGAAAATATTATTTGTAACACAGAGAAGTATTTTATATGCTCAGAACATAAAAAATATAATTATACCCATTCTGGATGCTTTGGGATTTATTTTGCACCACGATACAGTATTATTGGCTGACATAATGATGCCCTGTTCCCCAAGGGCCCAGGCCTCTTCAAACACTGACAGTGGTTAACAAGCTATATAATGATTTTTATGGCTGTCCTTACTCTTATTCTGAGTCTAGACCTGAGCTTCCTATTCAGTACTATGATACTGGCTTCCTTGATGTGACATCACTTAGCTACAGCAGTATCCAGCCTTTTGACATTGTGACATGACATAAGCTATAAAGGTTTATAAATGTGCATTTATAACTATCCTGGGACACACGTGGTCTACGGGTCACAGACAGAACACATCCTTGATGTTAAATGAGTACCTCTTCAACATCAAGATGTCAGTGATTGAGAGTCATGGTGGTTCACCTTGGTAATACCAAAACTAGGGAGGCTGAGGCAGGAGAATTGCCATGAGTTTGAGGACATCCTAAGCTATACAGACCCCTGCTTCAAAACAAAATATGGCAATGACTACAAGAGTCATAAACTCAGTTGACATATGTTCATATTAGAAACTACACTCTGAGAGGTCAATGAAGTCTGTGTTCCACCTGCCTAATTTAGGCTAGACTCTGAAAAGGACAGACTGAAGCCAATAGAAACAGGTGATGAGCAGAGAGCTTTTGCTATCACATATGAAGTGACCTGCAAGCCGGGAGCTCATTATGTCAGTCATCAATTCTGTATCTTGGTACAAAGTAAAGCATGAGTCCTTAGAGATTCTGGGTTGAACCCAGTGGTTTCCCTCACTGTTTGCATAACCTATGGTCATTCCCTTGATGTGGCTAAGCCTCAGAACACCAGAATAGACTTCCAAGCCCTGGCTTGGTGAGTGTGCTAGGAGTCGGCCTTCATGTTCCTTTAGGGAAAGAGCAATGCTCTTATTACCCATGTGCTGAGTCCTCCGTATTAGTTGCAGCAACAAACTGCAACAAACCGTTTCTTGTTGCTGCAACAAAAATACTTCACCAAAGCAACTTAAGGGTAGAATCTATCACTGTAGAAAAGCCACGGCAGCAGGAGTGTCAGGAAGCCGAGAGAGACCAAGGCTTGACTCCCTTTCTCCTTCACAGTCAGCCTGTGATGCCAGCCCGTGCAATGATGCCACTCATGCTTAGGATGGACTTTCCCGTAACTAAGCCTAGGAACTCTCTCACAGACATGCCCAGAGGTTTATTTCCTAAGTGAGTCTAGATCATTTGAAGTTGACAACTGTGCTCATTAGTTTTTACTGTCAACTTGAAACAACCTAGAGTCACCTTGGACGAAGAAACCTCAGCCGAGGAGTTGCCTACATCAGAATGGCCTGTAAGCGTGTTCATAGCGCTTACTTGTGAATTGTCTTGATTGTCAATTGATGTAGGAGGACGCAGCCCACTGTGAGCTGTACCATCCCTAAGCAAGCCATCTTGGGCTGTATGAGAAAGCTAGATAAGGACAAGCCCAGGAGTGTGTAGGAGAGGAAGCTGGCAAGCAGAATCCCTTCATTGCTTCTGCATCAAGCTTCTATCTTGAGTTTCTCCCCTGACTTCCTTCAGTAATGACCTGAGACCTGGGAGTGTAAGCTAAACAAGCTGTTTCCTCCCCAGGTTAGAGCGTTTTTATCACAGCAACACGATGAAACTAGAACGGAAGCCAATACTAAAGATCATACCTGTGTAATGTAGTAACTCCACACTGCCCCCCAACCCTCACTTCTCCCCATCCCATGTTTCACCATATGACACAGGACATATTTGTTTGTTATTAATCTATCCCCCCCCCATCAAAGCAAAGGTAAATCTTTTCCATTTGATCACTGTGTGGTACTACCCTCCCCCACCAACCCCCAGGAAACAACCAACACAACAGTGAGGAACCAAATACATCAGTGTGCCCACATCTAAGGAGCAGTCTCCTAGGGCTGCCAGGACAAAGGTCCATCAACAGAGTGGGTTAAACACAGGAATTTACTATCCACGTTCCTGGAGGCTGATCAAAGGTGTCACCAGGTTGTCAGTGGCTTCCTTTGGAGGCTGAGAGGGAGACTCCTCCGATGCTCACCTGGTTCCATGGTTCACTGGCAATCTTTAGCGTCCTCAGCCCTCATGTTTGCATGGCCCTTTCTTGTGCATTTGTCTGTCTCTGTGCCCAGATTTTCCATTTTCCTATATAGGATCCAATAACGCTGTGTCATAATCTACTTAGTCTACCCTAATGACCTCATTTTTTTAAATTTTATTTTAATCTTATTTTTTTCAAGATAGGGTTTCTTTATGTAACCTTGGCTATCCTGGGCTTGACTTGTAGACCAAGCTGGCCTCAAACTCACAGAGCTCTGCCTGCCTCTGCCTGCCTGAGTGTTGGGATTACAGGAGTGTACCACCATGCCTGGCTTTAATGACCTCATTTTAACTAAATCAAATACTTCTTTTCTTCCTTTTTTTTTTCTTTTCTTTTCTAAATTGTTTGTTTTGTATTCCAGTCAGGCTTTCTCTGTGTACCCTGGCTGTCATGGAACTTGCTCTGTAGACCAGGCTGGTCTAGAACTCAGAGATCTGCCTGCTTCAGCTTTAAGAATCCTTAGTTTCAAGTAAGGTCACAGGTCCTGGGGGCTTTGAGCTTTCAGGAAGGGACACATTTCCAAACAGGTGGCCCAGGGCCACTCAGTGAGAATCAGCTCCTCCTGCTCACTCGTATAGTGAGGCCATCTGCTCACAGGGGAAACTGACCCACCGTGGAAGTTCTCACTGATCCTTATGACAGAACCACTCTCTGGGAAGACTAATCAGGCTTGCTACCAAGACCCCAGCTTTGAAAAACAACAACAATAACTACCAAAGCCTTGTCCAGAGGCCCACTCTTCCCTATCATTTCACAGGATAAAAAAAAAAAGAGGTCACAGGGAGGTTATCTCCCCAAGGTCTTACAGTCACTTAGAGCCAAGCAGGCCCAGAGGCCAGGCTGCCCAGCCCTGCCCCTTTCTCCTTCCGTGGGAATCCACCCCACATATTTAAAATCATTATTGTGGTGATTAGGTACACATTTCAAGGCAAGTTGATTATACAAATACTTTCCTCAGGCTGGGGAAATACTTCGGTGTGTAAAAACATCTGTCTTCAGGTCTGAGGACCTGAGTTCAATCCCTGGGGCCTACGTGGTGGACGGAGAAAACCGACTCCTGTGACCTCTACACAAGCACACCTGCCCCTCCCCCACCCCCAAAAATGACATTTTAAAAAAATCAAAGAAAAAATTTTCTCATAGATTCTTCTGTATGGTTAATACCAAACCTTAGTCCCTTCCCTCCCACCCCCCCCCCACACACACACACACAAAAACCAAAATCAAAACCCTGGGAAAATAAATAGAGACATTTTTCTGGCCAAAAGTATTCACTGTATTTCCTCATATCTAACATTCAATCTACTGTAAGAAACAGCCTTATTTTCCCCCACTACCATCAAAAGGAAATTCAGGCTAAGGATGTTGCTCAGTGGTTAGAACTTGTTTAACATGCTTGGGGTTCTGGGTTGGACCCTCCATCTCTGCATTTCAACTGGGCATTCAGGGTCACCTTTAACTAGTTACTGAGTCTGAAGCCAGCCTGCACTACAGAGACACTTCCAAGAGAGAGAAAATGAGAATGAATAGGAAAACCACAGGCAATTAGATGGGTGTGGTAATAGACCTAATCCCAGTACTTAAGACACTGGGGCTGGATCCTGAGTTTAAGGCCAGCCTTAGTTACATAGCAAAATTAGTCTAAAGAAAAAAAATAGTATATATTTTAAAAGCCTATCAATTTGTACCACGCATCAATTGTAAGAAAAACGTTTGCCTCTCTAACACAGAGCTATTAAACGATGAAAACACAGGCATGGTCAAAATAGGAAACACAGTGATACAATTTTTGCTTCTTGCGCCAAGTCTCTCATGCTGGCCAGTTGTCTTTCCCAGACTAATTCAGTAAAATACAGATGACAAATTGGCAGGTACATGAGATTTTAAGACACACAGTTCAGTTAATCTAGGACACACCCCCCACATCAAGTGACCCAACTTATCCTCTAGATGTTTCTTCCAAAGCAAGCTTGTCCTGTCCCTCCAGGGTCAAGAAGTAGAGAACCCTGGAGTACTTAGAGTTGGGCAAAACAAATACACACAGGCAGAGGGAGCAGAGAACGCATTGCTTATGAAGCACCTCCGAAGGAAATGTACGAAGAATTCACCCACCCAGGTCTGGGGCTGCCACAGCTGTGAGTTGGGAAGAGCCCCGTGTGAGGCCTGAGACCCTGAGACCCGCTCCTACAGCCTCCAGCCTGGCAGGCAATCAACGCTGCCGCTGGCTGGTGTTTACAAAGACCTGGTATGGGGCCAGCTGGCTGCTGGGGGCATGTTTCTGTATCATTCATCACTCACAAAGTGCTCTGCAGCTGGAGGGAAAAAAAGTACATCAGCAAGAATGGATGAAGCCCAAGCTTGGCCTCCTCCTTCTTTGCTCTCTTCACCCCTTCCTCAAGAGAAAAACCCCAGCAGTGCTTGACCTAAGAGGGTCAGAAAGCCAGGAGAGGTAAATTGCTCTAAGCACCCTCCAGTACAAATCTTCCTAACACCATTGTTAGGTCCTGGGGACTCAAGTGGTAAAAGACATGGAGCTCATGGTGCTAGTTTTCTATTGGGAAATATTTGGTTTCCTTGGTTCTGTGTCAATTCCCAGTGGTACGAAAAGGATCTCTGTTATGATATAAATTTAAATGTCATATAAAACAGATCTGGAAAGCAGAGATTTATGTAAGGGGTGGAGGGGGGAAGAGAGAGAGACAGAGATAAAGAGAGACAGTGGGGGAGCATAGGGAAAGAGAAAGTGGAACATGGTGGGGGCCCAGGAGAACAACTGAAGCAGAGAGCGTGCAGGAAAGAGAGGAGGTGGCAGGTTGGCTCTTTCATATCTAGTGTGCACAGATGAACCACATACAGGTGTGCACACATCTGGCAGCGGCACGTGATGACATCACAGGTTTCTAGGCAACCTAGAAACAGGCTGCCTATGAGCTAACAAACCTTCTTCTGCCGTTGCTTACCCAGTCTCCTTTCCCCCACCTGCTCTCTTCCAGCCTCCCACTTCCTCAGCCCTTCCAGGGATCAGTTGCAGAAATGCTGGCTCAGAGCAGCCCAAGAAAACAAGGGAAGGAGTCAGCACTGCCATCACAACTTTGAAAACTCGAAGTGTTCTCAGCAGAAAAAGGAAGGAAGACAAACAAGAGGGGTATGACTTCGAGTAACAACAACAACAAAAAAAAAAGCGGACTCCCCACATGTGTTGAACAGGTCAATGCAATGGACTTGGGGGGGTAGATAGATGGCCATTCAAGCCAGCAGTGGGAGCCACACAGTTGACATTTCCAGCAATGGTCTGTGCAAAGCCAGGATCCTGCCCCCAGAATTTCATAGATTTATCTTTTGAAAGGCCATTCTTCAGGCAAGTCTGGCCAATAGTTAAACTGAAAGAGAAAGCGTTTCTATTATTTGGCAGAGTCACTGTCCCTTACCCCAAGCTCTTAGCTCATTAGGCAAGAGAGACCTTCAAAAAGAAGGTTGATTCCAGTGTGATCATCAGACAAGCAGAATCAGAAACTATCAAAGAACATTTCCAGAAAGGATTAAGACCAATACTTCCTCTCAAGACTCGGGCAATCCCTGGAGAGGGGCGGGCGGGAGGAAGCCTCACAGAGCAGGTGTGCCGGCTCTGCTCCAAGACTCAACCGCCAACCCAGACAACTCCTGTAGCTTGCCTTTGAAGGCACAGACCCTGCCACGCCACTCCCATCCGTGATTCCACAGAGGTGGCCTGAACCCGGAGCCCCATTCCCAAAGTGGGTGACCTACAAAAGCCACCATGCCCTAAGTCAAGCCACTGTGTACCTCCAGTTCCCCCAACCAATATCACAGCACACTACAAGTCAAGCCCTGTCCAGTCCATGACCCCATACACCTTCCTCAGAGCACGCAATGAAATGATGTCAGTATCCATTTGCCTCCTTATCACAACTTCCTGAGAACAGAGGCTACACCTGCCTGTGTGGTTTGTTTGTTTGTTTGTTTGTTTTTACATTTGGCACTTAAAACAATACCTCCTCTGAAGGCGATCTCGTTCGGGGAACAGCTGGAGTAGTTCTTGCCCCATGAGGTCCCCTTAATCCACCGCAGGGCTTACAGAGACTGCCTGCACATCCTTATTGGTCACCCCTTCTGGAGAACTGCTTGCTGTTTATGTTCAAAAGCCTTGCAAGGCTCACTGCACAGAATCTGGGTATTTGTCAATGGCACGAACCCTGCCACATCTGAGAGACCCAAACGGTTGCCTCCTTTCCCTTCCCACACTTGCTCTTGACTGTTTCGCCATCTTACATCCCTGATCTGCACGCTGAGCTAACTCCGTTCCTTTGGAGCTCTTCTCTTGTAAAGATCTTATCTTGTAAAGTCCCACTACAGTGGTTTTCAGAACTCAGGACTGGTCCCTGGTGAATTAACGTTTTTCTTAACTCTTAGGTGAGCAAAATCTGGGGCCTGTGCTCTGGGTATTAAGCATAGACTGTTTCACACCCCCACCCCTACCCCATTCACTCACTAGCAGTTGTATCTTGTTCTTTTTTCCTTCCATATCCAATTCTTCTCACTTGGGTCTGAGTAGCCCTTTAGTACAGTTATAATTTGTACTGCCTTTTCCTTATGCTCCCCCAGTGGCCACAAGAAACAGCAAGCTCCATCTCAGCCTCCCTATTACTCACCTTTCCTGTCAAATCAAAGGTGAACATGGGCTGCGTCTTCCTGCCAGTTCCCATTGGGCAGGCAACTCAGCCCAGCTGCATGCCTCACTACCCAGAGCAAAGGCCGAGGCACTGTCACTCCAGCCAAGGATGCATTCCGTCCCGTGAGGCACGGAGAGGCATGGCCGTGAGGGCTCTTCCGTGAGGGCTCTTCCAGGATGCTTCACCCTGAAAGGGCTTAGCCTCAGTTGCCCACCGTACTCATAACACCCTTTTTGGATGAGTCCCTGTTTGGATGCCAATTTGTTATGTAACTTTTTCTGGAGAAACATAAGAAAGTTATGGGTATCTCATTGGCAGCTCTGTTGCTGAGTCCCACCCCTGTTGGTGACAACGCATGAAAGCTGTACAACTGTAGAGGCCTGACCCCAGGCCAGCTTCCACCTCCTAAATATTCTAGCTTCGCCCCGAATACCACATGCTCCGTGGTGGCAGAAGACAGCGGAACTAGACTCTCAAGTGCAGGGCTAATGAACCTGCCAATGATGGCAATCCTGATGCTGCAGCCAGTAGAGGCAGAATACTGCGGCAGGGTTGCTGGCGGGTGAGGGCAGCTAGAGGGGATGGCCTCCTTTGATCAAATGACGACATTATCTGGAGACGCAAGCTTGTCTAGCCACTCGTGGGAGTTCTTACTCATGGCACACACTTGCCTCTCAACAGCTGCCTCAAAGTACCATGTTTGCAAAAGGGTTATTTTGAGTTGATTATAATGTAGAATCAAAATATGTACGGAGGGGGAAGGGAAATATTTGGGACAAAAAATCCTCTCCTCATCTGCCTGAAAATCTTGTTGAAGATAGTTGATAATACCAGATGTGTGTATGTGTGTGTGCATGTAGACTTAAATGTACAGCCATTCTTGTTCATTGGTCCTCACCCACAATTTCTAATCAGTTTCCCAAATTTATCCTTCCTTTGACGGCAAACCCTTTTCCTTCCTTCATAATAAAAAGACTATAAACTCCACCTGCTTCTTTGAATTTTACTTCTTTTCTATGAACTACCATACGAATAAATGTTCATGAATCGCATGCCTTTTCCCCCATTAACTGACCTTTTGATAGTTTAATTCACAGGCCCCTATCACCTGAACTTAAAACAATAACATTTTCCTTCCCAAACAACTCACTGCTCCTCTAGATCTTTTCTAATGTTATTTTATACCTCCAGCATTCCAGATTTATATATATATATATATATATATATATATATAGTTTTTTTTTTAGTGGTAGCTCATCAGGAATTAAAATCCTAAAATAATTTATGATGATATATAATTAGCTAACAGTTCATTGTGCCATATATCCAACATTCCACTGAAATACATTATAAATTGAAGGAAGGAAGGAAGGAAGGAAGAACGGGAGGAGATGACTGCTCCTAGCTCTGGCCAACGAGGTTTATTGTAGGCGTAAGGGAGAAGAGAGCCAGCGGCATCAGGAAGGTTCCAGACTGAACAGGGCCATGTGAGGAGAGTAGGGAGGGAAGGGGGGAACCAGGAGCAGTGGCCAAGCTGTGGGACCGGCGGCCCAGCCCAGGCCCTGAGCTGGAGAAGCTGAGGGTAGGGGTTAGGTATGCCAGGTAGTGGCAATGCTGAAAGAGACTGTCCTTTGGAATGTTAATGGGCACCTCAGTTAGCCACGTGTCCTGGGTTTGAGACCTAACAAAAATGTAATAATTGACAGGAAAAACCACATTGTATTTAACACTATAAAAGAAAAAACACTTTAAAAAAAATACAACTCCCTCTGGAAAAAGTTAAGCTAGTTTTAGACAAAAATAAATGATACAAATGTAATCGGGTGCTGAGAAAGGAGGGAGATAAAAACTTCCTAACATCTCAAAACATACTCTGTGATTGCTACTTCCAGGGCCCAAGTCTGGGAACAACTCTTTTTTTTTTTTTTTTCTGATTTTTTCAAGATGGTTTCTCTGTGTAGCCTTGGCTGTTTGAGACTTGCTTTGTAGATGAGGCTGGTTCTGAACTCACAGAGATCCGCCTGCCTCTGTCTCTGGGATTAAAGGTGTGCACCACGAGGACCGGCTAAGTGTGAACAACTTGTAGACTTCTTTACATAAGCAAAATAATAAGCCGGAATGAAATTAACTCTCAATTACCCTCCACAGCTGGGGGTCAGGAAATGCTTAGCTGTTCCAAGAAGTCGAGTTGCAGGGAGGACAGAGGACAGAGAGTCCCTCCTTTTATCAAGTGAGGACATTATCCTGTCAAATCACGCCTGCCTACTCTCTAGGGGACATACTTGCTCATTTCAGTCTTGTCTCCTTGCCCTGTCAGCTCCTGGGCAGCTGGGTTAATGATTAAATAGAAAGATGACAGGAAATGAAGAGGCTGAGACATTCCATCAGTTTAACAACTGAGACATCAGAGGCAGCCCCGCTCGCTCACCGGCCCCTGCATCTGGGAGGGGGAAAAAAAAAGAACCCAACTGCTTCATTCAGTTGCTTCTTTTTTTCTTTTCTCTTTTCACTACCTCAGTCAGCAACACTGAGAGTTCTAAGGTCTTAAGATATCTCTGAGATGCCAGGGGGAGAAGACAGGAAGCAGGCACCCTTTCTCAGATGTGCAGCCCTTTCTCTGATGTCCAACCTGCAGTAAATTCCTCCCATGGTGAGGACGAGTCAGCCTGTGTTTCTCCTTAGGTCTGAACATTAGAGTCAGGAGGGCAGATCCTATCGCCAAAGGGAGCTCAAATAAATGTAAGGAGATGTCCTGAGGCTTGTTGGAGGTGGAGCAGGTCAACATAGAGCTCTGACCTTCCTTCCTGGGCTTCTTTGTCCCTGTCACATCAAATAACAAGCTGGGAGAGGAGAGGAGAAGGAACAAGGATGAAACCCAAAACGGTCACTTTCCAAATGGACAGCCATGCAGCCCCCAAACCATCTGCTGACCCCTAAATCTGGGAACCACTGTGCTGCCAGAGAAGGGGAAGTAGCCTACTTCTTGAACAGAGTGAAGTTAAAACTGGCTTTACCCACTGACCCGAAGGTGTGTCCTTGGATTTCAAGAATCTCCAGACTCTCTCTATAAATAGTATTTTCTAGCACAATCAGCTTCAGGTGGGGAGGAGGTATAGCTGTTCTTCGGGGCTTTCATTTTGCTTTGTTTGGGCTCTTAGAGGGGAGTCTGCAAATCATTAATTTCCTTGGCTTTCTATCTTTGGCTGCCTAGCCGCTCAGATCTGGACTCTGCGTGCCTGAGAGCAGGAAGCAGCAATGGTGCCTTGCCATTTTAGCACTAACCTCTTGTTCCAGGCAGCAGCTTGACACGGGGTTCTCAGCACAGCCAGGCACCTCCCACACCCTCCCTCTCTGGCTGTGAGCATCAGCCAAGCATGCATTTCCTATGACACAACCCCACTCCACAAATTCTAGGAGCTCCAGAGGGACCCCATTTAGATAACCAGCCCCCAGATAAGCTTGCTGGGTAATCACCCAGCCTGTGCCCTGCATCACGCCAGCTGAGTGGCTGTGAAGGGAGCAGAGGATGTGGCCAGCAGGCCCACACTGTACTTTAAATTGTATTCTGTGTGCAAGCAAGAACACCCTCCCTCTGCCCCATTAAGTTTCAGTTAAGGAGTCTCAGGAAAGAACTGATAATACACCTATCAGCAAGAGAAGCACACATTTATTATGCACTTAGGAACACCACTTGTTCTCTATTGGGTAACTGCCTGGTGAGATTTAGAAGCAATGAAGATGCAATTTTAAAGATAAAGTAAATTATTTTTAGAGAAGATAAATGGACCCCAAAAAACAATGAGGCTGGGACAAACTTGGTCTGCCCTCTGGCTGTAATGTGAACTGTAGTCTCCTTCCTGCTATGCGTTTCGACCATTTTTGAAGGTAGGATGTTCTGAGGAAGGGTTCAAACTAAGTTTTCTGAAGAACTGGGAATTTAAAAAGCAGAGAAAATGAGTGGAAGCCTTGTCCTGTATTGCCTATATCCCAGGTGCTCTCACTGACATCCAAGATACCATCTTTTAGGGTGTCACACGCTCTGTAATCTGCACAACCCCATACTATGATCTATAGAAGACCTTGTCTGCTGTAAAAATATGCTGGATAAATGAGAGTCCTTTCTATCTCCACCAAGAACTGTAGACTATCTTCACACCTTTCTAATGCATCCCTAAAGGATTTTCAAAATAATCTGGGGATAGCTAGAAGAAACAGTGGACTGAAAGATAGTTTATAGCAGTGGAGAGTTTATTCGGTAAGGAGCTGCCTCAGTATTAATACAGCCAGGGCAGACAGCAATTTAAAATTCTAATTTCTAGTCCCAGTACAATAGTCTCTATTGAAATGGAGACTAATCTAAAGAATAACTAAGTGAGTTAAGGTTTTGTAAAGGGAGCACATGATTCTTAAACTGAACGGGAAAGCATTATACCAATGGCTCCCAACTCTTTGCAACATCGCACGAAATGTATTTCACAGCACACTCACAGCTCAAAACTTTTATGAAACATGCTCAGCTTTACTATTTTCTGTACAAACCTTCCTCTTTCAAAAATGTTACTACAAATTGAAATCCACTATATTAACTTGATGATCCACTAGGGTATTGAGAACTTAAGGTTGGTTGATTTCAAAATTCTTCTTTATGTTATGTCTATTTAAAAATAAAGATGAAATAAAACCACAAACCTAATGCTGAGAGATGGCTCAGGTATTACGAGCACTTGCTGTTCCTTCAGAGAACCTGGATTCCATTCCCAGCACCTACATGGCAGCTCACAAGTGTCTGTAGCTCTAGTGCAAGGGCATCTAAAGCCCCTAGCTAGCCTCCATGGGCACTAAGCATGCTCATGGCATGTATAAGTGAATGTAGAAAAACACTTACACATATAAAATAACAATAAAACTTTTTTAAACTATGAAACTATTTCTTTAGTATCTAATAATGGCTCTCACTAACACATAAATATCATATATCACCAGAAATGTGTAGTGTAAGCTCAGAATATAGCTCAGAAGAGTTCTTGCTAGCATGGACCATGCCCTGATAAGAAAGCAAGTATAGGTGTGGAGGAAAGACAGAAGGGAGGAAGGGTGGGCTGGAAAGAAAGAGGCACAAGAATGAAAGTGAGAGAAAGGGAAAAGAAGAAAAACACAAGGGAAAGTGAGAAGTTCTAACACTAGGAACTAATCAGATTTTAATTCCCTTAAACTTGGACACTTTCTCCTTACAGCTTTACAAAGGGTCTTTTAAGACTACGTGTTCAGTTAAGGATGGAAACATTGGGCTAGGAAGAAAGAAGTCGGTTAGTGAACCATCCAAGGACTAAATGGTGACTATGTAAGTTTGCCAGTCACTACTGTGTGTGATTTCATTGGCTGAAAAGGTAAGAAAAGAGCCGATCAGTGGAGCTCGAACACTTGCAACATGCCCACTCACTCCAGGTAAATTCTGGGTGAGGGTTGCCTGTGGGGCAGCAGAGAATGTGTGCAAAATCTCTGCGCTTCTCACTTAAATTTTCTGTCCACCTACAACTGACATAAACAATGTTATTTTTTTAAGTGCACCTTCTTCTATTTCCTGTCAACACTGTGGCCGTATGAGTAAAAATGGCCTCAACAGTCTCAGAGATTTGACTGCTTGGTCACCAGGGACCGGCGCTATTTAAAAGGATTAGAGGGTGTGGTCTTGTTGGAGTAGGTGTGGCCTTGTAGAAGGAAATGGGGCTCTGAAATTCCAAAGTTCCAAGTTGGGCCCACTGGCTCTCTCTCTCTCTCTTCCTGCTGCATCCGGATCTGGATGTGGAACTCTCAGCCCCATCTCCAGTACTATGTCTGCCTATGTACCACCATGTTCCCCACTCCCGGAGGATAAAGGCCTAAACCTCTGAAACTGTAAAAAAGTCCCAATCAGATGCTTTCTTTTATAACAGTTGTCGTGGTCGTGGCATCTCTTTGCAGCAACTTCATAGACACAGATATTTGTGATGAAAAATAATTGAGACTCCTTTACTATAAGAAACATTCTTGGCACATTCTTTTTCGCTTCCTCCCCAAAACCTCTCACTTGTTTGTAAAGCTTCTGGATTTTAAATCTGTTGTCATCTTTTTGGGAGCCTATTAGCCGCAAGACCATGTCTGTATGTAGGAGATTATTTAGTCAACTCTATTGACTTCTTCCTTCCCAGCCCAATCTTTCCATCCTTAATGAACAGAGGAACAAAAATATGTCACAGATGCTGCTGATAGCCTGGGGATATGATGGTGACCACTGAGACTCACATTAGAAAAAGAAAGTGAGGTGGAGAGATGGCTCAGTGGTTAAGAGAAACTACCCTTCTGGAAAAGGACCCCAGTTCGGTTCCCAGCATCTACATCAGGAGGCTCACAACCTCCTGCAATTCCAATTCTACATGTACACACACACACACAACCTATAAGATCTTCCCTTGACCAGAAGGTTGGAACCATCTTCTAAGAATCCTTTTAGATCCTTGATAATCCTAACTTCACCATGACCCAAGGGTGAAAACCATGGTGTCGGAACCCCCACACAATGTTAGGAAGTCTTCAAAAGGTGCATCTTAAATGCCACAGGATTCCTACTACCTAACCCACAAGACTCAGACTCAGATACACATATGGGCAGGGGTGGAGTCACCTTCTTTCCTTGAGAATCACTGCTTTGCTGAAGTAGAAAAGTTAAATGAGGGCCTACCATGAGGGGTGACAGGTAAAGAATCTTGATGCTAAGTAAATATGAAAAAAGAACTAAAATTTATTCTCAATATCTCTGTTATGGTTTATACCTGAAATGTCCCCCTAAAGGCTATGTGCTGGTTGTTTTTTTTTTGTTTTTTGTTTTTTGTTTTTTTCATTTCTTTCAGGGTTTCTCTGTGTAGCCTTGGCTGTCCTGGAACTTATTCTGTAGACCAGGCTGGCCTTGAGCTCAGAGATCCTCCTGCCTCTGCCTCCCAAATACTGGGATTAAAGGCCTGCACCACCACCTGGTTGCCACTTGCTAATTTATTATCTCTGACTCTTCAAGAAAATTGGGTTTCTATTGAGTCCTACTAAGGACACTAGTTATCTGCAGTATCTGGTCAACGGCTGGAAGTAAGTGTTAGAGCAAGTTGTCTAGGACAGAATGTAGAGCAGTGGTTCCAGCAAAATGGGTTCAGTGGGTAGAGGTACTTGCTGCCATGCCTAGTGACCAGAGTTTGATCCCCAGGACCCACGTGACGGAAGAAAACAACTAATTCACCCAAATTTTCCTCTGATCTTCATGCATATGCCATAACATGCACATAAATTAAATTAAATTTTAAAAATGGAGCTGAGGGACAGAGGAAGGAAGTCGAAGAAGAAAGTTCGGTGCCTACACAATGATCCACATTTCCTCATCAGCTTGCCCCTAAGTGTGGAGCAGGTTTTCTACTTAAAAACAAACAAACAAACAAACAAACAAAACTGTCTACAGCTTCAAAGGTTTATCTCAAACATCTATCTTCACAAACAAAGGTGAAGAAACATAGCAAGGAAGCCACTGTTAAACCATTTAACTTACAGAGCCATTTATTCCCCCCAAGCTTGCCATGAAGTTTGGGAAAGGACCAGTTCAGAGCTCTGTGCTAGTTGAGGCTGCTAATTCAGGCTCAGTCAACCAACACTGACAGTATCATATTATCTGCTTTGCAGTGTAGCAGAGGCCTTTATAGAAATGATCTCATCTCTAGGTTTTGGTTCTGTGTTATGATAAAGACAAAATCCCAAACATTCAATTTTACCAATAAAGACTCAAGAGCCAGGTACTAGGATGAAAACCTGCTAGCTCAGAGAGGTAGAGAAAGCACCCAGCTGACCTTTTTACTCAGCCAAAGTCCCAGAAGGGAAAAAGCCCTTCTCCCTTCTCAATACTGTCTTAAATACCCTTCAAAGTGAATGTCCCACCTTCCTACTTCCTGTGCATCTCTCTATCTGTCCTCCCGAATTTCCTCTTACTCTATGTTTGTTTGTTTTTTTCCATGTTCACTTCCAGTCAACTAGTTGCTTGCTCTCTGCCTCTTGACCTAGGGTTAACTCTATTTAATCCTGTTTACAGAGAGCTCTTGGATTAAAGGCGTGTCCTAGGGCTGAGCCACACCACAACCATCTGTTTACAATAAACAGAAAGTTCTAGAATCAAAGACTGAGCCATATCATAATTAGAAACAGGTTTTTACAGTTCACAAGCTTTCTTGGGGTTCACAATGGGATCAAATATCCTGCAACAGTTCTGTGTTTTGGTTGTTGTTTTAAGACAGGGTCTCATATAGCTCAGGCTGCCTCCAAACTCACTATGAAGTAAAGAGTGGCCTTGAACGATTCTGACCCTTCTAACTGTACTTCCTGAGTACTCTACCACTCCTGGTTTATGATGAGCTAGGGATAGCACCTAGGGTCTTCTGCATGTTTGACAATTACTCTACCAGCTGATACCTCCCTGGCCCTGAAATTATCTCAGTCTAGTTAGATTTAACTGTTAAGCTCATACAGCCCACTGTGAGTGGCACCATCCCTAGTTAGGAGGCCCTAGGATGCAATATGAAAGTTAGCTTAAGCTTGAGCAAAGCAGCCAGAGAAAGCAAAAAATCAGCATCCTTCCTTGCTTTCTATTATAGTTCCCCATCCTCAGGTTCCTGTCTTGACTTCCCTCAATAATAGGCTGTATCCTGAAAGTGTAAACCAAGTAGACTCTTTCCTCTCCAAGCTGTTTTTGGTCAGAGTTATTTGTTGTAGTTATTGTGGTGGTGGTGGAGGTGATGGTGGAGGTGGTGGGGTTTTTGTCCACAGCAACAGGGAAACAAACTAGAACTTACCTTAATTTTTAACACACCCTACAAACTAGAACATATCTTAACTCTCAACACAACCTACATACTAAATCTTCTTAGAGCAGTTATACACGAACAGATTTTACAGTTGCCTAAGTGTATAAAGTAAGGACATGACTGCTCCAAGGGACGGTTGAAGGGAAGATCTTTATTGTAGATATGAGAAAGAGAACAGCCAGAAGTATCTGGAAGAGTCCAGAACAGAGAGAGAAAGTAGTAGTTTGAATATGGCCAGCAGATTGGACTTGACCATGAGAAGACAGGTATGGAGACCAAGAGAAGACCAAGAGAGAGGAGACCAAGAGAGAAAAGCAAAAGACAGAGGACCAAGAAAGCTCATGGCTGAAATGGCAGGGGTTTATAGGAAGGAGAAGCTGCGGTAAGGGAAACCCTGACCTGGAGTCTTGGGAAGGGGGTGGGGTGAGAAGTACTGAAAACCACAGGCACTGAGTGAGTCTGGAAGCTAGCTTTGGTATGCTAGCACACACCACTGATAGCCATTTGTCCCTTCTGAGAGAGATGAAGAAATGGCTCCTTCAGTGGAGGAAAACAGGCCAGCCAGAACCAAGAGGAGCAGAGTTTCCTTTGGACCTAACACTCAGATAGCAGATGGCACAATCAGCATGTAACAGGAAATTCTGAAGTCAGCTTCGAATAGAGGTAACCAACTGATAACCAAAGGGTCATTATATAAACACGGTTGATTTGGCTCACACTATTTCTTAAATGCAGTGCTACCTTTAAAATCTGACCTATTTTCTATAAAGTGTCAAACTCATTATTTCTTTTGAAAATTGAGAAGACCTGGTAATATTAGGTCCACCTTGTATATCTAGCAGCATGAAGCTGTAACTATAGATTTGATTAGATGGAGAATGGCCTCTCTTGGCCAGCTTCAACCTTCAGCATGCTACACACACACACACACATATTCTCTCTCTCTCTCTCTCTCACATAACCCTCACAAACTGGAATAGCTTTACTCACCATGCAGCCAGCACCTGGCCATAAGTTACACCTCTAGTCTTTGCCCTTCCTGGACCTTAACCTCTAGTTCATCACTTAACAGTCAATTGTTAATGCCCATCCCCACTCCTCAGAACTCCTTTCCTTAACTAGATGAGTCACTGCCTCCCCTACCTTCAGTGACAGTCAGTGTTCCAATGAAAAGCAGGATTATCTAAAATAGCGGTTCTCGACCTTTCTAACACGGCAACCATTTAATGCAGTTCCTCATGGTGTAGTTACCCCAGCCATAAAATTACTTTCATTGCTACATAACTGTAATTTTGCTGCCGTTATGAATCATAATGTAACTATCTGATATGGAGATGGTCTTAGGTAACCCTGTGAAGGGTAGTTCAACCTCCGAATATGTCAACCTCTGGGTCATGACCCACAGGTTGAGAACTACTGGTCTGAAGCTGACATGGGATAGGACTGATAGATTCCTGTGAAGCCAAGCTCAAGCATATTGAATGGAGTGCAACACAGCAGAGACACTATCTAGTTCTCCTCTTGTAGTGGGCTACTGAACTATAGTGATGGCATCTCATGAAAGGATTCCTAAGAATGCTTTAAGTGCTAAACCTCTCTTGGGTAAAAGTGGTTTCTGATCACTTAGACCAGCCCTACATTCCTATACAGTGGGTTCCTGAGCCAAAGGTCAACTGCCTGACCACTTAACTGGTATGTCTGCTTCTGTAAAGAACGTTTGCTTGCTGCAGATGTCTACAGCTACCTTTCTGTATACATCACAATTGCATTTTTTGTCCTTAAAAAATGGAACCAACTGGAGGTCAAGGCTGCTTGCCACTAATCTGCCTGAGACAGTCCCACCTGTGGTTGATAAAGATTTTATTCCAATTATTTGGGCATCTCAGAGATTTTTCTCAGGTGCCCCATGATATTTTTCTACCCCTATCACCACTGTCCATTTATATTTTAAAATATCTCCTCACTACATAGCATATACATATTTGGGTATTCCATAAATATGTATGTGTCAATTAAAATTTGTTTTATTTTATGTTATTTGACCCAGTATTTTGCTAAGCAAGCCTGGCTGGCCTGGAACATGCTTTGTTGAACAGCCTGTTCTCAAACATGCGTTGATCCTGCTGCCTCTGCATCCAGGTGCTGCGCTTATAGCTGTATATCAGCATTCCCAGCTTGAAAAAAAAAATTAAGGCAACGTTCACTGAAGATCTATGTACTTCTCAGCCTCCTCTACTCAGGCAGATGATCTAGAACTTCAGAAAAGATTAGGGTCTAAAACATAATCCAAGCAGATGTTTCAAAAAGTAGAGTTTACATGCAAAGTACTAAATGCAGCCAATGGTGGAGAATACCTTTAATCTCAGCATTCGGGAGGCAAAGGCAGTCATATCTCTGTGAGTTTAAGGCCAGCCTGGACTACCACATGCTAAGCTCAAGCAAGAAGTTGGTAGCTGAATGCTAATTGAGTACTATTTCAAAGAAACACAAGAAGGAAAGCTGCAGCTGAGAAGATTTCAAAAAGGACAGAATGTTTTATTGCTAAATGGGTGTGGTGACACGTGCCCGTAATCACAGCATACAGGATGTAGAGGCAGTAGTATTGCTTCAAGTTTTAGATCAACTGTGGGCTATGTAGAAAGCATCAGACCAGGCCTGGCCAGTGTTTAGCAAGACTCTGTCTCAGAAAAACAAATGACATAAAAGAACTGTTTCTTTCTAAGTACAAGGATACAGGCTCCCACATAATCCTTTAAGTAAATCTACTCACTAGCTGGTATGTCTCAATCTGTCTTGCAGGAATGTTGTTCATGAGCTAGTAAAGGTCTGAACAGTCTAACGTGGGTTTAGTCATATATACACTAATTCACTCAAAGGCATTAAAAGGCCTAAGAGACTCAGGCCTAGGAGTCATACTGACGTATGTGAAACAGCCGTCTCATACTTTCCATGTTAACAAACTCTCTTCTACTGACTCTGACTAACGGGACTGCTTGGTTCAGTGCTGCTGACTCATCTGAGAGGGGCAAGACTCTTGCTGAATCAAGTTCCTATGAAACATGAGCCTCAGAGACCCTGGCTGTCCCAGGAGCTCCAAAGTCCTCCCAAGTGTCTGCTGTTCATCATAAGATGCTTTGCCTGCCTCCCTGAACTAACTGCTGGAAGTGTGTGGGAGGGTGGTGCCTGCAATTATCTTCCTACATAGCCCTTTAGTTCACAATATGAAAGTGGATAAGTGAATCATGAATGTTTCGGTAGATTAAGAAAATTGGAACTTATGAAATGTTTAAAATAATTGGTTCATAGAAATGCAAACAGGCCTCCTGAATAAGGACTCAAGATGAGGGAGAGAGAGCATGATGAGAAGTCCAGCCAAACCCTGGGATAATATGAAAGCCTTCCAGAATTTCTGAAACAGGTGACACAAGGCTTTATTTATCACTACATGAGCAGGGTGGGGTTGGAAATGAAGAAAGATCAAGAATCCACAGATAAGGATGAAGGAAATTCCATGTAGGGTTTGCAGTTTGCTGAAGGCAATAGGCAGTGCAGGTAATCTGCATAAAGCATCAGGATGGAGGATGACTTCAAATTCGTCTACTATTCTGCTACGAGAGAGTTTGCTAAAAAGCGGCACCTTGAGTCATAGCGTTAGGGAAGGGAGCTAGCAGTGCTGAAGACAAAATTCACTCAAATATTTTGGCTTCGGATGGAACAAAAATAGCCCCTCTCTTTAAAGAAACTGATGCTGCAAAGACTTGATGATGTTCTAGGAAATGAAATGAGATAATGTTTTCAAAATAGCCCTGTGATAATGTCAATGAGTAATTTCAGTTCTTATCATAGCATTGCCTGCTTCATGAGCAGTTCTGATATGGGGCTAGGAAAGGTGTCAGGACATTAAAAAAAAAAAAAAAAGTAATGTTTTTCTCTCTCTAAAGAAAATAGCATATAAATGGCCACTGTCAGTGGATGTAAAACTAACACCACTCAGCCATGGTAGGAGAGGTCTGAAAACGAGTTTCGATGCTTCTAGGCAAATGTTAAAGGAAGATCTTGGTCTAACATCTATCAATACACATAGTTCATAGTCAGGGAGAAAACAGGAGCTCAGGTCATTTGAGCCACCAGAGGCTGTAAATGTCACCTGGCTCATGCCCACACTGGCAGCCACCCAGAGACATTAAACAACATCCATCAGTCAGTTTCAGGCTGCATGAGTTGCAGCCTTGGATCCATGGAGCCAAGCCTTCTTCTCCTTTCTTCCCTTCCTTGTTCTATTTCTCTTCTTTCCTTGACCTATTCCTGAAAAACAGTAAAAATCCATGGGCAAAATATTGCTAAAGCCCAGATGCAAATCTGCATAATTACAAAAGGCCCTTGCTTCATCCTATCACCTGCCACTCTCGTGGAGAAGCCACTGCCATTTCCGGAACACCGTGTGCCCTGGTCTCTCCAAAGCTATCAGACTTTCATTGATGGTTCCCTCTATGCCGAGCCAAAGGGAGGGAGGGCTTCCTGGGACACCGCTTCTGTTGGACTTCCTGTCTTCTTCAGCTGCATGGTATTTATTACCTTGCTCTTTAACCATCCTTGCGGCCTTTCCACCTCTTACCGCACCTGCAACACTGATTTCTTGGCAGCGATGAACTAATTGTCTGATTGTTCTTCATACCTGCCATTGCACGCAGCCCGGAGCCTCCATTGCTGTGTGCTGAACAAAGTGCACGAAGTTATTATCACAGAATTTCTGATTCTCTGAATGGTAGGAAACAGCAGATAGTCAAAGCAACATTGTGGCATGGGATAATATACCTCTGCTGTAGTAATGTCTTTTTCATAGCAAAACATCTGCGAGCTGATACTGTGAAATTTCTGGAATTCTGCCACTGAAAGGGTCTGCTCTCAAGTAATTACACCCAGGGTCTGTAATTCAAATTAGGCCTTCTTCTCCCTAGCATCTCTGCCCTAAATACCCTACCTCCATATTTATTTACTCCCCACCTAAGACCAAGGCGGATCTCATACATTAATCCTACTTGGGACATTCCTTCACCCCGTTGGTGGCACCAAGGCCCTTAAGTCTGTCCTTGTCTACAGTCTCACAGAGGTTGTTCTCCTGCCTCTCTGTGCTCTTAACCTTTCTGTGGGCTGTTTTCTAGTTATGTTCACTGGTCCATTGTACACCACTAGTTAACACAGGGATGGCTTTCTCCATTTTTACCTGAGGATGCCTCACACAGTATCTCTACAGCAGGTCTGTGGTGAGCAGTATTTTGCATTGCTAAACAGGAAGCAACAGTGCTAAACAGGAAGCTACAAGCAAGTCCTCACCTGCAAAATGTATTCCCAGGGAGCCAAGGCTCAAGTTAGCTCAGCTCATCAGGAATTCAGTCGGTAAAATGCTGAGCGTGGCCTATTGTGAGGGATAGTAGTTTGTTTGTTTGTTTGTTTTGTTTGTTTGTTTGTTTGTGGAGGCTGTGTGTGTGTGTGTGTGTGTGTGTGTATGTGAGCTCAGTATGGGGGAGGGTACCTAACTTGGACTAGAGGTCAGAAGGCTTCCTAGAAGAGGTGACCCTGACCTGGAGCTCAATGATTGACTTAAAGAGAGAAGGAATGACATTCTCATTGAAAATAGCAGCATCCATATACATTTGGAGCTTTAAAAAATGTTTTGCTTGTTTTTTTTTTTTTTAATATAGGAGTTAGAGGATAGAGTATAAGGTACAGGGTGGTAGAAAGAAGAAGCTTGGAGGGCAGGGCCCTTCACCCACACTGATTTACCCATTCACTGGTACCAAGTTTCTGTATTTTCATGGAGGAACAGGTTATACAGTGGTAGGTTACAGTGATACAACTGTACGGTTGGAAGTGTGGGAAGGAATTGGCGGGCTCTGAACAGGAAGCAGAATGACTTGTGTGACTACAGTAGTGTTACAGGACACTCAGAGGCATTGCATAGCCAACTTGAAGTCTTTATTCCAGTGGCTGGGACCATACCCAAGTGGCCACTTCAGGGGGTGGGGGCTTCATAGATTACGAAGTGTGAAGCAAGCAGCTTTAATAGAAGCTAAAATAAGCTGTTAGCCAGCCTGCACAAACAGGCGGTTAGTTGGAGGAGGTTCCGCACAACGAAGCAATTTTAACAAAGGCTGGGATAAGTTAGCTAGGACGTCCTTAGGACGTCCTGACCTTTGGTTCCTAGAATAGTGTCAAGAAGTTTTCCATGGGATCCTCCATCAAGGAGATCCGATTCTAGTTAAACCTGGAACCTCCTCAGAAAGAATACAAGATGGAGGAACGTCTGCACTGTCTTGCTCTGTGCTAGCAGCATCACAGTTACCCCCTGTAAAACATGAAGAGCTTGGTGTAGTAAGATTAGTATCGCTTGGTGATTTGTTAGAAGTGAGAGGAAAAGAGAACAGGGGAGGAAAGGAAGGTGCCAAGTATGCTTCAACCTCGGAGGAAGAGACATTCACGGAAATAGGGGATGCCGGAAGCACAGGATGTTTGTTTACATGTGGAGATATCCATCAATTACCTTATCTGAGGAGAAAAGTGTCTGATTAACACAGGCCCAGATCCCACAAGAGATGCTTCAGAGCCAGAGATTGGTAGAAACAGATGAGATCATCTAGGGAAGCTGAAGAGATGCTCTGTGTTAACAGGCCCTTTTGCTCTTAAAGAAGACCTGGTTTTGATTCCCAGCATCAACACATGGCTCATGATTGTCTGTAATTCCAGTTCCAGGCCATCCAACTTTATCTTCTACCATGTAAGGCATTAGGCATTGACATACACACAGGCAAACACTCATATACATAAAACAAAAACAAAATGTGTTTAAAAAATAATTTTTAAATATATTTATTTTTATTAATTATAATTTATTCACTTTGTATCCCAGCTGTATCCCCTCCCAATCCCCTCCCTCTTTTTTCTCTTCCCTTGCCCCTCCCCTAGTCCACTGATATGGGAGGTCTTCCTCCCCTTCCATCTGACCCTAGCCTATCAGGTCTCATCAGGACTGGCTGTATTATATTCTTCTGTAGCCTGGCAAGGCTGACCCCCCCCCTCAGGGAGAGGTGGTCAAAGAGCCAGCCACTGAGTTCATGTCAGAGACAGTCCCTGTTCCCCTTACTAGGGTGCCCACCTGGAGACTGAGCTGCCATGGGCTATATCTGTGCAGGGATTCTACATTATCTCCATGAATAGTCTTTGGTTGGAGTATCAGTCTCGGAAAGACCCCTGTGCCCAGATTTTTTGGTTCTGTTGCTCTCCTTGTGGAGCTCCTGTCCCCTCCAGGTCTTTCTATCTCCCCCTTCTTTCATAAGATTCCTTGTGCTCTGCCCAGAGTTTGGAATTTAAGGACAAAAAAGTTAAAGTTCCAACCAAAAAAAAGATGGAAATCCAGGAAAGGCCAACTCATGAGACCTGGAGATTGTCCTAAAGCCGCAGGAGTCTTAGGGAATGTACTTCAGTGACAGAGGGCTCACCTTCTGCCTCCTGGTCTTGCCCTTCACCACCACTGTCTTATGCCAGGGAGATGGGAATTGAGATAAGGACTTCAGCAACAGCCATGGCATTTAGCCAAAGGGGTTTTGACCTTGGAAAACAAAACACTATCTGAGGAGTGATAGAAACTGAAGCCATTAGTGGGTTATAAGAATTGGGGGTGGGGAGAATGCAGAGAAGTTTTCAGAAGTTAAGCTTTGAAAGGAACATGAGAGATGAAAGCAAACTGAAATGCTGGCCTGAAGGAAGTTTGGGAGTTGCTGTGTGTTATTTGGCTGGTGGGTTTGTTTTCACAGTTGACAGATCCTGGAACATGTTTATATAGTGAGATGAAAACAGACCGGGAGAAGCTGAGGACACTGGAAAAAGACTGAAAACAGGAGGGCACTCACTGAGAAGGCAACTGAAGAAGGGCTGATGAAGAATTACCTTGGGAGGGAAAAAGAGACAGTGTTGCTAGGAGACCAGCAGGGAGGGGAATGATGGTTACAGCTTTACAGACAGAGGGCAAATAGACACAGGACTTCTCCCTAAAAATCCCAATTCTCTGACAGAGATTCAGAGAAGCAGCTACGATAAGACCAAAAAAAAAGGGGGAATATTTACAGGAAAGGGGGTTTACGAGACAATGTTAGCTAATCCCAATATATGGATCTGATTCAAACAAAGAGCCGAAAGGTATTCAGGGAAATATGTAAGCAGCCTGTCTGTCTATTGGTAATGGGGGATGCTTATTAACCTTTTGCTCATATGGTTATTACGGTTGACTTTTAAGCATGGTTATCACTCAGGTAGCATATAGCATTTACAGATAAAATAATATACTGTACTGAGTTTACTTTTCAAATGATTGGTGTGAAACAGAAACCATAGATGAAGCAGGACTGAACAAAAGCTAAGAGCTAGACAAGGAAGTTTATAAATCTATTCCCTGTGGTTTTATGTGTCTTTGAATTTCTTTAAAAAAAAAATTAACTCTCTTCCCCTCCAAAAAAAGGTGATGGTAAATGAAAGGGAAAGATGACTAGGTAGAACTAAAAAGCTAGCTATCATCAAAGACAATAAAGTTGTGGTGACAAAGTTGAATTACCTTTTATCTAGCAGCACTCAGAGAGAAGCCCTGATGTGCCAGTACGGAAGTTGCACTGGGGCAAAGGTAAGAATCTGGAAGGCTATGTCAGCCGAGGTGCAAGGGTTAGGATGTAAACTGGAGAAAGCTGCACTTCTGCTCTGTCTGCTCAGAAGTCTCTGGGACAAAATTGTATTTTTGAGAATGGAGTAAAATCCTATCACTGGAAACATAAATCACTCTTTGTTGTTTCATTTATTTGACAAGTATTTGACCATCTGGCCAATGTTATGCCCCATCTACAGAGATGAGGTTTTCATAGACTCAGAACATTATAAGGGACAAAAATTTACATTGAAGAAACAAATTTAGAAAGGCCAGAAAGGGGACTCTAAAATCCAAAGAAACACAGTAAATCACGTTACAAGTAAACATTTTATTAACTATCATCTCAGATATCAAGTGAGTTTAGCACTGGGCAGACACTGGGCCATATATACTGTAGTAGGGCGCCAGACCTTAGCACAACTGACTCCATGATGGAAGTACCATTCAGGCCATATAAAACTCAGCACATAGACAGCATCATCTACCAAAAATTAAAACAAAGACCTAATCCACCAAAGTCTAGGAAGTCTCAAAATGTACTATCCTTGCTTTTTGGTTTCTGTAGTTCCAATTCTGGCTAACTGTTCTTGTTACTTAAGTATGTGGATCCAGGCAGGACATGGTTTTTTGTGCTTAAAAGCTCTAAGAAGGCTCCATGCTACAGTGGGATCCTAAACACTGTGTTTGGGCAGCTAATAAAGGCTTTCTACTGGCTTAAACCCATGTCTGAGCAATCGTCTCCAGTGAATACCCCACAACATGCATGTTGGGTTTTAGACTCTGGATAAGCAGCTGAGATGCATATTTAACATACCACCAAAGTAGACTTGGCCTCCAGACTCTCCCAGATCCCTCAGTCCCTCCCTGTAACATGGCATAGCTAACATACCCAGCCTTCTACCCTGAATTTTCCAGCCCAGGGGCGGGGCTTTCCTGTATAATCCAGACATGTTGGTTCCCTCCCTCTCTCTGCCTTTTCTCTCTCCCTGCTTTCAAAAGCTCTTTCTCTCTTTCTCTTCCTCTGCCTCTTTGTCTCCCTCCCCATGGCGACTGCCTTGGGACTTCCTTGGCCTCATTCCTTGGGACCAGTGAACCTTCCAGACAGCTGTACCCAATAAACCTGACTTTATGCTATAATCTGACTTGAATTAGCTCAGTTTGTTATCAGAGAAAACCTATTAATATACATTGCATAAATGTTCTTGTCACCATCCAGCAGCCCTGAGATTCCTGTAGTATTTAATGATTCCTTTTCACATGTAGAATAATGAAGGAAATTCTCCCTCTGCCATTCAAGGGTCAGCTGGAATACACTGACAAAGATACATTAGTTGAAGAGAAGACACACACATAATACAATTAACCCCTGAACCCCTGGCCCAATAGGACTTAGAAATTTCAATATAATACTTTTCTTTTTATTTCTCTCTCTCTGCCTGTCTGTCTGTCTGTCTTTGCTGTCCTGCAATTGCTTTGTAGACCAGGCTGGCTGCAAACTCACAGCAACCTACCTCTGCCTCCCAGGCTTCTGGGATCACAGGCATGCACCACCATGCCTGGCTTTGATACCACTTCTCTGTTGAGGAAGGAAAGAATAGAAACTGTAGGAAATTTTTTTGAAGAATAGTAAAAAGGTTTGTAGGTGACTTCGGGGAGTTTGAAGGAACACGCTAGAATTAGACTGGGCCTGCACACTAGCAGCATAGTATAAGTCTCTTTGGAATACTGAATGGGACTAAAAATAGAAGACAATTGTGTGTGTCAAAGTCCATCAAGGTGTGTTGACAGACAATCTCTCTTCCTGTGATATTAGTTAATGAGAACTCAGGGAGGGACTAGTCTTAATTGCTTTCTTCCTTAGCGGGTGGGACTTTGAGCAGGCCGGCAGCAGAGAAAGCTTGTGCAATACTTGCTGCTGAATTCCTTCCACTCAAAATGATGGGCAGACAAGGGTGTCCTGTTTGACTCCTCGGTGTGTAAAGAAGCAAGCTCAGAGGTTAACACAGAGACCACACTGCTAGTAAGAAAAGTAGCCAGGGCTGGTTGACCCTGGGTCACCTTTCCCCGACCTCTACTCCACAATGCTTTATGAAACTTTGTAAGGGAAACCAGAGTGTGAACCAGCCTCACCCAGACACACCTGCAAGCTGTGGGCACAGCCATGCCAGCAGAGGCTCTCAGACTTGTGGAGTTAGACACGGAAGTGAGGCCTCTCCATGATTAGTAACAGAACTTCAGTTTTCAGAGGGGAGAAGACGCTGAGGTAGAAAAGGCTCCTGTTACAGACAGAAATTCCTCCCTGGGATCAGTTAGGCCAAGGCTTACCAAAGAGCCAGAATAAAAGGAAAGAAGTCCGGAGTCAAAGTCCTTGAGTAACCATTTCCTTGTGAATGAGAGGCTGGTATGTAAATAAGGACTTTGCATAAGCCAAGACATTCTTTCAAGTCCAGTTTATCTTTCGTGTGAGTCATTTCCTTTCTAAAGCAAGAATTAAAAGAGATCAAGTCCCATAATCATTACACAGCACATACCTTCCTCACAGACCTGCCCAAAGATAGCCAGCAAGCTAGGCTCTTCCTTTGACAAGCAGCGCAGCTTTGCTGTTCTTCAGTAGGAGAACTGAATGGAGATCTACTGGCAGATAGGAGCCACAGATAGATGGGAAGCATCAGGTACAGTTGGCATGACCCATAAAAGAAAGTGAATAGCTGGAACCCCTTGAGGAACTCAGGGCAGGTTATGTCTTCCTAAGGAACTTGAACCCCACTGTCTGGAAAGCAACAAGAACTAGAAACCTTTGGAGAAAGGCAGTTCCCACAGACGAAGAAATACAAAAAGAAACAAGTTTTTCTACAGAGGAGGACTTCACGCAGGAACTTGATCATCAGATTCAACCAAAATACAGTACTATTATGGGATGGTGTGCCCGTGTGTGTGCCCGTGTGTGTGTGTGTGTGTGTGTATGTGTGTGTGTATGTGTATATGTATATGTATATATATACACACACAGTAACCTGTTCTTCCTTCCAATATCTTTTGGATGTTTTGCCTGGTCCCATGACACAAGGTTTGATTCATTTTTCAGGAGTTAAAGATTCAACGTGAAGAGTACATGAGAGAAAAAGAAAGCAAGTGAATAGAAATGGAAACATTCCCATTCCCTTGGGAGGCCCCCTGACCTGACGCATCCATCCTTGCATACTACAGATGAACATATAACTATTGTAGAAGTTTTGGTTTGTGATATGTAAACATGTTTTTCTTTTAATCCCAGGTATGGGATATGGGACTGATTCAGATTGTCCACAGCAGAGAACTATATGCCTTGTGCCTGCTCCCAGAGGAGCTCTTTGCCAGCTGCACATGGTTTAATTCTGTGGACTCTGGAGAGGGAATAAACGCCAGAGCCCAGAGAGGAGAAGAGGGCTCCGAGAAAGGAGGCTGCGGCTGTTGCTTTCCCTCTGCTGCTTCTGGTTGCTGTTGATGCAGTTTGATGAGAAGAAGAAGTTGGAGATGTCATGACTATGAAGATTGGACTTGCCCCAAGGAACCCAATGACCCTAAGCAGCAAGAAGCAGCTGAGGAAAACTACACCCCTTCTCCCCACTAACCTCTCCTACCTGGTGTTGGGATGTTGGAAGGGATTGGGGTGGATAAGGACGGAAGAGGCTTAAGGAAAGCAAATAAAATAGATTTTGAAAGCAGTGCTTACATATGTCCAAGGGATGTGAGTTTGCATAACCAAGAGGGAAAACAGGTTTCCTGCTTGCAGCAAGCAGGGGAACCACCGGAGCTGATTTGCAGATGATCCTCTATTTCCCTTTTGACACATTACCTCATCCCATCTATTGAGACAGGTGCGCACTATATAGCCCAAGCTGTACTTGAACTCAAGATCTCAAGGCTTCAGCC
Source organism: Pachyuromys duprasi (assembly GCA_028658305.1). Classification (NCBI taxonomy): domain Eukaryota; kingdom Metazoa; phylum Chordata; class Mammalia; order Rodentia; family Muridae; genus Pachyuromys; species Pachyuromys duprasi. The sequence goes on from CM053766.1 coordinate 61,105,484, forward strand.
TCCTAAAAACTGGAAGTGTCACTGTGTGTCACTACATCCAGCTTACAATTTCGTTTTGAACAAAGAACACAGGAGCTTTCATTGGGGAAATGCTTACTAATATACAGAAGACTCGATATCACATTTGAAGTAGGCAAGTTCCTGAGCAAATTTAGGGTCATAATATAGAAAATAATATATAAAATTAATACCAGCCCCCAAAAGATGGCTGGTATCAACAACCCTGGACCAAGATTTCAGCATTATAACAAGAAAAGTTTTCTTCTATAGGTTGGCTAAAAAACTGAGGGAGAGGTGGTAGTCTTTTAAACCTGGCAGTCTTAAAACAAAGAGCCTTTATTGAAATTTTTTAAATAATAATAATTTAGGGCTGGAGATGTGCCTTAGTTGAGAGAGTCTTTCACTAATATGCACAAAGCCCTGGTTTGAGCAACAAAACCACATAAAACCTTGTTTGCACATGCCTGTAATCTACAGTACTCGGCGTATAAAAACAGTTCAAGGTCATCCCCACCTACCTAAGGAGATTAAGGCCAGCCAAAGATCCTGTCTCCACAATAAAAAGGGAAAGGAAAAAGCAAAGAAAGATAGAGGAAGAGACTCAGAAGTTCGCTGCCAGTCTTTTAAAGGGCGGGTAGCTTTCCTCCTTTGCATATAGAGCTTGTCCCTAAAGGTCCCTGCCTTGCCTCCAGCCCCCAGCAATGTCTTGCTTACAGCAACAAGCAAAATTGGTGCTTTACTTGTCCTCCTGGAGCTCTGGTTCAGTGGAAGAGACCAGCAAGGTGACCAGGAATCCCAGCAAAGGGCTAGTACTGAAATTAGAGAGTGGGATTCAGGAACAGGTTGTTATTCAAAACTGAGAAGAGGATCAAGGGTTGGTCCCTGGGAGGAACTGATGTCCAAGTTCAATACCACAGACTGGGACCAAAAGGTGACAAAGAAGGAAAAGAGATTGCTTTGACTCAGAGAGGAAGCAAACATTTTTCCTTCTCATAAAAGGAATAAAACCCACAACTTCGAAGAATAGGATCCTTTTCTCGTTTCTTATACTATATAAACCCTCTCCAAATGTCATGAGGACATATACTCACTTCACTTTTCAGGTAATTTACAGCAGACAGCATTTTGTGATGAAGTTGTAAGTATTAGTTAGGAAGAACCCTCCCCCATTCCTAAAGGCCCTCTTCACCCATTCACAATGTTGTAAGTGTACTGTGCAGACTCCATGTGTGGTTATCACATGCAGAATACACCAACCTAAATGCACAGGAACAACTGAAAGAAATATAAAAATGAGCCCATGAACACACACACACACACACACACACACACTGGGTTATTGAGAGTGAAAGCCATGCGTATTAAAGGTTAGAATTATACCAGGAATTTTTTTCTTTAATTCTCTATGCACTGTGCTGGATGGTCTTATGTCAACTTGACACACAAACTAGAGTTATCTGAAAGGAGGGAAACTTAATTAAGAGACTGCTTCCATGAGGTCCAGCTGTATGGTATTTTCTTAATTAGTGATTGATGGGGGCGGCAGTGCTTTTTGGGTGGTGCCAGTCCTGAGTTGGAGGATTCTGGCTTCTATAAGAAGGCAGGCTGAACAAGCCATGAGGACCAAGCCAGTAGGCAGCACCCCTCCATGGCCTCTGCATTCAGCTCCTTCGTCTAGGTTCCTGCCCTGCTTGCAAGTTCCTGTCCTGGCTTCCTTCAATGATGAACAGTAATACGGAAGTGTAAGCCAAATAGACCTTTTCTCTCCAACTTGCTTTTTTAGCCATATTTTCAAAGCAATAGAAACTCTAAAACAGCACTCTAGGTCAGTTAATCCAAGATGTAAAGTTCCACATGATGAGATCCAGCTGACCAGCCCTCTGCAGAGATCCTGGAGGCCGTGAGCAGGTGTCTCTAGGTAATGGAAGCACCTAGCCTTTCAAGTGAGTTTTTACGGCCCCCTTTTCTTCATTTATTCAGCTACAAAGACATATTGCTACTATAATTTTTTCCAACTGACAGTTGTAATTAATACCCACCAATCTTCTTGTTCTAAGAGCAGTCCCCATGTCCTGAACAGATCAAAGCTGCATGAAGGATTATGTAAACACTGCTTGTTTAAAAGGAGCCAGCCTCTCCGATAACATTGAACAACACCCTAGCATCCAGATAAGCAGCTGTGAAAGCCGGCAGAGAGCTTGGACAATCATCCATTATCAATTAGATTGTATGGCCTATAAGCTCTGAAGACCAGGAGAGTACTGAAGCCTGGGGTAGCTGTGCTTCTGGAAACTGGCTTCTATGACTCACACTCACATTTGTCTTTTATTTGAAGGTATTTTATTAAAAGCAAAGGTTTTTTTTTTTTATGTCATTGGTAGTCTAAAGAGAAACAACAAAAATATATATCTTTAAGGGGCTTCTGACAAACACTTTGGTGGGGAGGGCTGGAGAGATGGCTCAACGTTTAAGAGCAGTGGCTGCTCTTTCAGAGGACCCTAGTTAAATTCCAGCAGCTATATGGAAGCTCACAACTGCTCGTAGGTCTAGTTCCAGGGGATCCAACACCTGCATCTGGCCTTCAAGGGTACCAGGCACGTATGTGATGCATAGACACATATGCAAGCAAACCATTCATATACATAAAATAAAATATATTTTTAATTACAAATATATATATAGTTTGGTGGGGCTGGTGACATGGGAAATCAGGTATAGATGCCTGCTGGCAAGCCAGAACACCTGAATAGGAGCCCCAGGACCCACATGATGTAAGGAAAGAACCAACTTCCAGAAGTTGTCCTCCCATCTCTTTACTTGAGCCACGAAACCTGCATGCACACACACGTAGTTTTTAAAGAGAGTTTTGTAAATCTGAGCTTCCACATTTGGCTATTTTAAATTGCTACAAATTATAGTTCAGGGGACTATAAATATCATACAATATGAGAAACACTAACAATAAGAATCCCAGTCACTTCCACACTGATCAATGGAATTGTGTTTAAAATCTGACCTTAATTCTATCTCACTTCTTTTTTTTTCTTTTTTTTTTATTTGTTCAAGACAGGCTTTCTCTGTGTTGCTTTGGCTATCCTGGAACTCATTCTGAAGACCAGGCTGGCCTCTGCCTCCCAAGTGCTGGGATTCCAGGCGTGTGACATCTTTGCTGGCTGCCAACAGACTATTCTTTAAGAAAGTCTAACATTCGGGTAGGTTTTCCCCAGCCATCACGGTGTTTTTATTTTTATTTTTTTATTTTTTTGGAGAAAGGGTTTCTCTGTGTAGCCTTGGCTGTCCTGAAATTAATTCTGTAAATCAGGCTGTCCTTGAACTCACAGAGTTCCACCTGCCTCTGCCTCCCTTAGTGCTGGAGTTAATGGTATGCACGAGCAGTGCCCAGCTGATCTTTGAATTTTCTTTAAATAGATTTATTTTATGTTGTGTGGGTGTGAGTTTGTCCACTCTCAAACATACCCACATGCCATGTATGTGGATACCTGCAGAGTCTGGAAGAAGGTGTGTCAGAAACCCTGGATCTGAAGTTACAGTAAGTTGTGATCCATCTAACCAGAGTCGGGGATTGAACTTGGGTCCTCTAGAAGAGCAGGAAGTACCTTGACTGCTGAGCTGTCTCTCCAAGCCCAACCTTGGGTTTTTAATTGTTTTCATTAGCATTGATGTGTGTGAATGATGTCGGGGATTGGTATGTAATGATGGCACTTGTATAGACATCAAAGGACGACTTTGTAGAGACACTTCTCTCCTTCTATCATTGTCATTTCTAGGTACCATACTGACATCACAAGCTTGCATGGCATCATGCTGGCCTGACCTTCGATTTTAAATATATTAACTTAGAATTTTAAGAAAAAAATATAATTTTTTTCTACTATACACAGGTCAATGTTCTATCTTAGAAACAGGCTGCTAATGGAATCACTACAGCTAGGGAGAGAGTTTTCAGAGGAAGACAATGCTACATTTGTGGATGGGCAGGTGTAGAGAACAGGAAGTGATGAGTACCACCTTCAAAAGCAAAACCCACTTCTTTCATCATTGTCTACTTTCCTACAAACAAAAAAAGAGCAACTCCTGCTGACAGCCCCTGAAGGCATAAGTAATTTATAAGACAGTTTTCTAAATAGATTAAATATATCTATGTTTATAAAGATTACTTACATTGTTACTCTGATTTTAAAAACTCTGGTTTGAAATATAGAAACACTGAGATCATCATTTGGAGGTCTTCTGTCATAATTTTTATTTGCAGCTTCAAGCTAGGAATAATATAAGAATAACAAGTGCGTGATGCTTGGATTGTAAGTCACAAGGCCCTGGGTTAAAGCCCAGCACCACAGAGAGAGAAAGAGAGGCAGAAAGAGAGAGAGAGAGGAGAGGCAGGTATAACAGACATGAGAGATATAACACACACACATGCATGAATGTGTGCACTTACATACCACATAAACATAAATCTATTTAAATTTTTTAAAGATCAAGAAAGAGAACAGGTAGAAAAATGGAGATGGGGAGAGAGAGAGAAGGAAGGGAGAGAGTTTGGGAGGAAGGGAGGACAATGACTATCCATCCCTTTGGTAGGTGGTACCCCTCACCTATCTGGGTAGGGGAGACTGCAACAGAATGGTCATGGTCCTAAACAGGTGTCTTTTGCACTTACAGATCTCATGCCTGTTCTTGTTGGGGATTGTGATTTTGCTTTTGAATAGGCAATTGAGGCTATTTGAATTCATGCCTCTGTCCAAAATTTTCAAGATAACAACTGCATCATACCAAAAAGCAGTGGAACTGCAGTATCTCATCATTTCAGGACAAGAGGTCATATTTGTTCAGACAATAAACAACTCCAGATTGAATTCATCTATTTCTAATCCAGAGGTTTATTATTGTTGTTGTTGTTGTTGCTATTGTCATTGTTAATTGTTATTTGACAGATGATTTTCTTTCAAACCAATTCAGTTTTTTCCCTTCAAATTGTCTATATGAGCAGAAAAAAACTTTTAACACAAAACCAGAAAAAAAATTATGTACACATTTTCTATTATTGACAGTTATTGATTTTCTTATTTGCATAAAAATCCTTGATTGTTGTGAAGAAATCTCCCCTTGGAGAAATTTTCCTTAAGAAAAATGACACACTGGGGTTAGGGTTATATTTAGGTTTAGATCCAGATCTTTAATTTCCCAATTTAAAACTTATTCTGCTAGCTAGGTGGTAGTAGCACAAATCTTTAGTCCCAGCCCTTGGAAAGGGGAAGCAGGCAGATCTCTGTGAGTTCAAGGCCAGCCTGATCTACAGCGCAACAGCCAGAACTGTTACACAGAGAACGCCTGTCTTGAACAAGTCAAAATTAACTAACTAACTAATTAATTAATTTTTGTAATGAGATTTAGTGTTATACATCAGAGGAGTGGTCAGCGACCACTGACTAGTGGCTGAGTCTGGGACAGTAGCCCCCAAGCTTCAGTTAGTATCTTCTCATGGCTGACTTGAAACAATGTGTCTCCACCAATGTTTCTGGCAAAGCCATCTAGTTCTCTTCTCTCCACCGTTACTAATCACACCAATTGTTTTCCTGTTTGTACAAGACACACCACACTCTGCCATTCACATACCCAGTGGGCCTCACCTGAGCAAAGAATGTTCTTTTCTGCTCATATAAGGACTTACTTATTGTTCCCTTTCAACAAGCACCCCTTCTTCACAACTATTCCCTTCTTACTGGAAAGCCAGTTCTCTCAACCAATAACTCTACCTGCAACCCACTCCCACAGTTGTCCCCAAGGCTGCCACAAACGCCCTTCTGCACACATTCTGCTGACACAACACAAAGAAAATAAATATAATTTTTTTAAAACTAAAAATAAGTAAATAATGTCCTGGTTTTTCTCTCTTGGATCATATAAAATTGTTCACCTTCTAAAAAGAAAACCTACGTCGGTAAGAACAAAGAAGTGGTTTGGGGCTGGCGACTGGGGGGATGTGCTGGGTTTCAGTGTTCTGATGCCAGGCACCGCCTGCAGTACATACTCAACCCACACAAGAATGAGTCCTTAAGGACCAAACAGAAAAAATAAAATAAAATAAGCCTAGCATGTAAATGTCTCATTAGTCTGCTCTGGGATTGCTGCCCAACCCAGATTGGGTTCCCAGTGACCTCTTTTCAGGCTTGAGGCCAGAACTTATTTTTGTCAGTTGATTCAGTTCCCACAAACCCCGAGGTACTGTGAAGGCTGCAGGTTGAACAGAGTGGTGTCTCACGGAGGTATAATCGGAGTATCCAGAAGGAGAGAGAAAGACAAAGACACTTAATGAGGTGCAGAGCCGTCTCCCTCTGTAAGAACAATCCAAGTTTGATCAACCCCAGCTAAATTCCCACACCAGCTTGAGATAATTAGCCAGCCTCCAAGGGAAAACCTCCAGCATCGAAAACCACAGGGGGGCAGAGGGTGCAGACAGAGAAGGCCATTTACTGACCACTGATGTGTCCCTGACCGGAAGATACCAGTTGTTAGCTGACTTTTCCTTTAGGAAATTCCATGAGGAATAACGGAAGAGGAGAAGCAGCCTTGCTTTAACTGACTAGACAAAGCCAGACAATCCACAAAACTTATGGAGCCAATGATAGTGACAGATTCATTATGTTATTTGAATGAAGCTGTACCTTGTACACAGCCTTTGCACATGCCTCCCATTTCAGCCTCACTGGTAAGGACAGAATTTTACATCAAAATGAGTTGGCATTCTTGAGCATGAATAACAGTGTTCCCCCAGTGGCCTAGAGGCAGATACCTCATAGATAGCTATAGTTCATGAGGGACTTCCTCAGTCTCCAAACTTTGTCAGACTTGGGGTGAACATCAAAGGCCGGGCTTCTGATTGCATCCATGGTTACCCCATTCTCCAGGGAAAGACTGATGGAATGTATTGGCTACTCTTCCCATGGCTATGACAGAATGCCTAACAAAGGTGACGTAAGGAAGGAAGGGTTTGTTTGGGCTCAGAGTCCTGAGAGCACAGTCCATCATGGTGGGCCAAGCATGGTGTCAGGTAGGAAGCAGGAAGGTTTATGCCTGTTTATGCCCTTTAGTGAATGGGAGATTCCAACTCTCTCAACCTGAGTCTTGCCTTCCAGTTAAACCCTTATACACTTATAGATATGCCTAAAGGTGTCTTTCTACAGTGATTCTACATCCATTCAAACTGACAGTCAAGATTAGCCCTTATGCTGGGCTGGGCAGCCAGCCATCATGAGTGTCTTAGTTAGGGTTACTATTGCTGTGATGAAACACCATGACCAAAGCAAGTTGAGGAGCAAAGAGTTTATTTGGCATATGCTTTCATAATGCTGTTCATCACTGGAAGAAATCAGGGCAAGAACTTAAACAGGGCAGGAACCTGGAGGCAGGGGCTGATGCAGAGACCATGGAGGGGTGCTGCTTACTGGCTTGCACCTCATGGCTTCCTCAGCCTGCTTTCTTATAGAAGCCAGAACACCCCTGCCCAGGAGTGGCACCACCCAAAAAGGGCTGGGCCGTCCCTCACCAATCACTAGTTAAGACAATGTCCCGAAAGTTTACCCACAGCCTAATCCTATGAA
>CM053766.1:61113205-61136075 GCA_028658305.1 Pachyuromys duprasi
ACAACAGAACACCCAAAGTCACGGGTGATTTTATTTTTTTTAAAAAAGAGAGGTACAGTGTCTTTTAACATAAGCTAACAGTACTGTCCCTTGACCCCAAGAAGCTGAGGATATTGGAGAAATGTGATGTAAGCAATGAGGTTATTGCTACCTTTAACTGTATCCCATTCCTAACTGAAGCAGTGGTATCCACCCAAAAGGGCTCATTAAGGGAACCACACACTAGGTTCCATCCTGGGCCCCCAACATAAGCGAACCGGACAAAAATGGCAAACATTTTCTTCTGTCAACTGTATAAACCTGGCTTGCTTGAGAAAAATCTAAAAATGGAGATAGAGTGAAATCACCTGAATTTGAACCAGAAAAACATGTTTACATTCTTGACATCAGCTCCAAATTCTGGCAGTCAGACAAAAGCCAGCATTTCTCAGAAAGCTGGTTCCCCTCTACCAAAGGAGCCATTTCTTTATCACCGGGAAAAGGGGGAAATTGCTATCTGCAGTGCTCTTTAGCATACCAAAGCTCTGCGCTCCCTTAGGCTCACAAGTACCTGTTATTCATTTCAGAGTCCCTGCTGGCCTACTGGTTCTTCTCTGGCCCCTAGCCTGAACTTCTCAGCCTGCAAGCTTCCCTCTCCCCAGCTTCAAATTCCCTTATAACCCTGCGGTGTTGGCTATGTGCTCTCTCTTGAATCCCTCTCTCTTTCTATTCCCCTCGCACTCCCCTGGTCCCCTCTTCCTCTTCTGGTGGTCATGTCCAATCTGCTGGCCATGTTCAGTCTACCACTTTCTCGCCTTGCTCTGGACTCTTTCAAGGTGCTTCTGGCTGTTCTCTCTCTCATATCTGTGGTAAAAAACCCTCCCCTCATCTATCTATACCTTGGAGCATTCATATCATCAGTTTATATAGTTAACTTACACTGTATAGTTTCCTTTTCAATATATACAAATGAACTGTTTTCCACCACTACAATAGCTGAGGCTGTTTGTTAACAAACATGTCTAGTTGGTTGGTTTTCAGTATTTTTGAAAATGGAGTCTCACATTGTGGTCTAAGATAGCCTAGAACTTACGGTGCAGGCCAAGCTGAACTCTCACTAATCCTTCTACTTCAGCTCAGAGACCTGGGATGACAGGTACAAGTCTCCACACCAAGCATTTTATTAAAGAATGTTTGCTTAGTTCTCTGTTTTGGAGGCTGACTGTCTAACCAACATAGCGCTCACTCGGGAGAGACTCACAACAAATGACATCATGGTGGGACTGAAATAAATCAAAGGGATGTCAGGCCCATTGGTGTGCACAGGATGTCCACACTAGGAAGCTGAGGCAGGAGAACAGTGCCACGAGTATGAGAATAGTCAAAGCTATAAAATGAGGCCCTGCCAGAACAAAACAAAAAACAGGAAAAGGCTGGTAGAGAGCAAATAGTCCTTGATTTAGTCCTGAGCACTGCATAAATTGGGCATGGTGGCAAAGACCTGACATCCCAGCACACAGGAGGTAGAGGTGGGAATTATCAGAAGTTCAAGTTCTTGGCTCCATAGTGAGTAGGAGGCCAGCCTGGCCTACATGAGACCTTTTCTCGATATTGAAGAGATAGAGATCACACAGTGAAGCGGAGACTGTTCACTCTGTAACAACTCATTCTCAGTGGAAATAACCGGAGTCCCGTGGGAACTCATTTCTTCCTAAGGCAATGGCTCCATCACTTAAATGTCCCCTATCTCGTAGCATCACTAAAGACCAAATTTCCGCACATGAACTCAGGGGACAGCCACATATAAACCATTATCTTCTCCTACTGTTGTCGCTTCAGCCAGTCGCAGTCAGGCTAAAGGGTTAATTTCCTAAGTCCAAAGGGATAGGAGCTTGTGTTCATTTCTAACTAGTGAACTAGACTGGGGATGGGGGCAGGGATTAAATGTACTTTAAAGCCCCAAAGCCCCGTCTGCCCTACGGGTTGCAAGGCAGGCTAGAGAAAATGGCTCCATGGCTCCTAGCGACTGGAAGACTACAAGTACCCAATGTTCTGGTGGGACCTGTTTATAGCCCAAGGTGAACCGGCTCGGGCAAGGGAGGGACATTTCCTCAGCGGCTGTTAACAGTGCACAGCCTAGCATGCTTGCCCACTGCACAGGGTTACTTGAGAGGGAGGCCAAAGCAAGGCTAGGTGTGGTTTGAGTTCCTGCAGAGAGCAGCAGGGCAGGTGTGAGGACGTGCAGTTCCTGCCCAGGGAACTTATCATTTCTTCAAGAGCTTGGTTACTTAAAGCCAGTGAGATGCTCACTCGTCCACCTTGGCAATGGCGTGACACCTTGGCTCCAAGTCGTCAGATCACTTAGGAGGAGTCTGGCGCCAAGAAAAGCAAGTGTCCCCCAGAAGCAAAGTTTAGACCCTCCTCAAATGAGAATTTTCTTAGGAACCAAGTTGCAGAATAACTTCTACCAGCAGTCTTTCATCCACTGCTTTTTTCTTTTCTGTTCTGTTCTTTTTTTTTTTTTTAACACTGGGGGGGGGGAAGCGATTACCTGTTTACCTGCTCTAACAGGCCTGCAGTGAACCGCCTGGTTTCTAAATGTTTGTACACCTGCTTTCTCATGGCCCTAGGGTAAACATCCAAGGTGAATTTCAACTCAAAGGATAGATACATTTTTTTATGGCTTTTGAAAGCAAATTGCTCCCTCAAGGAAGGAGCTATTTTTGTTCCCACTAGTCTTATGTGCAAGTATTTATTTCCCTATAATTGTCTCTTTGTTGAGTACTGCCATAAAACAAAATTGTTAATATAATGGATGAATAAATAAGTTACCTCTTTCTATGTATTTCTTTATTGCCACTGGGGTATAGAGAGCCCCCCCCCCAAAGTCTGTGCCATATACTCTTTATGTGAATTGGTTGTTCATATAGTTTGGAAGTATCCTGCATACAGCAATTAACATTCCACATGTACATATTTTGCAAAGAATGAGGGTTTTTTTTTAATATTAAGTGTATGTGTGTGTGTGTATATATACGTGTGTGTGAGCTGAGTCTGTGTCTATATGAGGATATGTGCACTTGTGTGCAGGCACCCTTTGAGCCGGAAAAGGGCATCAGATACCCGGGAGCTACAGGTAGTTATGAGCCACTTAATGTGTGTGCTGGGAACAAAATTCAGGCCGTCTGCAAACAAAGCGCATGTTCTTAGCCTCTCTCTCCAAGCCCAATGAGCTTTTACAGCTGATACACCTGGTAGTTTTTATATTCTTTGCTCTGTAAATCATACATACGGCATTCCTTTCTTCCCTGTTGGTTGCACTTACCATTTTCCTAATCACATTTCTAAAAGACTAGATTATTTTGAAAGGTGACCCATTAGGCAAGGCAGTCACAGGGTTTTAGCCACAAACCCACCTTACCGCCTCACGCACACCGAACGCTGAGACTCAAGCCTGGAGTCTCACACTTTCTAGGCAACTGCTCTACCACAGAGCCACACGGCCAAACCCTCTTTTTTATTCTTTAGACTGTGCTTAAAACAAACAAACAAACAAACAAACATAATTTTGGGATCCAATGTACTTGTACAGAGATATATGTGTATACTTATTTAATAAACATTCATATGTCTATAACAGAAATATTTGTTTTATAAAACAGTACTATCCTAAATATCTGCCTTTCATGAAGATATGTTCTTCTTAGGCTAGTTGATAACAATTTAATCGAGTCCATAAATCATTTAAAAGACCCAGCCCACAGTTGAAGAATCAACACAATAGTTAAATCAAAAGCGCTAAAGTTCCAGAAAAGAAACAGTAGTACATACCTTTCCCTGGAAGCCTCTGGGACATGGTTAACCAAGATGCAGAGGTAGGGGCTAGAGAGCTGGCTCAGTGGTTAAGCGTACTGGCTGCTCTTCCAGAGGACATAGGTTCAATTCCCAGCACCTACATCTCAGTTCACAAGAGTCTGTTAGTCCAGTTCCAGGGGATGTGGCACCTTCATACAGGTCATATATACAAGCAAAACCCAATGCAGGTAAAAATAAATTTTAAAAATTCCTTAAAGAAATCAAGACTAATTGGTGTTATGGTCATAGCATTTTTGAGTGCTTACCCAGTGTTTGCTAACCATTGATGTAAGTGTCTTTTTTCACTTAGTACTCACGACTGTTCTATAAGGTAGGAGTATATTGCTATTCTCATTTGACAGATAAGTGAGCAGCGGGGCGCTAAGAATTCTCCACACTGGGGGGCTGCAAATACTGCTTCGTTAGCGAAAGCACTTGCCTTGTGGGCACAGAGTTGCGAGTTTGATCTTCAGAGCCTCCATGGTGGGCACCTGCTTTTGTTCTCAATACTGGGAAGGCAGACTTTCGCAGATGTCTGGGGCTGGCTGGCTGCCTAGTCAGTCTAGCCTACTAGGCCAACCCCAGGCCAATGAAAGATCCTATCTAAAGAAAAACGAAAAGGTGAGAGAAGCCTGAGGAACCACACACAAGACTGAACCCTGGCAATCTGAATACACGTGGACACACACCAAGAAGTAAAAATAAAACTGAACAGAAGAGGACAGCAGGGAATGACTGGTACTCCGGACGAAGGTCATGCTCTGCCTGTGAGTGCAGGCACACTGGCCTGCTGCCCTGCACTTCAAAGAGTCCAGGCCCTTCAAGCAGAATCTCTCAGAACTTGGGTTTCCCTGGCCACTCACTTCAAACCTCTTTTTCTCTTCTTTGATGCTTTATTATCTCTGGGGAAGTCGGCCACTCGGCTTGCTCTAGCAGAAGTGAATGATGGCTTGGTTCTTCATAGCGAAAGGGCCCCATCAAAGAGGCAGGAAGTCCCTCTCATGCAACTCTTTAAAATAACTCCCCCGGCAACCCATTTAATTACATCGTAACCAGGAAGTCCTCTTTGAGATCTAATCTACATCCATACTGCAGCAACATATAAATAAACTAAATTCCCACCCCATAACCAGAATACTGGACGCCCAAGGACAGGGTAAAACAGTAATTGAGTGCATACCAAACCCAGCCAAGAGAACTGGCCAATTTGCACGTGAACCATTTTAATCCTCAGATAAAAGGTGCCACATGTTAGAAAGCCTCTCTGCTTTCTTTTTATTTTAAACAAATTAGTCCCATAATTAAACTCCTACAAAGAGTAGTTGCAAATCCTCAATAATTCTTATTCAGAGAAAAAAAAAAGCCTCAGTCTCTTACTTCTTTTGTTGTTGGAAAGAGAAGCACACTGCTCTTTCTCTAAAGACATGAGGCACTGAACTTCCTGCTGAGGGAAATTAGGAACAATACTGAGCCAAATTCTCTGAATTCAAATTCTCTGCACAGGTGAAAACTCTCCCTCCACCCCAAGTTCCAGGTGTCAGTTGGAGGTGGGAGGGTTAGGATTTTGTGGTTGCCTATTAACTCTCTGACCTCCCCTAGAGAGCCAGGTGACAGCTGCAGTGTGGTTTCTTTGAAGTGTGGCATTCTGGGGCGGCGCTTCAGAGAGCTCAGGCCTCTGAGGCAGGTATGTTTGCTGGACACACCTGGTGCTTGCCAACCACACAGCAGCAGATGGAGGGCAGGAAACACCTAAGCCAGTGGCTCTCAGCCTTCCGCTTGCTACGACCCTTCAACAGAGTTCCTCAGGTTGGGGTGACCGCCCAAACGTAACAGTATTTCACTGCTCCTTCATACTCCTGTTGTGAGTAGCAATGTAAATATTTTGGGAGACAAAGTTTTGCCAAAGGGGTTCAGAACTTCCAGCCTATGTTAAGGGGCTCTTCAGTAGAGTATGGCCAACTGCCATCACTTCAAGGGGATAGGGTGAGCTCAGAGATGAATTAAGTGTGTCGAAATATGTTCTTTTTAGCCGGGAGCAGTGGCACGTGCCTGTAATCCCAGCCAGCACCCAGGAAGGAAGAGGCAGGCAGATTTCTGTGAGTTCGAAGCCAGCCTGGAGAGTCCAGGACAGCCAAGGCTATACAAAGAAACCCTGTCTCAGGATCCTTTACTAAGGATCTTCACTGCATTGAAGGGGAGGGGATTAGCGCTATGACTGGCAAGTGACCTGTGTGAAAAATCAAATCTCATTCACATGAGAAAGAGGCATGAGCCAGCTGTTAACACAGTTAAAAGTAACATGTGAGCAGAAAACTAGGGATGTATGTCCCGTGTAAATGGAAATGTGAGCTACCATCGAAATGGGATACTAAGCAACCCCAGAGATCACACAGAGGTCAGAATGCAGAGAAGCCTGGCCTCCATCCAAGTTGGCTAGGCAGCACTCAGGCCATACCTTCTGCTGACGACATGGCCAAGCAGCCATAAATACCTTTTGGAGGGTCTGCTGAGTAAGGAGTATTGTATTACTCAGTCTTTACAGTATCTGTGTGTGTGTCAGGAAGTAAAGAAAACACCATGGTCCTTGAGAATTTATGGTGTGATAGAGACAGCTGCAACCCTCTTCACCCAGCATCTGCCTCTGGAAAAAAAAAAAAAAAAAAAAAGACATTCTCAAAAATAAAAGACATCCCCTGAGCTGGGCCCGGTGGCACACAGCTGTAATCCCAGCACTCGAGGAGGTAGAGGCAGGTGAAACTCTATTAGTTCGAGGCCAGCCTGGTCTACAAAGCAAGTCCAGGACAGCCAAGGCTACAAAGAGAAAACTTGTCTCAAGAAACAAAAGAACAAAAAACAAAAACAACCAAAAAAAAAAGTATTAAAAAACATCCTTTGGTCTGAATTGGAGACTGCTAACTATGAGACAATGAGCAAACAGATGTTATGTCTCTGCCTCAGTTCCACCCTCCAAAAGGAGTTATGTGGATTAAGTAAGTGAATGCATGCACAGTGACTGGGCTAGTGTCCAGCACTTAGCAACAGCTCAACAAATATTAGCTAACACTCTGGCTGCCTACTGCACGGAAGAAGGTCACAGGGTGAGATTTGGCCTGCAAAAACCACAGTCCCACCCAGCCCCATGGACCACACTGACTGCCGATGAACTGTATCTGCATTCTTAACTCATTTGTTTCTGGAGGAAGAAAGGTCCTTCGCCAGATGTTTGTGGTCTGGGGAGAGTGCTCATGCAGAATGGAGCCAGAGTCTCTGCTGTTTCTTTTTCCATAGCATCCGGAGCAGAAGACAGTGCAACAGAGCTCACCCGGCTAAAGCTCAGCGGTAAGCAGGAAAGTCCTCATCTTAATTTACCGTTTCCTCCCAACAGCCTGCATGCTGTTCCGGATTGCTCAGCTCCTAAGCTTCCCGCAAGGATTAACTGAGATGCCGAATGTTGACACCTGAGTGAGTATGGCACCTGGCACACAGGGAGGGCACCAACATGGGGCTCTTACTGTGTTCCGAGGGAACCATTGTCTGGAACAGCACAGGGCCATTTTCCCTGGACACGCCCATTCCTATTACTGTGCTAGCTCTTCTGCACAATACAAGATAACTGTAGTGTGCAGCCTTCAACTCCACATACATTTCACAGTATTAGAAAGAGCATAGAGAATGGCCTGGGTTTTGACATTGACTTTGCCACTTACTATGTTACTTAATCTCTGTAAGTCTCAGTGTTCTCTAGAAAGAAGGAAGGGGGTCTGGAGAGATGGCCCAGCGGTTAAGAGCCTCGCTGTTCTTCCAGAGGACCCTAGTCCAATTCTCAGCACCCACATAGCAGCTCCACAACCTCAATTTTTCAATCCTCAACACCCATGTGACAGCTCACAACTGTCTGTAACTCCAGCTCCAAGTGATTTGACACCATCACACAGACATGCATACAAGCAAGGTACCAATGCACATAAAATAAAAATTTACCTTTGAAAATTACATACATGAATATAGTGCATCCTATATATGGTGACCCCCACCCTCCCCTCCCACTCCCTCCATACTCCTAACCCATCTCACTGAGTGCAATTAGTGCTGCCTACAAGCATCCTCTTCTTATGGAGGCAGGTATATGTGGTATAAATGTACCTGAGACCCCCCCCCCCAAAAGGCCAAACTCCAAATTGACAGTTTTGCTCAGACTCTATCCCAGTCATGTCTACTGTCTTGGACAAGACTAAGGCAGGAACAGTCTCTCATATGATCTTCATCCCCGCCCATGATTCTCTAACACAGTTCTATGTTGCTCCACCATTCTTGATGGATGCCCCAAGGAACAACATGAAACACTTTAATCACCTCTTCTCTCATAGCAGCAACTCTGAATAATACTACACCACACCTCCACGCCTTTAGGGAGCACTGTGCTAAGGGTACAGGTATGTTCTATCATTTTATTTCTACCAATAACTTTATAAAATATTGGAAATAAGAAAACAGAGTCTCAGGGAGGATGGATCACCAGCCTGAAGACATGGAAGTAAAATAAGAAGCTCTGAAATTGTGAAAAGATTCATTCATTCACACAACATATTTATTCATTCATCATTGTCAAGTATATTCTCAGTGTCAGAAACAGCTGGATCTTCATTGTCAGCAAACAAGCTGGAAGTGGTTCCTGTTTCCATCCACCTGCACATCCTGTTTCATAATTACTACTCCCAAATGAGAGACAAAATAGTTGTCCAGTGTGGTACAGCAACCTGACTCACCTGGACACTATGGCCTCATGGCCCTTGGCATCCCTTTGTGCAAGCAAACAAAAACCTTACACATATCCACCCCACGCTCTAACCAAACTGAAGAAGCACCTACCTTGGAAATATACTTTATTCTGTGAGTTCGAGGCCAGCCTGGCCTACACAGCAGTGAATTCCAGCACAGCCAGCCAGGGCTATGTAGAGAGACCCTCAAAAACAAACAAAAAAATAAAATAAAATAAAATAAAGGACCTGTTTATTCAATCTCTGCTCAATTTGAATTTGGCACTAACAAAGGAACCAGTGTCTATCAGACAGCTAATCACATCCCCTCCTAAAGGTCAGTGTTTTAGAAGCCAGCAGCTGTGTGCTTAGCAGATGCCCTGTTCACTGCCCCTCCGCCTAGCTTTGCCTCATCTCTGGGCTCCTATAGCTGTCTCACATACACACATCTGACCAGATGGGCAGGGTCCTATTTAGTATCTTAGGGTGATTTTAGAAACCCTGAGAGATGAACCACACCATCTCCTTCCCAGAACTTCTGCACTGCACATCCTCAGGGCACAGAGAAGAGGGTACAAAGTACCCATGGCATAGAAGCCTATCTCTCTTTCCCAAAGGACACTTTCAGATCCTCACATGTCCCACGTGTCCACAGGTGCACCAAGCCTTCCTTCTGTACCAGGTGAGAATGTTTCAAATGCAGATAGTCTTACTAAAGAATACACTAAGAGTCAAATCTTTGCCTGGTTGCACTCAGAGGTAGAAGTATGAGGAAAAGACTCAACATGGCAGGCCAGACACACAAAGAATGTGGAGGAAGGGCTGGGAACATCAGGGAAAAACACTGTCCATTGCTGCTAAGTAGATAAAATACAGATACAGCTTTCAAAATGCTTAAATAAATGCCTTGTCCAAAAACAATGTAAATTAAAACCCAAATGCCGCTTTCCTCACTCTTCATTAGAAATATAGTAATATATCTCTATAAATAAAATTCAGACACTTTTTAAGGGGGGGGACCCCATGATTTCCACAGTATCAAGCTATCTTCTATTTTCTAGTTCTCAGATACACTGTAGTATGCTGACCTGTGTATTATTTTTGAGGCGACAACTCAAGTTTCAGAAGACATGCATTCCATGGGGGATGCTCTGCAGAAAATGCAGCCTGGCTCCCACAGCTGTGATGGGTTTCACTTACCAGTCATTAAAGTACAACATGCTCTCAGCTCATAAATCTTGAAAACAGCTTCCTGCCTGCCCCGAATCAAGTATAATGTTTTTGTTGACTAAGTCACTTGCCCTCTCCCTTGACACCTTATAGTTTGTGTTTAAGTACAAGACACAGCTGGCTTTGCTGGTGTGGGGGCTTCTGGCTTGGTTTTACAAGAAAACACAGAACAAAATCCTCCAAGATTTCTAGCAGGTGTTCTATTTTCACCTCATGGTGAAATAGTAGAATGTGCAGTAACGGAAATGGAACAACAACAACAAAAAGGTAGTGAAGTAACCAGCATGATTGATAAAAAAAAAAAATCAGAGAACTGGGTGCTGGGCAGTTTCAAAACAGCTGTAGGGGTTTAAAGATATATGTACATGTCTGTAGCTGCACTTACTCTCTGTCCCTTTTAAAGAAAGAGATCACCAGTGTGAATAACAGAAACTCAAGAAAGACTGGAAAATTGAATTGCCAAGAATATGTGTGAAAAAGCTTCGGAACAAGAAAATAGGTATTTTTAATGAAGGGATTATTTTTAGCATGCACAGCCCAATTTCTGTCTTGCTCTTATGACAGGTATTGGACCTGTGACAGTCTCTGTGGCCTAATAACCAACCAGGTACAAAGGGTCAGAAGAATTCAGTCTAGATCTGACATGGAGTAATGCCTTTCCTATCCAGCCTTCGGTTCTCTTTTTACTTAGGGAAGGAAGTAAAAGTGAGGATGATGAGGAGCTGAGGGTGTAGCTCAGTTGGCAGAATGAGCTAAGTACACACCAGGCTGTGAGTTCAATCCTTAGCATAGCATAGGCCAGATATGGCGGCACACAACTGGACGAGGAGGAAGGAGATCAGAAAAGGGTCAAGGTTATAGTCAGCTACCACAGTGAGTTTGAGGCCAGTCTGGGCTACCTGAGACCTGTCTTAAAAAATAAATGATGGTAGCTAAGATTTTTTCCATTTCCTCAGTTCTAAGCATGTTTGCTTAATCCTGACCAGAGCTTCATAGAGGGTACAATGATGGTCACTACTATATGGGTGAGACCACTGAAGCCTGGAGAGTTATGACTGGCTCAAGGTCACATGGTCAGCAAGAAACAGGGCAGGATGAAAACAAGAAAGTCTTCTGGTGGAGGGTGGCATCTACCCTCCTGCTGATGTTCTCTGTAACCAGGTAGCAGAAAGCAAGACCAGAGCCCACATCACACATGATGAGGTAATCCCACCCCAAATATCAAATGATCTTTTTAAAAAATTATTATGTAGCAGTTTCCATCCTGTAGGGAAAGCTCCTTAAAACAGAAAACAAACAACTACAAATAGAATTAGGAAGTCCCTGAAACTGACCAGATTCACTAGCCCCCTTCCCTCCCAATAGTAAACAATGAAGCCGGCTGAGGTTCACTCTCAGGCAAGCCAGTGTCCCTAGAAGAAGCAGAGAACTGCGAAGCTGTCTATGAGAGGTTCAGAAGAACAGAGCCACCTGGGAAGAATACTCTTTGACTTGTTGAGCTCCCTGCAACTGTGCAGAGTGCTCCAGGTCTCCAGCTTTGGTGCACTGTCACCCTTGCTGGGATGGGCTTTGGTGATGCAGCTGTCTGAGTCATTTCCGCTCCTGTAAGTAGCCCTTCACCCCTGTCCCTTTGGTGTGTGGTGGGATCTCTACCTAGGATGAGTGGACATGTGTGCTATGTCTCCCTAGGAAAAGTTTGTCACCCAATATTTGCCCAAGTGAAATGTCATAATGTAGCTCTTTATTTTCTGTGGCAACTTAAAATTTAATTTAAAAGTTAAAAACATTTGATTGATTACAAAGTCTTACTCAGTCTACACTAAGCACTAATTTTATTAAACTGTTTAATAAACTGCCCCGAGTGTTCAACATGCTCATATAATGCTCACAGAGACCCAGAGATGGGCGAGATGTTCAGCCCAGTTGTAGATTGCTTGCCTTGGCATATACAAGGGCCCTGGGTTAGAAGCCAACCTGGACTACTTGAAACTGTTTAAAAAAACAGGCAGCAACAAAAACAGAATAACAGAATAAAAGCAACAAAATAAATCCAACAAAGTGGGTACCAGACAAAGAAACTGAGGGCTGGAGAAGCCAAATTATAACTCAAGTTTAGAGAGCTAAGAAATGTTTTTCCATATAGTCTCACTCTCATCTGGGGTCTTCTACAGTCAGAACTTAGGAAAACCACATCTGGTTTGATCGCTTACCTCCTTGTATTGAATTTATTACAATTTATTAATATTTACATATTACAATGTATTCACTTTGTATCCCAGCTGTGTCCCCCTCCCTCACCTCCTCCCAATCCCATCCTCCCTCCTCTCCTCCTATGCCGCTCCTCTAGTCCACTGATAGGTGAGGACCTCCTCCCCTTCTATCTGACCCTAGCCTATCAGGTCTCATCAGGACTGGTTGCATTATCTTCCTCTGTGGCCTGGCCAGGATGTACCCCCCAAGGGGAGGTGATCAGAGAGCCAGCCACTGAGTTTATGCCAGAGACAGCCCTGCTTCCCTTACTAGGGAACCCACTTGGAGACTGAGTCTATGGGCTACATCTGAGCAGGGGTTTTAGGTCCTCTCCATGCATGGTCCTTGGTTGGGGTTTCAGTCTCTGCAGGGACTCCAGGGCCCAGGTTTTTTGGCTCTGTTTCTCTCCTTTCGGAGCTCCTGTCCCCTCCAGGTCTTTCTATCTTCCCCTTCTTTCATAAAATTCCATGGCTTCTGCCCAAAGTTTGGCTAAGAGTCTCAGCCTCTGCTTTGATACCTCAGTCAGTAGAGTCTTTCAGGGGCTGTCTGTGGTAGGTTCCTGTCCTGTTTCCTGTCCTCTCCTGCTTCTGACGTCTATTGCATTTGCCCTTCTGAATGAGGATTGAGCCTTGCTGTTTAGCTTCTTTAAAAGTATAGATTTTAGTATGTTTATCCTATACTATATGTCTAATAACCACTTATGAGTGAGCATATACCATGTGTGTCTTTCTGCTTCTGGGTTAACCTCACTCAAGATGATCTTTTCCAGTTCCCACCATTTGCCTGCAAACCCAGCTAATAAAAACAAGGAAATCCTGAAAGTCCTTTTCTTAAACATTGAATGAATTCCTACCTGTGTCTTTGGATAGCCCATACCCTACATGATGTATACTGTGACACTCATAGCTTCAAGCTCCCTCTTAGCACCTGAGGCCGATCTCGGGAGTTCCAACTCCTATAATTGTACTGCCCTTCCGGGTCATGTTCGTCTCCATTTGTGGTGGAGTGTCCATATGCTTCCAGAGGTGTTCCTTAACATGACAGATGCAGAGAAACTTGGAAAAGGTACCTCTCTTGAAATGCTGAAGGCTGTTTTCAGCCTCCTTCTTGGTCCTGACTACCACTGTGGTTCCCAGTTCCTGATACTTTTCAATTCAGAGCAGAAAGCATTATTCTCCTTTTCAGTCCAAGCTCTTCCCATGGGAGAGAAGAAATCTATTAGACACCAAAGAGGACTTTGTTTAACCCACTCTAAATCAAAGTGCCTGTCACACCTGGGTAAATTCTGTTATCTAGCATGCTGGGAGAGTAATGAGTTACTGTTTCCGCAGCAATCTTCCTTCCTTTTTAATTAGTCCAGCCTCCAACTTGGAGTCATACAGAAGACCTCCACTCCAATTAACTGGGAGTCTCCAGAAATGAGTGATGGTTGCCATATCCATCTTTCTATCTAGGCATTGGTGTGGTGCCTGGCACAAAACTCACTGAGGAAAAAAAAAAAAAAAAAGAGGTCTTGGGCACAGAGCCCTGTTGACAGCCTGCCTAGCCACACCTTTGGCAAGCAATCTGCCCCTCCCCCTGCCAAGTGTGGGTATTTCCAGCCTGTTACAAGCTTACTGCCAGACCCTGAAGCAATCTGAGAGTGGACTCTGCCAAATGAGAAAGAAGACACTCAATGGGCCTTGCCTTTTTACCATGATTGGATGATAGAATGTGACTTCACTCTTATTATTTAGCACAGACTGTGTCATTGATTCCCCTTGCAGTCGTACTTTGAAGTTTCTCTGTAGCAACAAGAGGGGCTAGCATTGCCTTTTTACTTGAACACAGGGTGTTGGCTGGGGTAATAACACCACCTCTATTTATTTAACATAAATAGAGCGAGAATGTGGAGTGGAAAATACAGTTAGGTAGGATGTGATGGCCCATGCCTGTGATCCCAGCACTCAGGGAGACAGAGGCAGGCAGATCTCTGTGAGTTCCAGGCCAACGTGGTCTACAAAGTAAGTCTAGGACAGCCAAAGCTACACAGAGAAACCTTGTCTCGAGCCCCCCCCCCAAAAAAAAGTAAAGAAAATACAGAATTTAGGGTGGGGCTCAATTCAATCACTAACTCTACGTATCTGGATATTTTAAAAGAACAAAATACTAAAGTACAAATATTCTTTTATTGTGTTTAATCTCAAATATCCTATTTAATAAGCTTCAACCCATTGCTTATTGCAGATTCTCAACATTTACTGCTTTGTTGCCATGAGAACTCGAACAGAAATACAGATGTCAGATTCTAAGACAGGATGTGGCCGGGGAAGGATGGTCATTCAGTGACACAGCTGAGAAGACAGACAGAGAAAGGGAACAGAAAGGGCGAGGCTAGTTCTGCTGGTAACCAGGCACGGACATTAGACAGACCACCTTCTCATCTAGAGCTTGCTTTCCACTGAGATGGATACTGGGGGCTACTTCCATTTTCTAATGGAGTATGCAATGCTATCTTAGATCTACATAAATAGTGCATAGCTCTTGCAGAGTCAAGAAACAGAATCACAATGTCCTTCCAGCAACTTGGATACAAAACTAACATCTCAAAAAGCTAATTTGCTTCCAGTGTTGATACAGCTGTGAGAACAAAGGAGATGGCAGCAGCTATTCTCTGGTTGGGGTCCCTCACTTAGTAAAATCTACATGATTTTTTTATTGTCAAGTTTGAAATGTAACCTTGATCGTTACTATTTCTATTGATGTTCAGCACAGGCAACTTTTTTTCGTAGCACTTAACATTATATAGTGGGTGCTGGCAAGAGGGCTCAGCAGGTAAAGATGCTTGCCAACAAGACTGATGACCTGAGTTCAATCTTTGAAACGCACATGGTAGAAGGAGATAACTGACTCCCCAAAGTGGTCCTCTGACCTCCAAGTGTGCACCATGTGTGCATGCATGTATTACACACACCCACACCTACACTCACCCACACACATACACACACACACACAGAGAGAGAGAGAAATAAATAGATAAATAAATGTAACTTTTTAAAAAGTCTTCATACATGAAATAAATTGCACTGTTGGTCTGTACTGTTAAACGTTGTCAGGGTCTAAGACAGAGCCTGAGAATGTGGGCTTTAAGAAATATTTACTAAATGGACAGCCACAGGAACTGTTTTCTTAAGAAGGCAGGTTGAAGAAGTATTTCCTAGGAAGACAACAATAATACAGTCATACACACACACACATACCCCCACCCACCCACACACACACACTTCAGAGAAGCTGTGTCGTCCAGCCTGGGATGAGGAGGCAACAGAGAACTGTCCTCATCTCTGTGGATTTGGAGCCCCTGAGGTTGTGTGGCAGGGCTGCTAGCGGCCACTCTCCCTGGCTTGCTCCTCTGAAAATGCCCTTCAGCGTTGTGCAGCCAAGCTCACTTGATGAATGAAAACTGCCAGCCCAGGCCCCTGGCCCTTGTGACAGGCTCTGAGTCTCATCCAGTTTCCGTTTTTAGTGTGACGCAGATGTCTTCAAGGACACAGATTGGGACAATTCATAATCACCTCTGAAAATATCTTCTACGTGCCCCACAAATACCACCTCCAGACACGCTCCAAAATTAAATCTCCGCCTCATTTGTTTTCTGAACACCTGCTCCTCAACGGAGCAACTGCTGCACAGAGCCTTTCCCCTGCTCTCCTCTCCTGAGGAAATGCTGGCTACAGGAACCACACAGGGGACTGCCCTGTAGGCAAGACCAGCACACAGGCCAGTCTTACCCTGAGTTACACATTTGGATAAGATCCGAGGTAGACAGGTGTCTTGCCAACTTGAACTCCACACTGAAGCGCCATTAGAGCGCGATGGCTGTAAGCATGGTGATCGCACTTCAAATTGCCTTCCTCATTTTCTAGTTAGATTTTCTTACTTTCTGCTCAAGATGCTGGACTATAGACTGTGGGCGCCAGGTCAGAGGCAGCCAGACCTGTCAGAAAGCACAGAAACTGGCCTGTGATCAAAGAGGAGCTTCAAAGACTGATGGTCTGGGCCCCTCAAACCCCCATAGGTGTAGGGGGGAGGGAGAGGGAACACCATACCCTGAGGCCTTTTATTCTAAAGATCCCTAAGTCAAGACCAGTGTTTTAAGCACAAAAACATGTAAGTTCTAGGGCTCATTTCTACCGAGAAACCGGAGTATGTTTTCTGTCTAATAGAAATAAGAACTCCTAAAAAAGAAAACAAACAAACCCAACATTAAAGTGGTTGTGAAGGAAGCCCGATGAACGCAGATGGGGCTTGCTTAAGAAGAATTTAGCTAGCCAGGGCATGGTGGCACACGCCTTTAGTTCCTGCACTCTGGAGGCAGAGGGTAAGAGTCTCTCTGAGTTCTAGGCCAGCCTCCTTACAGACCGAGTTTCCAGGACAAGTAGTACATAGAGAACCCCTGTCTCAGAAAAACAAACAGGCAGAAAGAGCTTAGTTTGAGCTCAACCTTTGAATTCTTGGTGTCTGCTTTGGTTAGCCTTTGACAGTTTCTGAAGCTCCCTGAGTGGCAGTGGCCTGTCTTACGCAGTAGAGACAGTAAGTGTTGCTGACATCTATAAAATACTGTTAGCTGTCTTCCCCTTAACAAGTCTGCATAAGCCAATGACAAAGGAAATCAGGTAGGTAACAGTGGGTAATAGTCGGGTTCTATGTCCCATCCGATTACCCTCTTCAAGGTCAGCAGAGACTATGCCAGACCAAAGAAGATCTAAAAGCCTGTTCAGCGAGCTCCAGTGAGAAGAAACACACAGAAACAACAAGTAGGAAGTTGGGGGGGGGGGGCTGGCCCTTTTCATGAGTTCTGCAGATTTTAGAAACTGCTGGCCTATTTCCCACTAAAGTTAAAGAGCAAAGCCCACACTAAGGCTACCTGCAGCTCAGAAACTGCAGAGCACGTGTCCTGCTTGCCTTACCTCCTCAGTGTCATCATTTTAAGTGTATGCCTGAGCAGGAGTGCTGTTAGTTCATGACTGGAGACGTGGGTTAGCAGTTCTGTGCAATTCTGAGATGAGGAAAGAAGACTACAAACACACAGTGCTATCTATTCCCACATCCCCTGTGGTCATTACTTAACACGAATGAATTACACCGTGCCACATGCAGAGGACAAAGGTGATATTCTAAAACTAATAACAAGGAAGGAAGTGACTACCACAAGCAGGGGTACCCCAAGGGGTAGCAAGGGCGTGGTCTGGAAGGCAAACAAAGGAGGGGCTTCTGGGCTGGGCCTGTTTCATTTCTTGATGGACGGTGTTCACTTGGCAATTATTTCTTATACTATGCATTTATGCTCTCTCTTTGTATACTCAATTTCATAATTTTTAAAAACAAAAACAAAAAACAACCTCCCTTTGTTGTGAAAATAACACCATGATATAGATCTTAGTGCTAGGTATTCAAATGCCATCTTCCTTAATGGATGTCCACTGTCTGCCCATACATTGTTATTCTGCAAGGTAGATTTTTTTTTTCAGTAGCCATTACTAAACTGCTCTGAATAGTCTAGTCGATGCAGCATCTTAGAGACTATTTTATTTTGTGTGTGTATGTGTATCCATGTACATGCATATGTGCCCACATTTGTGTGTGCACATGTGTACATGTGTTGTATCCATATACATACATATGTGTGTCCCTATTCATGTGTGCATGTGTGCATATGTGCATGTATGCCAGAGCCAAGTCATCCCCAGGTATCATTCCTCAGATGCTATCCACCTCGTTGTTTGCCAAGATTTATTTTATTTCATTTTGATTTTTTGGGTTTTGGGTTTTTTTTTATTTTTTTATTTTTTGAGGTAGGGTTTCTCTGTGTAGTCTTGGCTC
Organism: Pachyuromys duprasi; assembly: GCA_028658305.1. Taxonomy (NCBI): domain Eukaryota; kingdom Metazoa; phylum Chordata; class Mammalia; order Rodentia; family Muridae; genus Pachyuromys; species Pachyuromys duprasi. The sequence goes on from CM053766.1 coordinate 61,131,139, forward strand.
TCCTGGAACTTGATCTATAGACCAGGCTGGCCTTGAACCAAGAGGCACCTGCCTCTGCCTCCCTGAGTGCAGGGTGAAAAGTATGCGCCACCATTGCCCAGCAGTTTATTTTATGTTTAATTAGGTGAGTGTGGGTATGTTTAATTAATCTGTGTGGGTATGTTCATACGTGGGCACGTTCCTAGAGAGACCAGAATAGGGTGTCAGATGCCCTGTAACTGAAGTTACAAGCAGTCATGAACCACCCCAAGTCAGTGCTGGGAATCAATCTTAATGTCCTCTGCAAGAGCAGTACCTGCTCGTAACCATGGAACCTCAGCCCCATCCTGTTTTAAAGACAAAGTTTTACACTGGCCTGAAGCTTACCCCAGGGGTCTCTCTTTCTCTCTCTCGGCACTGAGATTACAAACATGAGCCAGCCAGCACATCTGGCTTTTTATTTGTTTTGGGTTTTCGAAACAGGGTTTCTCTGTGTACCCTTTGCCGTCCTGAACTCACTTTGTTCAGCAGGCTGGCCTCAAACTCAAAGATCTACCTGTCTCTGCCTCCTGAGAGCTGGGGTTAAAGGTGATTTCCCTCCACTACAGCCACTGCCACTGCCCAGTCACATCTGGCTTTATAGATATAATTTATTCGTTGTATATCCCTACAGAACCCCTTTCCCTCAACTCTTCCCAGCTCTACCCTCCCTTCCTTTTCCCGTGATGCCCTTCCCCTAGTCCACTGAAAGGGGGAGTCCTCCTCCTCTGCCATCTGCCCATAGCTTATCAAGCCTCACCAGGACTGCCTGGATCCTCTTCCTCTGTGGCCTCTGTGACCGCATCATCAGGGGCAAGTGATCGAAGAGTAGCTGCTTTATTTGTAATAGCCAGAATCTAGAAACAACCTAGATGCCCCTCAACGGAGGAATGGACACAGAAATTGCAGTACATTTACACAATGGAATACTACTCAGCTATTAAAAACACGGAAATAATGAAATTTGCAGGCAAATGGATAGAACTAGAATAGATCATCCTGAGTGAGGTAACCCAGAAACAGAAAGCAGGCATGGTATACACTCACTCATAAGCAGATATTAGCCGTATAATATAAGTTAGCCATGGTAAAAGCTACAGACCTAAAGAAGCTAAACAACAAGGAAGGATACTTAAATCTCATTCACATCTGTTTTGTGTGTGTGTGTTTGTTTGTTTTGTGTGTTTTGTTTTGTTTTTTATGTAGGTTCTGAGGATTGAATGCAGGTTTTCATGCTTGTGTGACATGCAGTTGAGGTATTCCCATAACTCCTAGAAAATATTTTAGTATGCGAGTATATTTGGGGTCTATTTTAAGTGTCTGACAATTCTGGAGTCAGAATGCAAGGAGACAGCACTAGACAAGAAAGTTCTCCAAGCAGGCTGGCAGCTTTTACAAATCCATCAAAGAGATGGCGCACAGATGACCTTATGAAACCACAGAAAGAAAATGCAAAAATTATAAGGGGCTCTTAAGAACTCTTTTCTTCCAGTGTGGAGGGAATAGCAGACTTGAGGCTCACATAAAGAAGCCCCCAACCCCCCCATATTTGGCATCTCAGTGACTCATCCAGAAAGCTATCCACTGCGTGCAGCAAAGAGGAAATGAATCATGGTAGTTTCTGACCTTTGCCCTTGTCATTCTTCATGGGGGTGGAGGGCGGGAGGAACCACCCACAGACCAGCTCTACAGTGCTGGAGAAGGGGTTGTCAAACAAGGCACACACAGAAATGATGTAAATTCATTGGCTGGGAGAGCTGGAGAGTCAGGTCAGAGAAATGAGCTTAGGGGTTGCAAATACAAACACTCATTTTATGATACAGAAAACAGCCTATGCCCTGGCACAGACGACAGTGAGCAGTGCCCAGTGTTGTCTTGCAGTAGTCTGAACTTCTCACACACGTAGCTGGGGTGGGCATGGGGGCAGCACAGAGGAGACCAGTGACCTTTGAGTTTCCATTTTACATCTGGCATCCAGAGAATTTGCTTGGCTTGCTTAGAGGAAGTCCACTGAACTAATGCCAGGGTGCATGCGGGAAAGCCAGAGTGACTCACAGAGTCAAAAGATGGCACCCCAGTGCCTCTCCTCTGAGAAGGAGCAGAGCTTCCAGTCACCAGTCAGGGGCCTTAATGTCATCTCAAAAGGAATCCAACATGTGTGGGAGGTGATTGAAGTCTGAAATAAAAGCAGAGTGAGGGCCCTCTGAATGCTAAACACAGCGCTCTCAAAACCATAGCAGAAGAATAGAAGGCCGAGCTCTAAACTGCCACCTAACCGCTTGTGTGCCCCTCAGCGCCTGCACTTGTGTCTGGTGTCTGGAGCTGAGACCATACTCATTATCCCTGTTCACACGCCAACTCACAGAATGGTTAACTACATGTTAGAGTTCAAAAGGACTTCCTCAGGCCAAGGTAGGTTTTAAAAATAATTTCTCCCCTCATCTATAGACTGAGATGAGGGGAGAAATCACAGACTTGGCTTCCTCAACTCCTTACTGTAAGACACCATCCTTCAGAAGGCAGCACACAGACCTTCACTTCACTAGGGAAAAAATACTCCTCATCATTACAAAAGTGACTCATCCAGAAAGATATTTTTTTTCATTTTTATTTTATATTAATCACAGGTTATGTACTTTGTATCCCAGCCATAGGCCCCTCCCACATTCCCTCCCTCTCCTCCCCTTCCCTCCCTCATCTCCTCCCTGCCCCTTTCCAAGTCCACTGATAGGGGAGGACCTCCTCCCCTTCCGTCTAACTCTAGCTTATCAGGTCTCTTCAGGAATGGCTGCAATGTCTTCTTCTGTGGCCTAACAAGGCTGCTCCTCCCTCATGGGGCGGGGAGGTCAAAGAGCCAGCCATTGAGTTCATGTCCAAAATAGTCCCTGTTCCCCTTACTAGTGTACCCACTTGGGTATTGAGCTAACATTTGCTACATACAAGCAGGGGTTCTAGGTTATAACCATACATGGTCCTTAGTTGGAGAGACAGTCTCATAAAAGACCCCTGTGCCCTGATATATTTGGACCTTGCAGAGCTCCTGACCTCTCCAGGTCATACTAACTCCCCCTGCTTTCATATGATTCCCTGTACTCTGCCAAAGGGTTGGCTATGTTTCTTAATCTTTGCTTTGATACCCTGCTAGGAAGAGTCTAGGAAAGATATTTTAATACAGACATTAAATGTAGGGTTAAGAGAGGGATACCCAGAAGGAAACACATATGTAAGAGGGAATCATCCTTCATTTTTCTTATAATATTCATATGCAGGACTTGGGTGAGGTTGAAGTTAGTATCTTTAAAGGGTTGTTAATAAACCTAAAGGGAGTCACTCACAGGACCCTGAGGGGCACCTGTCAGGATTTTGATTGATAAAGTAAAAGTTTAGATGGGGGAAGAATGCCAAAAAGCAGGCTATCCTCACTGTAAACAAAGTTAACGGTTCTGTTTGAGATTCCCAGAAAATGTCTAAAAAAAGAAATGAGGCCCTACTGAAGGGCCTCATATACATTCCAGTTTTAAATCTTGTTTATTATCACCTTAAAATAAAATATCTTTATGATTTAAATATACATGTAATATAATAAATATAATATAATAATATAAATCATGTCTATGTCAGCTCTAACGTGAGGGGCTCCTTTCCCTCACATTAACCTGATGTAGTTAACCCCTGTCTTTCTATCCTGTCTCAGTCCTTGCCTCACAGTTCAGTGATTTACATACATTCAGTATTCAGGAAGACTGGTAATCTCTCTCTACCTCCTTATGACGTTCTACCCCATTTCTACCAGTATTTTTGAATAATGAAATAGTCTTGTTTTGCAATAAAAGCCATTTTTAGATTCATGGGTAGGCTGCAGTGCTTGCCAACTAAGCACAAAAGCCCTGGGCTCCCTCCTTAGCACTGTGTAGATGAGGCATAGTGGCACATACCTGGATCCCGTACTCAGAAGGTGGACGTAGGAGGATTAGAAGTTCAAGGTCACCCTCTTCCACTACATATTCAGATCAGGACAAACAGGTACATGAGATACTGGCTCAAAAAATGTTTTTAAGAAACTATTATCTACTCAATACATCTCAGACACCAGGTTTTTCACTAAGATTTTTACAAGCGTCAATCCTTCTAATCTCATTGAAATCGTACTAGATAAATGCTATTTTTATTCCTCCTAATGGATGAGCAATCATGAGTTAGCTTGTATAACTTGCCCCCAAGTCAGGCCAATTAGTGAAGAAACCAAAATTGAAGCCCAGGGCTATTTACCTGCAGATTCCAAGCTTTTAACCACATACTGTGCCCCCCCCCCCCCGACTGGGAGCAGATATGGCAGCAGTAGGTTTGGATATTTGTTGCCACCTCAATTTCTGTCCCTCTTCCTTCTGTCTGAGTACATAATAATTATAGAAGGAAGTATGTGGGAAAAATAGGAAAGTCTTATTCCTATGTGTCATCTGTACATTTCTTTCCTTTGCATAAGAAATGGGAAAGGAATAAAGACAGCAGCAAACATCCTAGCAGCTGCTAGCCTATTTCCTTGTTCCCTAGAATGGGGAATGTGACCTTTGAGAGCAGACTGACTTTTCAAGGTTGGCCAGTAAAAGCTCCAACTGAAACACCTCATCAAGCACACACTGAAAGGGGCCAACTGAGTTCTGGTTCTCACTTAGAGTTCATCTTCTGACCTTTGGTTATAAGCAACAGTCAAGACAATCATCCCATCTTCCACCTGTGCTTTAACTTGAACAACCAATGAACAACGTTCAGAGCAGCCCCTAAGACTAATAGGATTGTGACTGTCACCATCTAGAAATACTAACACATTAGACAAGTCTGCTCCCCACGGCTTGATGCTGTGAAGTTCAGTTGGTGTTTTAGTCAAGATGTCATTGTGTTCATATCTCAGCAGCCAGCAC
>CM053766.1:61136575-61161915 GCA_028658305.1 Pachyuromys duprasi
ATTTATTTCACTCCTCCATGCGAAGACTTTATTTTCTTCTGAGGTAATCTGTAGCAAATGTAACTCCCACGTGCCCTCATTTTATGAGGAGACATAGCAAGTACAGTTAAACCTTGCCACACCATAGAAGACTGAGGGAGGGGTCTGGCAGGGGTGTCAGGGGGTGACTCAGCCAGCCCTGACACCTGAGAGTCTGGAGAATGGCATCCAGCATGGCTCTTCCACACATCGAGAGCTCTTGAGACCTGTCTGTCCTCAGAGCCAAGAGCTGCCCCTCATTTCCTCCTAAGATGGCCTCAGTCCTGTGGCTCCCAACACTGGATAAAGAAACTCACTTTCTTCCCACAGGCTTACCTCCCATCCCTCATCATTATTTCCCTTTCCTTTTGCACATGGATACAATGATGCAATTCCTGGCTTTTCTACTTGAAAAAATCAAAACAAACATAAATTTCCAACTTGATGTTTCCAGTTAGTTATTAAATATCTCTGACTCTGCTGGATGTATCTAACTTGGTCAGATTTAGTGGATAAGAATACAAGACTTTCTGTAAATTTATAGCATACACATGATCTAAATATTAACATTAACAATTCTATATTGTTTATGTGAAATTCACCTTTAACTGGGCACCCTGTATTTTATCGGGCAAGCCCTAGCCTTTGCTCACCTCTGGCCCTTTTACACTAGACCTGTTTCTTCTACGTGGAACATCCTTCTTTAGTTACGTGATTTACTCTCTCATCTACTTAAATCACCAGCTCAAATATTACTTTCTTGGTGAAAGACTAAAATCAGACCCTACCCTCTCTCTAAATATGTTTCTCCAAACATAAATTACATATGTGTTCTGGAGTTGGCCAGCCAGAGGGTGGAAGCAAACTCCACAAGGTCAGGATTGGGTTTCTGTCCATCTGCTATGTGTGTTGCTATAAACCCAGCACATAGAGGACCCTGCAACACTAGCAAACCATAAAAAAAGTTTGTTGAATGAATGAATGTACAAGCCTTCTAGAGCTTTTGGTTAAATCTCCAATAACAAATTGCTGTGATTCAATGATTCTAATCTGCATTCTCCAACCATTTTGCAATTACTTCACAGCAGCGTAGCTCCAGATAAATCACTGTTTTTGATTACTGACAATAAGAATTATCTCATTTGATACTAATTTTAAACATTTTGATCCCCAAACTTCATATAAGGCATATAATTAACTTACTTTAATGCCTTTTATTTACAAAATGCTTTCACTGCATGAATCCGTGTAAAGGCCTTGTATGTCACAGAATCAGATCCAAGGTGAACAACTAGTTTCACAATGGAAAAATGTGGGTCCTGTGATGACAATTCTATTTGTGAAGACAGTAATGCCCAGGTCAAAATAATTAAAGTTCATAGGATATCTACCTTGCTCAGAACTTTAGCATCCTGCCGAGATGGCTGATACTGTAATAAGCAGCCTGTGAAACTGGCCTGCGGAGGATAAATGAGTGCCTAGTGGGTACACATGATTTTAAGAGACAGATTCCCTGTACCACAGCTTTAAAACAAACCCAATTAACTACTGAATCGATGATCTATGATCACTGGGCTCTCGAGTGTATATATCAAAGCACAAAAGTGTGCATTTCTCTTGGGTGTATATATCAAAGCACAAGGAACGCGCTCAGAATGAGAAACAGGCCTTATCTCCAGTCATACGGAGAAAAAGTTATTCAGACACTTGAGTCATCCTCACTCCGCATGCTGGAGTGTGTGAGCACTCCTGGGGAAAACTGCCTAACACAGCTGCACCTTCGACCTAGCACAGCAGGGACTCTCAGCCTCACACTGGACTCACCTCGGTGGTGGTGATTTCTGAGCCATTTGTAGGTCAGCTTCCAATACAACTGATTTAGGGAGGTTGTCCAGACCCTGGGGTGACTTTTAAAGCTCCCAGATGAAACGGCTGTTTTAAAGCCTAAAATCAACAGGAAAAAAATGCAGAGGAAAATAAGCGTGCCCCTTTCTGCTTCTAGGTTTTAAAACAGGTCTTCTCTCCACAATGCAGTGAAGTAGATGAGTCTGAAGGGGGCTTGGGGGGAGCTTCTTAGATTTTATCTAAAGCCAATGTGTACTGTTTAAGGGAAGAAAGAAAAATAATCCAGGCTTTAATATAAACAAAGGGAGTTTCAGTTCAGCTGCCCTGGGAAAGTCCCCAATTTAATGCAGCTTTGCAGTGATTCTCACGCACCATCGCTGCAGCAGAAATAATAAGCGACAATGTGTGCTTTATTCACACCAAACACACCAGTAGACTTCAAAGGAAAAAAAATCAACATTTACAGTTTAATTACTATTTATTCTCTGTATTCAAATCAGCTTTCTTTGACTTTCCCCTCCACCACCACCACAACCACTACTGAATGCTTGGAGGGGGATTTAATCATTTGATCTAATTTTTCCCCAAACAATAGAAAGTTATCATTATGACAGCAACACTGAACTAAAATAATTAAGCAAATACTGAAGAAATTATATGAAGGATAATTGCCTTGGACATTTATCAAAACCACTCTTAAGATAAAACAATTCATTTTAAAGACAGTAATTTGGAGGTTAAAGGGGCTGATCTCTATTTCTTCTTTAAAAAGTCAGTGTGTATGTGTGTGCATGTGTGTACACACGCACGCACACATGCAGACAAACATGGGCATTCTACCGCATGCCTGTTGAGATCAGAGGACAACTTTCAGGAGCCAGAAGTCAGCTGTCTCCCTCCACCGTGGTTTCCAGGATTGAATTTAGGTCGTCAGGTTTTGATGGCAAGGGCTTTCACCTGGGGAGCCATGAGGCTCAGGCCGACCAGCCTCAAGATCACCTTGCCTCGGCCTCCTGTTTGCTGCAATAAGCACCCTGCCCTGCCCTCCCCCTCCCCGGTACTAACTCTTCAAAATCTGGCACACAGTTTAGACTCATAGCTCATTTCGCTTCTAAATTCTCGAAGTCACAAATGGTTGGGTGGCACTGCCAGGGTAGACAATGCCAACAGCCTCCGGACACTCAGGTGAGCACAGGCCCAAAGGCCTCTATCTTTTCTGGCAAAGGTTTTCCAGCTGTGTGCTACACAGAGGCTGCACTTCATAACAAGCGATGCACACTGAGGACTTTCGACCCTTTCACGTTTGTTTCTGTGGCTTAGCTGGACGGGCAAATTACAGCATGGCCTTTTTCTGCATTGCCGTAATTCACGGAGCTTAATTCACATCAGCCAAAATGAAAGAATCTGCCTTCTCAGTGCACCCTGGAGGTTAATGGCAGTAGGATCCAAGTTTAAGCTGCCCCTGCAGAAATACTTTACTTTCACCAGAGGCATTTGTTGGCCAGACTCACACGACTCACACTACCTTTGTTAATTGCAGTATTTGGGAAAATGCAAGCCTCTGCTTCACACACATGGAAAAGAAGCCTGAGACCATGTGCTCATGATGCTCTGATGTAGGACCCCAACCTCAGACAAGGTCTGAACAGAATTGGCAGTCTCTTAAGCTGTGCAAAGGCCACAATTGCAGACACTGAATTTATATCAACAGCAACACTCTTCTTTCAATAACCTATTCAACAGGACATGTTCAAATTGCACTAAAGTCAACTTCCCTTAATATGGAGAGGCAATCCAGCCGCTCTCTATCTGCCCCTCTCTCCACATACTCTTTGAAGTTACATTATTTCTTAATCACCTTCAGCCATTGGTAAATACACTGCCTTCTCCAAATCAAACAGAAGTCTCCATGTTCTCCAGGTAGTGAGTCAGCAGAGGAAAGTGAAGGAAACATCGTATTTATACCACGAGGTGGTACATGGTGACCCTCACTTCAGCTTCCAAGAGAGCAAAGCAAATAACCAGAAATGGTGTCGAGTTCATCACAGAATGGATTTCAAGGACCCAGTTATCTGTTTTGTCATTTTACCAAACTCACTGGAGTGTAGTCACTGTGCGCTGTGCAAACACAGAGTTTCTGTCTGTGCAATGGCTCAATTCTCTACGTTGTGTGCTTTGCATTTTAAAGAAATTTTGCACATATCAGACCTCTGATACAGTGACATGAAGAATTTGAAAGCTAAAGGACTTCTCTGAAAAAAGCAATGGCCACTGGGTGGGGGCGGGGAGGACAGGAATCTGTTTTGAAATCTCCAATGCACAGAAACCAGAATAAGAATCTTTATGGATCCCTGATCCTTATACAGAAGTCCAAACTCCCTCCACACCCTGACCTCAGGCAATGCACTCTTTATCTCACTACTTCTCACCTAACACCCCTACCCATCAGGGCTATGCCCCCCCCCCCGCGCTCCTTACCCCCACCCCACTACCACACACTTACCCCTGCCTGAGTGCCTTCACCCATTGTTTTCCTGCCCACCTGGAATCCTTCAAGCCTCCGTGAGTCCATGAGTGAATACACCAGGGAGTTTGTTTCCCCTCAGCACCTCTAGGTTCGTGTTTGTCTGTCACACTGTGGTTCCAGTGTTCCTTCATCCACTGCCACAGCAACCAACACCTCAGTTGTCACTGAAATACAATTTTCTAGAATTACTGACCGAAAGCTTGACCAAATTAGAAGAAACTTTCTCCTCCTCCTTCTTTGTAAGCAGGGAAGCGCTTTACTCTAAAAGATAAATACTTTCACCAGCGTATTTTTAATATGTCTGGGTTTTTTGTGATTATATACATATATTGACCATTTTTGAAAGCGCAGCTCAGTGGCCTTATTCATAATCACATCACTGCAACTATCACACACACTATCTGTCTCCAGAACTTTCCACCCTCACCAACTGAAATATGTACCCATTGACTATCCCACACTCCTCCCAGCAACTGGCCACCACTATCCAACTGCTCAGCTCTCTGGCTTTGAGTGCCCCAGGAACCTTACATAAAAGGACTCATACAAATTTTGTCCTTTTGTCTGGCTGATTTCGCTTACGATGTCTTCAGGGTTTATCCGTATTGTAACATATGTCAAATATCTCACTTCCCCTTAAGCCTGAATAATATCCCATTGTATAAAATACCATATTCTGTATACTCGTTCATCTGCTACAGTTGAGTGGCCCCTACTACCCTTTGCCTGTTGTGAATAATATTACTGGGAATGTTGGTATGTGAATATCCAGTCTAGTCCCTGCTTTCAATTCTAAAGAACTGCTGGATCATAGAGTAACTGTGTTTAATTTTTAAAGAGATTGGCATGCTTATTTTTTTCCACAGTGGCTGAGCTATGTTACATTTTTACTAACAGTGCATATATTTTAGATGATAGAAAGACATGAAGATTTTAAAACATGAGCTCTGACTCAATAGTTCACTGTTTTTTCGTTTGGGTATTTTTGTTGGCACTGTTGTTAGTGGTGGTGGTAGTGCTGGTCATTTTGGTTTTTCAAGAGGGTTTCTCTGTGTATCCCTGGCTGTGCTGGAACTCCCTCTGTAGACCACAACTGCCTCAAATTCAGATCTGCCTGCTTCTGCCTCCCAAGTGCTGGAGTTAAAGGCATGCACCACCACCACCAGGTGATACTGTACTGTTTTAAAGTAATTACTAATTTCACTCATATGTTCCCAAGAGATGGTAAAAGCAAAACCTTGCCAAGAATTCTGATCTGGCCTCAGAACCTTAGGCTTTGGGTTGAAGGAATATGGGGGCTGTGAATGTTCAACGGGCTTGTACGCTTTTCTGTGGCCTCCATTCCTTGTCTTTTCTTTCTTTTGACTTTAAGAAAGCAACTTTGAGGCAAATTATCAAAAAGGGGAATTCATTTGCCCTTTGAAGTTCCTTCTCAATAACCCTCTGCTTCTCATCTCCCTAGGAGTCAGATAGAATTCCCATCATTTATTAAAACAAAACAAAACAAAAAAATGTTCAGAAGTTTCCATAGCAGCTTGCCATTGAATGCTTATGAATGGGCCTTTTTAAATGTTGAAGAGTATTCTCTTTCCCTCCCCCAGTTATCTGTCGTTCTGATCAATCTTGCATCTGCCCACAATTAAATGAATGCCATTTTCAGTACTAACGACACTGACTGTGTCCAGCTCAGCTTTGGTGCAGAAGTAGGATGCTAATGAACTCAGCTTTGGTGCGGAGAAGCGAGCGAACTTCAGAAGCTATGTGGAGCAAAGTACTAAAGTACTGTGCCCCTTTAATGCAGTTCTTCATGTTGTGGTGATCCCCAACCATAAAAATATTTCATTGTTGCTTCATAACTGTAATTTTGCTAGTTATGAGTCATAATGTAAATATCCGACCCACAGTTTGAGAACCACTTCTGTAGGGCATTTTTCTTAATCAGTGATTGATGTGAAAGGGCCCCGCCCATTGTGGGTGGTGCCATCCCCAGGCTAGTGGTCCTGACTGAGTTCAGACTGGGCAAGCTAGAGGGACCCAGGCAGTAAGAGCATTCCTCTTTGGCCTCGCATCATCATCTCCTATCTCCAGGTTCCTGGCCTGTTTGAGTTCCTGGCCTGACTTCCTTCAGTGATGAACAGTGCTGTGGAAGTGTAAGCAAAATAAAAACTTTCCTCCCTGAGTTGCTTTATGGTCATCGGATTTCCTTACAGCAATAGTAACCCTAACTAAGACATATGGGGAAAGCTGCGAGCCAGCCCAACCCCCTGCAGCCTTTACTTAGTAGCATCCCGACAGTGTACACAAAGTACCATGAGAAATACCACACAATGGGACACAATTACATTACTTATTCAAATCATGTTTCTATTGTTCCTAACAACCACCAAACCAACTGGGTCACCAGGAAAATAGTGACATACGGGGCCGTCCAAGGCAAATTAAAAATCTGCTAACAAATGAGATGCTCCATTCTACTTCAAGTACGCCTGATAGCAATGCTTTCAGTTAAGGGGCCACCAGTTTGAAGAACTAGATTGCTAAGGGGTTCTCCACAACTAGGCGGGTCAAGTTATAATTTACGGATACAAAAGGTTAACTTTAGATACACAGTCCTACACATTTGAACGATTACAAAGAGTTGTGTTTCCTCCAATAAAATCAAGATATAGAATAATTTGTCACCAAGAGAAAAAGAAAAGATGCTGTATTTAGTTTTTCTTGTTCCAGACCTGGGTCTGTCCCTTCAGTTTACTTCTCCCAAATGCTCCACAAGAGGAATTAAATCTGTGGGATCTGAGTCAGGTTCCTGTCAGTTCACATAATACACTAGACTCGTCCATGCTGCCACATGGATCTGCAGCCCGCTGAGAAGCAGTTTCAATGGTATAGACAACCTGCTCTCTGTTCATCTCTTCACCACCGATAAACACTGAGCCTCTCCACTTTCCAGTGACTGAGGATAAGTCTGAACAGACACATAACTGCATAAGCAGATCTCATCATTTCTCTTACTCATGTAAGTAGGTGTTAGAAAGCTCTGGGCTACCTGGAATGTCTGGGTTATATGAAACTACTGAGCAGAACTTCAAAGTATTTGTTCTTTCTTGCATTCACATAAGCAAGCAACAGTATATTAATGTTCCTGTAACTAAGTCTGTGTTCTTGCCTGCACTTTCATTCTGGCCTAACAGGCATCTCAGTGCCTCAACTTCCTAATGCATAATGACTAATGACGTTGACTATCTCTTCGGATATTTACCTGATGTCTGTAAATCTTCATAGGTAAATGTTAGCTTAAGCCTTTAATCTATGTGTTACGGAGTGTTTTATGCTTTGTCTTCTTCTACTGCTTCAGCGTGGGAGGTATGGCGTATGTGCAGCTGTGCCTGTGTTGTGGGACAGATGTGGCAGAGGGCAGAGGACACCTCTGCGGAGTTAGTTCTTTCTTTTTACTGTTACATGGGTTTCCGGGATTAAACCCAGCCCACCAGGCTTGCATCGCAAGCGTTTTTATTCCTGAGCTATCTCACCATTCCTAAATTGTTTTTTTCAGGTTAAAAAAGAAAGTATGTCTGTGATTTGGTTTACAACGATGGAATTATACTTAATACTACTGGACTGCACACCTATAAAAACAGAATGGTAATTTTATTTGTTTTGTATTTCTTTTTCTTCTTTTCTATCCATGCATACCCATTTGTTTCTTCCAAATTCTAAAAAATAATGAGTTTCATTGTGACATTTATATTGTAAGGTTTTTAACCACAATATTTAAAATACATATAACTTGCTGAATTTCACTCTCAGAGTCAGATCATAACTGGTGCTTTTCCAGGAAATCATTGCAGAAAGTCAGCTGCTAATATTTCTTCATACATCAGAGACAAACATCTCCATCTCCAGCAAGGGCAGAGAACCAGTTCCCAGCACAGCTAACGAAAGTCACTCTTGAAGTTCTCAAGGGTGATGGACTATCTGGGAAATTCTTGGTGAAGCATATGGTGAGAGTCAAGATTATTGGTGAGGAGTACTATGGGATGTGTGAGACAGGTGCAAGTAGTGGGCCATAGCCAAAGTTTTGGTGCAAAGCAAGAGGTATCCAGATGTCTGTGAAATCTTATTCTTGGCTTCCAGGAGTTCATTCCTAGCTGGGATAGCGAGGCAAGAAAATGAACATCATTCAGTTGAACAGAATTTATGGTGAACAAGTTCACCACAGAAAAAGGAGGGCCCAGAAGGCTTCACATAGACCCTAGGAAGTAGAAGTATTTAAGAGCAACTGTGCTATGGCTTGACTGGTTAGTGCCTTCCAGGAGGTATTTGCTGCTAAGCATGATCTACCACTGAGCAACAGCCTTGCTTTCTGGCATCCTGTTATAGCAACAGATAATAGGCCAAGTCACATTTTTGTTATTGTTGTTGTCCATGGATTCTAAGTGTGAGGTTGCTGTGTTTGAGAAAGCATTGCCTATATCATCAGTCTCACTGCAATGATCAATTGCATGAAACCAAACTTCCTGTCTCTAGTACCCAGTAAGTGTCCTCAGGATTCTAGCTATTGCTTTGCCATTTTCCTTACATTATAGACATAACTATTTCAATTGAATCTTTTCTTTTGAACTAATTTTAGACTGATGTAAGTCAAAAAAGTTACCAATGTCCTTATATCCCTCACTTTTCTTCCCCTAAGGCACATAGCACAGTACAGTCATCAAAGACAGGGATCTAATACCGATGCAGCATTACTTATTACAAAGCAGGCCTTTTGGATTTCAGTTTCCTACAGACGTCCTTCTCACCAACCCAGGATCCCACACTGCATTTGCCGTGACTCCTCAGCTTCCTCCTGTGACTGTCCCTCAGCGTCCCCTGCTTTTCTGACCCTGACGCTCGAAGAGTACTGTTCAGTTATTCTGTCAGATGTTCTCTGGTTAGGCTTTCCTGTTTCCCTCTGGCTAGAACTAGCATATGTTGGGGGAGACACACAGCAGGAGCATATCCTTCTCTCTGTTACACTGACCCATTTTCTTTTTTTCTTTCTTCTTCTTATGGAGGCGGGGGGGGAGGGGAGGGGTTGAGACAAGGTTTCGAGGTGTAGTCCTGGCTGGGATGGAAAGGTATGTGCCGCCACTACCTGCAGTTCTATTTTCAAGATGAAGATTCTAAGTTTGTAAGAGGCTACACAGCAGTGAGTGGCAGCACTCACATGGGAAATTAAGTTTGCCTTTGACTCCACCATTCCTTGGCTTTGCACTAGAGCAGACAAGAAAACATTTTGAATGGGATTTTGTGGCAGCCAGCGTGGGAGGCCTTGCAATGTCAAACAGACAAGTTGGGGCTCTTATTCTGTGGGAATCAGGTAATCATTTAAAAGATCATGAGCCAGGGATTAAGAAATTGAAAGCAATGGTTTGGAGGTGCTTAACCTGGCCACCAGTTTTAAAATGGGCTTGAAAAGAGAACAGCTGGTGGGGAGGAAGCCAGTCAGACTCTCAGGAGACAGTATAAATATGAGTTAATGGGGGCGTTTTCCTCCAGGTGTAGTCAAGGGAACAGTCACGTCAGAACCAACACTGGAATGTTTAAGAAGAAGATATTTGTGTTACACTAGGCCTCCAATGTCCCAGAATCCCTGCATTCAGGTTCAAGTATTTATATTTTGACCATATTTCCTGGCTCACTCGGGAAATTACAATAAGAGTAATCAGGTCTCAGTGTCCATAAGAATATGAAGTCTCATCATAAGCTCTCAAGTTTCTTCTATAAGACTATATAACATCTACACATAGCGTACCCATAACCTCCAACATCAACTCTGTGCTCCTTATAATTCGTAACATGGTGTAAATATTGTGTTATATGGTACTCTTTAGAAACAATGACAAGAAAAACATGTACATCGTCAGAACAGGCCACTTATTTCAATTATTTTCAAGCCACAACTACTTGAATCAATGGATGTGGATATGGAATGCCGATGTAACTACACACACAATAAAATAGAAGGTTGGGGCAGTCAGGAACTGTGTAACTACTGTTAAGAACCCAATATGTAATATTGTGGGCTCTGTTGTTTCTGTCACCAAGAAAATTTGAAGGGCCCAATGCAAAGAAAGAAAAAAGGAGGGAAGGAAGGAGCCAGGCATGATGGTGTACGCCTTTAAACCCAGCACTCAGGAAGCAGAGGCAGGCGGATCTCTGTGAGTTCGAGGCCAGCCTGGTCTACAAAGCTAGCCCAGGACAGCCAAGGCTACACAGAGAAACTTTGTCTCAAACAGCCTGAGAGAGAGAGAGAGAGAGAGAATGTTACACAGCATGGACCTTTTGAATCTCTTAGTCTGTAGGCCCCCACAGGTCCTGTGTGCTACAACTGACTGGCTCTGCCACTAAAGTGCAGAAGTTGCCATAGACAGGAAAATGGATGGGCAGGCTGTAGACAGGATTGAGCCTGCACTTCTATGTGCCAGTCCCTTAGCCAGACCATCTGTTAGCATGTGGGTGTGTCCCCTACTGGTCAGAAAGCAAGGGGCCACTAATCAATAGAAGGGAAGTCTACACAATGAATTTGTTCATTTGCCAAATAAAACCAACTCATTAGCTAAGTAAATCATTAAATAAAATCTGTTGTTGTCGTTTTTAAGACAGGGTCTCATGTAGCTCAAGGTAGTCTCAAATTTATCATGTATCCAGGGATGACCTTGAATTCCTGATCCTTCTCCCTCCACCTCAAAGTTCTACGAATGCCTGTGTGGGCGGTACCATGCCTGGCTGTCAAGCAAAATTTTAAAATTGGTATCCATGCTTAATGCTAGAAAATGGTTGGGCGGTATTGAAAGGAGAAAGAAACAGAGGCATCAGACATCAAGGGAAGCTGTCACACTTCGGGTCTTCACCCATGAAAGCCTCACTCCAGATTTATCATCAGCAAACTGTTAACTTAGCTTAAATCTACTTCAAAGAAATCTGTAGCCTACCAAATTCCATGACATCATACAAAAGGTAAAGACAGTTTGCTGTGTGTGCATCAGAAATCAGGGAATATATGATAGTCCAGACTGTTCCAACAGAATTTAGGGCAATGAAGCAGCTCCCAGCTAGTCACGCCTGTCAGCTTTCCCTCAGTAGCACTCTGTCCATGCACTGTACATGTTTCACTGTCCCTGGCACTGTTATCATTGTCTCTGAGCGTCAGCCTGTCCTTACATTAATACTTAGAACAATACATTAAAAATTAGAACAAGAGAGAGAAACATAGTATATACACATAGGTGCAATAACATTTAAAGCAATCAACACATGGTAGATGTTCAAAAATTATCTTTAATGATAAAAGCTATGCAAATCCAAGAACTTAAAGAAAGACGTTCTCAGTTCATCACAGGAATCCGAAAAACAAAATGTTTCCCGGCATCTGTTTTCTGGTCCTAACAGTTCTGGTGCCTATGGCCATGGTTGTTCTAGAGAAACACAGGATGCACAGCTGCACAGGCAAACCTGACTACCTCTAAAGTAATAGTAAAACTGAGGCAGCCCTCGGAGCCGTGGGGGAGCTGGGGCACATCATGGGCTCTCAACATTTGTAACCACTTACTTGTCCATAGATATCATTAAATATTACGAACACCCACAGAGGGAAGACAAGAGCAGTGAAACTCAGCACTGTCCCTTGGGGCCATGGGCAGGCAAGGCCGTGTGGTTTTTCTATTTTAATTCCTGGGCTATGAGAATGTGGAGCTCCTCGGTAGCTTCAGCACCAAAGGTCAGCAGCCAAGAGGCTGGCATTTCCAGTTCAGACACCTCACACCAATCATGGGAAGTTACAAAGCCCTTGCTCTAGTGGTCCCATCTCCTTACCCAACCAAAGTGTCACGTTCAGGGTTAGAGAGATGGTTCAATGGTTAAGAGCACTTGCTGTTCTTGCAGAGAACAGAGAATTCAGGTTCAGTTTCTAGCACTCAGGTGGCAGCTTACAACCATCTGTAACTCCAGTTCCAAGGAATCTGATACCTTCTCATGTCTTTGGGTACCATTCATGCATGTGGTAAATAGACACTTTGCAAATAAACATCCTTACACATAAAATAAATCCTTTTGTTGTTATTATTTGAGACAGGTTTTTTTTTTCTCTGTATTCCTGGCTATCCTGGAACTCACTATATAGACCAGGCTGGCCTTGGACTCACAGAGAGTCACCTGCTTCTGTCTCTAGAGTGCTGGGATTAAAGGTGTATACCACCACTGCCTGGCTATAAAAATAAATTTTTAAAAAGCATCATGTTCAGGAACTCAGTTTCTTCTCACTAAACTCTCCATTCATTTGCTTCAGATCCTGATTCAGCTAATACTGATGGGTACCCACATGCCAGACACTTCAACAACCTCATGAAATCTCCCAGGATACCTTGTGAAGTGTGCATCATTCTAACACACTGTACGGAGAAGGGGATCTGAACTCAGAGAAGGCCCGCACAGCACAGCCCATCATCCTGGTCCAATACCCTAGCAGCTAGTCTTTATTATGCCATTTTGCACACAATCCACCATGATTTCCTAAGTTCATAGCTTTCTTCCTCAACAGGTGGAGAGCAGAGCTTCTAGGTGGAGAAGGGCGTCTCCCTGCAAAATTATAGTCAAAGAGAACACAGAAGTGGGTTAATCCACGTTGCCAATGCTCATTTGAGCTACTGCTCTTCAACTAAATAAACACTGCGTGGATTCACCAGTCCGCGAGAATCCCGCAGTGCTTCACGTCCTGAGGGCACCCACGGCTGCTTTTCGCTTCCTTCCCGAGACCGGCTGAGGCCTTCTCACAGCAGTGAATTAACACTGAGGGCTTGGATGATGGACATTTTAAGAAACAACTTTCTAATCCATTGCCCGTTTTTTTCTGTTTCAAAGAAAATAAGCACTAGTGGCACAAAGAGACGTTGAAACATCCCTTCAACAGCTGCCCTCTGTGGAGGAGTCGCCGAGCGCGTCGCCGAGTGCAGTTCTGAGCATGTCATCTGTTTTCTTCCTTCCTTTCTTTCTTCCTTTCTGGTGTTTTTCTTTTTGTTTTGTTGTTGTTTATTTATTTATTTGGTTTTTCGAGACTGGGTTTCTCTGTGTAGCCTTGGCTGTTTTCGAACTCACAGAGATCCGCCTGCCTCTTGCTCCCAGAGGGCTGGTATTACGGGTGTGGGCCGCCACGCCCTGTCTGACCTGTTTTCTATACCATCCCTGTCAGCACTGCCGCTCTCTACCGACATGTTCCCGGTGTCTTCCGCCTGAATTAGATGAAGCTGAGCCACGTCCGGCCACGCTCACAGGTGCAATGCTGCAGGAGTTCGTCTTTTAAAGCTTTCAGCATGTCCGATTTGAAAGCAACCTAGTAATTGAATTTCGTGTAGTCCCCGGACAGGTCGGGAGCTAATAATTGAAAAAGCCTCGGTAAGACGTAGTCAGTCATATTTATTAGCTTATTAATTATTCATCGGGACATTGGCTGTTTTACTCAAGCTTTTAATCATAGGTCTTATCAAAATTCATGAAAAGTAGAAATTATTCAATAAATGTTTGTTGGATGGAATTCATAAGTGAAAGAGGAGAAAGGTGACAGGCACCATAGAATATACAACAGTGATTTCCGGTCCCTCAAACACTCACACATTCATATGTACACATATACAACTACATGCATCCACACAGATACCATCCATACATGCATATGTGTCCATACACATGCACACACAATGCATGGGTGCACAGATCTTCCAACACAGACACCATACACTCACATATGTGTGCATACACACAGACACACAAACACTCACTAAAAAATACACATAAAGTCAACACCATACATATGCATGCATGGATAAACACAGAAACTAGATGCACAAATCACACACATCCATCACCACACAAACAAATGTAAAAGCACACATACTCACAGATACTACACACATATGGCTACCCCCCTACACATGAGCGCACGCACACACACACACACACACATACCACATCTTACTGGGGGCCACACAGGAATATCTTGTGGTAACAAGCTGCTAGCCCTGGTCCCTGAGTTCTCCCTACAGCATCTCCCACTGACA
The DNA here is from genome assembly GCA_028658305.1 of Pachyuromys duprasi. Lineage (NCBI taxonomy): Eukaryota > Metazoa > Chordata > Mammalia > Rodentia > Muridae > Pachyuromys > Pachyuromys duprasi. The sequence goes on from CM053766.1 coordinate 61,151,057, forward strand.
CCGGTTGGAAGGAGCCAGGGCTCCTTTCTACCTCTCTCGGGTCTCCAGATGTCTCTGCCAGCCTTCACACTGCTCTAGACACTCAGGCACACATCTTGTGTTTCAGCAGCTCTTCAGTTCCCCTCCGTCACTGCTGAGTGCCCTAGCCTTTCATCTTAGATAAAATACCATTACCCTGCCTAGCCTCACCTCCAGTGAAGGGGGTCTCTGGCAGGATATGCAAAGACATATCCTGGGCACAACAGCATCTGTCATGATAAAACCGTTGTGTCCCAAGTCAATAAAAACAGAACAGTAACAGGTGGTATGTTGGGCCCTTACCAGGTGTCAAGTCTTTAATCCTTGCAACAATTCATTAGGCTAGGTATTGTTAGTATAGTGCCTTTGTTATAAGTAACAAATGGTCTGGGGATGTTATATTACCCACAGTCACACAATAGGCAAGCTGGCACCGAAAAATCTATGAAATCTGAAAGCCAATACAAGTACTACCAATGCACCAGCTCTCTTGAATATATTGACTATTATCTGATAGAGTGAAGTACTGGATTCCAAAGGCCCTGTGACACCTCTTCCTACCACAAACCATGCCAGGAAAGTTACTTAACCTAGCATATCCATTTTTAAAATTCAAACAACAGTAATTTGCAGATGCATTCCAGGAATTAAAATAGTAAGCTATATAGAGTTTCCTACTACCATAGTGTCCAACACCCCAAAGATGTCAATATGTCCCCCACACCACTGTAACCTTTATCCATTAATGAGATGTCAGACAAAAATGCAATAAATTCACAGCTGTGTCCCAAGGAAAGACGACTCAACCTGCTGATCAGATCGTAGCCATTTTAAAACAAAGCAAGACATTTCATCCCAGAGACATACCAGCAAGACAACTGTCACCAGACACACTACAGAAAAGCCAGAGTGAAGCATGGAGTGTGTCTGCCCAAACTGCTCCCTCCATGTTGCCCAGTGGCACCCCACCAACAGGCTCTCAGTCAGCCTGTCAGCCCTCCTCTTCTTGCTCAGATTGGAGACACTCTGCACAGAATTGGCACATGGTATGTTCAAGGCTCATGATACTGGGCTCCTTAAGATGTGGTCCAGAACAGCAACTGTTTCCTTTGTGCTTAATACAGCACAGGATTCTAAGTTGGGCCTTTGTGGCTCATGCCGGTAACCCATGCATCAACAAGGCTGAGGCCAAAAGATCATGAATTCAAGACAAGCTTGGGCTACAGAAAGAGTTCAAGGTTGGCCAGAGATACACAAAAATATCCTGCCTAAAGAAAGAGAGAGAACAGAGAATGTTTACCACAACATTATTTGAAAACAATAGCAAGCCAAGCAGTGGTGGTGCAGACCTTTAATTCCTGCACTTGGGAGGATCTCTGTGAATTCAAGGCCAGCCTGGTCTACAAAGTGAGTTCCAGGATAGTCAGAGCTACAGAAAACACCTGTCTCAAAAAAACAAAACAACAATGAAAACCACTACCAACAAAAACAGTATTAAAATGTCCTATATAAACAAATGCATGGAACATGCCTTTAATTTCAATAATCATTAGAGAGGCAGAGGCAGGCAGATCTCCATGAATTTTAGGCACTCCTGCTTTACATAGTGAAGTCCAGGCCACCCAATTCCAGAATAGTGAAACTCTGTCTCAAAGATAAATAAATAAATAAAAATAAAAAGTTGTATCTAGGGCTAGACATGATATGTACAACATACTGGCGCAATGCTTCTCTAGTATCCTGAGGCCTTAAATTTAGTCCTAACAGTGAAAAAACAGAAAAGGGCAAGGTTGAAGTGTGTGTGTGCGTGTGTGTCTAGAATCAGCCAAGAAATGATTGTGTCAGATAACAAAATAATTAAAACAGATCCTATTATTAGACTTCAATTACTTGGCAATCACCTTAAAGTAATTTTAAATCTTAGGCTATAAAGCCAACTATCTCGATTCTTAATATACCTTTAGAAGTATAGACAAATCAGGATTAACACCTGCCAAAATACGATACAGTTGCTTGGCACAAGAATAGTTTGCTTGTGAAATAGCATGAGAGAATGTCAGGTAAGCAAATGTAAACAGAACTGCCAGTCTGTTCAAAATCCCTTCGGAGGGATTTGATGGAAGTAGTGTAATGCTCCACTGTGTCATAAATTGCAACTTTAAAAACAAATTAATTTCATACGCGAAGTCCTGAACACAAAATGTTAACCCCATACCGACCTTGTGGCAAGTACTCGGCAGCCAGCAGCTAGCTTTGGGTTTCAGAAGTGCTTCCATGTGCCCGGCACTAAGGATAAGCATTCCCATGCATCTATAACGTCAAATTAAGGCTTAGCGACCAGACAGGATCTGTTGTTTCCATTTTATAGAGGAGGAAACGTGTGATCAAGTCCAGCATATCAGTATCAAGTCCCGTGTATCAGACCAGAGAGATGAGCAGCTGGAACTTGGGCTATCTAATGCCAAAGTTCACACTTGTCTTGCCCTGGGAGGCCAGGCTATGCCAACCTGCATTGATAGAGAAATTCCCAAGACTGCATCAAGACCCCAACCACTGGGGATCTGCCTTCTCCAGATATTAAAGGAGACCAGTAACCTGGCCATCTTTACTTCATCATGGTTTTGTCCCCTTTTCTCCCATCCCTGTACCTCCCCTCTTTCCAACCCCAGATAACATACTCAAGGGAGAGAGAACACTCATGATGGAGAGTCACAACACTCTGAGGCTCTAGTTGAGATTCAGGGAATGGCCCTGGGTGACAGAACATGTGCATTTTCTTGGTTCAACTTGCAAAACCCTGGCACAAGAGATGCTGTGAGTTGCCAAAAGCCAGGAGGGCATTTTCCTACTTGCCGAGGCTGATGCTCATGTATGTATGTCGATGGCTAGCCTTTGAAGTTGATCTGCTTTATTTACAGTTGTGCCCTAGTCATTAGCCAGCAGGGACTTTGGGAGTAGAATGTTCTGGGAATACTTCCTGTGAAGTTTTTTCCCAGCCACTCTGGAATGCCTCTGAGATCCACTCTATATCGCTGGGGGTGGTCTGATGTGCCCAAAGGGACTTTGCCTTTATCCTCAAAAGAATTCCCAGCAACCAACCTCAAAAATAACCCAGGGCTTAGCAAGACCTCACTGAAACAATGTCTGATTTTGCTTAAGAACACAAGTCTGGCCTGGTTTCTACAAGCTACTCATAAAAATTTATTTTGCTTCTTACTTTTCAAATTATATGACAGTGTACGCAAATAATCTTGTGCCTATTTTGGAAACTCTGGGAAATGGGGTAGGTCAGTAAGATTCCTCTATCTGAGAAGCCTGTAAGCCTCTGAGAAGAAATAGCAAAAGGGACACATGAAAGACTAGGGTTATCACCAATAAGCCAAGACAAGGCAACTCCTGTCCTGTCTTCTCAAAACAGAAGGTAAGAAAGAATACACATTAATTATTGCAGCACCCAAGACAAAAGCAGTGGAGAGCGGGTCCTGTGTAGGAATCCAGACTGAAGGACACTTTAAGAGATGATCTCAGCAAATATGGTCCAGGCCCAAGAAAGCCTCAGGGCTAACACTGTGAACGTTAAAAGCCAAATTCACCTCTGTGGATTTCCACAGAGGGTCAAGGAGACTGCTCTATCCAGTACACACCAGCATCCAAGGTTGATAAAAAAAAGCTTTGATTAAACAGACAGGAGGATCAATCAGGAAGGGGGAGAGAAGAGAAGGTAGAGGAAGAGAATATGGGAAGGGACAGCTAAAACTAAGGGGTCATATGAAAACCTAATACAGTAGAAGCTTCTTAAAATGTAATCATATATGAAGGTGACCTGAATGAAATCACCAAATAATAGGGAAGTCAGAACCCCAACTCAGCAAATGAATCTTCCAGTATAAAGAATTGGGTTACAAATAATCAATTTTTGGCCAAGGAGGTCCCATGGGAACCTTCAAACACCCCAGGGTTTTACCAAGGCTGTTTGGTGGCTCACCACAAACTGGTGGCGTGCAGAAGACAGAGCATCATCGGAGATGGAGAGGTATAGCCGGCGCCTATAGTCTTCACTCCTGCGGGCTGTCCATGGTGCTGGAAGGTGTTTGGCATACTACTACGGCTACGAACCCTTAACCTACAATGGTGACTTGCCCGCAAGGTACAATGGTGCAACAGTGGCACAATGGCTGTGGGAGTAGCCAACCAATATCGGATTTGAGTTACGACCCATTCCATGAGATGGAACCCTGACCCAGTGCTGCTTGGGTGGCTAAGAACCTGAGGCCAGACGGTCCAGGAGAAAAACAATTGCTATTGTTCTGCTCATGACATTCTGCTGTACTCATAGAAGCAGTGCCTTGGTCAGCCCTCATCAGAGAAGCTTCCTCCTGCAGCTGACGGGAACAAATACCGAGACCCATGGCCAGACAATATAAAGAGAATGAGAGTCCTTGGAACACTCAGACCTAAAAGGGATGTCTTCATCAAATCCCTCCCTCCAGGGCCCCGAGAACTCTGCTGAAGAGGAGGTGGAACAAGCCAGAGAGGATGGGGAACACCAAAGAATCAAGACCTTCTAGACTCAACAAGGTTGAGATATATATGAACTCACAGAGACTGTGGTGGCATGTACGGGGCCTATATGAGTCTAAATCACATGGGGCCCTAGAGCTAAAGAAGTGAACACATGCCCCCATCCCTAGGCCAGAAGCTATCTCCAACTGATAGCTACTTACAAATAAAAACTTAGTTTTCAAATTCGCTTTCTCCAAGGGAGTCTTACTAGGGAAACAAACCACTCTTAAGAGCAGGCCCCATGCCCAACAGTAGATGGCCAACACAAAATAAACCCAACATCTTCAGAGGTTCTTTGTCTCATAATTGTCAGATCCAAAGGAAACTCCATTTCCCCAAATTCCAAAAGGAAGAAGGGACAGATGGCTCAGGTGTCTATTATCATACCAAAGCGCATGCTGGTCTCCAGGCTCCCTCAGTATCACAAGAACCTGTTAAACTTTTCAGAGTGCATGCTAACATCCTAGCTCTCCTTACCTCCTCTCTTACCCTAAAGTTCTGTAGCTCTCCCTCCCCGAAGCTACTCATTTTCCTTATAACCCCAATATTTCAGCTTATGCTCTCTCTTTCTCTCTTTCTCTCTCTTGCATTCTTTCTCTCTCTCACACCTATAATAAAATTCTTCCCCTTAATCACACTATGGAGAGGGCATGTTGTCAGTTTATACAATAATGTTAAATCTGTGTATTTTTAAAATAATTGTATGGGACCTTTTATGGTTTCAGGTTTTATGTTTTTATAGGATGTGCAAATGGATGTGTCTGCACTTTTTCTTTGGTTCTTTTTCTTATTTGGTTTTTTTTTTTTGTCCTATTCTGATTTGTTTGTTTCTGTTTTATTTTATTTTATTATTATTCCTTAGATTCCTGGTTGTTTTCTAACGATAGAAAGGGTGTGGAGCCAGATAGAGGGGAGGTGGAAAGAACTAGGAGAAGTGGGAGGAGGGGAAAACGTCATCAGATTATATATTGTATGAAAATAATCTATTTTCAGTAAAAGAAAGAAAGGAACAAAGAGAAGACTGACAAACTGCTTAGACCCCCTGGAAAAGTCAAGGTAGATAGAAGGCTCAGCCCAGGCAAGGCTGCTGTGGATGGATGGATGGATTTTTAATGACATCTATGACATCGGCGAAAACAACAATAGCTCCATCCACTTCCGGGCCATCCTTGGCTTTTCTGCGACCCCTACATGGCATCTGCCTTTCCTTAGCTGAATTCTGCCTCCCTACTGGATCTCTACTTTCTTTGATGGGCACATGCCACTGCAAGGCCACTGTTGAGTCCACACAGCCACAGAGCCACTCCATCCCCGTGTGCTGGCGTGCTTGTGTCCCAGGCATTCTACCAGGGAGGTTTCCTTCATACTGTGGGTCAGATGCTCATGGAGAGCTGACTGGACCACGCCATGGGTAAGGGCACGGCACAGGCACAAAGCAAAAAGCAAAGATGAAGGTCTTGCCAAACACAGTAGACTGTGTCTACACAGTAAGTGAAGCTCCAGAACACTCCCTGCCAGGCAGCAGCACCCCACCTCTAGGGGGCCCAGATAGGACCCAGTAGTGAAAGTACTTCCTTACTCTTCCGGGTCATGTCTTTCTGATCAACTTGTAAAACAATCTCCCACTTTCTGCTTCCTGCCTTCTGGGAGTCTATAGCTGTTCTGCTTTTGGCATCTCTACCTTCCATACCACTCCATAGAACAGTAGTCCTCCCAGGAAAGTGTCCCTATACATGCTCTCTCATCCACTGCTCATACTTGAAAGTTCCCTTACTTAGAAGTAGAGAACTCCTTTATGGAAAGGGAGTGTCCTTTTTACCTGAACACAGCCATAGCCTTCTGGAGCTTTCTTTCTGCTAACTTGGCGGGAGTTTGAAGGCTCTGCCTGCAGTCTCTGAAAAGAGAAAGAGAAAAAGAGAGAGAGAGAAAAGCCGGGGTTGGGAAAGAGAGGGACCAGTACCCCCTCTGCTGCTCCAACTCCAGGTCTCGGCATAGTATCTGCCCTGGGAGGAAGCCCCCTCCCCGGGTGGAGTGGAATCAGATTCTAGCCACCACCTTGGGGAGAGCTCTGTACGTAGCACTGGCTGGATGAAGCTTGCTATGTAGACAAGGCTGGCCTCATATGAGTAGGAAGTGAGCGAACTCTTGAGGGCTCGTGCCACTGCTGAGACTTCTAGCTCTTTCTACCCACGGAGGTGCACAGGCTGTCCTCATCCATTGGGTGGATGGTCTTGCATCTGTCTGATTCACGTAGCACGTGTGATGCTAACGTTGTTTTAAGTTTAAATTACTGTGCTTAAGAGATCTGTAAAACAAAAATCCCTCTCACCTGTAAGCCCCGCTTGCCCAAGGACAGCTAACTTCCTGGAATGCTGGGGGCTGTTGTTCATGTGATAACAAGCCACGTGCTTTTGCTTCAGTAAACAAGCTTGGTAGTCCCAGCTGAACAGGGTGTGCTTAATCACACATAGGCAGCAGGCGTGTAGGCAGGATGTGCGTAGCCCTATGGGTTTTGCCTTTATAAGCCTCTGACCAATGTAATTTGTGGCCAATACCGTGGGAATCCTAGATGTGGACCTGGCCAGTGTCTACCATCCTACCCAGTGTATAATAAAGCTTGCTTCAAATTTGACTCAAAAACTGTGGTAGTGGTCTTTCTCTCATTCGACGAGACTAACACACGATTCACTCATTCCCCTCAATTAGAAAAGGTCAGGTCCAGACTCAGACAATAAGGGGCATTGGGATGGGGTGATGTGGTCGTGAGTTCCCCAGGCAGCACCCTGGAAGAATGAGAGTCCTTGAAGAATTCCACTCCTTATAAAGGCATGTGTTCTTCCTGAACGAATGTGAAATGAAACTTAAGTTTTCGTGTTTTCCTACTTACTTTGCAACCCTATCGTCACACAAAGGGAAAGATGCCTTTGAAATAGACCCATCTCCACGTATGTGTGAAGAAGCACTCTGGAAATGGGGTTCAGCAGCCTCCAAGTTGACCCATGGCTCCACACTTAGCACCCATCTCTTCCCATTCTGTCCCCAAGGGGCTAGGAGTCTAGTCAGCCTCCTGTCTAGAGGAGCAGGCCTTCCAGGGCTGCTCAGCTGCTTCATCGCTGCTGTATGGCATCACTACTTTCCACTACTGGGCAGACTCTATAGAGAGAGATAGCAGACCTACCTGGAGAGCCTGGCCTGAAGTGTTACAGAAAACAATAATGGATGATGCCAAAGTTTCATTATTATTTGCACAACTGTTAACTTTCTGCAATTACACATTGAAGTAGAACACTGTTCACAGAATGCTCTGGTAATAGGAGATGCAACTGCAACCCACTGTCTGCCTAAATCAAGTAATTTAGAACCATGCTTTTTTTTTTTTTTTTAACTCTGGGCCATGGTGTGGAAAATAATTCTAGACAACATTAGAGTACATTTCAGCCCTGCTGAGTGGTTTAGTTTGCTTTCTATGGCTGTGATAAAACAAGACCAAAAGCAATCACAGTGCCTCATGAATGAAGGGAAGTCAAGGCAGGAACTCTGCAGGAACCTGGAGGCAGAAGCTGATGCAGAGGCCATGGAGGAGTGCTGCTTACTGGCTTGTTCCTCATAGCCTACTCAGTTTGCTTTCTTATACACCAATGGACCAGACTGGGCTGGACCCGCCCACATCAATCATGGAACAAGAAAATGCCCTACAGTCTTGCCCACAGGGAATCTGAGACATTTTTCTCAAGTGAGGTCCCTCTTCCCAGATAACTAACTCTAGCTTGTGCCAAAAAACAAACAGACCAACAAACAAGCAAATAAAAACAAACCAAACAAACAAAAACCAACCAGGACATTGAGTAATTGGACTCTCCGTTCTTGGCCAAATCCTAATACTCAGAACAGGAGTTGTCATTGCACAGGTGAGTTGCAAGCTTATGGGTCCTTAGGACACAAACCAAACCAAACCCCAGAAAGCATCGCGTTTTCCTGTGTTTCCTAAGGGGAGGAGAGTTGAGGACAGAGGACAAGGTTTACAAATGGTTGGAGTTTCTGCAGCCTTGTGACTCCGGGAATTAAAATACAGATGTGATGAAATGGGTGATGTTGAATGCATCCAGGAGAAACACACTTCCTAGACATTCTGCCTGAATGAAGACAGGCTTCTGGCAGGAAAAAAAAAAGATTACCTCTGGGGCATATTAAGCTTGCCAGATAAATTAAAAAGACTATATTTTGGTTTGTTTGTTTGACATAAGGGTATGTGCAAATGTAAATTCCTTTTTCTCTCCTGATACAAAGGGAAATTATGAAACAACGAAATAAAAAAATAAACCCTCTCTGTCACTTGATATTCCAGTGTTAAGATTAGGAAGGGAAGCTCAACAGTGGTTTGACAGCACATTTATTGGTCACATCCCTCTGCCATTTACTACAGTGGAAAGTACTTTCATACAGGTTATCTATCTACTTTAGCCTCGAATTCCTTACCTAGGACACGCTTTGTTACCCGTCTTCTGCTACAGGAAACTGAGCCACTTTCCTTTGTACAAAATTGCACAAACTTATGAGAGACAATGCTAAGATTCAAACCCAGATCTTCCAAGCTAGTGACCTTTCTAAAGAAAGGTCTGACAAGTGTATACAGAAATATAGAAATGGCTGACAAGTGTATACAAGTATATTATACTTAATGGAGGCAAATGACACATCTTTATTTTTTAATATTTTTTATTTTTATTTATGTGCATTTGTATTTAGCTTGCATGTACGTCAGTGTGAGGGTGTCAGATCTTGGAATTACAGACACTTGTGAGTGACAGCCATGTGGGTGCTGGGAATTGAACCCAGGTCCTCTGGAAGAGCAGTCGGTGCGATTAACCTCTGAGCCGTCAATCCAGCCCCATGGCACATCTTTAAAAACAACAAAATTCAAGTTCACAGAAGTGATCACATGCGCAGAGTCATATAGAATCCAGGGTTCATTCCATAACAGTTTTATTTATTATTATTATTTTGTTTTTTTTTTTTTCGAGACAGGGTCTTTCTGTATAGCCTCGGCTGTCCTGAACTGGCTTTGTAGACAAGGCTGGCCTCCAGCTCACAGAGATCTGCCTGCCTCTGCCTTCAGTGCTGGACTCACAGGTGTGCCCCACTGCTGCCTGGCTTCTGCAACATTTTTTTTATTAAATACATTTTAAATAAATTTGTGTGTAGTTAAGGCATACAACATGATAACATATGTAAATGCTTTCCTTCACTTTCACGTCAACTGACTAGATTTGGAGTCACCTGGGAATCACACCTCTAGCTGTGTCTGTGAGGGTGTTTCCAGGGAGGCTGTAGTTGAGGAGGGAAGACCAGCCTTGAGTGTGGGTGGCCCTATCCCGTGGACTATGGTCCACACTAAATGGAAGCGAGCTGAACACCTGCGCTGGCCTCCTCCTCTTCCTTCCTCCTGCCTGAGGATGCGGTGTGGTTCACTGCTTTTGGCTCCTGCTGCCCCATTCTTCCTGCCATGGTGAACTGTCACCTCACACCCGTACCCAAATAAAGCCTTCCGTTTTCTTTCAGTAAATTGCTTTCTGTCAGGTGGGTGTAGAGGCGCAAGCCTGTAATCCCAGCACTCAAGGAGGCAGAGGGAGGCTGATCGCTGTGAGTTTGAGGCCAGACTGGTCTACAAAATGAGTCCAGGACACAGAGAAACCCTGCCAGGGGGCGGAGGGGAGAACAACAACAACAAAAAAGCCACTCTTGTTGGGTATTTTGACAAAGCGGTGATAAAGGTAGCTAACATTTTAATATTTTTAATGACAAATGTAAGTAAATGGCTATTGTCATGAAACAAATGAATATATCTGTAATATATCTCACATCCACTGTGTCCTACAGAAAAGAATCATCCTACATGAAAGAATATTTACTTATTTATTGATTAACTGTACTGCATGAGGTCATACTTAATCAAGCATTGATAATAAGAACAAAGGGGGGGAGGGAATATTCCAATATTTAGAGTTTTATATTCCCTGGTTTTTCATAGTCTGTTTTGTTTTGTTCATATGAGCTTGGCAACCAGTTCTGTTACTGTGTTACTGGATATCTGTATGCAGAAAAATGAAAATAGATCCATATTTATCACCTTGCACAAAGCTAAAGTCCAAGTGGATCAAAGACCTCAACATAAAACCAGACACACTAAACCGGTTAGAAGAAAAAGTGGGGAAGACCCTAGAACTCATTGGCACAGGAGACTACTTCATGAATAGAACACCAACAGCACAGGCTCTAAG
>CM053766.1:61162415-61261616 GCA_028658305.1 Pachyuromys duprasi
GCCCGGGGGGGGGGGGGCTGCGCATGGGATGCAAAGTACCTAACCTGTGATTGATAACAAAAAATAAATAAATAAAAGAAAAAGATTTTAAAAAATAAAAAATAAAATGTAATCTTTTGCAGAAAATTGAACATACAGAATAAAATCATGAAGAGTCTGACAAAATAGACTGGGAACATCAACTGAGGCAGCCTGTCAAATGTCTGCAATAGCTTTATAATTATTGTCGTCTTCCTTTACAGAGCACTGTCTGAGGCTGAGCATTTTTTGTTGTTGCTTTGCTTGAAGCCAGGTGGGTGGTAGGAGAGATATGAAATGATTATCCAGTCTCTTACTGGAGGGTTAGTATCCAGGCCTCCGCAATCTAATGAATGGTAGCTCTTCCAATTCAAATCAAATCACAAATGTTTGTTTGTTTGTTTCTGGTTTTTTTTCAAGACAGGAGTTCTCTGTGTAGCCTTGGCTGTCCTGGACTTGCTTTGTAGACCAAGCTGTCCTTGAACTCCCTTAGGTCCACCTGTCTCTGCCTCCCCAAGTGCTGAGATTACAGGTGGGCTCAGTGGCAAATATTTTTTAAGGGATTTGTGTCTATAGAAAAGCACACAGAAAAAAGGTCTACTGAGCTCTGTATTTATTTCCTTTTCCAGTGACTCCTGTTAGGGCAGAAATGTTGAATTCTTTTTAATGGTGTTACTGAGATCGAATGGTTGCATTAAAATCCGTATCAGTGCATACAACTGGATGATTGTGGAAGGACCACTTGTTTTCTTCACTTCCCTGGTCTTCTACCACTAAACAATAATTGTCATAATCAGTTTTTGGAAACCAATCAAGGCCTTTAGTTTAGACCTAGGAAAAGGCTTTCTTCCCCTCTCTGACAAAAGGGCAATGTCATGGGTGCTTCGGAAAGCGTGGGTTGAGGAGATCTTCTGGAACATTCCTTCCTCTCCATCTTCGTCCAGGCCTGCTGGCGGTCCTTTCCTTCCTCTGTATCTGGAGGGTGAGTATGTGAGTCCTCCCACGCACTTTTGGTCATACCTTCTATGTCCCTCTTTTTAATTCCCAGACACATGTTGTCTTTTACACAATTCCACATGTCCATTTCTATCTGGTAAGTTTGAAACAAAAACACTGGTGATACATCATGTTAAGTTAAATGCATACCAATAAGAATGCCCCCTGATTATGCCACTGGCGTAGCCCTCAGTTGCTTGAGGACACTCAGAGCCAGCTAATTTCACAAAAGCTGACCCGCAGACCTGTTTTACAGTCATTTGGTTTCGCTGGATATTCTGTTTGAAAGCCACATTGAAATCAAAGTGTTTTCCCAGGCTCTTGGAGTGCCCGGGTCAAGAACGCTGACAATCTGCTGTCAGAGAGAGAGCCTGTCAGCGTTGCCCCTGTCACACGGCCCAGTTGTCACTCCAGAAAGAACAAGCAGGCAACCTGCTGTCTTGTGACAAGTGTTGTGACTCAGGGAAGGAGCCAAGCACTGTGAATGAAACCCCAGGAAAGGTCATTCTGTGCCAGAGGAAATGCAGCATCGCCCGCAGCACATCCATAATTTTGAATTAAACAGTGGGCTATTGCAAACTCAAAGACATGCACTTACTGGGGAACTATCTCCTTTTTACTACTTTTATTTGGGGTTGGTGGCAGGGTGGCTCCAGACAGGGTTTCTCTCTGTAGCCCTGGCTGTCATGGAACTCACTTTGTAGACCAGGCTAGCCTCAAACTCACAGAGATCTGCCTGCCTCTGCCTCCACCTCCCAAGCGCTGGGCCTAAAGGCATGTGCCACTCTCAGCTGCTGTTTATAATCTCCGAGTTCTGAATTCTTCTCCAGCTTGAGCTCTTCAGTCAAAGGAATGAGGAAATGTGTCATTTAGGGGTTGGTTTTGTTGTCCCCGCACCCCCCAACACCTCCTTCATTACCTTTTTTTCAACTAAAGACAGGGGCTCACTATGTAGCCCCAGCTGGCCTCGAACTCATAGAGATTGTCCTGCCTCAGGCTCCTGAGTGCATGTGCTGTGTTACCCAGCTGAAGAAGGTGTCCTTAATGATTTGGTCTGGTGCTATACAAACGGCTTTCATCTTGTTCTTCAGAAGGGCAGCAATAAACGCTAAGCAAGCATCTCACAGAGATGCTTAGGGTTGTTAGGCTCAGCAAACATTTTTTTGTCTGATGATGTAGCTCAGTGGTCGAGTGTTTTCCTGGTCTGTAGCGGGGGACTCTGAGTTAAATCCCTGTCACCAAAACAAAAACACAAAAACAAAGCCTGAAAGCCAGGGAAGTCAGGAAAACTGGCCATCTCCCTCCTCAAGTAACAGAATAAACAGTCAAAGCATTTCACCATCTTTAAACTCCACAGATGATTTCAAGACCTCAGGGAGGCTAAGGGCACTAAAACAGTCCCTGAGTATTTTGCAGGTCACAAGATAAATTCCTGACAGCTTTTAAAACCCAGTTTCTAAATAAATTGTTTTCAAAGGAAAGATGTTTAAAGAATGTAACCTAAAAATCACATTAAAAATATATCTATTTGTCAGTGGTGTATACAGAGGCAGAGGCAAGCAGATCTTTGAGTTGGAGGCCAGCCTGGTCTTCAAAGTGAGTTCTAGGACAGCTAGGGCTACATGGAGAAACCCTGACTAGAATAACCAAAACTAACTAACTAACTAACCAAATAAAATATGCCTATTAAAAATATGCTTTTGGTTTCTTTTGTGACTTGGCCCCAAGTTTAAGGTCTTCATTCACCCTGGCAAGTATATTGGAAAGTACTAAACCACTGCAAAAACTGTAAAATTAAATAATGTTTGTAAAGACCTTAAAGACTTTGTGAAGTTAAAGTAAATATCTGTACTCTGGAGGAACAAAATGTGAGGACTCTTTACCTGGAAGCTGAAAAGCTCACAAATGTGTCTAAAAGCGGCGAGTATGTGTGAGAACAATCACCCTTAGGGACAGCCACATGCTCAGAGAAGGAAGGTTCTTACCTGCAAGCCTAGCTACCCGAGCACCATCCCTGAAATGCCCGTGATGGTGGAGGAAGAGACACCAGGAAGCTGTTCTCTGCCCCTACAATTATATAAATTGTCCCTCCAGCTTTACAGGGTGGTGCAGTGGAAAGACCACATGTTAAGAGCCAAGAGAGCTACATCCAAGTGCTTATCCTCCCTTTGACTTTGACTGCAGCCCTGGGTGGGGAGCTGGTGCCTACATGTGTCATGGTCTCCTCTGTAAAGGGAGGTGGGCTAGGCGAGGCTTTGTCTCAACTTCCAAAATGTCAAAACTGTGGCTCTGACTTCAAATTCATGGTTTATGTGAGTCAGGGAAAGACATAAATACAAGCCAGGGTCCAGCTGTGGAGACCATCATGAAGCTCAGGCCACCCAGTACTCCCTGGCACAAGTCGTGGGCTTCTGCTCCAATCAGTTACAATTACTCCATTCTAAGCCTGTTTGCTAGAAGAAGTACTACATTCATTCTTGTGGCTGCACACACTGCTCAGACGGTGTCATCCACCGTACGAGTCTCCCTTGCTGTCAGTGGCTGGGAGTGAGTCACTGACTTGTTCTCCTACTGAGAAGAGCCGTTCCCTCCAGCAAGTTTTGAAATTCCACCACAGGAAATTACACAGGACCCGCACCTCTGCTACAAAACAGGCCCCTGTTTTGTAATGAATATTTAGAGTGAATTAGGACCAACCCTCAGAGCAAGGTGCTCAAACCTCTGAGAGAGCCAGCTCTCTTCTGACCCTGTCCCAAGCTCCAAAATGTCAATGGCACACCATAAAGCCGGCTTGCTTGTCTTTCTGAGCCATGAAAATTATTGGAGGGGAGAGAGTGGAACAACATTATATCCTCAAAAAACATACATACATACACACACACCAAAGTTTATGGATTTAGGGTCACTTGGAAGAATCATTAAAATTAAGTATTCACTGCCTTCAGCCAAGATTTACAGAACAGAGAGACAGAGAGAGAGAGACACAAACACAGAGAATGAAGGAAACTTCTTTGCCCTGCATGAATCATGAAGCTGATCTGCCCTTGTGAGGTGATGAGTCAGCAGTGATCCCAGCCTCACTCCTGGCTAACTGGCTAGAAGTTGCAAAGCCCAGACTCCTTTCCAAGCAGTGAATAATCAGCTTCAGAAGTGACCTGAATGAACCACCAGCTCTGGGAGAAAGCTAGCACAAAACAGTGACATCATTAAAGCCTCAAAACTTTGAGACTCATTTCCTGTTTCTGTCTATGCACTAGCTGAATAATCCCTCGTTCGGTGGCTTTGGAAACGCAGGATGCAGATGTGTGGTCTATAAGGACTGAGGAACGGGTTGGCTCACTCACGGCTTTGGCAGGGCTTGAGAGCATGCAACATGATCGCGCCCACTAATTTTTTAAGTTTCCGTTTCCGGAGTCTTAACTAAACCTCAAATGTTTCAGGTGAATGGTGAAGTGTAGCAAGCCATTGCTACACTTTCTGTCTCAGAAGCAGTGAATCTGACTCTATCCAGAGAAAGCATGGTGGAATTTTTGTCCTCCAGTTCCAGCTCACTTTGTAGGTGAGGAAGGCTAGAGTTCTAGGACACTAACTTCACTACAGTCCTTTCCTATTGTTAGTGAAGCACACAGGAATGCTATGTGGAAGACACACCTTGCTGATCTGACCCACCTACAAAGAGAAAGGTGTGATTTGTGTGTTAAGGGTCCCAGGTTATGGTAGCCTGGCCTCCCTGCTTTTGGACCTATAATAAACTGCTTCAGGTGGAGGAAGCTTGTAAAAGAAACCCATCCACATTAGCAACTGGGAAGCAAAAGCCAGAAAGAAGATGGGTCCAGGCAGAGAGATGCTTTGCTGTGAAGGGCACAGCTGTGCTTTGTAGAACAGCCATCAGCATAGTTGGTGTCTACTGACCAGTAGTGAAAAGTAGAAATGGACCCAAACATTGCTAAATGTTTCCTGCAGAACAAAACCATTCCAAGTTAAGACTGCCCTTTAAAATCCAGGCTTAATGTACATTACAGGCTCCTTTCCCAACACCCACAGCAGCCTGCCTACAGCAAGCTAGCTGTGAGTGTGGCAGACATAGCCATACATAGACTGCCTTGAGAAACAGGCTCTGGGATTACAAGTTGTCTCTAAGAGGTTGGAGGGTGGGCACAAGATTTTTGAGAATATCACCTTTAAAGGAACAAGGAAGCTGCATTGAGCAGAGTTGAATGATGGTGCCAACTCACTGCAAAGGTAGGTCTCAGCCAGTTCAGCAGGGGGACCTGGGGCTAGCCGGTTCTTTAGAGTTGCGTTGATGGAAGATAACAGGGCCCAATTTCCTTTCCCGTACATTGCTTCCTAGACATGGGCAACACCCAAAGAAGCTGTATGTTCTTGGGCAAGGTGACATTCCATGAGGGCCATTCTGGGGAGCACAAAAGCCACAAACACCCTGGTGTTTGCCTTCTATCTAACTGGCAATCTGGGTGGGGTCTAGAAGTCATAGAAATGAGTGTTATTGATTATAAAATCACAGACTGTGGAATACATAAGCATATAGGTGACAGAGGATAATATCAAAATAGTCATTAAATTGATAGTTCTGGCCAGTTAAAAGTTCTTGCGGATAAGCCTGAGGACATGACTTGGCACCCAGGGACCTCCATGGTGGAAGAAGAAAACTGGCCCTACAAATAGCCCTTTGACCCTCAATGCATGCTGCGCCCACTTCCTTTGCACAATAGATAAATAAACATGATAAAAAATGTTTAATGTAGTACTATGAATAATTTATTTTCCTCTTGTTTTCAAAATCAGGCATGATGATTTGCACCTGAAATCCCAGCATGTAGGAGGAAAGGCAGAAGGAATGCTAGTCCAGGTCAGTCTGGGCTGCACAGTGAGCTCCTGTCTGGACAACAATGAAACGTTCAATGCCATCATCCCTACCTTCAAATGCAAAGTGCTACAACCTCGGGAAAAGTACTTCACGGCTTCACAATACTATGTTACATAGTTACAAGGCTGTAATGAGTTCCAACCCTGCCGTATCTGTCCTGAAATATAGGAAGCTTCCTTTTCTATAGATGCTAGGCACCTCCTAAGCACTTTAAACACAAAAGATCTCTGTAACTCTAAGATAAGCACTTTGTTAATTCTATTTCACCAAACATCTGGTTGAGCGATTCAAGATCTATATAGCAGTTAAGTTGTAGAACTGAGGCTTGAATCCATGACACTCCAATCCTGGCTCTGACCTATATCCATTTATTTCATGTAGCCTTGAAGTTTCCTCTCTACACCAGCAATTTACCTTCTGATTCAAGTTCTTTGGAAAAACATAGTAGAAAAAGCTGCCAATGTTAAGACTATGCTAGAGGATTAAAAATTTAAAAAAAAAGCGCCTTCAAATATCTACTTTAAAGCCCTTTAATATTTGAAAGCATTTAGACGCCAACAGAGAGCCCATGCATACAGCTTTCCACTCCAAACAGGAAGCTTTGTAGATATCTGTTTGATACCTGTCAAAGCTTCATTCTAACTAGAAACTTAAGACTCAAAATTGCCTTCAAGCTAATTCTCTAGGGACTGTTTCTCGTCTTCTGGGGGAAAAAAAAATTTCATCTGGAATTCATTAGCATTTGCTTCTATTCCTCCTCCTTTAGACGTAGAAATAGGGCTTATTGAGAAAGAACACATTCCCAAGAACAGGAGTGTGCTAGGGATCCCAGGTTTGTAAAATCCGAAAAGAGAATAAGCATTTGGAAAGCTAATTATTTCACCAAAAGGTGAGCAAATTTATAGATTCAAAGTTCTCAGTCTTAAAAAAAAAAAAAGTTTAACCTTAAAAATGTCCCCTTTCATCTGAAAATGGCCATTGCCTTTGTAAGCCAAGCTCTTCAGAAACTCAGTGTACATGCCAGGCTTTAAGGACTTTAAAGACACACTAGTAAGTCATTTCAAAAGACACTTTCTTTGAGAAGGAATGGATCTTCAAAGTATGAAAAATAACTCCTATGAACCTAGTCACACAAATTCTGACCCTGCTTGTAGGCTCACAACTCAGTACTGTGTGTGGGAAGCACTTGGAACAAGGCGGTGCTTGCTTCCAGGGAGCTGGCACTTCCATATTCTAAAACTTGAATTACAAGGCTGACCACATAGAAGTAGAGTTATCCTCAAACAAATAAGAGTAATTCTAGTCACTCACTAGCTGGTCAGCTTCTGAGCACTAAAGGGGATTTGTCTAAAGACAAGACTGGAGAAAAATTCCTTTTTAGAGTGATTAAAACCAGGGCTTTATATATGCCAGATCAATATTCTACCACTACACCTATACTCCCAGGCCTAAGAATGTCCTCTTTTCTCTTTGGTCAATAACTTGCTGACAAAGTCACAGATATCTTTAGCACCAAATCTTATCCATTGGTTGCTTATTCAAACTGCAGATAGAGGAAAGAAAGAAAGAAAGAAAGAAAGAAAGAAAGAAAGAAAGAAAGAAAGAAAGAAAGATCACCTTTAAAAAAAACTAGGTCAGGAATTGAAAAATTAGAGCTGTGATTGTATTTCAGTTGGGAAAGTATTTGCCTAGGATGTGCAAGGCCCTGTTTTAGCTCTCCAGCATGGAATGAGCTAAATGTGGCGGTGCACACCTGTGACCCCAGCACCTCAGAAGTATACCCAAAAGGACCAGAAGTTCAGGGTCACCCTCTGGTACATATCAAGTGTGGGGCCAGCCTGAGCCACACGAGATGCTGTCTCAATGGCCAGATCAGTGGTTCTAAACCTTCCTAATGCTGAAACACTTTCATATAGTTTCTCATGCTGTGGTGACCCCTGACCATAAAATTATTTTGTTGCTGCTTTGTAACTACTGTTAGGAATCATAGTGTATCTGTGTTTTCCAATGGTCTTAGATGACCCTGTGAAAGGGTCATTCCACCCTCAAAGTGGTTGTGACCCACAGGTTAAGAACTGTCTGTCTAGAGCTACAATTTCCTAACTTAAAATTTATTCTGCTAAGGGTAGGTATTCATCAAGCAAAACCCAAGTAGTTTGACAGTTACATGGAAAGAAATAAATATTCACAGATCTCTCAAGGCACCCAGCTCTATCCTCTGTGGAATCGCTCTGCATCCATTCAAATTTAGATCCTTCTCCTAATCCTGCCCTAAATTGGATGCTGTTACCACCTGCAGAAGTGTCTCACTTTCCCTCTGGACTGAAACAAGTGATATATTTGAACTGACAGGCTGATAGTTTTTATCCTGTATCAGATTTAAAACCTTTTAAAAGCGATTGGGAGCCAAGAAAGAAGCTAACGTGGGTCTTTCAACTTCAGCCAGACTTGCTAACATGTTACATTCAAAGGCAATCCTTTAATACCCATGGGAGAAAAAAATATGAACTGAAATGAGAAATTTGGTTTTATTCATCCAGGATGAGAGAATCCTTGCTTGTTTGATAAAGACGAGCGTTCTGAAAGGACCTCATTCACATTTATTCTCTGACCTTAGAACACAACAGTTCCAAGTGGATTTCTGCTGAGAAAGTACAACCAAGAAATGTCATGGAACTCAACCTGTCACTGAGCATCTCAGGAAGCATGAGAGCCAATAAAGGAAACACTCAGTGAGGCAAAGAAATCGCCTCCTGAGTACTAAAAAGTTCTGAATCATTCCTTCTTTCATTTGAGTTATTGAGCTGACTGTGTGGGAGGTTGGCTACCCAGTCAAGTTCAAGGACAAAAGCTCAATTTCCAGATGGGACATTCATTTTTCTATGTTTCATGTTTGTTTCAACGGTGGCCACTTTTGTTTTTTGTTTGTTTTGTTTTTAAACGAGACATGCCCCTTTGCTCTCTTTCTTGGGGTAAAAGTTATGTCCAGACTTTTCCATGATGAAACCACCCTTCTTGTTTCTGATATGTGGTTTGTACCATTTTCTTACAGGTGGAATAAAGCCATCAAGTGTGTTTGTGCTTTGTTTTGTCAAGCATGCCTGGTCTTTTCTCTCTCTGGAAAGGAAATACTAATTTCAGAGTAAGAAATAAGAAACTTATTTTTCCAGTCTCTGAGATTTCACAGTTTAATATCAAAAGGAAGCTTTGGAGAGAGTCAATTTACATGACACTGCAGACACAAGGCTATGAAAAGACAAGAAATCACAGCTCTGTTGATCCTATCAAGAGCCACAGCTACTCTAAGAAAGAAAATATTCAAGCAGCTCAGACAGAGCTTGAGCATGTTTTTCTTATTCTTCTAATTATTGTTGCTTTTGTTTATCAGCAACATGATACCCTAGCTCTATATGTAGTCCAAGAATAGAAATGTCTGAAAAAAAAAACTGCATCAATCTTAATTTTCAAGTCATTTGGTATGGACTGTACTATCCTCCTAATACATAAATGCAAAAGGAAAATGCTGCAGCTGGAAAGAACTGTTAACTGGGTTTGTATGCTCTGCATGTATAAAGCTATGTGGTTGCATCCTATCAGAAGCACAGAAATAGCTCCAAGGAAGCCAAACCAAACCTGGGAAATGTGTCAACATGGCTTGGGGCTGTCCTATATACCCGCTGTATTTTAAACCCTTGGCAGAATATTTTCACAACTACAAATTGGATAGCCCTGCAAGCTATTAGGGAGAATTCACCCAGTTTTTCCTGTTTTTTTTTTTGAGTTCTATTCCCCCATGCATCTTTTAAACTAAATTATGACTTCAAAATTGCAGCATTTAACTCACTGAATCTCATTCTTGTACAGAAGTTGAATAAAGACACATCATTTCTTAAAAACAGCACTCCAATTTGGATGTTGAAAAAATACCAGCCAAGGTACAGTGAAAGTGTCAGGGCAAACACTAAAGCCAGGCGCTTGGAAGCAATTTTCAGCCCCACAAGACTTTGGTATTATCTGGGACTCCTTTTCCACGGAAGCATCGGCTGCCTTTGTAAACCTTGACCATCCCTTTGATTTTACACAGTGGAGGGTTTGTTCCACCTTTGAAAGCACATCCTCTCCCTCCACCCCCACAGCATTCTGAACCAGCTGCTGTTAAAACAAGAGTTTGTTTCCTTACTGACAATCTAGATCAATGGTTCTCAACCTCCCTTAACAATGACCTTCAATGTAGTTCCTCGTGTTGCAATGACCCCCAACCGTAAAATTATTTTATTTGCTACTTCATACCTGTAATTTTGCTATGAATCTAATGTAAACATGTGACCTGTGTCAATCCCCAGAGGGTCTTGACACGCAGATTGAGAACCAGGATCCTATAGCTTTAAGTCATTCCATCCAGATGGGGAATTTAACAACCTAACCAAAGCACTACCACCCCCAAAGACTACCCACCCCCAGAGCAATAAAAAGAAAAGAGTTGATTTCTCTGCCCAGTATTATTTTCAGTAGGAAATAAAAGTATTATAACTCCTAGTCCTTCAAAAATATTTACAAATTATTTTCAGAGTGCAACTACTACAAAGTGCAAGGCTAAGAAAACGTGCTTCACCGAGTATGCAGAGGTTTGGGTGAAGGGTACGGGATCCTGAACAGGGCTAAAAATACCATTAAGTGAGGACTACTCCACCCCCTACATTTTAAATTTGAAACATCTGTGCATTAACGCTCACAATCAAAATGACTTTTTTTTTTTAGTGCTGGAATGAAATCTACCACTTGAGCTCTCACCTCCGAAAGGATTCATTAAACTTTCCCACACAGTTACTCCAAGCTCCCTCCCCAGCAGATGCCTCTCACATTGTCAAGCCAGTCACTGTGGCTTCAGCTGGATGGTATTGAAATATTTTGAGATCCACTGTCATTCTTAGTGATTTCTTTTTAGAAAAGCAAAATCTTGACCACCAGATTTTCATAATTATATATTCTGACCCATTAGCTTTAAAAAAAAACTATACACACTATATATCTAAGAAACAGACCTTAAAGAGTGAAAGTAATATCAGAATTTAATTTCAACCTCTTCAAATACAATGAAAGAGTCGACTTTCTGAGAGTGCCCTAGGGATGAATCCGTTTTTAATGTTTGCCCCCTCCACCAACCTGTTCCTTTTTCTTTTCCAAGATTAGGGCTTACTAGGAAATAGCTTTCTGAAAATAAAGTTTCATGGGGGGGGGGGTGGCCTACATTCAGAAATGTCTTAGTACAGGCATAAAAAAACTAATAAATAATCATAAACCAAAATACATTAAAATAAAATTACAGTACATAAATTTCTCCTACAAGGTCCATTGCGTTAGACGATCCTTCCAAAGGTTCATAAATAAAGTCATCTTGACTCAAAATTGCTTCCTGCACTGTGGTGAAGATTATGCAGAAAACTAAGAGGAACTGCAAGCAAGTTATCCGTCGGGTGATGGCCGAGCTACTTGATCTGGCACGGGGTGGGGAGACTTGTTTTTGATCCCAAGTGAACACAACAGCCACGCACTCGTCCCACATCCCGAAGTCCTCAAAACCTGGAAAGAAATGACACGGAATGACATGTCTGGCTCAGAAGTCAAGACCCGGTTTCCTCCCGGCCGGTCCAAAGGATAGAGTGCCTAGAAAGATAGCAGGTCGTTGCCTTGGCGCGGAGGCACACAGTTAAGTGGGCTCTGAACAAGGGCCCATCTCGGTGGTGGGAAGGCGGTCTAGCCACCGCGCCCGCTCCCTGGCGGAACTCCTGTTCTCCCCTCCCGGCCTCTATTAGCTCCAGCTTGCCCCATCTTCCTGCCGCCTCTCCAGAAACTTAAAACGATTTTTCATCTGTGCCTGGAGAGCAGAACCAGTCAACAAGCTCTCTACTCTTCCCAACAACCATGCGAACACGTTTCTAGGTGTCCCAAGTTGCCTGGACCTTACCTTGAGTGGCCCGGGTGCCGCCCTCTTCAGGCAGAGTTGGA
Organism: Pachyuromys duprasi; assembly: GCA_028658305.1. Taxonomy (NCBI): domain Eukaryota; kingdom Metazoa; phylum Chordata; class Mammalia; order Rodentia; family Muridae; genus Pachyuromys; species Pachyuromys duprasi. The sequence goes on from CM053766.1 coordinate 61,174,324, forward strand.
GGTGCTGCGGAGAAGCCGGTGGCCGTGCGGTTGCGAGTGAGGAGGCTGGTGCGCGTGCTGGAGTTGGTGAGGATGAGGGTACGGGTGCGGGTGTGGGTGCGGGTGAGGATGAGGGTGAGGATGAGGGTAGGAGTGGAGCTGTTGGGGCTGGGGCTGGGGCTGGGGCTGGATCGGCGGCTGGGGCTGGATCGGCGGCTGGGGCTGGATCTGCTGCGTCGGCGGAGGCTGCTGCTGGACCAGGTACTGCTGCTTCTGCCTTGTAGACTTGACCGCCAGAATGGCCTGACGATTTTTGTACTGCACCATCTGCAACGTGATCTCCGCGTTCCAGCCCTGGTCCTGGGGACACCGAAAGTCGATCTCTTTGCCCTCTGCCATCACCACGGTGAAGTACATATACTTGCCCTTGCGCTCCACGCAGTCTACAGTTTTCATATTGGAAAAGTGCAATTCCTTGAGCTTGACTGGTGGCTCAAGGCTGGCGACGGCCGGGCCACTAGGTTGGGACTGTTCGGCTGTCCCCTGCCCGGGCTGCTGCTGCTGCTGCTGCTGCTGCTGCTGCTGCTGTTGCAGCTGCTTGGGCGGTATGAGGAGTAGCCCTTCCTCGGTGAGGATGCAGCACTTTTTCTTCCAGAGCTGCAGCAGCCCGTCGCTACGCTTTTCCAGCACTCCTTCCTTCAGCGCCTTGCAGCCGCTGCTCTCCAGCATCCTTCCGGCATAAGGGGTGCAGCTGCTCCGCTCGGCCTTTAGGTTTTCAGACGCCGGGGCTGGGGGCAGCAGTAGCAGCCGCGCGCCGTCCTCGCCCCAGCGGCTTCCGCGGCCGCCCGCTCGGAGCGCGCAGAGGAGGCTGACTCGCAGGAGGCAGAGTGGCGGCGGCGGAGGTGGCTCAGGGTCCCGGCAGAGGGACAGCCGCGTCCTGACGCGCCACAAGATCCCGGAGCGGCGAGCAGGCTGCTCCCCGCCGTCCTCCCGCGAGCGCTCACTGAAGGGCACTGGCCGGGCCCCCTCGCGGCGCTTTTCAATGGGCCACCCTCCCCACCCCCGAGTGACACCCAGCGGAAAAGGCGGCTCCTGGCGCCCGCGCCGCGGGGGAAAACCCAGCTCCGAGAGGCGCTCGGCTGCCGGCGCGCGCCTCATTAACTTGGGGCCTTCCCAGAGCCCGCCCGCCGCGGACACGCCCCGCCCTGGCCCCGCCCGCCGCGGACACGCCCCGCCCTGGCCCCGCCCCCGCTGCCCGCCTCCGGAAACTCCTGGTGGCTCCACGCGGTCGCTGAGGTCGCCGCGGCTGCCGGGCGGCGACCAGTGCCGACGCCCAGAGGGCGCCAAAAGGCCATCCCCCGCTGTCCCGCCCTTCCCTGGCGGGAGGGCTCTCCGAAGCCGCGGCGGGCAGATGCCTGGGGAAAGAGAGCCTTAAGGTTTGCGCAGAACCCGGTTCAGAGGGGATAAAACTCAGGCGGAGCACCGGGTGACTCGTTCCGATGCCTATGTAAACATCTCGGGAACAAAGCCCTGGAGTGCTTCCTACTTTTTGTTGTTCAATCAATAGGTCTTCCTGGAGAAAATTAGATAAGCCAAAACAATAAGGCTACCTGTTTGATATAGAGGCCGGGCAAGAAGTGTGGACTCACTCTAGACATCTTTTTCCACCATAGGGCACAGGGATAGCCAGACTCACCCCCGCCCACAAGCTGATGTGTGTGCGCGCGCATTGTGTACATACATAAGTCACCAGGTCCCTTGAACTGGAATTTAGGTTGTGAGCCACCATATGGGTTCTGGGAATTGAACCAGGGTCCTCAAGAGGTGCATTTAACTGCAGAACCACCCGTTGCTAGCCCCTCGGGTTTCCTTCCTCTGTGAAGGTAGCAGGGTAGTTGGCTGTCCGGTATTGGGAGATCACATACATAAGCCTTGGCGGATGTGACACCTATTGGAATCTGACTTTGGGAAGGTCCTACTTCCGTTTTTTTGTGTTTTGGGTTTTTTTTTTTGCATCTAAACATTTCAGAGATGCTGCTTCCCAGTAAGATAGAATAAAAGGTAGAATTCGATCCTCCAGTTTGGCAAAGTAAACCTCTAAGTCTACTCTCACCACAAAGGGATAGGACAAAACAGTCATGTCTGTAACTACTCAGATTTCTTGTGCGCCACGCTAAGAAATCCAAACCATGAGAGCTAACAGAAAACGTCTAAAATCAGGGTTCTTGAACCTTCATCCAAGGTGCTAGTTCCAAATTAATTCTGAGTCCTTGAAACCAAGAGAACTGTGTAAAGATTTCGAATGTGATTATCGCCGTACACATCTCCGAATAGACTTCTAATTCTGTTTACTAAACATCTTTATTCCTCCCCCAGTTTCTACAGTATCAGCTGTCCTCTTTTTAGATCTGGAAAGGACAACCCAGGTATAGTTGTAGAGTTGATACATCCACGTAGAGCTGATAAAGACATTCACATGGAGATACAAACTGGACTATAATCCAGTTTGTCAGAAAAGAACATTTACTCTATTTTACTAAAATAGATGCAAACGACCAGCCAACAGAGATATCAAATGTGCCTACTATTTTTAAATTCCGTATTTCCCTTCGGCTATTTCACAATTTGTATTTTTGTGGTAAGCTAGTTAAGTGTATATTGACCACAATGAATTTGATTATTGGAGATCTAAGTTTCAGAACTCTGTAGATTGGAACTCTGCTCAGTTCATCTAAATAGCCACCGTTAACACCCCCAATGAATTGGCTATATCGGGCTTAAAAAAAAAAAAACTAAACTAAAATCCCCAAAGACAAATTGTCAGGGAATGCAATTCAGGAAATTACCATTATAAAAAATGCTTCCCTTTACATACTCAACTTGCCTTTGAGGACATTATTTCATTGTCTAGTACATCCAAGTATTTACTACCAAAAAATGAAAGAGCTAAAGTTAATTACTTTCTCAGTGGAATTGGTTTAGTAAGGGCTTGTGGCACAGTAACTACCGAGAACCCTGAGCTTAAGGACTGCATTTCAAAGTCTACTCAGGACACTCACTATGGACTCCAAGTACCCATCTTAATGGCATCTATACAGCTTCAGGGGATGAAGGAATGCAGCATCAGCACCACTGTATACTGATGAACAAGTGGTCTGGATAACTCAGTGTGCAGCAGTTCAGAGGCGAGAGTGGGGAACAAAGTTAGGTGTAGGCTACAGACCAGTTGTGCACAAGCTGTGTTCTGCCATAAACCCAGACCTACCTTTCCAGGTTCCTTTTTATGTCATTTCCAAAATTACTAACAAATACTAAAAATATTGACTGCAAATGTGTTAAGTACACCTGCCTTGCGCCACTCCAGACCCTATCTTATTCAAACTGTCTCCACAGCTCTATCACCGTGCTAAACTAACCCCCATCTGACCTATGTTACCAAAATAGCTATCTCCTGGTTCTGCATTTTTTTCAGTTTATTTAAAAGTACAATTCAAGATGCCACACCACTACGCATGTTGGTCTATCTTTAAAATAAACCAATTATTTTAAATCCATATAAATTGAATCCCACAGGTCTGTGAGTAATATTGTGAGGCATTTATATACCAGCATCCCACTCCTTCAAGACTAGTGAAAATGTTATAGAGCCACTGACAGAGACTGATTAAATGATTCAGAGGTTAAGGGCACTGGCTTTGAAGGCCATGGCCCACATGCCACCCAACCACCTGACCAAAATAAAAAGTCTTTAAAAATTATACCATGAAAATGTCAGGTTAACTGTCAATGTTTCAAACACAAATAGTCCCACACTCATAAAACCAAAGATTTCCCAGCCATTTCTTAGTTTTGAGGAAAAAAAGAAAAAAAAAAAAAACCACTTCTAAGTTAGTCAATTTTCAATAGACTTCTCAGTTCTAGTTTTGGCAGTACTGGCTGGTGAACTGATGCCTCCTAGCGACCGGTTTGTGTAACACAACCAACTGCCTCAGAGCAAGGGAAGCTTACTGTTCTCAACGGTTACAGGGGTGCAGACAGAACTTCTTACAGCAGCTACACGCGTGCCACCCACCCACTCCTCTGTATAAGGGACAAGCAATGCACAGACCACCTTTGTGCCCCACCCCCGCACTTTTCTGGGCATAGGATGTACAGCCTTGTATGGCTGGGCAAGCACTCCACTAGGGAGCTAGCATCTCCAACCACCATCTCCCTATCTAATCTTACTTCCTACCAAATTCTTATCAGAACCAGGCACAGAACATGGATGTAGACTCCCAGCCCTACTGGATGGAGGAAGTAGTAGACAGTGTGAGCTGACCAACTCAGTCTACATAGTGATGCCGGCCTTCACAATGACTTTCTATTTCACTAAACATCCAAGGAACTGTTTAAGCATCTTCAATCTAAAGGGCAGCAGCTGTAACTGTCACTGTAAATTCTACCTCCCAATTCATACCAATTCTACTCCAAACCAACCTCGCCATAATGCTGGAAGCACCAAACACATATCTCAGAAGATAGCCTCAAAGGCTATGAGACTAGATCAGTGTCACACTGAGACAGGATAGTGAAATTGGCTTCATTTTCCTTCTATCTTCTCTGGATACTAGCAAACATGAAAAGCTTTCAATTAGTATTTATGTGCAAAGGTACCTGTTACCTATCAAGACTGGACTTTGAAACTACTAAGTAAAACTTTAAAAACTAAGTTCTAGAATTACTTCCACAGTACGTTCAAGGTAAAACTAAAGTTTACTTGTGTTGAGAGTATTTAATTCCATGATTACATCAGGTTCTAGATGTACTTTATTAATGCTGACATCTTTCAAACTTACCAAAGTATTGACTCCACATGGGATGTAGACTCCAAAGTCAGAGTTTAATCATGTTACTCACCAATGACCTAGTCTTATACCCAGCCATTAAAAGCTTCATTGTACAATCATTCAGGGTTGCATGATTTTAATAAAAAAAATTACATTTCCCCCCATTTCACATTATTCCAACACAGCAAGTAAACTTCCTCAACAATGTCTCAACATATACCACTTACTGGGAGAAAAATTAGCATGCAGTCTATATTTGTCATAATATTCTACTCTTTTCATTTACCTACCACCTAGGCTGATTTTTTCTTTTGAAGGCTTATTTTTGTTTTATGCCTGGTGCCAGAGAAGCCCATTAGAAGACTGCTAAATCTCCTTTTAACAGGAGTTATGTAAGCCACTGGAATAGGTGCTGGGAAGTGAATCCAGGTCCTCTGTAAGAGCAGCAAATGCATCCCTCCAGGCCCAGGCTACATTTCTAAATAGGAGTCATTCCCCACTCTAGGAAATGACTACTTTTTAAACAATACTCCCACATCTTTTTTTTGAGACAGTTTCCACATTGTCCTGGAACTCACTCTGTAGTCCAGACTGGCCACAAACTCACATTCTGCTGGGATTAAAGGCATGCACTGCCACCAAAATGAAGAGACCTATCATGAGCCTGGAAAACTTTGCAAGCCTCCTTATTCACCCATATATTTAAAACCAAAAGTATATAGGCACTACCAATCAAGCCTGAGATGATGTAACTACAAAAACAAATTGAAATTTCATTTTTAAGATTTTAAAACATATTAGCTGTAGCAAAAGCTAGATTAAAACTTAACATCCTTGAGTGCTGAGACGGCCCGGAGCAATCACTCCAGGCTGTAGCTTCATCCCACTCGCCACTTCTCTGCCGTACCTCCACTGTCTGCACTCTACTTCGTAGATGAGCCTAGAGCACTTCAATTACACAGCATGTTGGTCTGGCTCCTCTAGACAAATGACACATTTCCTGCTCATCTTCAAAGATCCTAGCCACAGTTTTTATTGTGATAGAAACTACCAAGCTGTAGGCATTAAATAAACTGTTGGATTTTTTTCACTTGCATTTGCATCAGTTGTTCCCAATTCCTTTTCAGTTTTAAGCTAAAAGTATTCTTTGAAAGCACTACTTCTTATAAGCAATTTAAACACCAGCTTTATATGAAACTTAGTCTATTAACGACTCACTTCCTGCCAATTTCTTTCTGTTCAATTTCTTCTGATAACAATCTGTCAACAACTTTTCAAAAGTAGGATGTCAAAATGAAACATTGGCTACACGGTATGTTATAATCAAAAAGCTTCTTTAAATAAATAAACATCTTTAAATAAAAATCATTTTTACAATGCTTCCATGACCTAAAATCATGTTTTGTTTTCAGCCCAGGTTAATGTCTGGGTTTGTAACCAGTAGACACAAAATCAACACATCTGTTGATATCAGTATTGTTTTCCAACACCAAATACATTTACTTTTCAGAGATTTATAGACTTAGTGGTTTAAGTGGCCAGTTACCTAATACTTTTATTATTAAGGATATATGCAATGCAGAATTAAAAAATTGATTAGCACATCTATTTGTTTTGCAAAGTTCCTATAGAGTATGCTCTTCTAAATTACATATTCTGTAAACCTAAATTTAATTCTGTAAATTTGGTTTAATTTAAGGTCAAAATAAAGGCTAAAATTTTCATTAGACTAACCAATAGAAATGGACTATATTGTTGTTAAACCTAGTCTTGAAATCACAATATTTCCTTATTAGATGCCATATTTCCACATAGCAAGATAGTTTTCACAAACAGCTGTTTTGTCAGTAATTTTTAATGGGAATAACCTTTAGCTCACACAACTTCTGTTTTACAGTAATAATTCAGTTACCTCAAGGCTTTTTATCATACACACCAACCAGTCATTAAAAATTTATCAAAACTAATTTGTCTCCTTTCTTATGTGAGTTTGTGAATTAGCGCAGAGGCAGCATCCCCTTTTTCTGTTGCCAACTCATCATGTGCAAATAAGACATCCTCCTATGTATATAGGATAGTTAATATTAGTTCTGCTCTGATGAGCTAGCTGCATAAAACACCCTGAGAAGCCACAGACACACCTTCCAGAAATTCAAATTGAACTAAACTAATTGTGAGGCCGTATTCTGTAACCCTACCACACCTGAAAGATCATGGGTCTTCAAAGCCATAAAGAAGTATTCAGGGCTTCCATCATTTTTTAGAGGGGGGGGGAAACTTGACACCACATGAGGATAGTTTAATCATTAAGACTGTAAGATCAGAACCGTGAAAAAAAAATAGACAATGAAGAAAAACCACAGAATTCCTTTCTCTCCATGTCACAAACTTGACTTGTCTAGTTAGATTATCTTAAAATTATTTTAACAGGTCAAAGTGGCTTAAGGACACAATTAGAGGCTCCCCAACTTCAAAGTTATGTAGAGTTGTAAAAACTTCAAATATCACCAGTATATTTTATAAAATTAGATCGAATTTTATTAAGGATTTCAGATTACATATCAGACTTCTATAGTGGATAGAACCATCTGGGAACTGACAAAGTGTCATAATGAGCACTGACCCCTTTGAAGGGCCACAAAGTATATTCCCATTATACACAAAGAACAGTTACCTCTTCACTTTGGCAACAGCTACTTCCTAAGGAAGAGAAAGAAAAGACTGTGCTAGCTCTGCAAGGTCACTAAAAATGGGATTCTGTCTTTAGGTTACAAACTTTAATGTTCAAGAAAATAAGCTGTGTTTAAATGAACTATGATTACAGAAAACAAAATAGCACAAACAATCTAAAGAAAAAGAAACCGAATCATTTTCAAAATAAAAAATAATATAATTGGTTAAGGTCTTCCAGTAGTTAAAAAAACTCAGGAAGAGGTTAGCTATAGAATGTGTTTACATTCTAAGACTTTAATACTAAAATCTCACAAAAAGAACTATCACCGCCAAAAAGAAAACCTTGATGCAAATTTTATTAACAGCAGGAACTATAGACTTTCCTCCAAGTACAATCCAATTAATATACCCTGCCAAAAAAAAAATTCCTTCCCCCAAAATGAACAGTAATTAGCCTGAGGTATTTCAAATGTGTCTCTCAGTGGTCTAAAACTTAATGCTAGCCCCCCCGCAATGGCCTCGTTACCACCTTAGGATTACAATGTGGTCACTTGAAATACCCAAAGGGGGATGGGGGGAAACTAAATCAAAAAACTGAAACCTTTCACTTGAAGTCATACATTGACTTCAGTCATTCCCACTAGCATCAGAGCCACATGCTCAGATCGGTGTTAATAAACTTCTTCTCCAGTTTAGTTATCAAAGCTTGATGTGACTATATAATGCTGAGCATCATACTCTGAATACACGTGGTTTTTTTTTTCTGAGGATTTTAAGACTGAGAAAGTTTGTAAGATGTACCCCAATGTGCCTTAACACAGCTGTGAGGTAGTTGAATCCAGCGCCACCCATTCTTTTTACACATAGTAAATGGCATGGCCAATCACACACTACTCATCCTTCGGCACAGAGTATTAGAATGAACAAGTTAAAAAGATATTTAGTTTTAGTAAAACGTAATTTAACCTGTTAAAGTATCACACATCACTTGTCACTTTTTAATAAGCACATGCGTACTACGTACTCCAAAGCTGTTCAATATAGAGAACTAGGCACCCCTGAGCTCAAGCTAACTCTCTGCAAGAGCCTCAACCAGTACACACTGAGACATCACCCTGTGAGAGCTACAACTGTGCGACATTTTTATTTTAGACTATAAAAACAAAATTAGGCAAACAAACAACAAAAAAACTCAAAATAGGTTCAAATGATGTAAAGTCATCCTTTCCAGGAAAGCAGAAGGTAGGCCCTACCACAAAAAAAAAAAAAAAAATTCAATTAATGGAGGTTAATTTTCAAAGTACATTAAATACTATCAATTAAACTCTGAAGAAAGGCTACTTTTTTTCTTCACCTTGCTATAATAAGCATGAGTTGACTTTTGTTATATCATCTAAAATATACAAATCCCTTAATAATCTGTTATTAAGTTTGATCTTCCTGGAAATTCTTAACTACAATTCTCCTTCCTCAAATGATACTATGCTGTGAGTCACTGTATCCTCTAACATAACGGAAAGCACAGCTAATGAAGGCAGACTTCAATCCTTCTACCAGCTGAAAGCGACTTTGGTTCTTTAGGAAAGAAACAGCTATACCAAACAATGTTTGACAGTTATTTTCATAATTGTATTCCAACAGCTACATGATGAAAATATTCCACAAGAACCAAACCGCAGCAATAAATGAACATGCATTACAGATGATTTCTGCATTAAACATATCTGACAGAACTATAATTAGCATACTACGTAGAATAAATTGGTCTTTAAAATAACAATTTCCTTTCTTTTAAAAACTTACTGATTCTACCAAGAAAATACAAAAACATAAGGCTGTAAGTAAAGAAGTGGAGTTTAGGCTATTACAGGGTAGGCCGTCCTCAAGGCCAGACACTGTGCTTCACTGCTGCTTGCACTCTGCGGGGTTTTGATCCTTCTGTTAAAGGAAAACAATACGTCAATCTATCTTCTACCTACTGTAATGAATTTTTCAAACAGTATTTACTTTAATTATCACAGTATCGAGTCTTGGAAACATTATAGTGAAGACAGAAAAATATGGAATAGTGATAATTTAATGTTAGCAAGTCACTAAAGTATACAGTAAAGCCTTATTATCTGAAGTAATCTATAATCATAAAATAACTAATGTTGGACATTGTCAATTATTATTTTTACCTTATTTTCAAAAATACTAACTTATGATGCTAAGCCACATCTATAAAAACATTTATTTTCTTTTTAACTTCCCTCATACTTGCTTACCTCAAGCACCTTTCTAATGTTTTACAGCACATGACAGATGAAAGAAAGGAAATCCCAGACTTCAAATAAATCCTGGGAATTATTACATACTTAGAAAGAAAAAAAGCTTTTACTAACCCAAATCCTAGGAGTTACAGATTAGGACCCTCAGGGATTAGACAACAGTAATAACAGTAATAATGGTGGAGTGAACCCAGAATATAGCATCGCCCCTTGTTCAAAGCACTCCTGCAACCACATCTCCTTCAGATGACTAATCATAACTAGTTTGTTACTCAGAAAATAATCTAAGCAATCAACTCTTAATGCTTAATAAGAGCCAAATCCCCAGCAATTAAATGAATAATTAAAAAGAATTCCTCATCTATCCATACTTCATCCTAAATTAAACTTAACAGAAACAGCACTAGTTTTGCTCACCTTTGGGTCATAGTCTGGATCATTTTCCTCATCTTCTTCTTCCCCTTCCTATATTAAAGTTCAAAATGCATCCATGAAGTAGGTACATAACAGAAAAAAACTGGCTCATAATGTATGGAAATTTTAATACAAGTTACTCTATGGGTCAACAGATTTTCATGATTACAGAGTTTGTTGATAATACAATTTAATTTGAAAGCTTCTAATATGAAAAATTTCCCAACACAACTTGAGACATCCAGACAGCTTTTATTGAAAAGATTTACTGCAGCCAACGTTGAAAAAGTTTACTGCAGCTTTTGACTTCTTCAAAGAGCTGATAACCCTGCAGCAGAACAAAATTATTTGAAATAAAAAAAAATGTTGCTGAGTTTTGCAATTTATTTATTGAAACCTTATACATACATTGTTTGGCTGTAGAATTCTAAAATCATATTTTCCAAAATTTATCCCAAATCACAGAATGATTATATCAAAGGAATACATTAATCATTCAATTTATTCCTCAAAGTGTCATACAGGGAATTATTTGCTCATTTGGTAAACATTACCTCATCAGCTTCTTCACCTTCTTCATCATACTAGAAAGAGAAACAGGTAAAAGTATGAATGAATAACAAGTGAGTATAGTAACACTCATAATTTGGAACATTAAAATTTCAGAAGTTAAAATAACTACGGAAACGTTCCCAAGCTCTGTGCTCTGAAGACCCTATTACAATGAAGTTAAAATTTCTAGTTCTTTCATATCAAAATACAGTAAATCTAACAGTAACTACATTTTATCAATTCAAAACAATTTTTCTAACAGAAAAAAAAAACCTAAGGTAATGAATCAAGATTAAGAAAAGTTACCTAAAGGATTAGCTTCATTATAAGTTGTTCTATGTCCTACTTTTATGAAACAATAAATCTAACCTTTTATCAATTTTGACTATAGTAACCCCAACAAACAATTCCAATGCAGGATCCAAATATACTCACATCATCGTCATCATCCTCAATAGCTTCTCCAGTAAAGTATAACACTGATCTTGGGATTATACGCTCACGTAAGAAGTGACCAATTTCAAAGTCTGCAGCCAGTATAGCTTCAGCATCATCATCCTATTAAAAAAATAGTAATTGTCAGCTAAGTTGGCATGGGAGAAAACTTCAACTATGGTGTCCTGTCACTTGAAAATAAGCTTCCACACATGTACATAGATCAAACAAACAGCCATCTATATGTGCTGGATATGCACGTTATACCTAGAAATAAGTTAGCAGGCCAGCATATACACCAAGAAAAACTGTAGTAAATGACAATGAGAATTGTTTATTATATGACTTCTTTAAAGACAAAAAAGGTAAAAGCAACTTTGCTACATGAGGGCATTCCCTTGGAAATACTGAAATGGCTGGAAAGCAGGTTAACGCTCAGTGGTAAACTGCCCTGTCTACTCTTGCAGAAGACCCATGATTCAGTTCCCACCCACCCAGCTACACCCACCTGTAAGTAACTCCAGTTTAAGGACTACGCCTTCCCTCTTTTGACTCATGCAGGCATAAGGCACACAAATGGAACACACACATGCTAACAAATATTAATACATATAAAGCAATACTGAATCCTTAGCACTCAGAGTAGGACATGCCTTTAATCCCAGCACTAGAGGCAGGTAGATCTTTTTTAATTCAACACTAGCCAGCCTGGTCTAAATAACTGAGTTCAAAACCTGCCAATGCCACAGCCTACTTTGTAAGGGGGGAGGGAGAGAGGAGAGAGGGAGGGGGGAGGGAGAGAGGGAGAGGCGAGGACAGCTGCGCCCAGCCCCATACTGTTAAATAAACTGAATAAACTCAACTCACCAGATCTCCATTCTCAGGAACTGCAAAAGAGGGAAGAAGAAAAAAAAAAATTAAACCGTTTACAGTGAAAACCCATCCATACCTAACCCAGAGTAAGATGCTACTCACCTTCAGGAGGAGCAAAAAAATTAAAGAAAGAATCATTGGAAACTGTTTTAGTCACAGTACGAACTGTCCCACGTCCCTTGTGTTTCTGCTTCTTTTTAATGGTTTTCAATGTAACATTCTTTCCTTTTTTCCAATCTATCTGACACCTTAGGAAACGAAATACGTACTTTTAGTATTTTAGCATACTTGATTGCTAGGTTTTTACATGTTTAAATGTCAAAGTAAAATTTTAGAGGATAACTGGCTTAAAAAGCACAAGTTTTCTACATAAAACTTCAAATATCTAATTTACAGTAACATTAACACATGATATAAAGAATGTGAATAGTGTATTCCTTCCCACAAAGCTACATTATAGTCAGACCCAGAGGAAAATGGCAGAGGCTAAAAATGTCTGGCAATATATAAATCTAACAGGCTACAGAAGGGAAAGCAATATTGAAAACTCTACCTATAATTCAATACAAAATACATCAGTACAATTAACTCACCCTGTACAACCCATAATTTCTGGTCCATCAAAAGAAAAGGGATCAGAATCATCTGGTTCTGACCTCATCCTGTAAGTCTTTGTTAACACTTCATTTGTGAAATATTCATTGGGTTCAAAGTGAAACTCTAAGATAAAACTCTTTAAAAGAAAACAAAAGTGAGTTAAGTTCTTAAACCATGAATTTTCAATGCATTAGCAAACAGCTTGACCTGTGGTTTTTGATAAGCATACAAAGTCTAATGCTTTTTTCCTCCTTCTGGAATATAAGGGTAACAGGAATATAAGGGAAACTCCTAATTCTGCTGAAGGCAAAAATAAATGAAGGCACATCTTTCAACTTAAAATTATCATTTAGGTTTGGTAAATCAAAAATAAATGAGCAAATGTCCCTCCATCTCTCCAAAGGCCATTTTCAGATATGAAGGTTGATCTTCAATTCAACCTTGAAAAGACTCAACCTTAAAGCCTCTGTGAGCCTTAATAGTGTGCCCATAGCTGGCAAAGGAGGGGTTCCTAGCTGAGCTCTCTCATGCAGGCCCTCAAGCACCATCTGCCCCAAAGTCATTGGCAGGCAGTTCCCTTGTTATATTTTATCCACTTTAATCAAGGATCGCTTTCTATAATTTAAAAAAGCTTAAATTCCCCAGGAAAGTACAGAATCACAAGCACTAAAACCAAACATGCATACTTGAGGGAGTACTAGTGTCTGCTTTAATCCCTTACTGCATACCTAACTCTTGAATGTCATCTTTAAAACTTATCTATAAAACATCACTAAACTAAATATTTAAGTCTTTTACCATAGGCTGGCCAGCATCCGAGAACTTCACTTTAATATCTTTCAAGTGCTTTAGAATAGGTTCATCATGTTCCTTCAAATTAAAATAAAAATTAGTATCTAATTTGGCATTTTAGGGTCAATATCTTGTTACCACAAAACAAACTTATGACTGAAGGCAATGTCTGTTTTACACAGTAACTATGAACCTTAAAACTTCATTAGATTATAGTTTACACAGAAGTTACCTCACACTGTGGTTTTCCATCATACTCACTGACCAGTGAAAAATACAACTCTAAAAAAGGCTATGTTTACTTTTAAAATGTTTCCTGATTGTGTCTGGTGCATTTTCAAATTGCTGGTTCCTCTTCTACTTTGGCAAAGCAGAAATGCAATATGCACATTACTGAGACCATTTCTGTTTGTCACTGTTAACTCCCAGCAACAACAGGATAGGGCAATCAATACTACACAGGATGGCAATGAAGAGGCAGCTTCTCAAAGATGTGGTAACTAACATCTGTGTTGGTTTTTCAGGAAACAAGACATTGTGAATGAATTAAATAGCTTTATAATTTAAGACATAAACTGCCCCTGGATTAACAAGTTTCAAGCTGAAAGTTTTTGGGCAATACAAGCAAAACACTAATATTCCTTGACACTAAGCACAGGAAAACAAGGCATTGTAAACTACACGAAAGCACCAATGATTAAATAACCAAATATACCACTTCATTAGTAAATTTTTAAAATACTTTGATTAAGTAAACCTGAATTCTTCCTGTATAAAACTATAAGACAGAGAAAGAAATCAATAAATTTCAAAGACTTCTTTTTAGGTAAACATGTAGTCTTTTGAATTACCTGAACCATATCACTGAGCAAATCAACGTTCTTAAAAACTGTCAGCCAAAATTCAGGAATTCCTTTAGGGTCTTCTTTTTCTTCATCCTTTTTCTCATCTTCAATCTTGGCCTTTTCTTTCAGGTCCTCCTTGAAAAAGGACAGCAAACAACTGAATGAATATATTAGGTCTTTTGATAAAATTATATACACCCTTAATTTGTAGGCAATGCCCTAGGAATAAAAACAACTCACTAACTTTTTCAACCTTCAATCAACAAAGTTCTAGTTTAACTGTGTAAATACTGTTGTCACTCATTCCAAAACTTCAATTCCACAGAAACCAATGCTCTTATAACCCCCTTAGAAAGAACCACCATCCAGACCAAAAGCTTTAGGAACATCTTAAAAAAAAAAAAAAAAACAGAAGAATCAAGAACAAGATTTTTAACCATAGCAAACAGAAATCCATGCAGTGATCAGCCTCTGAGATCAAAATACTTTACAAATCACATCCTCCCAAAAGTAGCAATGGGAAAGAAGCATGGTCACATAATATAACACTAGACTTTTGTCACAGTTGTTGATATTTATTGCAGGCTGGTCACTTGAAAACTAACTGGTCCTTCACCAGTCATCAAAAGTTCAGAGGAAAACTAGATGAAAAGCTTGAAATATTGTAAAGGTAGATGATGCCAGGCTTAGAAATGGCTTGTCTGTATTATCCACATAACAAAAAGGACATTTCCTAAGTATAAGAATACTGCTGACCCCCAGCACTTACAAAATTGATTATATAATACCTTATGCCACCAGTAAGTGCTACTTCTGAAAACTACTTATGGCCCCATCATCTAAAAGTATAGGAGACTAACACTGGTACTAACCGAAACTTCTTCCTCCTCATCTGGCTTCCATTCACATTCTTCTTCTGTAGGTTCATAAATTGCATTAATGATCTCAAATCGCTAAAGTAATTAAAAAAATAAAAAAAAAGAGCTTGTGTAAAAACATTAGCACCCAAAGCTTAACACTACTGGTTCTGATTAAAGACTCAAGACTTACTAAGTACCACAACTTTTAATACTTGCTATTATTGATGGTTTCACAAATTACAATTCCACAGAGATATTTAAGTATCAAGACATCTGCAAGTTTGCTTTCCTGTGTTTAAAAAGTAGGATATAATTACCTTATCAAATAAAGGCTGATAGAGAACAGCATACTTCCTCTCAAGATCATGAACTTCCTCATAGAATTTGGCTTCTATCTGTGCACATTTAACTTGAAGATTTTTGAGAGCATTCACCCGTCTTTTGACTACCTTAGGCAAGCTGAAAGTTTAAGAAACAAATAAAATCACAGAAAAACACATGTCATACTTCATACAAATTAAAACTGAAGTCGGTAAGCTTCTGAGCTGAAGCAAGAAATTTAAAATAACCAAAATTCAAAATAGGTATACAGGCCCTTTAATTATAAAAGCAGGTAAAATCAAGAGGGAAAAGGGAGACATACCCTGAATCCAGATGTCAAATAACTCTTACCTAACCATTAAAGTAGTTAATATTAGGGAATCACTTTCAGCTAGATCTGTTTCCTTTTCTTACAATTAGTCCTGTACACCCTAACAACTTAGGTTGGATTTCCCCTGACTTTGCAGTGGAAGGGAGACAGGCGCATCAGGAAGCTACATAGTGAGCCTGAGGCCAGATTAGTCACACTGGGTTGATGTCTCCAAACAAAAAGCTGAACTTAATTCAATGCTTTAACTTACGATACCAAATAGAAAGACATACACATTCAAACTAAAATGCTAAAATGTACCTAATGTTAGAACAAAATATGTGTAGTCAAAGAAACTACAAAATAGAGACAAATGTACACACAAGCCATATGTATTCCATGTTTTAAACTTATCCTTCCTAGAAACTTTCAGACCAAGGAAACTAACAACACAGAATTACTACAAAGAAAGTTTAAACAATACAATCACACTTGAGCTATTACATCATGATATCTTCTCTCTGCATTTAATTTTTATTATTGCACAGTTGGAGGAGCTGTGCATAGAGGTCAAACGACAACTGTGAGATAGTTCTTTCCTTTTACTCTTCTATGGGTTTCAGGGAGTAGGGTTTGTATCAAGAGTACCATTTGCCTTATCTGCTAAGCTATCTCCCCATCCAGAAGAGCATTTGCAAAACATTTACAAAAGCAAGAGTGAGGGGAGGCGAGAGGGCGCTACAGGAGGTGATACAAAGTGAATAAACTGTAATTAGTAAGAGTGAGGCTGGAAAGCCAGCTCCATGACTATTTCCTGCTCTTGCATTTCCCAGCACACACATTGGATGCTCACACAGCTCCAGAGGACCTCTTGCCCTCTGTAGTCTCCCTAAACAACCATACATATGCACACTAAACAAACAATGCTGAGGGCACCAAGGACACATTAGACTAAGTTACAAGACATGGTCAGAGATAAAAGTGAGACAGCGGTCACAGAAATATACAAAAGAAATCCAAGGTAAAATTAAGGGTTATAGAGCTCTCCTTTAATCCCAGCACTCAGGAAGAGGCAGGCAAATCTCTGGGGGTTCAAGGTCTACAGAGTGGATTCCAGGACAGCCAAGGCTACTCAGAGAATCCTTGCCTCAGGGAGCAAACACACACACACACACACACACACAAAATAAAAGGTTCTAGGAACCATTAGTAAGATCAAAACAAGTGGCTATTTTAAACCTAACCTACATACATGTTTAGAATACACATCAAACCAAAACTGACCCAAAGAAAACTTGGACAAAGCAAATTAGATTTTAAAATAAAATGGTAGCCAGGTATGATAGTATACTTTTATTGCCAGTACTTTTGAAGCAAAGGCAGGCAAGTTCTCTGTGAATTCTAAGTCAGCTTTGTCCAAGCCAGCCAGGACTATAAATTACTTCAATGATTTTAGCAACGTTACTGGATACATGAATTTAAAAAAAAAAAAACAAAAAAACAAACCCACAACAACAACACAAAAATCAACCATTTCTCTGTAACAGGAATATAAAAGAACACTATTCACAGCAGGAATCACATGCAAAAAAATAAACAGAAATGAATGTAACCAATATTCTATGAAGAAAACCAAAAAACTGAAAGACAGCATGTGCTATACACGTATAGAGACATTAAGATGTGCTACTGTGAATCCACGAACTTCAAATGTAACAGAAATCAAACCTTCTGAAATTTAAAAATTTAAGAGCCCTGTCAAGCACGTGGCATGAAAGTCTAGGTAAGTTAACCTCTTGATTGTATTTACACATAGGATAGTATGTGAAGAAGCATCTTGTCTGTCAGACATACTGTAAGGTCAACTGTGACAAGGACAAAAGAATCACGTCTTGACCAACATGAAAACTATGCTTAGATGTGGAGGAGTATGGACACAACCCTCTCAGATATTGACACATACTATGAAGCCACAGCATACTACCAAATGTATAAAGGAAGTTGGTTCACAGCTAGTAGTTTAATAAGAACTTCGTAAAAAACAGGAAGAATTAGATGTTTATTTACCTGTACCAAGTACAAAGCTGGACTTTGAAGGAATTAAAAAGACTTAGATGTGAAAGTCAAAACTAGCCAACAAGAATGTAGGAGCTAAGAACGAATTTCCTGAACAATTTGAATCTACAACAAAATGAAAAACACACCCCAGTTTTACTAATACTATTACCAAAGGACTCCATGGATAAAATATTTTGCAATGTTAAGATGAAAATGAGTAGGTAATGTAAGGGTCTCTACAAAGTATGAAATGACAGGAAATGGACAGAGGGTACAAATAGCCTACAAGGCTCAAATTTTCTGAAAGCCAGCTGCTAGTAGTTTATTAGAAATCAGAAAACACAAGTAAATCAAGACTAGACTGGTTGAAAAGAAGAAAATCTACAAAAGCTGGATGTTAACTTTTGGCAGAGACATGGAGATAAAAGCACACTATAACACCTCTAGAAAACCCAGCATAATCTAGAAATCTTGCTACAAGACAGATACAGATAAAGATTGTTTGCCTCTAAGAAGCAATTCTATCACAAAGCAACAGCCCAAAGAAACTGTTATAGTTCCTTAAGTGGACATACAAAGTGATGAGCATCCGTCCAGTACAATCTGTGGAGATAGGACCAACAGAAAAGCAAATAATAGAACAGTAGAGACAGAACCAGGAAACATTTCCAGTAAGCAGAGAAGATAGACATGGACCTTAAAATCAGACAGCTGAGAAGTTATAAGCCTTAAATGGATATATATAACACATGAAGTGATCTGTATTTCTAATTTTGTACATTTCTAACAAACTTCTAAACAATTCACAGAAATGGCTAATATCTGTACACTTCCTGCAGAGTTGAACCAAGTCAAGACACAATCTAATCAGACCTCTATACCTTAACTCCCCCAAATCTTATTATAGATACTAACAGACATTAGCTTTCCAGAATCACACAGATAAACTTACATGGCTTTTTATAGAAAGATAAGGAAGGAAGGTAGGGGGAAAAAAAAAAAAAAAAAACAGAACTTGTACCTTTCAATGTATCCTGTTGGTGTGTCTACCAGACCATCAAGTCTTTCCTGAAGGGCTGCAAGAATCTGAGGATTTTGCATCATCTGAACAGTTAGTTGACGCGCTTTTAAAAAGAAAGAGGAGGGGCATTGAAAGAGGGATTTATGAAAATGTTTCTGCTTTGTTTCCCCTGGACAATCCTATCATGAAGTCTAATAGTCCTGTAAAATGCTGGTATCATGAGCAGAAATGTGTAAGGTAAGCTTTTCAAGAAAATCCAGCACTTAGCAAAGTCAGGGTTTCTAAGATCTTTAATGTACAGGATTTCTCTAGACCACTCTCATAAGCAAGGGACACAACATTCCTTTCTGTGTCTATTATCTTGTATTTCACCCACCTTTCACTATAGATTCAGATGCCTCCCTTCAACTCTGAAGAAAGTCAACACTTTGCAGAAAACTGGTACACTGACAATTTTAGGCAGGAGAAAAATGAAGGGACTGTCTGGATGTTTTATATTTGATAATTAATGTTTATTTTATGTACATAATAGGGTTTTTTGGACATTATAACAAAATTAAATTACCTGTCAGTTTCTTGCATATTAACTAAGGAAAAATAGTCAAAGGTTGAAAACAAGGCCAAAAGAATGTGACTAGTGACTTTTTATTATACTTAATTTAAATATAAACTGAGTTTATAAATAATTTCCAGTTATATTCTTGGAGACCAATTAAGCTTTTTTAATACTAATTAAGTGACACACAGCTATAGCAGGCATTTAGCAGCATCAACCGCGGCAAATGAACAAAATCTGTCTGGAAATGAAGGAGTGACTCACCTGGTCACCCGGTACTCTTGGACCACATCTGTCTCATTAGCACTACTCCCTGTACAAATTATCTGTCAGGTAAACTTTCAAATGCCCTTCTGGTGTTTAATAAGGAGCATTTTTAAAGACGCATACTCAATGCTTACTACACAGAAATAGTAAGAGTTTGGAAGCATTGTGGAGTAACTCCTACGTCCAGCCTTCTAGTGTTTCTCAGTTATTGACACAGCTGCATGCTCTGTGGCTCCAGCTCTGTGGCGCACTGCTGAGTTCTTACACTCCCACCTTCCTCACTTGCTGCTTCCTCTCTCAACAGTTACAAACAAAGGAAGGATCGGGAGAGAAGGACACTGGACAGGGCTCCAGAAAAGGGGGAACGGTTCTTATTCAACTCCCCTAGAAGACACAGGCCAGCAATTGCTGGCTCCTGAAGGAATTTAAAAGAATACCTTTGATTTTTGTTTCTTCACCCGTTTCTTCTTCTTCTACTTCTTCAACGTCATCCAAATCTTGATCAAGTTCAGACTGTTCTTTGCTACAATTTCATAGCATCACACCAGTTTAAATGTATGAATTACAAAACAAAATTATAGAAACTTGTATTCACTTTCTAAATAAATGCTTCTTTCAAAGAATAAATTCAAAAAGCAATTCAGTCTTCTATGTAGACAAATACTACCTAAAACCTCTACTTAAAAAGTTTATACTTCAAGCTTTACAACTGCTGTTTGATTGGTTTGTGACCTCAAGAAGCTTTCAAACTCATATCCAAAGGCTACATTCTTGTATCACTGTAATGAAGAGGCCTCTCATTTTATTTAGGGAAGCAAATAAATGTGTAAGTCCAGTTTTCCTAGACCATTACATAAGTAACTACGGCTAGGTTTTGGCAATGACATTTTATTTGCTGTTAATTTTGTACACTTGTTTCATGTAGCTCAGGCTGGCGCCTAACATCCTATGTAGTTGAAGATAGCCTTGGATTTCTGATTCTCCTGCCTCTACCTTCCAGAATGCTAGGATAACAGGCCTACACCATCTTGGCCAATTTATGATTTTGAGTTGCAAGGTTCTTTTGTCCTGTTCTTGTTTTTGTGCTAGGATGTCAATGGCCATGCAGCCCTGGCTACGGCAGATCTTATTAAAACATAAGTAATGTTTCTGCATAAGAGGACTACATCTTCAGCAGCCACATTAGACCATGAGACCTCCCAGAAAATGTTAAGTAAACTGGCCAGCACTCAGGAAGAAGAGGCAGGCCGACCTCTGAGTTTGAGGTTAGCCTAGTCTAAAGAGCAAGTTCTAGGACTGCCAGAGCTCAGAGAAACTGTGTCTAAACAACCAACCAACCAAACATTGAGAGATCCCATCATCTCTGATGTTTATTGACACTTGCTCCTCCAGCCTCATCTCCAGAGCACTGGGACTACACAAAGACATGTGCCTCATGCTCAACTTCCCCATAATTCCTTTACATTTTAATATCTGGATTAAAGAGTTCTAAGTAATATGTACCTAATATGCCTAGAATACAACAGAATTCAAAAACCCCTTCCCTAGCTGTGAGTTGGTTCCCACAACACTAGAAGCCAGGTCTACATTTAGACACTGCTCACCAAGGAACTGGACTACTGCAAGAAAAAGCATTCTGACACAGGGTCCTCATAGCTACACCAGAAACCCATGTAACCAAACCTTTTCTTTCTAACGACCAATCTTAACAATCAGATGATGCTACCTCATTAGGAAAGCCTGCTACAAATTAAGTCTAAAACAAAAGGAGAAAAAATATTAAGAGTAAATAAGACTAAATAGGAAAGAAACATTCAGAAAAGGAGTACAATCAGAACCAGAAAGGGAAGCAAAGAGAACTAAAGCAATTGATTTGAGAACACAAACAGAATAATGATATCTTTACATCTCTGTGCAGAAAGAACAGAGAAACAAAGATGAAAAGGTGGGTAAGAGATACTAAAAGACCACACTCCAAGATACATCTAACAAGAGCTGCAGAAAGAGAGGAAACAAGCCAATGAACAACAGAGCAGACATGCTGTAGAACTAAAAGCCACTGGGTTTGGCCGAATGAAAGGGCCCACAATCAAGTGATAAAGTAGACAAAATAACTAGAAAATTTTAAAACTAAAGCCAAATTATTGAAACTTATCAAAACAGAACACTTAAGTGATCAAAGAAACTGTGGCTTTGATTTTCAGTATCACACTGGAGGCAAAGTAACAATAAAAATAGTGTCTTCAAAATACTGAATAAGAATGTTCATTAGAATTCTATACCTTCACTATCAAGCATAAAGGAAAATAATAACTTTCAGTCATGTTGTACATCAAAGTAATCTACTTCCTTGTCCTCATCTAAAGAGAGTGAGTATATATAAAGAGGGCAAGATTGTCATACATACTTGTATGTGTTGACCTTATGGTAAAGTTCCTGGGCCCCACCCACCACCATGCCCTAGATATCTAAATTAATTAATTTAGTCTTAATTAATGTGTTGTATTTTAACCCATGGTGAGCTAATTAGACTACTGTCAAATTAAATGTGACGAATCTTGTAGTCTCTCATTCTCCCTGACCACATCTCCGTAATATGGCCATCCATGAGCCGGGAATGGTGGTCCACACCTGCAATCCCAATCCCAGCACTCAGGGAGGCAGAGACAAGCAATCACTGTAAACTCATGGACAGCCTGGTCTAGGGTCCAGGACAGCCAAGGCAACACAGAGAAACCTTGTCTCAAAAAACCTAAAAAAAAAGGGGGGGGGGGTCCATCCAGATTCCATCCACACTAAAAAACCATGCCACATAAAAAATGTGCTTGCACCTCTGTTTCAAGCTGTCACAACAAACCCTTGTACAGCCTCAAGAAAGTTTAAGCCGCTAAAAGCTAGTGCTTCCTACTCTGTTCTTCAAAATTCAACACTCAGCTGAGGAGGCAGCTCAGTGGCAGAACACTTCCGCAGTATGTGTGAAACCCTCTATTCCCAGTACTGTCCCACCCTCCTCCCCAAGCCAACAGTAACCATTCTAAAGAAAAGCAAAGACCTGAATTAACACAAAATCAAGACTAGTGCTTACAACTCTGAGTAAGAAGCTGAGAAGGGCCTATCACTGTTAGAATCTTCCCACTTTTAACTTGGATGTATATTGTTGATGTTTCAACTCTGCATGTGTTTGCTCACACGAATGTTAATAAGAATGTAACATTCTCACGAATGTTGAGAAATATATGCTAAAAATTCTCCCAAGTACTTATGATCTATTACCATGCCCAGCACTTTTCTAAGAATAAATACTGACAAATGGTTTACTGTATTTTTCTGCCTTCTTTCGGTTTTCTTGGAGACAGGGTCTCAATATGTAGCTCTGGTTGTTCTGGGACTATGTAGACCAGGCTAGCTTCCAACTCAGAGATCTACCTGTCTCTGCCTTCAAAGTACTGGGATTACAAGCACGTGCCACTCCTGGCTTTTTATGTGCCCTAGGCATGAAACAGCTTTGGCCACCAAGCCAGGCATCAAGCTAGGATGAACAGAGGACTGTCATCTGTTCTGCCCCTGACTGATATCAGAACAACACCATCAACAAGGTGCCTCTTTGCCCATTGCCAGGGGTGGCTTAACATATTTATGAATGATTATACACACATACACACACACACATATCATATATAGAATTTTAGAGTAGATATTCCACCCAACTTCCAAAAGCAGGCAAAGAAATGTTAGCAACATACATTTTCAAAAAATACAATTTGTACTATTTATTAACTACATACATCACAATACAGTCTCTGAAAAGGAACCCAACTATCTGCCACTTACTTGTCAATGTCTGCCATCTTGTAAGAACTGCAAATATCTAAGAGAAAAAAAAGAATCAGGGTTAAAAACAAGTATGGCTTGCTTAAAGCTAAGAAAATCATTTGAAGTTAAACCCTATGAATCAGTAAAACAAATTCTAATAATTTCACATTCCCTTTAAAATAGCATGTGTCAGCCAGGCTGTACTCCTAGCACTCAGGGAGGCAGAGGCAGGCCCATATTTGAGTTTGAGGCCACCCTGGTCTACAAAGCAAGTGCAGGACAGCCAGGGCTACCCAGAAAGGAACCGTAACTGGGGGTGGGGAGGTGGAGCATGTGTTTTGTTTAAAAAAAAAAAAAAAAAAAGGAACACAAAGAGGCCATCATAAAAACTTCAGAGGCCAGGTTAATTTCACATAGACAAAATAAAGTACAGTGATCTTTAGTCAAATACTTTTAATGATACTGAAAAGTCAATTCTTTTTTTTTTTTTTGGAAGTTTTTGTTTTTTCCAGACATGGTTTCTCTGTGTAGCCTTGGCTCTCCCGAACTAACTTTGTAGACCACACTGGCCTCGAACTCATAGCAATACACCTGCCTCTGCTTCCCACAGTGCTGGGATTACAGGCATGTGGCACTGCAGCTGGCTAAAAGGGTCAATTTTTCCTTAGCCCCTTAGAATTGTTGTTTTAAGACAGGCTTTCATCAGGTAGCGGCTGTCTGGTCTAAAACTCACTCCATGCACCAGACTGACTTCAACCTGGAGAAACCTGCCTGTCTCTGCTTCCCCAGGACTAGGACTAGAGTTATACACCACACCCAACAATCCACTCTTTTTTAACAGCACTTTTAAATGCATTTATTTATTGTGTGTGTACCATGCATGTGTGGAAGTCAGAGATCAACTTACATGAGCTGGTTCTCACAATCCATCAAATGGGTCCTGGACTTGGTGGCAGACAACTTCTACCTAGAGTAAGCTATCTTACCAGCCCAAAACCAGTAATTACTTTTTAACTCAAATTCACTTTAACGTTGCTTAATTACTGTCCTACTAAAAAGCCTAACAGCCCCTGAATTAAATATTAGTATTTCTCAGTTATTTTATGAAAACTGGCCCCAGAATCTTGGAACAGCTGCTAAATGTGCTGAGAGATGGAGACCAGCCTGAGCTAAGTTCTAGAGTCTGCCTAAAAATCTACTTCTTATCGCCACACTCTTGGGTTCCTCTTAGCATCTGGAAGCTTCGAAAGACCAACTGAAACCAACACTACTGCAGCTTCAGCACATTTCTAGTTCTAGGTGGTTCAGAGCAGCAGGGCAACCTTGCTGAATGACTACTCAGAAGCCTTCCATTATGGTATACCATCAGCTATTGGAACACGGCTTCCCTGTACTGTTGGAGACTCACCAAAAGCTACACAACATCACCAGAAAAAGTGTGCTATGGTCCCACATGTGGAAAGTTACTTGGAGTACAAGCCTTCATATGCCTGTAACTAGCTGATTCAAGCTCCTTCCACTATGACTCCCTATTAGGCTTGAAGTGGGCCAAAACAAACTCTTCCTTAAGCTGCTCCTTTTTTTCTTTTCTTTTTTGTTTTGTTTTGTTTTTCAAAGAAGTCTCTGTGCAAAAGCCCTGGGCTGTCATGTCTTTGTACACCAGGCTGGAGAAGTTGCCACAGAAGCAGGGAAGGGAGACCACAGGACCTGTGGTCCCTGACTACACCTGAGGCATCGCAACAGCTCGGTATGTAGCCAAGGATGGTTCTGAATGTTTTATCTTATCTCTTTAACAGGCCTGAGTTATCAAACCTGGGCACACTGTGGGAAGCAACTCAGTGGCAGACTATTTGCCTAGTATGTGCAATGACTTGAGTTCAATCTCCAGCCCCATAAAAACTGCAGACTTACCAAACCTTTACAGCAACCCTCCCAAATTAAGCAGGAACCCCAAACGCTACACATAAGAATATTTCTCCTGGACTGACAGCCCAAATTAATCTATGTTGCCCCCAAACACTTACATGCTATAGCTTAGCACGTCCTGACACAGGCACTTGCATATGAAAAATAAGTGAGATTAACGTCCTCCTACCCACAAAGAATTCATAGAAGAAACTAATTAATCCTGCACTATAAAAGCCTAAATATTACCATCAAATGGACAGTCTTACCAAGTCTGAAGATAAAACTAACTGGGAACTGTGGGTATGACTTAGCGGTAAAGCATTGCCCAGTATGGAAAAGGTCTGAATTTGATCTTAGGGAAGGAGAGGAGAGGCAGAATGAAGAAAACATCTATAACAGAAAGCCATCCACTAATGATACCAAATTTAGACACTAAATACAATTCCCAGAATAAAATAAAAAACTCACATCAAGCTAAATAGGTTGGCTCAACAGTAAGTTAGGTTTGGCTGAGGAATAGAGTAATTTAAAAAAGGAAGCTAGAAGTCATACTGCAAGCAAGTCACGATTGAAAGAAAATACTCAGAAGATTAGGATGTAACAAAATGGAACTGAGATTGGATACAAATTTTAAAAGGATACAGATTAGAACACTAAGAAATACACCAATCTACAGTTAAAAGAAATCCTATAAATCCTACTCTTCTAATGAAGATAAAACATGCTGGATACAGCAGTAAAAAAAAGAAAAAACAGTTTAAGTGGTAGTACACGTTTGCTGCAAAGAGTGTTAACCAACAATTTTACACCATATGAAATGAAAATATAGCTTTTTAAAATTAAGAAAATTAAACTAAGGCAAAGGAGATAATTGGAAGCAGAAAAATGCCTCCAAGCAATCTCACTAGAAATATTGTTAAATGTACATTTAACTAGAAGGAAAAGTGATTTTCCAGGTTGATATCTGAGGGTTTTTTACATGCCCACTCACTATATTGCTCAGAATGTGCTCAAACTACTGAGCTCATGATCCCCCTGCCTCAGATACCCCAATGCTGAACCACAAGTGGATCTCACCATACACAGCTAAATAGTAATCCCACCATGTTAAGGGGAGTAAAACACTACTCTAATCAAACTGCATCACAATATTACCATGAGGAGAAAAACTTCATGAACGTGAGATATAAAAGGTTCAATGTGTAACCCAATATTGTACTGACTATCTCAATAGGAAAGGATGCTGGTTTCTAATTAATTTTCCTTAAGTCATTTATTAATCTGAATTGAAATAGGTAAAATCTTCCACAAAAGTAGAGCACAAAAGGAAAACAAATGCAAAACACCTGGTAAATTTTTCCTCTTTAGAAAATAGTGACTTCATGATGAAAACAGGCAATCATTTTAAGGGCTCCAATTCAACTTCACAGTTTAAGAGCACCTTTTAAAAAATACTTTCATTCTAATGATACCGTCACATTACAACTGGCCGTGTATTAAACTCTAAAGAACACTACCTTCTTTCCAAGGGTTTCACCCTACCCAACAGCAGATTCACATGTACAAAGAATGGCATGTGGCAAAATCCCTCACTTGCTGGTAACAATCTATGTGCAACTTCCATATACATAACATACATAGCTCACATGCAAGCAAGGACAGGTTTCCACGCAGCCACTATCTAACTGCATGCAAGCAAATTCCATATTGAAACAAAACCACCTGACTACACTGGCTTTTCCCCAGAGAAAATAAATCCCAGGATTACACTCTGATGTGTGGTACTGACAACATATCTTTAAGCCCAATATAAAGAAAGATGGCTCAACGCTTTCCCTGCAGAGACCTGGCATCAATTTTCAGTATCCACTTGCAGCTCACCACTGTCTGCAACTACAATCCCAGGATTTTGATACCTCTTCTAACCTTTACAGGTTCCAGGCACACATGGTGCAGACATATGAGCAACACTCACACACACACAATTCAGCTTAAAAAAGTTAAAACTAACCTCATAAGTCACTGTAAAACTAAGTAACCCTAAGTAAGCTTTTTAATCACCTGTTTTCTAGCTAAATGTTAGTGCTACCACCTAAGCCACATACAGCAAGACAGCGTCAAGAGAATGCAAATGCTGCTTAACAGCATTACATGATTCACATGGAATTTAAATAATGCCAAGCACTCAGCACTCCAAAGAGGCAAAAAGACCTGAGTTCAAGGGCAGCCTTGTCTACACAGAAGTTCTAGGACAGCAGAGCTACAAAAAGAACCCACCTTAAACAAAGCAGGCCCTAGTAATCACGGTGACTTGACTATTTGTTTCACCTGTAGTAACCCCCTTTTTAATATTTTGTAATCTTTATTTTTATTTGAGTGGGTGTTCTGCCTACATATATGTAGGTACACCGTGGCGTGTGTTGTATCATGTGCATGCTGTATCCCCTGGGACCAGAGTCAGATAGTTCTGAGCTGCCATATGGGTGCTGGGTTGTCTGTAAGAGCAACTAGTGCTCTTAACCCCTAAGCCAGCTTTCCGGGCCCGGTGGTACTCTATTCATTGTAAGAAAAGTATAGCTTCTTTTTTAGGTAAAAAAATAAAATAAAAATGTGAAAAACTTTTGAAGTGGAAAAAATTTGTCCAAATACATTTTTAGCAATCAAAGGCAGTTGCTAATCCAAAGTGTAGTGGTTACTTCTCTTAAACCCAGGATTATGGTCTGGTCTTATTAATGAACTAAAACCAGCAACCACTGTAAAGTATATATAGTATGGCTTAAACCAGCATAAAGCGGCTATTCACAATACCTCACCTCCAGTATGCACAACTAAAACTTGCTACTGGATGAAACTATCTTGAAAAGGAAGTTTAATCAGCTCTAACAGGCCCTTTTCTGTATAAGTCATAATTACCTTAAGCTTCTCCAATCCTTTCTTCTCAGTCCTCACAGCTTAACACCTCATACAGACAAACCAATCTTTATTTGGTCATGGTATGATACAGATCAGAACAGGTTTAACGTTTTAGAGTGTGAATGCACACTCATATTTCCATAAATTCAGATTCTTTAATCCTTTTGGATTTATAAGCAAAGAAAATAGCCTTGTATTTTCACAACTTTTAATCTTTTTTTTAGTGATAGTGTAGCTCTTTTAGCCCTTTTCCTCTATTGACTTAGGTCAGCTGGAGCCAATACAAGCAAGCAAATAATGAAACTATAGAATTTTAGTCACATTGGTTCTTATGAAATCTCATGAAAGGACAAGTCAGGCACCACACTCAAGTGTTAAATTATTGTCAAGCATAGGGCACAATATTAAAAACAAAATATACAAAGCAGGTATTTTGCAACAGATAAAATTGACAAACTTCTTGAGATGCTGAGGAGCCTTTAACTTTTCTTTAATAATCTAAACACTGACTTAAAAAGAACATCTATAAGTCAAGATTTTATGACAGATGTCTAAGTCCCTACTAATGCTAAATTAAATCCCTCCAATCTAGACTTAGAATTAACGTGCAGTTTAAATCTGGGATGTATACCTCACCTATAAGCAAGTTTGAGTGATAAGAATTCCACAAGAGCACCAGAAACCCCAGTTACTTGTAGTTAGTTTTAAAATAAATCAGTCAGCGGGGGCGAGCATGTAATCCCAGCACTCAGTTCGAGGACAGCCTAGTCTACAAAAGAAGCCAAGGCTACAGAGAAACCCTATCTCAAAATAAATAATATAAACCTGTCTTAGGTTTTCCCCTAATCCAAAGTATTCTTTGCCTATTAGTTTTAAAAGAGTTCTGCTGGAACCTATTTCCAAAAAGCAGCAAAGTTTGTGTTGGCTCTTCTGAAATCAGATTAGTTGATTAGTCTTGTCTTTTCAGAATTTAGAGAAGTATGACGTAGGGAGTCCTTGAAGACTTTAAGTCTGGGGCATCCTTTGATTCTGAAAAGTCCAGCCCTCCCGACAGGACCTGTCTCCTCCCTCCCTTCAATGCCACTCCCGAAATCTTTACGGATATGTGGCACACTGAGCTTCAACGGTATATAAATATATTATATATGTATATAATAT
This sequence comes from Pachyuromys duprasi, assembly GCA_028658305.1. NCBI lineage: Eukaryota > Metazoa > Chordata > Mammalia > Rodentia > Muridae > Pachyuromys > Pachyuromys duprasi. Next base: position 61,203,768 of record CM053766.1, read on the forward strand.
ATATGGCCCGCTCCACACCTCCACTTCATCCCTAGTTGAGAATTCCGGGGTCTCCCGTAAGGGAAAACTACACTGTTGGTCTATATTAGTCTCGGAGACTCCAAGAAGCCACCCTCTGTATTTTTTATCTTAGAACCATCTGCAGGTTTAAGGAGACTAGGACCAAGTCTCTCCACACAAACATAGCCCCGGCCATAGTACCCATCGAAGTTCTAACTGAACCTGTGAGACACAAAACTGACCTTTTGTTTAAGGGGGGGGGGGGAATCAGCCAAAGCTAAACGCTTTGCACGTGTTAACCCCCGAAGAGCCGGGCGGCGGAGGCTGCTTCCACCCCCGCCCCCACCCGCCTCCCGGCCGCTAGCTGGCTCGTTTTCCTGCAGGGATGCGTGTGAGCCCTCGAGTCTGCTTCTCGTCGCCACCCTTCCTCCGACAACTCTGAGGGAAGTCGGGGCGGGCCCGGGACAGGGGTCTCCCGCCGCACGCTGCGCGGTCCCCACGTGCCCGGGCTCCTCCGCGCGGAGGCCGCGGCCTGTGCAGCCCTCCCTGCGGGTGGAGCTCGCCGCCGTTTCTTCCGTCCCCCCAACCTTCCCCGCGGCCTGCCCCCGCCGCGTTCCCCTCGCGAAAGCGGGGTGGGTGGGGAGGACACACCGACCGAGAGGCGTCCCGGGGCGAGCCGGTGGGCCCCCGCGGCGTGGCCTCCTTCCTCCTCCGCGCCCCGCGGCCTCGCTGTCCCGCGCGCCCCGCTCCCTGGGGGTCCCTCAGGCCGCACGGACCCCCCGGAAACGCCGCCCGCGGCCTCGGTTCCCCTCGACAAACACCTCGCGGATCCCCTCCCCACGCCCCGGCCTTCCCGGCCCCAGCCGTTACCGTTCCAGGAGGGCTCGGACGCGGAGGCGAGCGGCCGGAGCTGCGCAGGCAGTGACTCAGGGCGGCGGCGGCGGTGGCGGCGGCGGCGGCGGCGGCGGGAGGAGCGGGAGGCGGCGCCGCGAGCAGATGGCGCTAAAAAAGACCCGAGAGCCCGCCGCTCGCGCTCATATACAATTAGCGTCAGCACGTAGGGCCGCTCCGCCGCCCTCCCCTCCCCCTGGCCTCGGCGTTGCCTAGCAACGGGAGCGGGAGGCGGGCCCGGGCCTTGTTGCCTGGTAACAAAGCCGCCCTTCCTCCCCCGGCGCCCTAGGCTTCCCGCCAGAGGCGGTCCTCCGCTCACTGCGCACTCCGCCATAGCGGGTCCCGCCTGCGCTGGGGCGGGAGTCCCAGTCCCACTGCTAAGACCCTTATGGCTCGGCCCTGGCTCTCGCTGTCCTCCTGGCCGCAGTCTTGCAGTACCCCGGCTAGGATTCCCATCCGCATCCGGGCCTGATTCCTGCACCTCCTAACCGCGTCTCCTCTGACACCATTTTCCCACCCTAGCTAAGACCCCTGTGACCTAAGAACCAGCTCTTTCCTTGTGAACCCCCTGGGGGCACCTTGTGCAGGTGTTGCTCATAACTCAGGGTGCCTCCACGGCTTGTAAGGCGTTCCGCTCGTGATGTGCGAGCCTTCATTTCTGTTTTAGTTCATTTGATGAGGGAGGAAAAATGTATGTATTCTTTAAAGTGCTTCATAATGAAAATCAATTTTAATGAATTTTAATTATGATGAAAATAACGTCAATTTTTTCATCTTCCTGAAAAAGTAGACACTATATAAACCCCTAACTTATGAAACCTGGCAACTATTTTCTTTTTTCTTTCATTCATTCATTCATTGAGACAAGATTTCTGTGTAACAGCTACAGCTGTCTGGAACTTGATTTGTAGACCAGACCTCAAACTCAGAGAGATCCGCCTGCCTCTGCCTCCGGGGTACTAGAATAAAAGGCGTGGACCTGAGATTAAAGGTGTAGATCACCACGCTCAGTTTTGTAGCTACTTTTCAATTGACTAGGGATCACCTTTTAACTGTATTTGGTGCTTTGGGGCTTGTTTTTAACACAGGGTAACATTGTGTAGCCTATGTTCATATCAATTTTTTAATCTTCCATGTGCCACAACACTGCTATCTACAAATAAAATAGTTGTGCTTTAAGTGTGGTGTGACCTTCCACACATCATTTAAGGTGGAAGGTCAACCCTTGTCTATCATTCTAAGGCACTATCTACATTTTTACATTCTCATTCGCCCACAAGCCTACACAAGAGTCTTCCAGGCACTACACATCGTATAACAGGGAAACACTGGAAATACAAACAGCCAGGATGGGAGGATTTTGTTATCTGTTGTGAAATCAGGCATAAAAGAACTTGGTAAAAAAAAAAAAAAGTATTGTACACATATAAAAGGCTATTGCTATTATTATTTTAATGAAAGAATAGCTAGTCTTTGAGATTTGTCAAAGTGTTGGGGCCTGTGGCTGTAGCTCCTTTGGTCAGAGTACCTGGCTAATATGCACGAAGCCCTGGGACCCAAACCCCAGCACCATATACCACATGTGTTGTCACGCTTCTGCAATAGCAGCAGCGCTCCAGGGCTGGGGGCACAGGGTTAAGTAGGTTGGGGTCACAGCCAGCATGGACTACTTAAGGTCCTATCTCAAAAAAGAAGCACTGCTAATTTCCAACAAGATAACTCTCACTATCTAGAATGCATACAAAAGTTCTTTGGGAGAAAGTAGAGTGTAGTGTCAAGTCAAAAGATGGAAGGCAAAGACAGGATTTTTAAATTTCAGTGCAGCCTGGCTACATGGCGAGACCCTCTCTTAAAGCTTTTGGACTCTTCAGGGTTTTTTGAAGGAAAGATCCCGAGACATCTAAATATTATTTTCCATGAAATGTCAGAACATCTGTAATCTCCTATTGTAGTCCTCACACATAGGAACCAGCACTTCCACATTAGAAGAGGCCATTTTAAAAATATTTTTTTATTTATGTGTATGTGTGTGCCCTTGAGTGTATGCTTGCAAATTCCCATGCACTACTAAGTGGGTATTCAGGTCGCTCAGAAGCCAACTTGAAGGAGTCAGCTCTCTCCTACTGTGCGGTCCCAGGGATCTAACTTCATCAGGCTTAGTGCTAAGCACCTTTACACACTGAGCCATCTCATGGGCTTGATTTTTCCCCCCTTTGGTACTCTCTAACCTTGGTGAAATTTGTTGTCTTAACAAAATCTCAATTAGTTGATTTTACCAATAAAGACTCAGAGAGCCAGATGCTGGGGTGAAAGCCTGCTAGATCAGAGAGGCAGAGAAAGCACCCAGCTGACCTTCCTCCTCATCCCATGTTCCAGAAGCAACGCCTCCTTCTCTCTCAAAACCCCCTCAAACTGAATATCCCTCACTTTTACTTCCTGTCTCTCCATCTTCCAGACTTCCTCTTAATCTCTACGGTTTGTTCTTAACATCATATGTTCACTTCCTGTCAACTGGTTGCTTGCCCCACCTCTTGACCTATGGTGGACTTTACTTAATCCTGTTTACAATATTCAAGCAAAAAGCTCTTGGTGTGTGTTAGGGCTGAGCCACACCACAACTGAAAACAACATTTTCCAGTAAATAAAATAATCTCAGGGTTCATGGTGGGATCAAATATCCTGCAACAGAAATTAGTGTTATATATATATATTTTTCCAGCTCGATAGATATGTTTCAGTGTACTCACTTATTTCAGTATTCATAGGTGAGTCTTCTGTTTGTTTGGGATTGAAATAGTGTATTCTTACTACGTCTGTAAAGTAGACAAACTGTAAGTCCACACTGATCTAAGACCTATCTCAAAACAGCCCACTGGAGGCAAAGCCAGACTTCCTATGCATCAGCCTAGCATCAGAGCCTGTACTCACGGTCTCTCCAGTTAAACGCAGGGGGTGTAGTTCTATGGTTTTAGGAATTCATTTCCAAAGAGAGGCATGCAAACAATCAGTTCTGCCACTTAGTGTGAGCGCTGCTCGTGGAAGAGAGCACATGGGGTAAGAGCGTATGTAGAAACAGCTATATGAGAGTAAAAGACCCGTGTTCCCGGCAGAGTGACAGCCATATGGAATAATGTTAGTCACATGCTTCAAGGTCACCCAGGAAATCTAGGATCAAACGCAGAACTGATGAAATGATAGCCTCCTTTTTGCTGAGTCACGGAATTCACATTTGCAAAAACTCAAGCCAAGGCGTCATGAAATAAGTTGTGTGATAGCAGGAGCTAGGAGGAAAAAACCTGGTATACCCCCGAGGAAGCCTTCTAGATTGTTATTTGAAGTGGGAAGTCCCACTTATGTGTAGGTGGCATTGATCCATGGGCTGTCTTGAACTGAATAAAAAAGAGGAAGCAAGCACCAGTTTTAACTGCTTCCTAGTTCTCCACTGCATGCAATACAATTAGCGTAACCATGCCTTTCCAAAGACTGACTGTGTCCCTCAGACTCTGAGCCAAAATAAATCCTTCCTTTCTTAGGCAGCGGCTACATAGACTGTCACAGCGATTTTTAAAAGTGACCGATATAGGTTCCTATGAAGTATTTTATCAACTGAATTTGGACTTACTCATAATCACTCCTTTCAGATGTCAAGCCACCTCTGATCTAAGTAGCACTCTTTTTTGTTTATTTGTCTATTTGTCTTTTATTTATTGAGACAGGTCTCTATGTAACCCTGGCTGTCCTAGTACTCTCTTTATAAACCAGAGATCAGTTGGCCTCTGCCTCCCAAGCGCTAGGATTAAAGGTGTGAGCTGCCAAACATGGCTTAAATAATATCACTCCCTAGTAACAAAAACAAAACACCTTTATATAGCTGTACATAATCAGTATTACATTCTATATTGTCAAATTCTGGCAAAAAAAATTTGATACTATAAAATGACTTGATAAAATTTCAAAAACCATAGCATATTTATTTTTCATTACTTTCAAAAAGGTAAGCTACATCACTATTGTCAGTCAGCATCAACACTTGTTTTTTGGTTTTATTTGGTTGGTTGGTTTTTTGATACAGTGTTTCTCTGTGTAGCCTTGGCTGTCCTGGACTCAATTTGTAGATCAGGCTGGCCTAGAACTCACAGAGATCCACCTGCCGCTGCCTCCTTGATTGCTGGAATTTAGAAACTGTGTCACCCGCACCTACCTAGTATCAATACTTGTATGGAATTCCTGAAATTGGTGGTGTTTACTCCCTCAGCCTTTAGGAAATTCCAGTCATGATGACTATTTGCATGGCATTATTATTATTTTTCTTTTAGATTTGATTGTTTTCATGGTAGCTCAAATTTCTTGACATTCTTATATATCTTTATGTTTTAAAAAAACTTTTTATTGATTCTTTGTGAGTTTCACATCATATACCCCACCTAAGTCCTGCTTATCTCCGAATTCCCCCATATTGTCCCTTTGCCCTTGCAACCTCCCCAACAGAATAAAAAACAAAGGAACCAAAGCACAGAAAACATCTCATTATGGAAGCTGTAGTATGTCATAGTGTGTCCCACAATATGTTGTACCCAGATCATGAGACCCCAAATTACCACCAGAAGTCAAGCGTGTTGCAAAACGCATGAGGGTTTATTTAATTCAGGCTCAAACCTGGGTCACAGCAACCTCCCTGGTGAAGAGGAGTGTGGCCCGGAGGTCTAGGGGAACAAAGTTTTTAAAGGGCAAAACTGCACGCAGGGAGTTACATGCCTTGGTGTTACATGATTGGTCAAGGGAAACTGACTTTTGAAATGATTGTTTACTTTAGGTGACAAGTCCATAAACAGTTCTGGCCTGGCCATTTGGGCTGGTTTCCTAACAACTGTATCTCTAGTGGGCAGGAAAAGAATGCAGTAAGGACGGTTTCTCTCTGTAGGTGGCCAGACATGTCTCCTCCTGGCTGGCCTTCGTTCAGGCTTGTGCTTTAAACTTTAAACCAATACTGAAAAACACAATTTTTTAATTCTTTGGTCTCTCAAATATATCCCTGTCCACACATCTTCACTTGCAAATGTTCCTTGCAATATGCCACCTTATTTGTCATTGTTAGAATGTTCCAACTCAGCTGGGTGTGGTGGCACACACCTGTAATTCCAGCATTCTGGGAGGCAGAGGCAGGCAGATCTCTGTGAGTTCAAGGCTACACAGAGAAAACCTGTCTTGGAAAAAAACCAAAAAACAAAAACGTTTCAACTCTTCCAACTTGTCTTCAAGCCAAAATATTCTATCATTTCTTTCATCATCCTGTGGTGAGGCTTTCCCTGGAGCTTTTTATCTGACTTATCGTGTTTTTGTTTCCAGTTCTTTATTTAGTTTTTTTTTTCAATATTTTATTACTGAATTCCTCTTTCATACCTTGTATTAACTTCTTTACTTCATTCAGCTGTTCTTTGGAGATTCATTCAGGAGTTTATTTTCTTCAATTTCTTTTTTTATCTAATTCACTTCCACTGAAGATGATTGCTGTGGGATTTGTAACCTTTGGAGGAATTATATGGCTTTTCATGTTTCTTATATTTCTACGTTAAAATTTATGCATCTAGGATCATTTCATTGTTTGGATTTTTTTTTAATCAGCTGTGTTCTTTCAGCTGAAGTTATAGTAGTGTTCAAGCGGGGCTAGATTGTAGAGTTGACCTGTGCAGTTCAGAAATTATGTACTCAATAGGAAAAAAAAAAAACAACTCAGGGTGCCTGGTATGGCTTCTATAGTATTCCAAGAGTAGAATCTCTTCCTGATGTGCCCGCTATGCAAATATCATACTTGCCAATTAACCATAGTGGCCTCCTTGACATCAGTAGGGTTCATAAGTGAACAAGGATAGTTCAGATATATTAATGGGATTTTAGGAGTGGGGGAAAGTACGGTGGGTGAGACTAGGGATTATTATTAGATTAACATTGAAAAATATCAAGCTGGGGCTGGTTGACAGACACGCCTTTAATTCCAGGAGACAGGCAAGCAGATCTCTGAGTGTAAGGCCAGCCTTGCTTTATAAAGCAAGTTTCGGGTAAAGAAAAGCTTGGGTTTAGGCGCGGTGGTACACACCTTTCATTCCAGCATTTAGGAGACATAGAGGTATGCAGATCTCTGAGTTTTGTTCAGGCAGTTCTGTTGAGTCAGTGAGCTGTGAGGCAGGGCAGTGGAGATGAGTTCGTGACAGTTCAGTTCATTGAATTCAGAGGCAGTTTTACTGGGACAGTTTTACAGAGAGAGGTTGATGAGAGAACAAGCTGTACACAGGTGAAGACAGAATGAACCAGAGAATGAGAATAAACCAGAAGATTAGAACATATTAATGTTGTAACCTCCTTAAATTCTGTAGTCCTTCCGGTTGAGACATACTTTAGTTCTTAGAATAACTGTAGCTCCTCTGTTAATACCTGCTGTCACCTTTAGCATATCAGAAGCCATTTTGCCTCCAAGTCTCCATTTTTCTTCTATTTGATCATAAAGTAAAATTAAGTTCAAATTCTCAGGCCCCTATGTACCTGAGATCAGGATACAAATCAAGAATTTAATACTTGCTGCTTAGAACAAAACAATAGATGGTAAATGCATGTTCTACTTGAGTTAAAGATAAATGAATGTTCTATTAAGAGTTAAGACTGCAATATCAAGCAGGTTTGATACAGGTGTAAGCCTGTAATCTCAGCACTCTGGGAGGCAGAGACAGGCAGAACTCTGTGAGTTCAAGGCCAGCCTGGTCTACAAAATGAGTCCAGGACAGCCAAAGCTACACAGAGAAACTTTGTCTCAAAAAACAAAACAAAGACCACAACATGTGTTCCTTTCTCCTAGAATGGTAAGGAACTGGAAAGTCCCAAGCCTATTTCCTAGCCAATGAGTTTAAAAGGCTTTGTCTAGCTACCGAAATACAATACATTTGGAACCAAAATCTATTATGTTTAGCTAGTCAAAATGACGTAATGCTGCCCCACCTCCTCTCTCTTCCTATACTTGGTTATCTGGCTGTTACATGGTTACAGTTTTTCCTATTTAAAAAAACAAAAACAAAACAAACACACACACACACACATGCCTTAGACACTGACTGGCATCACAGTCTGGCTCCCAAGACTGTGTCCCTGACCAGTCAGTTTCTGTTCAGTGTTCAATAATCTTCCATCAGCCTGAGTCTGCTGTTAAGTGCTCAGTGTGTGTCTATTCCTGAACCCATAACATTGCCAAAGTTAGTAGGAGCCAAGCAGAGCCATTCAGTAAAAAAACTGAGAGTAGCCAGATTAAATAAGTCAACTAGGAGAGGAGTTTGAGACAGAAAGCTGAATTGAACCAGCAAGCAAGAGTTCAGAAAGAACTACTGAGGGTGAGCTTATTCAGAGATAGTCTCAGAAGCAGAAAACACTCTAGGCCTAGATTAGATTGTACGGAGGCCAGAAACTTCCAGGACTACGCCTATGTTAGTAGACAGAGGCTGTGAACCTTGGAAATGACAATTAAATCAGGGGAATACAAGATACGTTAACAGATAGAAGGTGGTAGCACATGCCTGTAATCCCGAATTCAGGAGGCAGAGGCAAGCGGATCTCTAGTGAGTTTGAGGCCAGTCTGGTCTGCAAAGCGAGTTCCAGGACAGCCAGGGCTACACACAAAGAAACCCTGTCTTAAAAAAACAAAACAACAACAAGCAAACAAACCAGATAAATAAACAGAGATTGAAAGAGAGCAGAGGGAACTCCAGATCCAATAGGTCCACTCTGGAGAATTAGATAGGAAGGAGGTCTAGTGCACAATCTGAGAGGGAAGTCTCCCGGAATGATGACGCGGCGGTGCCTGTACATATTCTGCCTGCCCTTCAGCAGTGGGCTTTCTTGGCGCTTCTCTGTGCCCTCCACTTCCATCCTCATCCCACAAACATTTACACCACTCTGTGGGGCCTGGGGTGATGAGCTCAAGCCTTGGTCAACCCCAAAGCTGTCTCTGAATAACCTAGATGCTGGGGAAGGAATGATATCCTTGGATGGGCCTTGTGGGTAACCGGCACATGGAAAGACCTAGGAAGATAGGGAAAGATGACCTAGACGTACCAACAAAGCCCTTAGTTGAGCCACGGCACACATCTGTTCCTGAGCATGAGGAATGTGCGAAACCCACGTCTGACTAAGGAGAGCCCAAAGAAAGAATTTAAGATACTTGATTAATTTTCAACATTAGTTGTACGTTGAAATAATATGTTGGATACCTAGGATTAAGCAAAACACATTATAATTACTTTTTTTCCTTTTTAAGGAAAACATGGAAGTTAAGAAATTTGAAATTGCATCCATTGCTTACATTGCTATTGAACAGTCCAGGTTAAGCTTTGGGAGTTCTGTAAGATGGAGACCACAGACCAAACTCAGGCCAATTACTATTTTTGTTTGTTTGTTTTTGGGTACTTTAGTTTTTGTGTTTTTTTTTTTTGAGACAGGGTTTCTCTGTGTAAACTTGGCTGTCCTGGACTTGCTTTATAACCCAAAAAGACTCCATCTCACTGATATCTATCTGCCTCTGCCTCTCCGAGTGCTGGGATTACAAACGTGAGCCACTGCACCCAGGTCCAATGACTATTTTTTAAATATCTATCTGTCTGTCTATCTATCTCTATCTGTCACCTATCTATCTATTTATCATCTGTCATCTATTTGTATGTATGTGTGTGTATGTATGTATTTGTGTGTGTGTATGTATGAGTGTGTAAGAATGTGTGTACCAAACTTGTATATGCAGAGATCAGAAGGCAATGTTTAGAAGCTGCCTGCCTCCTTCCACCATGTTAATTCTGGTGACACTCAGGTTGTCAGGCTTGAAGGCAAGAACTTTACCCATTGAGCCATCTTGCCATCTTGCTACTAGGGCTATCAGCCCCAATGACTATTTTTATAAGTGAAGGTTTATTAGGATACTGCATTTACTTCTGGCTTGTTTATGGCTGTTTCGCCTGTTCTCCTGATGCTCAACAGTGACGGGTGGATTCACTACAAAAGAGGCAGAATGCCTACCATGCCGAAGCCACCTACTGTGTGGCTCTTTGCAGAAAGAGTTTCCAATTTCCAGTTTCTTTCCTGCTTGCCTTTTTTTTTTCTCTCTCTCTCTACATAGCATCTGCCTGCCTCTTCCTCCCAAGCAGCACTGGGATCAAAGGTGTGAGCCACCATATCTGGCTCTGTAATCTCCAAGTTTTGAGGCTATGAGATTCTTTACGTGTAATATGCAATTTAAAATTATTCTCCCTCAAACTTTCTCATTCCTTTTAGTAAGGTCAACGTTAGACGAATCTTGAAAGTATGCTGGTTTTAATGCGATGTAGAGGTAGATAAAAGAGACATTAGAAAATGTGGAGACCCATTCTGAAGCCTTTAGTATAGTGATAGCTGCTCTTTCTCAGGGAACTGTGATGGAAACCAATATCAAAGTCTCTCTCTCTCTCGCTGGTGTGTGTGTGTGTCTGTGTGTCTGTGTGTTTGGTGAAAGGCCTATTTGAACTGAAAATGGTAGGAAGGGACCCATGCTAACAGAAGCTTAAAGGAGAACACTATGAAAGCAAACTTTCTATTCCTTGTGGTTTGGGCCACTGGTAACTAAAGAGTAGATGTGGGTGAGTGTTCTTCCTCACTGATTACTCTCCCTACACAGATGGGGTCTCCTGGGTTTGTGTACGTGGGAGAGCCACATGCTAGCCAGACAATGAGGGTTAGGAAGATGAATAGAACTTTGCCCAAGTGGCTTACTCAATACCCAGCCTGTGTCAATAGTCCAGAAATTCCTTATCGTTTTCTTTCATAAGCAAAATACAGAACAATTAAGAGAGTAAAAAAAAAATGTAGAAACAATCTTTTTTATGGTGATTTTGTAGACAACAGGAAAAAAATGGTAAGGAAAGGAAATTTTGGGTTTTGCTCCTAAATCTTTTTCCTTTTATTATTATTATTATTATTATTATTTACAATTTATTCAATTTGTATCCCAGCTGTGGCTCCCTCCCTCATCTTGTCCCAATCCCACCCTCCCTCCTTCCCTCTTCTCTTCCTATGCCCCTCCCCTAGTCCACTGATAAGGGAGGTCCTCCTCCCCTCTGACCCTAGCCTATCAGGTCTCATCAGGACTGGTTGCATTGTCTTCCTCTGTAGCCTGAGAAGGCTGCCACCCAGGGGAAGGTGATCAGAGATCCTCCCACTGAGTTCATGTCAGAGAAAGTCCCTGCTCCCCTTACTAGGTACCCCACTTGGATACTGAGTCTATGGACTATATCTGAGCCAGGGCTCCAGGTCCTCTTTATGCATGGTCCTTGGTTGGGGTATCAGTCTCTGCAGGGGCCCCAGGGTTCAGGGTTTTTTTTGTTTTGTTTTGTTTGTTTGTTTTAGGTTTTTTTTTTTTTTTGGCTCTGTTGGTCTCCTTTTGGAGCTTCTGTCCCCCCCCCCCCCCGAGTTCTATCTCCCCCTTCTTTTATAAAATTCCATGCACTCTGCCCAAAGTTTGGCTATGAGTCTCAGCCTCTGCTTCAATACATCAATCAGATGAGTCTGGAATACTACTCCACTATTAAAAACAAGGAAACCATGAAATTAGCAGGCAAATGCTGGGAACTAGAAAAGATCATCCTGAGTGAGGTAACCCAGAAGCAGAAGGACACACATGGTATATACTCACTTATAAGTGGATATTAGTCATATAATATAGAATAAACATAGAAAAATCTATACTCCTAAAGAAGCTAAACAACAAGGAAGACTAGGGAAGATGCTCAATCCTCATTCAGAAGGACAAAGGAGATAGACATTAGAAGCAGGAGAAGACAGCAGACAGCCTCTGAAAGACTCTCCTCCTAAATCTTATCTAACAAAATAGATTCAATGAGGCTGTGCAATGATTAGTGAGTCTTCTATCTCTGGTCACTCCCCTCTGTTCTCGCTGTCTGTCACTTCCCTCCATTCTGTCTTTCTGACTTTTGGGATATCTGGATTTATAAAACCCATAGGTGTTATATCAGTGGTTTGTCCCATCTTGCATAAGATTCCAACTTTCCAAACTCTCTCTCCTCTGCAGGCCTGCTGTGGGAAGTTACTCCATTTCCGCTTCCCCACTGCCCCCCCCCCCAGAACTGTCCTAAGAGGCAGGACCATGCAACTAACCAACTAACACCAGAAGGGCACGTATAATTCTTATTTTAGTGACAGTGTTCTGCGTTGTTTTTGCTGGTTCTTTCTCTGTTATTGGAACTTGAAGTTTCCTGTATCCTTTTAAGTGGTTCAGGGCTATTTCCTTTCTGAGGTTTCTGGGTTGCATATGGTGTGTGTGTGTGTGTGTGTGTGTGTGTGTGTGTGTGTGCGTGTGTGCGTGCGCGCGCGCACGCACACGCAGCAACCCTAACGTGACCCTCTGCCAAATGATGGTCTTCTCCATCCCTTCATCCTTCTCCTAAACTATTCAATACAGAGGTGAAGCTGGCCTTCCTGACTAGACTTCCATTTCTTTTTTCTCATCCTCTACAAAGGAGACCCTGGTGAGAGGGCAGCGTGCAAAGGAGAGCAAGGCCAGCTATTTTGACGGTCTCCTCCTCTGTCATCTCTAAGTTGCCACTGTGCAGGCAGTGTTCCAGCTGCCAGCCAATGTGGACTTTCTAGTATGACTCTAGCTTTTGTCAAGCCAGTAGCTGCATCGGCTCTCACTATTTTTGCTTCCTAGATTGGCTGAAAGCCAGACAGGGGACATTTTGATTATCCAAGTCTCCCTGTTTTATATCTTAAAAGCAGATAAAAATTTAAAACAATTTCCCAGACTAAGTTATATACAGCGTTAAAACTATTAAAGGCTGTTTTCTCAATCTATTCTTGGAACATTGATTAGATAATAAAAGAAGGACTCCATGGAGCTCCCACAAGATGACAGACTTTTACATAAGCCTCATCTAACAGTTAAATGCTGTGAAACAGGCAGCTGCTGTGGTCGCCACTCCCATTTTATAGATAACAAAACTAAGAATGAATTGTTTGCCCAGGGTCACATAGCTAATAAGTGTGTGCCTGGCTCAAGATATCAGAAGTGGCTCACAGATAAGAGGCACTATTAATACTTTCTCTGATAGGGTATAGGATGAAGGTATGGGCTGTAGATAAGAGTTCTGTGGCATATGCTCAGTATATACAAGGCCATAGGTTCAATCTCTAGTATTATATACATAGACACAGACAGACAGACAGACACATACACACACACACCAGCTATGGTGGTAGACACCTATAATCTTAGCATTCAAGTGGCTGAGGCAGGATTACAGGAAGAGGTTTGACGCTAACTTGGATTACAATAATGAACCCTTGACTCAAAAAAAGAAAAAGTTCAAAGACGCTTTGAATTATACGGAAGAGCATTTCAATTCCTGTTCTTTATAAGCCAAATTATTTGAGGCAGGTAAATTTATCAGTACTCCAAACTTCATTTTTCTCATTTGCATTTTGAAAATAATACCTCCCTCTTGGGACTATTGTGTAGATATAATGAGAAAAGTTGAGAGTACTTACAAGAAACCCTAGTAACTCAACGTTATTTTTGGAACAAGAAGCTGTTCTTAGCTGTCAGAACAAAATTGCCTTTGACATGACGCTTTGCAGGAGGAATTAAAACACTGCATTTCCCAGGGGAGATGGACAAGTCATTTCTTTCAACTCTGTAGCCTTGCGAGGGTCTTGGTATTTTGTCAGCTAGGAACCATCCCAAATTGGCAGCCAGACATTTTAACCATTATAGAAAAGTACTGTGCAATACAATTGCCAACAATGATGAAAGTGTCCTATTTATACTGTCCAGTATGACAGACATTAGCTTTGTGTGGCTCTTTAGTGTTTGAAATGTAGCTACTATGATCAAAGACCTGAAACTAATTCTAACTTTATTAATTTTACTTATTTTGAATTTGGAAGTTATGATTGATGGATATACAACAGGCAACAAATATAGTTCTAAATGAGCTAATCAATTAATTGCATCTAAAAGAAAGAAGGCAATGCTATCCTAAGAAATAGCAGGTGTAGAAGGCCGGAGAACTGACTTGATGGTTAAAAGCACTTGCTGCTTTGGCAGAACTGGATTTAGTTCCCCTGTCCATGAGACCTGCTAGGCATTAGGATTACAGTTCCTATTGCAGATTCCAGACATAAGATAAAACTGCTTCACTCTTTGTTCATACAGATTCAGCTTCAAAGGTGTCTAGGTGTGATTTATTCTTGTCTATACTTGTAGATCAGGGTTTCAATATTTTTCTCTGTAATCTACAAGTTTCAGGAAGATCTTGAAACTACAGATGGGAATTAAGACAATGTTATAGAATCACCTCACATAATGAGCAGAATAGATGCTACCCTGCTTTAGGAAACAGGAAGGGACACAGTCCTCTACGCTGTTGGCATTCCTCTGGGTTTTGTGGCACAGTTATGCTAAGAAATAACAGATATAGAGGCTGGAGAGATGACTCGTGGTTAAGAGCACTTGGTGCTTTTGCAGAACTAGACTTAGTTTCCCCATTCATGAGACCTGCCAGCTATGGGCACGTATGAAGTCAAAATCATAGATCGCTCTAGGGTGATAGGAACCCACACACCCGCCTTGTAACACACATTGTCCTCCTCATATTCTGCTCATTTTCATTACACATCCAATGAGAAACTTGTGTTTGCCACAGAAGATTATGACATATTTGACAAATGTTTTGAAATCAAGGAAACATGGCAGAGAATCTGACCAACTTGATCCTGGACATGAAACATGTACTGGAGTCAAAAAACTACAAAGAGATTTTCAAAATTGAGATGTTCACACCATTAAAAGTTGAGCTTTGCTATCCAGAAGGCCTACAAAAACAACCGTGTGTGGCTTTGCATACAGAGGAAGTGAGGGGAGGTGCACTTGAGGGAGTCTATAAGCCCGGAGGCCCTGCATTTCTGGCATCATTCCAACGTTCTGCCTTGTCATGCTCGTAATTTCGCAAGGACCACCCGTGTTGCTTCTTCAAGGAGGTTAAGCACTGAGACTCAGTCTCCCATCTTGTATTTCAGCCAAGAAAATGTCTTCAGACAGGCCTGGCCTAAGACATCCTACAATGAGCACCACTGGATAAAGTAGCACAGCTTAAAGTTTATTTAATTTTCTACTTTTATGCTCCCCTCTCCAATTCCTTTCTCCTTCCCCTCTGGCTGGTCCCCTTCCTCTCCCATATAAAAAATGTGTGTGTGTGTACAGGAGTCCACAGAGATCAGAAGAAACAGTGCTCCCACACACACACACACACAAACTTGGGTTTTAGGCAGTTGTGAGCCACCCTGTGGGTGCTAGAAATTGAGCCTGCTAGCTATGGGCATGTACGAAGTCGAAATCATAGATTCGTCTTCTAGGGTGCCCCTAGAAGTACAGTTAGTACCTCTTAACCACAAAGCCATCTCTCAGCCCCTTCTCTCCCTTTCTAACATTTATATTATTCCTCTGCCCTCTCTGTTCGCTCTCATCTGCTCCCTTTAGACCTCTTCCCTGTTCTTAATCTTCTTCTTCTTTTTTTTTTTTTCATGTCAGACAAACATTGTCTTAGCTAGGGTTTTATTGCTGTGAAGAGATACCATGACCACTGCAACACTTACAAAGGGAAACATTTAAAAGGGCTGGCTTATAGTTCGGAGGTTTAGTCCATTATCATCATGGTGGAAACATGGTGGCACGCGGCAGACATGGTGCTGGAGAGGTAGCTGAAAGTTCTGCACCCGTATCTGCAGGCAGCAGGAAGAGAATGCCTAACGGGGCATGCCTTGACTAGCTGAAATCTCAAAGCCTTCCTCCAGTGACACACTCCCTCCAGTAAAGCCACACCTACTCCAAGGAGGCCTTACCTCCTAACAGTGCCACTCCCTATGAGCCTGTGGGGAACATTTTCACTCAGACCACCACAAACATAAATGATATAGCAGGATTGTCTTTCTAGAAGAACTAATATGTTCATTTCTTACTCCTGGACATCCAAGCCATGCATTTTGACCAACTTTCCCTTTGACTAATTCCTTCACTTCCTATACTTCCTAGACAAATTCAGTCAACAAGTGAGGAAGAGATGCAGTGGTCAGATGTCTCCAGAGGAAAAGAATGACTATGTGCATGCGTGCCATGTGTGTACCCTGGGGAGATTTGATGGATTGGCTCCACAGTCAGGGTCTCCACAGCTCCACAATAGCTGTGTGCAGGCTGAAGAGATGGATGAAACCAACTGCTGCTCACATCAAGAGGCTGAAGCCTCAGGACAAGATGAAGCAATGGTACAGCCCGCGTCTAGACTGAAGCTCGCTGGAGAGCTGAGGGAGGCAACGCTGCATTCAAAGGCGGAAGTAGCTATTGATACCTAAGGCAAAGGCAGCAGCGATGAAATCACTCGCCGAGGAAAGGCAGTACGACGAGAGTCTCCCTTCCAGTTTCTCATACTGTCCAGACCTCTAAGTCGCTGCCCAATGTCCAGATTCAAGGCAAGCTTCTCAACCTCACTTCTCTGGCATGCACACCAATCTGCTCTGGAAACACCCTCAAGACACATCCAGAAGTGTGCTTTACCAATTTTCTAGGTGTCTCTAAATCTAGTCAAATTGACAACTTAGATTAATATCACTTACAAAATGTTTTCTTAATCCTCTGAGGCAAAGAGGAATTATTTTGTGGTTATGGCCACTAGATTTTTATGTAGTCGTCTCAGAGACCCCTAGTCTTACCCCAGAGTTATTAACTAATGGGCCTTGTTATTCTTTAATGATTACTACCATCCAGAGCACTGGACCCTCTAACACAGCTCCTCATGTTGTGCTGACCCCAGCCATGAAGTTATTTTTGTTGCTACTTCATAACTGTAATTTTGCCATGAATCTGCAATGTAAATATCTGATATACAGGATATCTGATAGGCGACCCCCCAAAAGGTTGTTACTCACAGGTTGAGATCGGCTGATCTAGAGCATCTCAGAAATTATCAAGTTTAATTCACATGGATTTATAAGTAAGGACTAAGCTGTCACATTTCATAGCTATGGGAAGCCAAGGTTCAGACGGAATAAAATGCCCATCTCGCAGCCTGCAAGTGATACTCCTGGAGTTGAAACCTCTATCTTTCTGACAGCTTCAACCATTAAACACCCAAATATACATTAGATTACTTGATTGCTGTTGGCATATTAAAACCGTATATGATCTTCAAACACATTCTTGTGGGTTAAATGTCACATGTGCTTTTAGGGAGAGTCCATAAACTAATTCACTTGGACAGAATTTGGTTCTGTAAAATAACAGTTCTGGTCATCTCTGCTATTGCCTCTCGGTCTTCAGCACACACAAAAACCAAAACCAAAAAAAGAAAAACCCTGTCTTTTCTTGTGTACACTACTTGTAGTTAGAACAGAAGTTGAACTGTTCTACAAGCTGTATGTTTTTCCTTGAGCGTTAGTTGCCAGGAAAATGTCAAATGTATTGCTTGGCTATCACAATGAGCTTATCTCAGGTGCCTGTCTTGTTTGTTCAATGGTTTGATTATTTTATTATAAGGCTGAATGTGTGCAGAGGACTGCAGGGTGAGGGAAAGGCAGTATGTAGTGTTGAACATGGCAGAGTTCCTTGGGTGATTCAGAGGGAGAAGCGGAGGATAATTACACTGTGACAGGAAGTCATAAAAGGTTAGTCAGCAGTGCTATCTTTCTGGGTGATACTCCTGGCTTAATGCGCTACTCAATAAGAAGAAACTCTGGAGGCGAACTGGAGATTTACCCAGCACTTGACAGTTCATTGCGCATAATGTCACAGGTACATGAGAAAAAGCATGAAAATAAATAAGAGGCATAAATATCTCCTTTATCACAGAATTAAATACCTCCTTTATCACAGAATACCTAATAATGACAGTAGGTTTACTTTCAGGAGAATTCTAATTTTAAAGAGTCCTCAGGGAAACATACAAATCAGTGTTAGGGTAATGATAACAGAAACTGAGCTGAAATGATGTCATTGGTTTTGGCATCTATATTATTAATTCAGAAAAGACAAAAACCAATATACGTTCTAACCCGATTGATTGGCAGCTCAGTCTCCATGTGGATTCCCGAGTAAAGGGAGCAGGGCCTGCCTCTGTCATGAACTTGGTTGCCTGCTCTTTGATCACTTACCCAGGCCATAGAGGAAGAAGATCCAGGCAGTCCTGATGAGACTTGATAAGCTATGGGCAGATGGCAAAGGAGAAGAACTCCTCCTTCAGTGGACTAGGGGAAGGGAATAAAGGGGAAGGGGGGGGGTTTAATCACGATATATAATGAATAAATTGTAAATAAATAAATAAATAAAGCCTTTAAAAAAGACTAGCAAGGAAAAATCATGCCTTTGTGAGATGATTTTTTTGTTTGTTTTGTTTTTGTTTTTCAAGACAGGCTTTCTCTGTGTAGCCTTGGCTGTCCTGGACTCACTTTTTAGCCCAGGCTGGCTTTGAACTCACAGAGATCCACCTGCCTCTGCCTCCCTGAACGCTGGGAACACAGGTGTGTGCCACTGTGCCCGCCTAGATGATTAATTCTTACATCAGGAAAAACTAAGCTTCCTGTCTTTGAAGGCTCTAGTCCATTGTACCAAACAGAAGAATGAACACCATTACGGTGTTTGTAGTCTAAAAAATCAGAATTGGTACAAATTAGTCTGAAAAATCAGTTTTCAACTTTAAGTTTCCCTAAAATGAGATAAATATAAGTTACTTTTCCTATGGGTCAACCAGAAATCAGCAGACACAGGCCAAAGCCGATCACAGTAAGAAACTGGGCCACACAGGAGATCCCTCTGTTCCCTTGAAGTTCACATGCTGGTAATGTAAGCTTCAAATTCGCATCCTAATGGTTTGGGGGATGGGACTCCTGGCAGATGATGCAGTAAGGTCATGGGACAACAGCATTAAAGGAAGAAGATAGCACTTGTGGGACACTTTCTTCTATTTTTATTTTATGTGCATTTGTTTTGTTTGTTTGTTTGTTTGTTTGTTTGTTTGTTTGTTTTGGATGTATGTCTGTGTGAGGGTGTCAGATCTCAGAGTTACAGACAGTTGTGAGTTGCCATGTGGGTGCTGGGAATTGAGCTGGAAGAGTAGTCAGCACTCTGAACTGCTGAACCATCTCTCCAGGCCCCTCCCTTTCTTCCAGCTATGACATGGCCATTGCACTCCGGGACTCTTAGAAGCTGTGAGTACCTGAGTAAGACCTGTAATTGGGCCACTGGCAACATTTCCTCATGGGATGAGGGGGACCAGCTCCTAAGCATCTCCCCTCCTGAGGATGTATAGCTAGTTAAAGGTTGCCGTGAGGGAGGGGATTCATGAAGCTCATCCCTCTCCATGTGATGAGCCATGTGATGAACTCCATATTACAATGCAGGAAGAAGGCTCATCCCAGGTCTCAGGTCTCAGGTCTGAGATGCTGGATCCATCTTGGGCATCCTCACTTCCACATTTATAAGCCAAATAAACTTTTCTTCAGACATTTACTTGGTTTTAACTACTCTGTCATAGCAACAGAAAACATATGCGGCCTTTACTGCCCCTTTCTTATGTTCTGTAGAATTTCAGAGAAGCTGTATGTGTCAATGTATCTCCATTGGAGTTTATCCCCTATGTTCCTCTCATGTTCAGAAGTAGATAAGGGGAGATGATGCAAGAATCAAAACAGCTTTGAGAGTATGGCCGCCAGCCACCTACTGTAGAAAGGGTTGACGCCACTTCCCAGTTCCCAGGAGCCTCCTGTGCCTGCTCATCACTGTCAGATCTGTCAGCCTAAAATATCAGCAGAAATGCATTCGATTTAGGAGACAGCTCCTTGAAAATAAAGGATGTGTGGAAAATTCCTTCCTAGTACCTGAGATCAACTCTGCTGAGGCAATGGCAGTTTGGAAGTGCAGAGGCTGGAAGGATGGGACTTTAGAGGACGGGTCACTTGGTATAGTAAAACCTGGCCAGGACAGTGTTGGAGTGTAGAACACAGGTTTACACAAAAGGATGCACCCTTGGAGCAGTGAATTTGGATCTTAGGCTGAAAGCCTCTCTGGTTCTACCTGTTAGAATTTAAAAATCAATCTCAAAAGCATGGGAGTGTTTGTTAACAGTAATTCAACCCTGAAGGCAACCGGAGAACACATACACACACACTTCAGTATCCAGGGGAGACTGGTTCTAGTACATGGACCCAGCAACTTGGAAAGAACTGGAAAAACCAGCCCTTAGGAGGCAGACTAAGGAGTATCATAGAGAGTTTGAGGCCAACCTGGTCTACATAGTGAGTTCCAGGCCAGCCATACCTACATAGTGAAACCCTGTCTCAAATCAATCTCTGTGGCCAACTTAACAGAATCCCACAAGCCTGGGAAGGTGGTTTTTTGATTTGTTGTATCCTTGCCCTTTAAGCTCCTGTGAAGCTTAGATGTTGAAAACATTCCCTGTCTGTGAGATGTGATACTATATGGCTTCCTAAGGTTTGCCGTTTCTCTGCGAACAGTAGAGTTAGAAGATCACACGATGTTGGAGTAGGAGGATTTATTGTGGTGTTCTTTGATGCTGGTTCCATTGGAGGTATAACTATGTAAAGCAGAGAATCCAGGAAAGGACTGCTGGAGAAGGAATTAAAAATCATATTTCATGTCAAGGCACCTACCTTGATCATGAGAGAAAACAAAGCAAGAGTAAGAGCAGCAGCTAAGGAAGCTTGAGCATAGAACTAAATCAGAATAGCCTTGGGATCCACCATGAATTTACAAAAGCTCTCAAGAAAACATATTTAAAAAATAACAACAGAGAAGGAAGGTTAACAACACACCAGACTAGCTTAGGCTACTTAAGCCAAGTAGTTCTGCAAAATGTTTAATATGGCATCTAGCCCCGTGTACTAATTGGTCCAGAGATAATGGGTGGCCAGCTGCGACCAGAAAGTTTTGCCCTTCTTTCTTCCTCTTCTCCCTGAGCCTGCTGATACAACAGCTCAGAGTTAGGACTTCCTCCGTGATTTGTGGCATAGGTTACTCTTTGTTAGGTAGACGGGATTAATGAGCTGGCCCTGACCCTAAAAAATATTCATCCTATTACTTTAATAGAAGTGTTTGACACACAGTAGGTGGGCACTGAGCAGTTCCTTGTTGGAACATAGTTGCAAACAACTAATATGTTCTTGGAAATTGGATCGCACTGTGTGAAGGCTGTGTGCTCCTTATGCATTGAAGATGTTATTTATTTATTTACTTACTTACTTATTGACCCTTTTTGGAGACAGTCTCATACAGCCCAGGCAACTTCTCAAGTTCTGGGTCTCTCTCTCCTCTCTTTCTCCCCACTTATCTTTGCCTCCCTCTCACCCTTCCTTTCTTCCTTCCTTTTTCTTTATATTCATTCTTTCTTTCTTTTCTTTAAAGTTGTACCAGGGAATGAACCCAGGGCCATGAGCACTTTAGGCAAGTATTCACATACCCAGCTCCTTCTTTCATTAACGTGTCTTAACATTTTTAAAATGTTAATGTTATTATGTGTTTGTGATTGAGGGAGGGCTTCCATGCTATGTGTGTAGCAGGCAGAGGACAACTTGTAGGAGTTGGTTTTCTCCTTCCACCGTGGGTCCTGGGATTTGAACTCAAGTCAGCAGGCTTGGTGGTAAGCTCCTTTATCTGCTGCACCATCTTGACAGTCTGTAGTCAAGTTTAATTCAGACAGGGTTTCATTAAGTTTTCCAGGCTGGCCATGAACATACTATATACATTGGCCAGGAAGGCTTTAAACATTTGGTTCTCCTGCCTTAGTCCCCTGAAGAGTTGAAATTATGGTGTGAGCTACCATCCTCAATCTAGTAAAATATTTCTGGTTTGTTGTTGTTGTTTTTTTTTCTGAATTGAAGATCTTTCTGGTTAGCCTGCATGGTGATATATATCTCCAATCACAAACTTAGAACAAGGACAGAGACACAACAATTGTTGAGTTTTAGGCTAGCTTGGGCTACACAGTAAGCTTGTGATGGCCATTCTTGATTGTCAACTTGACTACATCTAGAATTAACTGAAATCCAAAAATGGTGGGCCACCCTTGTGAGGGATTTTTGCTTAATCTGAAGTGGGAAGATGTTGCAGGATATTTGATCCCATTGTGATCTCTGAGATTGTGAACTGTAAAACCCTGTTTCTTGTCTGGTGTGGTTGAACCCTACCACACATCTTTAATACAAGAACTTCCTGTTTGTTGTAAACTGCTGATTATCGTGTGGTTGAACCATCCCCAGCACACCCCTTTAATTCAAGAGCTTTCTGTTCATAGGATTTAATAAAATTAACGTAGGTCAAGAGGCAGAGCAAGAAACGAGCTGACAGGGATTAAAGAATAGGAGGGACTTTGAGTTGGGTATTTAAGACAGCATGGAGAAGTAGAAGGAGCTTTAGCTCTCTACCTCTTCAGTTTTAACTCTCTAGCTTTTGGGGTTTTTTTGAGTGTTGAGCTAGCAAGCCTTTGGCATTGGGTTTTTGGCCTTTTCCTCCTGGGCTGTCAGCTGAGCTAGTGAGCCTTTTGGGCTTCTTCCATCAGGACATGAGCTGAGAAGGACGGTCAGCTGGGTTCTTTCTCTGCCTCTCTGAGCTAGCAGGTTTTCAACTCAGCGTCTGGTTCCTGATTTTTCATTGGTAAAATAGAAGGGTTGGGCTCTTCAGTCATTTATAACAACAGGAAGATCCATTTCTAATCCAGATCTTTGAAGTAAGAAAACACACCTTTGATCCATATATTTTGATCTGGGAAAACCCACCTTTAATCTGGACCACACCTTCTTCGGGAAACCTATATAAAGACAAGAAAGAAGAAAGCACTTGCTCTTTGCCCATTTGCTCTCACCTCGCTGGCACATCTATGCCTTCACTGGCATTTCAGTCTACTTTTGGGGGCGATTCTGGAATGTACTGAAGACCAGCTGAGATGAGATCCAGCCTCGTGGACTGAACAACTACTGGATTCTTGGATCTTCTGTTCATAGGCACCCATCGTTGGATTAGCTGAACCACAGCCTGTAAGTCATTTTAATAAATCCCCTTTCTGTGTATAGGTGGAGATTCATTCTGTAATGTTACTCTAGAGCAATAGTTCTCAGTCTGTGGGTCACGAACCTTTGGGGGTTAAATGACCCTTTTACAGGGCTCACATATCTACATTCTGATTCATAACAGTCGCAAAATTACAGTTATGAAGTAGCAACAAAAATAATTTCATGAGAAGCCAGGCATGGTACACCTTTAATCCAAGAATTCGGGAGGCAGAGGCAGGTGAATCTCTGTGGGTTTGAGGTCAGCCTGGTCTACAAAGTGAGTCCAGGACAGCCTGGGCTCTTGTTACACAGGGAAACCCTTTCTCAAAGAAAGAAAGTTAGTATACAAAGTTATGGCTTTCACCACGTATGCGAGTGTACTTTCTCTTATTCACCCCCTCCTCATTCTTGCTGGTTCCCTACCTCCCTGAAAAATATTCTCTCAGATTCCATGTCACATGAATTCCATTGCTCTCCTTTTCCTCCTCTCCTTCTCCCTTAAGATCGTTCCTCCGCTTTCATGATTCCATTTCTCATTTCGTGCCTTGTAATAAACACACACACACACACCACAAAAATTTAAACCTAGATTTCATGGATGAGAGAAAACCTTCAGTATTATCCTTTTTTTTTTTTTATCTGTCGGGTTTACCTACTTGTCTTGGGGTAGAAAATAGACAATTTAAAATTCTGTCTAAAAGCTAAAAGTTTTCTAGCCATTGTTCTCGAAGTGTATCTGAATTAGCTGTTGCATTTCTCCTAAAATTAACAGTAAATCTTTGCACACCTGTGTGGTACAAGCCTCCATGCAGCAGCACCTGCTTTGTCATTTGAAGACTGTCTACCAGAACAGGTCTTAGAAGCTGTCTTTCCTGCTCCTCTTCTTTCTCCTCCCTCTTCCTGCTTCTCCTCTTCCTGTTCCTCTGATGAATCAGCCTGCCTCCATCTTGAGGATGGAAGCCATTTTGTTTGTTTCTGTTTGCTGTAAAATTCAAGTTCTGAAATTTGATATGCTCCCCACCCTATAGAGTTTGATTCATGCCTTAAATATACCCCAATGATAAGATATTCTGCCAAATAATTTTGAAATGTTCAGCCAAGTTCCTATGTCAACCAAAATTCCTCTAGACATCCTCAAAACCTTAAAAGCCCCCTAGTCTTGCAGTTTTTAGGACTATATAAATCCTACCCTCTCCTGCATTTGATGCTACTTTTCAAATCCCGATTTAGGGGGTAGCCCTGTCTGACAGAAAGTTAAGGTTGCTTAATTTGACCAAAGAATTTGGATAATGGCCTTTACTTTCATTTGGTGGGATTAACATATTTTTCTCTTTCTCCTCCTCCATATATATATATGTATGTATACACACACACACACACACTCACTATGTAGCCCTGGCTAGCCTAGAACTATGTGTGGAGTGAGATCAGGGTGGCCTTGGACACAGAACAACATGCCTGGCTCTTCTGAATTCTTTATTTCTTTCTTCCTGCCTTTATTATTTAGTTAGTTAGTTTTTTGGAGACAGGGCGTCTCTGTGTAGCCCTGGCTGTCCTGGAACTCACTCTGTAGACCAGGTTGGCCTTAAGCTCATAGAGATCCTCCTGCCTCTGCCTCCTAAGTGCTGGAACTAAAGGTATGTGCCACATGCCTGGCTTTTTGTTGTTGTTGTTTTGAGACAGGTTTTCTTTGTGTAGCCCTGGCTGTCCTGGACTTGCTTTGTAGGCCAGGCTGGCCTCCAACTCACAGAGATCCTCCTGCTGCTGGCTACTGAGTGGATTAAGTCCATTCATCATTTCCATTATATTTGTTCTGCATTTGTGCACATTTGGTTTTGCCTTATGGCTGAACCAGAAAAAATGTCTTTGTTCCCCTCATCAACAACTCTCCCTACCCCTTCTTTATAAACTGACTTAAAAAAAAAAAAAACCTTAATGAGGGAAGGAGTGGAGTGAAAAACCAATACTCTTTTTCCAGTTTGGGACACAGCTAAAGGCACGACAAGTCAGATAGTAATTTGTGAAGATGACACGACATGGCAAGAACTGCTCTGCAGGGGCTGTCTACACCTACTACGAGAAGAAGAAGGACACAGCGGCCTCAGGCTATGGGACCCAGAACATTCGACTGAGCTGGGATGCCATGAAAAACTTCAACTGCTGCTGTCTCTCTCTACAGCCCTGCCATGATCCTGTGGTCACCCCAGATGGCTACCTGTATGAAAGGGAGGCGATCCTGAAGTATATCCTACACCAGAAGAAAGAGATTGCCCGGCGGATGAAGGCCTACGAGGAGCAGCGAGGAGCCCAGAGGAAAGAGCAGAAAGAACTTCAGCGAGCTGCAGCACAGGACAAAATTCGAGGCTTCCTGGAGAAGGAAGCAGCCCTCGTGAGCCGGCCCCTCAACCCCTTCATGCCCAAGGCTGCCACCTTGCCCAAAACAGATGGTGAGCAGCCAGGGCCCAGTACGGGTCCCCTAGGAAAAGACAAGGACAAAGTGCTGCCCAGCTTCTGGATTCCCTCACTAACTCCTGAGGCAAAGGCCACCAAGCTGGAAAAGCCATCCCGCACCGTGACCTGCCCGATGTCTGGGAAGCCACTGCGCATGTCGGATCTGACGTCAGTGCGCTTCACGCAACTGGACCATGTCACAGGCAGTGAGTGTTACGTGTGTGCAGTGACTGGAGACAGTCTGAACAATGCCACACCATGTGCAGTGCTGCGGCCCTCTGGGGCCGTGGTCACTCTGGAGTGCGTGGAGAGACTGATCCGGAAGGACATGGTGGACCCCGTGAATGGGAATAAGCTGACAGAGAGTGACATCATCTTGCTGCAGCCGGGCGGTACAGGTTTTGCAGGCTCCGGAGGGAAGTTACAGGTGGAAATGTCCCGGCCAGTGATGCAGGCCTGAGTTAAGACCTAATAAACCTGATATGAACAGACCAAAAAGTGCAAAACTGTCTAATGTTTCTGCCTTCTAGTCTCCTGATGCATTCCCTTGCTGAACATTTAGGCTTTTATCTTCACTTCTGTGTTCTAGAGTTTCACTTGCAAAGAATCATTTTGTTTAACGAGACTCCACCAAACAAAGAAAAGAATCATCAATGTGGAGCTGGAGAGGCGGCACCTAAGAGTACTTGCTGTTCTTGCAGAGGACCTGGGTTCTCAGCACCCACGTGGCAGCTCGCAACCATCTGTAACTGCAGTTTCGGGGGGTTTCAGCACCCTTCTCTAGTCTCTGTGTGCACTGCATACAAATGGTGTGGTATGCAAGAGGCATACATGTGAAATAAAAATAAAATTTTGAATTTTTTTAAAAGATGTTATGTAAAGAGCAAACAACCTGGAAACACAGGTACTAGGGATTCTAAATTTCTTTTTGTTTTTTAAAATATTTTTAAAACTCGTTTATTTTCACAATTTATTCATTATATATCCAAACTGAAGCCCCCTCCCTCAATTCCTCCCAGCCCCACCTTTCTCTCCACACCCCATTCCCTTCCCCTAGCCTACTGAGGAATTATCCTCCTTTGCTATCTGCCCATAGCTTGTCAGGTTTGATCAGGACTGTCTGGATCCCCTTCCTTTGTGGTCTGGCAAGGCCACATCACCAGGGGTGAGTAATCAATGAGCAGGCAACAGAGTTCATATCAGAGACAGCCTCTGCTCTCCTTACTCGGGAACCCACATGGAGACTGAGCTGCCAATTGGCTACGTCTGAGCAAGAGGTCTAGGTCCTCTCCCGTGCATGGTCCTTGGTTGGTGCAACAATCTCTGTCTGACCCCTAGGGCTCAGATTTTTCAGCTTTATTGGTCTCCTTGTGGGGCTCCTGCTCCCTCTATGTCCTTCTATCCCCCGCCCCCCTCTTCTTCCGTAAGACTCCCTGTACTCTGCCAAAAGTTTGCCTGTGAGTCTCAGCATCTGCTTCAGTGCCTGGTTGGGAGGATCCTTTCAGAGGACCCTCTATAGTAGGCTCCCATCCTGTTTCCTCTTCCACCACTTCTAGTGTATAAGTTTCAAAGAAACAAAATCTAAGACTTTTCAAGGGGGGGAGGGGTCCCTGCACTAGGAACAGGGATGGGAGACTTGCATATTCAAATGGAACAGCCAGTATCCAGAAATTAAAAAAATACCACAACTGGGAGTGTTGCATTTTCAGTTATGTAACAACGTATGGTCCCAAGAAAACTCATCAAAGCTAACAAGATCCTGAATAGAACCAGGAAGATGGTGACTGTCCACAAAACAAAAGCCCAAGGTGTCACTAAGCCACTTGGGGTTGGTGGCCACTAGCTGGGTTTACAACACAGTTGATTCAGCCGTTGTAATTGCTTTCAACACTAAAGAGAACAGAAATGAATAGATCAGTCATGCCTTGGGCCAGTGTGCTAGCCACAGGACTCTAAAAATAAATAAATGTCACTGTGAGGAGCTTTTAGAAGAGAAAGCTATCTGCTAAAAAAAAAAAAAAAAAGGACATATTGGCCCTTTCTGCTTTTTCCAAAGTCATGACTGAGTGACAAGTACAATTCAAATGTCTCAGAAATGAACTGCTTGTATTTTGATACCACAGCAATTTTTGGATTTAATTTTTTTCCTAAAATGGGAGGCATAGGAACCATTCAATTTTGTAGTATCCCAATGTGTGCCTGTGTAGCTACACAAAAGATGAGTATCACATTCCTGGAGGTGTACAGGGGAGGGTTCCTCAAGGGGCCAGCTTGGAGACATATGGCCTTTGAAATTATTTGATAAACAGCTTCAGTTCTTGGAAAGATTGAGGCCAAGTAGGAAATGGGAGTTGACCACCAGAGACAGAAAGCTAAGGCTTTTAGAAACCACAGTGGGATGGCAACAGCTTTGAGGTGAGTTAGAGGACAAGCATTTGACCATGAGGGTATTTGTAGTTGCCTTCTATTTGTGATCACAGATACTGAATCTTCATTCATGTTTATGGACATGGATTTTCCTTTCAAAAAAATTTTTTTTGAGTTGAGAAAATGAATTACTATGAAATGCTTATTGGTAGATAAGAGCAAGGCGTCCGCAATTAGAATGGTGATGTTCAAAGAAGCAGCTGGCTTCAAGAGGAGCTCTCTTGGTGTGGGGGCTGCTCCATTCTTGCCTATAGACCCTTAGTCTGTACCGTATACTACAAGCTAGCTGGTCCACAGCCTTCTGGGAAATTCTCTCCATGTGGCCTATCTCACTGTAGGAGTGCTGGGATTACAGATGTGTGCCACCACATCTGGGTTTTGTATGGGGGTTTGAGGATGGAATGTGGGTCATCAGGTTGCACAGCAGGGTACGTGAGCCAAGTGAGCCTTTTTTTTTTTTTTTTTGGCCATGTTATGTAGTCAGTTAGCCTCACCAGGATGCCACAACTGAGCTGTTTTGACCCTCCAAAACTATGATCCAAAACCATTTCATTTTGTAGTCCCAAGTATTTTATTTTAGCAGGACAAAATAGACTAGTACAGTGGTTTATTCTGTTTATTTGTGAGTACCAGATATTCAAGTGACACTGTAGGGTGAACATGTCCCTGTGCTAGTGGCTTTCAGCCTGCAGGTCATGACCCCCACCCTTTCACACAGATTGCCTAAGACCATCAGAAATATCAAATATTTACATTACAATTCATAACAGCAAAATTGGCAACAAAAATAATTCTATGGCTAGGGGGTCACTACAACATGAGGAGCTGTACTGAAGAGTCTCATCATTAGAAAGGTTGAGGACCACTCTCCTATGAAAATCATAGAATATAATTTTTTGGTTATGGAGGGAGGTGTTGTGGACAAAACTCAGGCTGCACACATGCTAGGCAAGTGCTTTACCATTGATGCTATACCACCAGCCTCTATACACAATAACCTCAGAAGTTTTATAGCATTGAAAAGTTTGTTCAAAAACTAGGGAAAGGAGTCAGAAAACTATTCTGTCCTTTATTAGCTCTGCCGTCTGTAAGGGTTGTGACATACGCATATTGTCATATACCAAACAATGACTGAGCATCTGCCATATGTGGGTGATCTTCAGTTTTGTGTCCTTAGAGGAGACAATTGCTAATCAAATAGTCCCACTTTGTTTTCTTGTCAATGAGTTTTTTCCCCCAATGCTAATGACCAAACCAGAGCTTCATACAGATAAGAGTTGCTTCTGTTTTCTAGTCCCAACCTCATTTGTTTATTTAGTTCATTGTTGTTTCTTCTAAAATGCAAGGGTTTTCAATTATTTTCCAAATGTATATCTTATAAGCACTATCTCTCTATTTTGTGTTATTTAAAATGCACTGAGTCTCTCTCTCTCTCTCTCTGTGTACATGTTCATCATGTGTGTACATATATATGGAGGTCAGAAGCTGACACTGGTGTCTTTCTGAATAAATTTACACTGTAATTTTCTTTTTGAGTCAGGGTTTGTCCTTGGACCTATAACTCATGGACTCACCTAGTCTGTCTACATCTTGTAATTCCATCTGTGACACACTTGGCTTCTCTATATAAAACTGTCCCTCGTGTTCTCCTTACAACTGTGCAAACGGGCCTGCTGGATCAAACACAGACACCTGATGTATAAGGATTAGAGTCAAGCAAGAACCAGAAATACTGTGGGTTTAATAAGTACGTCTATGTCATTGTATGATTGAGGAGTGTGGCAAGCTGGGGCTCCTAGTACCAAAAGGGAACACACTTGCAGGCAAGCTGAATGTGCCAGAGAGATACCTAGAGGGCAGCATGGCCAGAAGGCTGCACTTTTATCATGCTCACTTGGGTTTGTTATCACACACACACACACACAACTAATACTTTTGTGCAAATAAATGTTCTTTCAGTTACTCAGTTCTTTCTATACTTGCCTTCAAGTTCTTTCCTTTATATCCATTGTGAATAAGAAGAGGCTGTTTCCTTAATAATACAAAATAGACCTTCAAAGTTTGACTGCATTCTTTGCCCTTTGCCTTTGTCATTCTCCTTTCCTTGAGGAGGGAGGAAGGATTTTTATCTTTTCCCCTTATGTCAGCTGAGGTGGTTTTCAGTCTTGGAGGCCTTCCTCAGTCTAGGTCCCCTTCAGGGTTCCTGGCCAGTTAGGTTCTGGAAAGCTGGCACAGTTGGAAGTTTTAATTGCAATAAAAAATTCTATTATCTCTTTCTACTCCCCTGGGTCACGGTTCCCTTGCCTGCCTGGTTCCCTGCTAGGCACACAGACATCTCAGAGTTGGGGCGCGAGAACACCAAGCTGGGAGTATGCTTCTGCAGCTCTCGTCAACTTTACGCAAAGATAAGCTATCATTAGCTGTTCTTTTCGAGAACAGTCTCCCCAAATCCTCTGTCAAGTACACTGACTCAGAAGTGCGGTGACCAGGGTGCAGAGCCAAAGGTCGCTCAGAATGAAAGCAAGCCTCCAAGCAGCTGGTATGGGTTGAATTGTGAAAGGGCCCTCATGGGCTCCTGTGCGTAAACATTTGGTCCCCAGCTGGTGGCATTGATTTGGGGGATTACGAAAGCTTTTGGACTTGGGAGGGAGGGCTCGCTGGCATACTTAGGGCCAGTTCCACTTCCAGCTAAGCATTCTGTTTCCTGATCAATGCCATGTGACAAGCAGCCTCTGTATATTGCTACTGCCACAAGCTCCTGCCAAATCTCTGGCCTCCACGCCCTCCAGACTGTAAAAGACTATATCCCATGGACAACGGACTGGATTTTATTGTCATGTAATATATTGAGCCAAAGTGAAAGGAAGTAGGCAGAACAGGAGGATTTAGTCTAGAAGCAAGACTAAATTAAGTTGCTGATTTTCTATAGAAAGTGATCAGCAAAAAAAAAAAATCATTGTTATAAAGAGGCCCTCAAATGGTATATAAGCAAAAGTATGTGTTAAAAAATTTAGGGAAGTATGTCAGGAAGCCAAGCAATAAAAATAATGTTAACTGCCTGGGTTTTGTGATATTTGATTTTAAGTTACATTTGTTACCATCTCGTATTAAGATAAAGTGTTTCCAGGCATGGTGCTTGCTTTTACTCCCAGCACTCAGAGAGGCAGAGGCAGGTGGCTCTCTTTGAATTTGAGGCCAGCCTGATCTACAAATTGAGTCCAGGACAGTCAAGGCTACACAGAGAAACCCTGTCTTGAAAAACAAAACAAAACAAAAACCCAACCAACCAACCAAAAAAAGATGAAAATTGTTTTGCTTGTTAAAGCAAATCATTGTTAATATACATTGTAAAAGCAGATCAGTGAAACAACCCAGGTAAATGGGAAATTGTTCATAGAAAATAAATGTATATTGTTTGTTGATAATTCACTCTATTTAGGCATTCAGGACAAGGTTGAGATGATCTTTCTCCAAGGAGACTGTCCTCTGTACAAATTTCCAATGACATTTAGTTTCTGTAATTAACCATAAATATTTAGCTTTTTAATTTTTGTTCTCTGAGTGAAATTTTTGGATTAAATTATGTACAGAGCGTTAGCTTAAATTGTATGTGCTGTGTGCCCTAGACACCCTAACATCAGCTTGCGTAGTGAATGTGATGGGGGACCACATCAACTTAGCGTTTGCTTGTCTGTTAATGATGCATTGTGCAGACACTGATGCACAGTAGGATGAAGGATCAGTGACAGAGGCAGATACAAAGAGGAGTAAGCTGTAGCCGTTGTCGGGTGGGTAGGAGGCTCTCACTAGACAGTAGAGAAGCTGCTGGACATACTCGAGTCTAGGTTCCACACCCAGCTCTGGAGAAAGGAGATTTCACCATTGCTTCCTGCAGTGTTCTGTGACTCATGATCTCAGGGGAGAAGCGCACGGATGCTGTACCTTTGGGAAGGAAAAAGTGAAAGTTATCCAAGGGTCAGGAAGACTAACTGCATATAGAACTGAATTAAGTTCTGAAGGATAAAAAAAAAAAGATCATATTGAGAAAAGGAAGAACCATTGAGGCAAAATGGGCTGTTGAGGCATGGGGGAGCCCCTTGGGTTAGTGTAAAAGGAAGTTGAATAGATGATACAGAGCAGAGAAACAGAGGGGGAAGAGTGGAGAGCGGGCCCCAGTCATGAGAGACTTCGTGGCAAGGGTTTTAAGCAGAGCGCGACACACTTTTAAAGCACACTTGCTTGATTCTTTGAACACAGAGAAACTTAATTCACACACAGCCTTTTAATTTAATAAATCTGTGACAAAAATTGAGATTCTTGGACTGGAAGTCACAGACTTAAACGTCACTGAGACATGGATCTGCTTAGATGGCGTTCACAGTTATGCCAGTAATGATCTGAAGCGCGCCTGACACAGGCGCTAATGCCAATGACACGCAGCCCACTAAAATTCCAGAATGAGTAAACACTATCATTTAGTATGGGCACCTTTTAAGTGGGGCACATGTACCAGACACGCCCACCTCAAAACAACCTGCCTGGTTTAAAAAAACCAACCTGCCAAGACGAAAAATATCAATATTACATAGTTCCTATGCTACTATGTAAAGACTCCTTAGGCTTCTTCATTTGCAGTATTAATTCAAAATTTAACAATAAACTGTAGTTCAATAATTCTACCCACAATATCATGCAGCAAAGTTTCCTACTAAATACATGCTCAATAAAATATTTCCCCAAAATTTTACATGAAAAGTAAGTTATCATAATATTAGGTTTAATTTTAAACTAGTTTCCCTTAAGCAAAAAAAAAAGTCATTTTGGAATTTAAAATAAGTTCCTATTATGATCTATATTTTAGGTTAAAAATA
The DNA here is from genome assembly GCA_028658305.1 of Pachyuromys duprasi. Lineage (NCBI taxonomy): Eukaryota > Metazoa > Chordata > Mammalia > Rodentia > Muridae > Pachyuromys > Pachyuromys duprasi. The sequence continues at coordinate 61,236,536 of CM053766.1, forward strand.
AAATGGTGACATTAGTCAGTACTGAGACAATTTTCTAGGCTTAGTTCTGGTCTCTAATTTAAGTAAAACGCTTTCCTAGCTTTTTGAATCTGAAGTGAGTGTAGGTTTGGAGGTGGTTTGGAAAGAATTACTCTATTTATAGCTATCCCACTTAAATGATGGCAATACAGGGTACTCACCCAACAGCATCATGCAGATAATTCAATAATTTATGTATTTTCTTTTAGCTAAATTCCTGCCTTCAGGAAGTCTAACCTGCCTCCTTTTTGCCTTAACTATGATTCATGCTGATTTCTGTGGCAGGTTTTATTTTATTTTATGTTTTAATTTTTATAATGCAGAATAAAGTTAAACCAGAAGGCAACTTGCCAGCTACTCCCAAGAAAAGTTTCAAAGTGACATAAAGTAGCGGTATTCATTGTGCTCCTTGGAAACAGAGGCAATTTCCATGGATACCATTTTTATTGTTCCGTCTTCAGCTGAGACCTTCCCAGAAGCGCTTTGCAGTGGTGCTGTCTCTCCAGACAAGGCAGTGCCTGCCGGTGCAGATGTCAGTAGAAATGAGGGCAGGCCCCACACTGTCAAGCTGGTTCTCACCTGCTGTGATATTCAGTGGCACTGTTCCCAATCAAAGGAAACTCCTTTCTCCTCTCCTGGACTCTCAATACTCACCTCAGTTTGGTTCTGATGCTAAATGTATAAAAAATAAAAATTAAAACAACAACAACAAACAAACGGCTCCCACACCAACCAATTATCCAGCTCTAGGACCCCTATAATCAAATTCAGTCCTGATACCAATCCTGGGTAGGCAAGGAGCTAGACACATAGTAACTGGGAAAAACTGTAGCTGTGTCCCCTGACAGTCACAAAGCCTCTTTGTGGTTAAACACACTTGAAGCCGCATTTAGGATGTTTTCTCTACATTGGAAACTAAGGCACCAGGGCATTCTCCCACACGTGCACTAATGAAGGGTCCATGTCTTCAGGATACGGTCATTAGACCATGTGCCTTCTTGTTTGACAGCCTTCGGTTTTTTTGGAGATTGTGGAAAGAAATAGCTAAAAGGGGGATAGGGTTCACTGTTACTTGGGATAGGAGAAAATGGTTACTTTAACTCATGAATATGCTATCTACCTCATAAATATTAATAAATTTTTCTTTAAAATTTGAGACACAGGGGCTGGGGAGATGGCTCAGCCGTTAAGAGATCTTGCTGCTCTGCCAGAGGATTGAAGTTCCACTCCCAGAAGTAGGCCAGCTCACAACTGCCTGCAACTCCACTCCAGGGGATCCGGTGCTTTCCATTGGCCTTCTTGGGCACACACACACACACACACACACACACACACACACACAAAGTAAAACAAAATCCACAACACTGAACCAGTAGGCTGCTCTTTGCCTGGAGGCAACCCACTTCAAGCTGTCTTTGGAGTAGTTGTTCTGTTTAGCTTTGCTAAAGAAACTTCTATTCCAACTGTCTCTGTCTCTTGATTGAATCCTTTCCTTCAAGAAGACAAGAAGTTAGAGAACCGACTGACCCAAGGACAGCCCAGACTCCATAGATTAAAGGGTTGGTTCAACCAAATTGCCCCTGCTTTGCGCATCATGTCCATGTTACCTGTGCTTTTGACTCATGGAAGTTCCGTGGCCTTCCCTTCAGTTTTTACAGCTTACGAGAAGGACTCACAGAAATCACAAAATCAGGGTTACTTATTTCCAGTTTATTATTAAAAATATGCAACTCACTGGGTGGTGGTGGCACCTTTTTTAATCCCAGCACTTTGGATGCAGACGCAAGTGGCTCTCTGAGTTTGAGGTCAACCTTGTCTACAGGGTGAGTTCAAAGACAACCAGGGCCACACAGAGAAACCCTGTCTCAAAAATAAATGAATGAATGAATGAATAAATAATAAGTAAGTAAAATATACAACTCAGGAACAGCCAGATATAATGTTTGGCCCTGGGACTTCTATGGGCTTCTCAAGGTGTAGATGTCATGGCAAAAGCAAAGACACTTTAAAAAGAGACATTGTGCCTCTCCCTGTGACTGCCAGACTTTTGAAACTATGAACTTCAGGAAACTGGAATTTCCTCAGTGGACCCATGCTATAAGAAGGTAAACATTGGTGCCTTGGCACCCGCCATAGGGGGAATCTTGTCTCTTAGGACAGATTTCCCTGGGCCAGTGAGATGGCTTGACAGGCAGGCAAAGGTGCTGGCCAACAGAATCTAGAACATGAGTTTAATCCCTAGAATGTATGTAAAGATGAAGGGAGAGAGATGACTCTAAAGTTGTCCTCTGACCTCCACACATGTGCTGTGGCATGTCCACACAGACACATCATACATATACATGACAATAAGAAGAAGAAAGAAGAAAAAACGTTTTTAACAGAATCAACTGACTGGGACTCGTTAGAACTTGAGAGATCGGGGAACCTGCATGGGTCTGACCTAGGTCCTCTGAATATGTTACGGCTGAGTAGCTTGGTGTTCTTGTAAGAATCCTAACGGTGGGAGTGAGGGCTGTCCCTGCCTCTTTTGTATACTTGTGGGACCCTTTACATTCTATGGGGTTGCCTTGTCCAGACTTGACGTGACGGCATGTGCCTGGTCTCATTGTAGCCTGTTAGGCTGTGTTTGGTTGATGTCCCTGCTCTTTTCTGAGGGTATACGGAGTTGGGGTAGATCTGGGGGAGAGAGGAGGTAGGGGGAAGAGACTGGGAGAGGAGAGGGAAGAAAAACTGTGCCCGGGATGTAATATATAAGACAAGAATAAAAAATATATTTTTAAATAAATAGGAAAAGAAAAGGTGTTTTAAAAGGGAATAGAGTTCACACAGTTCTGACCACTTGTCAGAAAACCTTAAGGAACAGACTGGAGCCACAAGAGGTAGGGAACCACCCCGACCAACCAAGACTCTAACTCAGAATACATCTTGCCTTCAGTTTAAACCTGAAGGTGGAGCTTTTCATGGGGGGTGGGGAATCACAGCCTCTTTGTTGTTCCTCTTCCCTTTCTCTGCTTTTTATTATCCCTTGTCTCCTTAGCCAGGGTGTTGAGGAGGGCTGGCTGAGATTGCTTGTTAGGTCTGCCAGGGCCCCAGCCACACAGACATGACATTTTCTCCAGAACCTCCATGGGCTCGACACACTGAAAGCTCTCTGTATGCCTGGAGGCCAGATGATAATTTTGGAGAACTGGTTCATTCCTCCTTCTACATGGGTTCAAGGGATTGAACTCAGGGTTCCAGCCCTGGCTGCTGGCATCCCTACACACTCTGCTCTCTCACTGGCACTTCAAATTATTTTGATGAAGGCAAGATAAAATGCATATCTCAGCGTCTATGAAAGAAAGATAAGGAAGTCTTTAAATTACTTCCTGAATTAGTTTCATTTCCTCTTGCTATAATAAAATTCCATGACAACTGGAGAGATGGCTCAGTGATTAAGAGCACTGTCTGCTCTTTCAGAGGTCCTGAGTTCAATTCCCAGCAACCACATGGTGGCTTACAACCATCTACAACGTGATCTGATACCCTCTTCTGTCACAGAGGCGTGTGCTCATGTATATAAATAAATAAACCTTAAAAAAATTCCATGACAAAAGCAATTTGGACAAAGGGGGTTTATTTTAGCTTATGATTCCAGGTCACACTCCATCACTGCAGGGAAGTCAAGGCAGCCAGACTGGAAGCAGCTGATCATGCCACACCCGTAGTCAAAAGCAGGGCAACTGACTGCATGTGTGTGATGGCTCAGTGTACTCGGTCTTCTCTGATACAACCCAGGATGCCCTGCTAAGAGAATGGTGCTACCCACAGCAGAAGGGCCTTCACACTTCAGGTAACCGCGGTACTCCCACTGACCTTGAATGCCTACAGGGTACCCTAACCTATCCAGTCCCTCATTGAGACTCTTCCTAGGTGATTCTAGATTGAGCCACATTGGCAATTCAACTAACTATCACTCTCTCAATACCAAAGTAACTATAAATAAATAGCATGCAATGGCAATTCGTAACCGCAAAGGATTCTTGCACAAACAGTGCAACTCTAGAAAAATCTAGAGTAATATATATATAGTTGATTATATTGTCTTAGCTGTAAAGAGACACCATGACCAAGGACAACCTATAAATAGAAGCACTTAAATGGGACCTTGCTTACAGTTTCAGAGGGCTAGTCCAGGACTATCAGGGCAAGAAGCATGGCTGAAGACAGGCAGGCATGTAGCTGGGACAGTAGCTGAGAGTTTACATCCAGATCAGCAGGCGGCAGGCAGAAAGACAGTCAGACAGCCTGGTTGTGTGGGCTTTTGCAACCTCCAAGCCTCAGTAATACACTTCTTCCTAAGGGATCCACCAACTGGGAAACCGATTCAAATTTGTAAGAGGCCATTCTCATTCAAACTACCACAAATACCATCCTGAGAAGTCATGTGACAATTCCAACATCTTGGATGACAAAACAAATGCAATAAAACAGAAATAGAGGAATGATTTCCTACTCAAGTCTGTTTCAAACGAGATATCAACATAATCTTCCTCGGGGAAAACTAAAGGCATTTGTACTCAGCTCCAGATCCTTCCATTGTTATTTAGTATGGTGCTTGAGAGATGACAGAGTCTAGAAATAATCCCAGCTACTTACAGAAATTCATTTATAGTACAGGAGAGCTCTCAAATCAATGTAATAAACATGGATTATTATTTTTTTAATGCTACTGGAACAACAGGTCATCTATCTCAAAACAAACAAACACAAACAAAACCCCCATGGGTGCATGGTTACTATTGTCAACTTGTTAGGCTCTAAACTCACTGCAGAGACAAGCTTCTCTTCATTTAGCTCATTCGTGTGGGAAGGCCTACCCTAAGTGCTGGTCTTAGACTGGATAAGGACAAGGAAGTGAGCCAAGGGCAAGCATTCAAGTCTGACTCCTGACTACGAACACAGCGTGACCAGATGCCTCAAGCTGCTGCTCCCATTACTTTTCTGTCTTAAAGGACTGTGTACCCTCAAACACTGAGACAAAATAAGCCCTTTCTTCCTCAAGTTGTTTTTATCAGGGTTATTTTTTTTTTTAACACAGAAACAAGAAAAGTAACTAACATGTGCAACTAACACTTTTAAATATGAAGATACATGAGACAAGTTCTGGGAAATTATGTAATTAGAATAAAGCTGCAAAAGTTGTAGACGCTCACAGGAAGACATATATATGTATAAAATATATACACGTATGTATATAATTTTATAACTTTATACATATATGTGTATAATTTTATATATGTATGTATGTAAGTATGCATATATGTGTAATTATATATATGTATAATTTTGAAGAAAGAAAAAACTTTCTGACTAAAAACTTACAGAATATTTAATTGAGAATTCAGAGTAAAATTCATGAAAACTATGAAATACTGTATTACTTACTTTTGTATTTCCATGAATAAACATACCTGATGAAAAAAACAATCAAGGGAAGAATTTTTTACTTTGGCACACAGTTTCAGAAGGCGCAGTACATAGTTTTTTGGCCACATGCATTCAACATAACATCATGGCCACAAAAGCGTGCGACAGAGGATAGCTGTTCACACATAGAGCAGAGAGACTGAGCCAGGAAGTTGCCAGAGAAAATTTACCCATAAGGACCCACTCCCAATGATCTATTCCCTACAGCTAAGCATACGTTTCAAGGTTTCTAAAATCTTCTAAATTAGCAGGTAGGGACCAAATATTCAAAGCATGAGCCTTTGGGGGACATTTCAGATTAAATCATAACAAATGTGAAAGTGATTCACTAAAATGACTAGAGTAATCTAGTAGTCTAGAACTTGATTAGATTAATCTCCATGAAATAATTGAAAAGGTTCCAAGAGATTATGGGGCCCATCCTACAAGATAAACTCAATTAACCCATGCCTCTGAAAATAATGCCCTCATATAGTCCACTCCCCAAATCAGGGCAGAATGAAGGCTAGCCAGCCTGGTGCTACTGATAGGATTAAGACAAGAGTGAGACAGCGTGTGACTTCTCAAACTAGGTCAGTAGAAGTCATTGCATTTATCTTGCTCTGGGCAAAGCCGGCCACTAGGCTGTCAGGCCACACAACAGTCCTGTGGAGAGGTTAGTAGAAGAACAGAGGCCCTTGGTCCACTTGCCAGTCATGTTAGTGAGCCAGTTTAAAGTCAGCAAAAACATTCTGATGGCTGCAGCCTCAGTCATCAGTACCTGACCCGAAAACTCAGGAACTTCAAGCCACCATTTCCTACTAAGCTAAGACCCCAGGGCAGCAGAGATGATGGATGATTACAGATGTTCCCACCTAGTGAGCTTAGAGATGATTTCTAACACTTTAAGAGATCAATAATACAGAGACGCCTTTGAAAGGGCACCAACTTTACATAGCACCAATAGATTCACCTGAGTTCCAAGAAACTGGTGGTTTTGTGCTATTTACATATCTCAGGGCAGAGAAAAGAACACTTCCTGTATAATGAACATAACCTCCATATCAATGGCAGACTAACTACAGTACCCAGACAATAAGCATGCAGAGAGACAGAAAGGCAGAGAGACAAGCAGGCAATCCAGCAATTAAGAAGGCTCAGGTATGACTCTATCCATGCAGGCCTTTTAATGAAAATATTTATAAATTTGATCAAACAGTGCATTAAAACACAAAATGCAAGCACAAAGATTTTGATTGAATTTATTTATCACTAGCAAAATTTACCATTATTACATTAGCATAATTGTACTCTATTACATAATCATAATCTATTACATTAGCATAATCATAAAGAAAATTTTGTGATTGCCTTAGTGCTCCGAAATCCCTTGATACTGGGCCGCTGAGATGGCTCAGCAGATTTTGTTCTTTAGACCCAAAAGAGTAGCAGGAGAGTGGCTGGCACAGCACGTTAGATGTGACACAAAGTCCAAAAACATTCATTTGTCCTAAACTGAACACTGGTGACTATATGGTTGCCAGAACAACAATTAGTGTCAGTCTTCGGAAACAAACAGGCAACAGTTGAACAACAAACAGGAAACTACCAGCCTGGCTTGATGGCCCTGGAGAGGTGGAGCTAACAGAATCAGGAGTGAAAAATTATCCATGGCAAATTCCAGGCAAGGCTTGAATTTCTTGCCCTACACAGGACTGTCTCTCTGGAAATCAAAGCATAGAAGCCACCATCACAATCTCACAATCGTTGTGGTTTGTTTGTTTTTGTTTGTTTGTTTCAAGACAGGGTTTCTCTTTGTAGCCTTGGCTGTCCTGGACTTGCTTTGTAGACCAGGCTGGCCTCAAAATCACAAAAATCCACCAGGACATGCCTTCTAGAGTGCTGGGATTACAGGTGTGCACCAGTGTGCCAAACCATCGTCAGGGCTTGAATGTGAAATGTCCATAGTCCTTGTTTTTGCACACCTGATCGACTCCCAGCTGGAATCGATGTTTGGGAAGGTTGAGCCTCTAGGAAGTAGAGCCTCACGTGGGGAAGTGTGTCACCGGGAAAGGGTCTTGAGGCTTTTTATCCTGGTCCCACTTCTGTTCATTTTCTGCTTCCATAATATAGATGCGCTGTGGCTGCCCAGCCCCCTGCTCTGGTCACCATGCCTTCTCTACCTGTTAGCAAGCCTTCTCTCACAAGGACTGTATCTCCCTGAAACTGTAAGCCAAAATAAGCTCTTTCTGAAGGACATGCTGGCATTAGTTGCCTATCTGGTGAAGAAATACCCCAGTAAAAGCTCACAGCTCAAAGGAGGGGAAGGCTTGGCATGTGGTAGCGGGAGCTTGACGTGGCAAGTCACATCTACAATCAGAGAGTGATGGATGGTCACTTCCCCCTGTCAGGCATTGAGGGTGAGTCTTTGCACCTCAGTTTACCTAATCTAACAACACCTCACACACACTCCAGAGGCATAGCTCTAGCTGTTTCTAGAGCTTGACAAGTTGACAGCAAGGGTTAACCTTCACACTGTGGGATACGGGATGAGTTACACATGATGTTCAGAAGTTTTCTTCCCATGATTCTGAGCTTCCCCAAATAGGACAAGAGGCCCCAGCTTTCAGGACCTGTAAAATCACATTTACAGAAGCATCTTGCTCCAGGAAAAGAATGTCAAGTTGATTTATAAAGGGAAGGTGGGAGAAGAGTTTCAGGTTTCATACTTGGAGGCAGGAGATCTTGGTTCATTCTTAATTTCCATTGTCTTCACAGAGATGTAGGCCAAAGTAGCCCTTCCTCTTCTCTGTCACTAGATAAAATAATTTGAAAATAGAAATATATTGAATGTAGGTGCTCACATCTCCAAGTCAACAATGCAATATAATTCTCTTAAAGGGCTACTCTAGGACTGGAGAGATGGCTCAATGGTCAAGAGAACTAGGGGCTCTTCCAGAGGACCAGGTGCAGTTTCCAGCATCTAAATGGCAGCTCAAAGCCATGTATCTCAAGGGGATCTGATGCCGTCTTCTGACCTCTGAGGATGCTGTATGCATTTGGTATACAGACAGACGTGCAGACAAAACACCCCACACATACATGTTTTCAATGAAAAATAAAATAAAGGGCTAGAGAACATTGGTTCTAGCTTCTAGATGAGCCTGGACAAGACACAAACCAGGGGCTAGGGCGTGATCATCTATCATTGTATCAGGGAAAGCAAGGTTGTCAGAGCTCATGTCCAATATCCGAAGTGAAGTCATTGTGAGCCTGCCTCTTAAAGACATATGTTAAGATAAGTTACAAACAAAAAATATTGAATTTCTTTGGTCTGGCAAAGCTTTCTTGCTCGTGAATTATTAATCATAATATCTAAAAATATTTTTCACCCAAGAGCTCCAAAGGACTAAGCAATAAAATTCTGCTTTCTCCTCAGACTGCCCCATCTCAATAGCAAAAGCACAATCGGTAGAGTATATCTGTTTTCCACATATAAGGAGCGAAGGCATTGCTGTCTCTTTATCACCATAGAAAAGTTAAAGATGGTATTTGAGAATCCAATGATGACCAAAACCTTTTCAAAGAAAATTCTGCAAAAACTGGCTGCCCAGGCACCATGCAATCCTGCTTCAAGGCGTGGTGACAGTGTATACCCATGGCCTGTACCTGTTACGGGAAAACAAAGTTGTTGTGTCTTTTGCTCCTCAGTATGTTTAAATCTACAGTTTTCAGTATTCTTTGCAGCACTAAGCTTGGGTCTTTTGCAACTTTGAATATGCACCCTGGGGTGGTTTGAATGAGACTGTCCCCCAGAGGCTTGGATGTTTGGTCCCCCGGTTGGTATAGCTGTTTGGGAGGCACAGGAGTTGTGCTTTGCTGGAGTAAATACGTCTATGGGGATGGAAAATTCTCTTTTTCTCTGTGCCCTGCTTGTTACTGAGGTATGAGCTGTCAGCTGTTCCTTCTACCACAGTCCCCTGCCATTATGGACTGTTACCCATCTGGAACCACAAGACCAAATAAGGTTGCTATAAATTGCCTTGGGCATGGCCTTTTATCACAGCAATACAAAGTAGCTACTTCAAAATGCTGCTATTTGTGTTGTTGTTTTCTTCTTCTTTTGCTTTTGTTTTTGTTTTTGAGACAGGGTTTCTCTACATAGCCTTGGCTGTCCTGGAACTCACAGAGATTCATTTGCCTCTTCCTCCTGAGTGTTGGGATTAAAGCCATGGGCCATCACACCAGACCATTTTGCGTTTTTTGAAGCAGGGTCTCACTATGTAGTCCCGATAGCTCTGGACTTCACTGTGTAGAAGTGAAGACTGAGACAGTGACAGCCTCAAACTTGAAGTGATCCTCCTGCCTCTGCCACCAGAAAGCTGATATGGCAGGCCTGTGCCATCACACCAAGTTAAATATGCCACAGTGCTAAACTGAAGTTAGCTCATCTCCAAGTCATAGAACATTTTCAATCTTATTTGGTTTACAAAGACATGACAGAGAAAAAAAGAAAGCTGGTTATTTAGTGGAAAGTTCTAGATTACAAGAAAAGGAGAGGAAATTCACAGCATAGATTCCACATACTTTAATTTTATCTTTTTCTTTTAAACTCTTTGAAATAGAATCTTATATAGCCGAGGGTGAGTTCAACTTTCTCTTTTCTTTCTTACTCTGGAAATTCTAGTGATCAAATCTTGGGCCTCCCGAGAGCCAAGTGTTCTTCCACTGAGCTACACCCCAGCTCTAACCTCAACTTTCTATGTAACCAACAATGACCCTGACTTCCAGGCCTTCTGTCTCCACTTTCAAGTGCTGGATTATAGCTATATACCACCTTAGACTTAGAACCCACTCTTAAACAATTAGAAAATGAGATGACAGTAAACAAGAAAAAAAATACACATTTCAAGATTCTTATAGACATTTGTATTAATAAGTTTATAATCCTTGTAGTGATTTGAATGAGAATGGCCTTCAGATGCTCATATATGTGTGTGCTTAGTCCCCAGTTGATGAACTATAGGATTAGGAGGTGTGGCCATTTTGGAGTAGGTATGTCCTGATTGGAGGTGGTATGTCACTGGGGGTGAACTTCAAGGTTTCAAAAGCCTACTCCAGGCCCAGTGTCTCTGTGTATCTGCCACTGTCTCCCAAATGCTCCTACTATAGGTGTGCGACACCATGCCTGGCATATACCCTCTCTTCCCCTCTCCTCCCCTTCCTTCCTTCCTTCCTCTTCTTCCCCTCCCTGTCCTCTTCCCTCCCTTTCTTCCTTTCTTGTCAGTGTGTTCACATAGGTGAGTGCATCACATATGGGAGTGCAGGTGCACGAATGCCACAGGAGACAAATGATGTCAGAGGATAATCACAGGTGTCCATCCCTGCCTTCTACTTCGTTTGAGACAGGGTCTCCTGTCATTTAACATAGTGTCTGCTGGGCTGGAGGTTCCACCGAGTTTCCAAGGATTCTCCTGTCTTTGCCTCCCACCTCGCAGGGGTGCTGGGATCTCAAATGAGTACCATTGCGTATGGCTTTCTGGGGGTCCTATGGATGGAAACTCAGGTCCTCATGTTTGTACAATAAGCACATTCCCCTTTGAGACATCCCTCCAGGCTCCCCTTACTGTTTTAACCTTTGTGTTTATTTTTAACTTACACTATTCTAGCACGGTGCTTTTAAAAAAATGTCATACCATATGAAGGATAAATATATTTAGAAGGAGTGAAAGGGATTTTTTTATCTTCTTATGCTTCTTTGTAAATCTCTTGCTTTCATATCTGTATCTTTCTTGAGATTCAGATATGTGCTAAGAAAGCAACTGCTGAGAAACGATATCCTGTACCTACTTACCATGGCAGAAGGCTCTATGAGGTTAGATTCATATGCACAGGATGTTGGTAGATTTTAAGACAGGGATGTTTGGTACGTGTAGTATCTCCTTCTGTGGTGGCTTAGCTCTTCGGAGCATTTGTGAGGACCCACTTCTTTTCTGCTCACAATATTGCCAGTTGTGTGAGACACAAGAATGTGCTTTCAGCTCTATGGGCAGAATTCTTCCCTTTGGCTCTCTTTAGAAATCAGAGTTCAAGGAGAACAGAGAGAGGGGAATGAGGAAGTACACTGAACTGCTGGACCTTTCTAGAGCTCAAGCCTGGCCAAAATCTCTGCTTGAAGAAGGAATGATACCAGGTAAGAACTTATAAAGGATTCCCATTTGGGGGAGTGACCTCAGAAATCCAAAGAGTCAGGGCGCTTGCTGCTCTGGCTAGCAGATGAGGACAATGCCTATACCTACAAAAGAAGGGCAGAGGAGGCACTGGAACGGGGGGGGGGGTAGGGGGGGGAGAAGTTGGGGGAAGGGGGGTGGAAGTGAAAGGGGTGAGGTGCAGGGGAGGCACAGAGGCTGTGGGTTGGGGGACTAGGGGGATGGTAGGCACCGCTAATGATTTTTAAAATATTGGAATCATTTGAGGGAGCATGTTAGATGCTGCCTCCTGGGTCTTCTCCCTCCTAAGTTGGTTCTGGAACTGGTCAGCAGCGAGCCTGTGTCCAGCACTGTTTGAGGCCTGCTCATTATTTTAGAAGCTTGTGTTTTGGTAGTCATTTCAACACCATTTTAATCTATTCAGCTACCCTACTTTTTCGGTACTAGTCACTTTGCTTAGGTGAGGAAGCTGAAGCTGAGAGTTTAACTAAACTGGCAGTGCCTCAGACCTAGATTTGCTTCTAGAACCTTCTTTTTCTAAATTCTTTATTAATTACACTTTATTCACTTTTTATCCCCCCCCCCGTAGCTCCCTCCCTTCCCCCCTCCTGATCCCTCCCTTCCTCCCTCTTCTCCATGCATGCCCCTCCCCAAGTCCACTGATAGGGGAGGTCTTCTTTTCCTTCCTTCTGATCCTAGTCTATTAGCTCTCATCAGGACTGGCTGCATTGTCTTCCTCTGTGGCCTGGTAAGGCTGCTCCCCACTCAGGGGGAGGTGATCAAAGAGCAGGCCAATCAGTTCATGTTAGAGACAGTCACTGTTCCCATTACTATGGAACCCACTTGGACACTGAACTGCCATGGGCTACATCTGTGCAGGGGTTCTAGGTTATCTCCATGCATGGTACTTGGTTGGAGCATCAGTCTCAGGAAAGACACCTGTGCTCAGATTTTTTGGTTCTGTTGCTCTCCTTCTGGAGCTCCTGTCCTCTCCAGATCTTACTATTTCCCCCTTCTTTCATAAGATTCCCTGCACTCTGCCCAAAAGTTGGCCATAAGTCTCAGCATTGACTTTGATAGTCTGCAGGGCAGAGCTTTTCTAGAACCTTCTTAACCCCTATACATTTTTAAAATTAAGGTTGGATGTGTACTAATGCAGATATACTCAAACTACAAGTTTTATTATTTCTATTTAGCACCCAGAAAAATTTAGAAACATGCATCTTTTATGATAGTTTCATTCTCAAGCAAGGCAGACAGGCAGATGACAGACAGACTCTCTTTCCATCTCTCTCAGACAGTATCTCAATATAGCCTGGGTTGACCTTGAACTGATGATCCTCCTGCCTCAGCCTCTCGTAGGACTGGGATAACAGGTGTAGGCCACCATATCCAGTTAAACTGTTGAGCTGTACTTTACTCATCTCCAGTAGAAATAACAAATAACATCTTGCCTCTTTGAGAACATGGCTTTCTACTGATTGGAATGTCTAAGACAAGGTCTCTAGGCTTTTGGATAGGCTGTGGGAACTCTGGTGATCAAAGTTTGGAAGACAGTGGCACAGTCTATGTGAAAGGATATTCAACACTGGAGTCAGATGGGAAGGGGAGCTACATTTTCCTCAAAACCATAGTTTTGTGTTCCCAGGATTAGAAATAGCACATTTTAGTCTATAAGCTTTTCTTCCTTAGGAAGTCTTTTCAAACAAGTGAAATATTGTCATCTCAAAAAAATGTATTATACTGTTCGCTCAACAAAACTGCTATAGTTTATACAGTATTCACAGGCAGGCTTCTAGAAAACAAAACTCTTGGGAAAGCTGCTAATTTGGAATGCCAGCCCCTAAGGATACTCTTAGAACAGACTAAGATACAGACGTGGCTTAGCCAACGTTAAAAATAGGAGCACGCCTGAAATTGACATACCGCATGACTGACTGCCTCCATGGGCTTCCTGAACCCACCCACAGCCGGCTCTGGCTTCCATCCCGGCTGTAGAATCAGGCCTTTCTTAAAAAGACTCATCTCCTGCTTCCATAAGTGCCGAAACTCTCACTGTAAATCTGTGTCAGCATTGTTCTCTGTCCCTCCTCATCTAAGGAGCCCTGGGCTCCTTTTCAGTAAAGGGTGGTGGTCCTTTCCACACAAGCACTGGGCACAGAGTTTGTATTATTCTGAAAAAGGTGCAGCATGAGCTCAGTAGATTCACAGAGCAGGTCAGAGGCACAGGTGAGTCAAAAGTTGGCTGCACATTGGTTTTTGCTCCGCTCTAACTTACTTTTCAGGAGTACACTGATGTCTGAGAACACTTCAGTTTGAAGGAGGCACTAATTATTCAAGTGGGTGAACACACATGTTCACATGTACATGTTTAGGTGATATGTGTGCATACGACAACCTTGGGCCTCTTACTGCTGAACTCAGTAAGTAGGCTGGGCTGGCTGGCCGTAGGTTCCCAGGATCTGCCTGTCTCTACCTCCCCACTTCTGGAATTTTAGCTTTTTGTTTGTTTGGCTTCTGCTTTTTTTTTTTAAATGTATATTCAAAGGCTCGAACTCAGGTCTTCACCCATGTTTGTAGGCCAGCTCTTCTAGAGATATTTCCCCAGCCTGGAAGGGGAAATTCTGACAAGCCTGGGTACAGCGTTAATGCTAACCAGCCTCTTTGGTCCCCTTGGTTATAACGGAGCTGTGCTGGAGATCACTGCTCCTCACCCACTAACCCCACTTCCCCACACAGGGAAGTTCTCTCTCCCTGTAAGACAGCCAAATAAAAACAGATGTCCGTTACCAGCTGCCACTGCTTTTGTTTTTGTTTTTGTTGTTGTTGTTGTTTTGTTTTGTTTTTCGCTAGCAAAATTGCTCCAATGGATCTGGGTCCTGTCCTGACATCGGCTACCTCACATAAGGCCGTGAAATGTGACCATTTCCTCAGTGTGAAAGAGAAGCAGGACATTGAGCTGAGGTACTGCTCAGCTCTGTTCTGCTTTCCTGTTTGTAGAGAAGCAGACAGCAAATGCAGAGCATTGCATTGATGATTAGTAAATGGCTCTGTCTGGACTGAGAAAACACTCCGCTCAATATTCACCAATTGGAAATCCCTCCACTAAAATAAATCATCTCAGCATCTTTTAGAAGAAAAAAAAAGATGAAGGCAATTCTCAAAGCAGTTAGCATTTATATGGTGCATAGCTGGAGCTGATTATAGAATAATCAAAGGACTTGTGTTGCCTGCAAATCACGTGCCCACAGATGCAAGAAGGGAGGGCTTTGGGAAAGCAATGAACCATTCTGAATCTTAGAAAGACCACACTGCAGAGGGACGCTAGAGAATTCACCCACTCTCCTTTCAATGGTAAAGCAACAGTACCAAGAACTTTGGTTGGTCCTGTGATTCCCTGCCTCCCACTCAGGAGCCCCTTCTAATTAGGGCAACACTCCCACTGTTTAATTAAATGCCTTCTCAGAGCAGCTGAGGAACAACAGAAACGAATAATTGCCCAGCCCTCCTTCCTTCGTTGAGCCTACAGATGATCTTGGCTCCAGCTAACAGAAATTGGCACTAGACAGCAATGGGACCATGAAGGGTTTTGGATGCTTGGTAAGGCCTGTCTGGTGATAGCCAAGTGTGGAATGAGGATGGGGTATGAGCTCAGAGCAACCCACCATTGTACTGGGGAATGTGTGCTGGGCTACTCTGAGTTAGAAGGCAGTCACATGGTATTCAGTGCCCAGTGTATGCAATAGTTTCTCGTTCCTTCCATGATTCACTCAGACTAGTCTCCATTAAGCAGCTCAGGAAGAAAGGGACTGGGGTTGGGGTGGGGGATTTACATACCCTGTCTCCATGACTGGTTATCTTTGCTAGATGAAAACTAGGGCCTCTTGCTATGTTATCTGTAAAATAGATGGTAGAAAGGAAAGATAAAGGGTTTTGAGACTACTTTTCTGGCTCTAACATTGGCTTATTTTATTGCCTTTAATTCGATTATTTAAGGTATCCCATGCACCAAAATCCAGTGGGTTTTGGAAGGATGAGGTGTTGGGGGATGGTTTTGTGCACTGTGTAGTCAAATGCTGATTTCTGTACCCAGAGAGCTGGTTGCAGTTGGATGTGGGTATTGTCATTATTATTGAAGAATCTTCTGTCTCAACAGTGTGTAAAATTTGTTCTCTATCATCTCTGATTGGTTAATAACAAGCTGAACAGCCTATAGCTGGGCAGGAGAGTTGAGGCCAGTTTTAAAATCCCAGGAGGAGGGTCCCAGGTGGAGGAGAGAAGGTCCAGGAGTCCTATCCGTGAGAGAGTCTCCATGAGGACACGGCTGGATCAGGGGCAGCCAGGGTGAGACTAAAATGGCGGGGAGGTAGGCCAAGCCAGCTGGACAGGTTATAATAGATGCATAACTGCCCACCTATAGTACCTAAAGCTATTATTAATAAGTTAATAGGTCTTCGTGTCATGATTTGGAAGATGGAGTGGGCAGAGAAAGCCCCGTACATTATGTTTACAACGAGGTGTCCGTGGTCTGTTGTCCTGCAATAAGGATTCCAGGGATGGCAATTCAGTAAAGGCTAAACTATACTGCAAGAACCAGAAAACTGACTGCAACAACTTAAACAATGCAACTCCTTCTTTACGCAAAAGAGCACCCACTGCAGGAAATCCAGAGCTGCACTGTGACATTATAAAAAAGCTTCCTGAAGAACTTCCATTGTGTTTGACCATGAGCCTCAAGCATGCCTCTTAATTTAATATGACTGCTGGGTTGCCAACCATTACATCTATATCCCAATAGCAAGAAGACACAGAGCACTTCTTTTGATGAGGAAATGTTCTTTCTCTGGGCACACTCCTGCTACTAAGATGAAAGGGGAGATGGGTGCCAGGGAACTTACCAGCTTTGTCACAGTCGGTGTCTTGGCTAGATTCCTTTGTTGAAGGTCACTTCCCCAGCCCTGTGAAGCCTTCTTCCAGCATAAGATGAGCACCCTTATATTAAGACAAATGCCTGCCTGTTTCTCCCACACTGAGCCAGGAGGGGAACTGTGTGTTTCTGAGGACCCCGTAGATTATCTTCCCACATGGAAGTCTCCAAAAATCTTACTGCAGATGCCATTAAGGAAAGAAGTATTTTTAAAAGTTCTTTTAAGTATTTTTTGATTTTGTCTAGGAAATAAACTAATCACTGTCTTCCCTAAAACATCCCCAAACTGTTTTTAATGGCCTTTTTTGCTATAAATAAGATGCAGTGCTTAGCAACCAGGAACAGAGAGGAGACATATAAAGCTCTTTATTTTTTAAAGTAACAGCCAGGGCTTGCATTAGATAAAAGGGCCTCACTCCCTGACACTATGTTTTTCTATTGTTAAGAAATGCTATATTTCTCATTGTCTTAGTTTGTCTGCATAATCTAAACAGCCTCAAACACGTGGATTTTAAGAAGTTAAAATTAGTACATAGAAGGAATACTGTCTTGGTCAGGGTTTCTATCGCTGCAACAAAACACCATGGTCAAAAAGCAAATTGTGGAAGAAAGGGCTTATTCAACTTACACTTCCACATCACTGTTCATCACCAAAGGAAGTCAGGACAGGAACTCACAAAGGGCAGGAATCTGGAGGCAGGCAGGAGGTGATGCAGAGGCCATGGAGGGGTGCTGCTTACTGGCTTGCTTTCCATGGCTTGCTCAGCTTTGCCTTCTTATAGAATCCAGGACCACCAGCCCAGAGACGGCACCACCCACCATGGGCTGGGCCCTCCCATATCAATCACAATTAAGAAAATGCCTTACAGCTGGATATTATGGAGGCATTTTTCTCAGTTGAGGCTCCTTCCTGTCTAATGACTTTAGCTTGTGTCAAGTTGACAGAAAACCAGCTAGGACACTGTTTCTAAGCAGTGTAAAGCTGAAGTCAAACATTCAAAGTCAGGGCCATATTTGCACAGAGGCACACTCCACACTCATAAAGGTTAACTTTGACTATGAATTTGGTTAGATCACAGTACCCAGATATATTTAATCATGTGGAAATCTAGGTGTGGGCTGAGGAGACAGCATTGGGGAAGGGTGTTTGTTCTGCATACATAAAGACCTGAGTTCAAATCTTCAGCACTCACATAAAAGCCAGGCAGACCTGTGCATGCTGTAACCCTAGCCTTGGAGAGCAGAGACAGATTCATAGCAGTTGCAAAGTTACAGTTATGAAGTAGCAAGAAAAATAACTTTCTGGTTGGAGGTCACCACATGAGGACCAGTATTAAAGGGTTGCAGCATTAGGAAAGTTGAGAACCATGGCTCTAAGCCATCTTTTCCAGCCCTGCTATAATCTTTTTGAAAGAAGAGAGTAACATTTACACCAGCAAACAAGGCAAAATTAAGCAGATGGCCCATCTGTCATCCCAGTAGGCCTTATCCAAGCCATTGAAAGTCTTCTGAGAAAAATACAGCTCATCCCAAGATCAAGGGATTCCAACTCCAGGTGGCCTTCAGATTTGCCAGAGCAAATGCCTGCGTTGGTATCTGGCCTGCCCTCCCACCCTGTAAATTTTGGACCCATGGCCTCCACCAGTGAGCAGAATAACTAAAACAATAAATTTTTCTCATACACACACTTGCACGCATGCTGTTCAACCTTATATATGCTATATAGAAAAGATATACTTTTGGGGCCTGCTCCACATATTCTTTATATAGGCATATATCTGCATGCATGTGTGTCATACACTATGTACAGAGTAGGCATATGTCAGATCATAGTCTAATGTGCTGAACCTTCATTTCTGCTCTCCATATACCCATGACAGGCTGACAAAGGCTGTGTGGTTGACAGTGTTAAAAACGAGAAACTAAAATGAAATCACAGTCCCTAGGTTCTATCCTCTGATGACCCACATATTCCCTGAGCTCTTACAGCCATCTCTGTAAAATAGATACTGCAATGACTCTGTTTGGGGGAATAAATGGTCTGGAGAGTCAAGACAAAAGTGGCAAGGGCCCACTGTCAGAGGCACTTACTAATGCTATGTAAGCGTAGATTCTCTTCTGCTTCCCACACTGTCTGAGAGGCAGACAAGAGGAGACCAAGGCACACAGGCTCAAGAGCATGCCCAAGTCATGAGGAAGATGCAGAGCCATATTGAGCACCATCCTGTCTCTGTGGGCAAATGAGAGCATGCCTGGCACACAGTGGACAGTTGATATTAATCCCTGTCCGCAGTCCTCTTCTGCTGCCTTTTGTCTAATTATTCAGTGCTTTTCTCTGCTAAGGTTGGAGCCAGGGAAAGCAAACCACTTCTGCACTGTTCATTTTATAGCCGTGGTGCCCTCTGGAATCTGTCCCAGTGTGATTCATTCTGCCGCCTCCTCAGCAGGAACTAAAAGCAATGGCTGTGGATTCCACTGTAGCACTTTGGGCTGACTACATCTCCATGTGCCCACCAAGGGGAGGGGGCCCACTGCCTACAGCTACCATCTACGCTGCTGACTTTATCCTCAGAGCCAACCACAAGTGTGTGCACTTGAACACATACCTCATTGCCTTCATATTCGTGTGTTACTTTAAAAGTATGAAGGAAGAATGGATTCTGCCGGATCTTCACTCCTGGTTTGGTGCTGCCCAGAGGGTGGGCTCTGATGTTCACACTGTTTCTCCTGGTGCCCTAAGAGGCAACATGAGAACTGCCCTCTCTTATGCCTCCTTCTTGCTTCCTCGAAACCGCTGAAGAGATCTATTCCATTAGCACCAAGAGTGTCCTTATGCATTTTTCAGTGGCTCTCTGGCAAGCCTGAAAACTGTTTCATGGCGGGCTACAGACATTGTGTCTGCAGTTACTCTCCAAATGGAAGGTATACCTCTAATATTGTTAAACCTCCTTGGATGTGGCTCATTCACACAAAGATGCTGATGGTGGTACCAAGAGATTTAGTAACCGTAGTGGAAGAACTTTTGAGACTCCTCTGTCGTTGACCCAGCACACACTACATTCATACTAGGGCTTTGATCAGCTCAAGTAATTTAAAATTTGAGAATATTCTACAAAACCTTTCTTTTTCTTTTCTCTTTTTTTAGTCCAAGCTGATTACTTCAGAGCTTCCAGTATGCCAAGGTAAATACTATCATTTAAAAAGTTGAGCTGTATCTGTTTCTGAAACGGGTTTTGAGAGTAACATTTCAAACGTTAGAGCTTAACTATTTTCATAGTGTGAGGTAATGAGTGACACCATAGAAAGCTGGTCACATGGCACCCACAATCAGGAAGCAGAGCTACAGCAGGAAGTATGGCTATAAAAGCTCATCACCCACCCACTTGCAGCAACCCACCTTCTCCAATGAGGGTGTTCCATATCCTCAAAGTCCCACCACCTAACCAACCGCCACCAGCCTTTAGGAAGCCGGTGTTCAGATATATGAGCCTATAGGAGACATTTCACATTCAAGCTACATTAAACTATATCTACAAGCATAATGTATGACATGGTACAAAATCACAGACACAGGAGCATACCTCCTCATCAGCCTCCTGTTGCTGACGTCCTCCTCATCCACACCAATCTCCCCTCTGGTCCATGAATGGACTCTTTATCATGCCTTACACATGCCATCTGCTTGGTTTACAATGATCTTTTTCTTTGTTCTATTCCTACATTTCACAAACTCACATCAAATGCCGTCTTTTGTAGGAAGTCTCTCTCTCTCTCCTCTCTCTCTCTCTAAGACAGGGTCTCACATTTGTTCTCCAGATTGGCCTCAAATTAACTGTCTGGCTAAGAACAACCTTGAGTTTCTGACACTCCTGCCTTTACCTCCTGTGGTGGTCTGAATAAAGCTGACCCCCACTCCTGTAGGCCTATCTGGAAATGGCACTGTTAGGAGGTGTGGCCTTGTTGGAGTAGGTGTGGCCTTGTTGGAGTAGGTGTGGCCTTGTTGGAGAGAGTGCATCACTGTGGGGGCCAGCTTTGAGGTCTCAGATGCTCAAGCTAGGCCCAGTTTGGCATTCTCTTCCTGCTGCCTGCCCATCTGAATGTACGACTCTCAGATCCTTCTCCAGTACCATATCTGCCTGTACGATGCCATGTTTCCCATCATGTTGATAATGGATTAAACCTCTGAACTGGAAGCCAGTCCCAATTAAATGTTTTCATTTATAAGAGTTGCCAGTGGTCATGGTGTCTCTTCACAGCAATAGAAACCCTAAGTAAGACAGCTCCCAGGAGCTGGGATTATAGATGTAGACCACCACATTCGGTTTGTGCAGTGCTGGCAATCTGTGCATGCTACACAAGCATCCTATGAGCTTGGCTGCTTCTCTATCCCCATGAAGTGTCTCTGGATTTCCTAACACTACTTTGCTTGGACTTCCCCCTTCCTTCCGAATCTCAGTCTGCAGCACAAGCTGGCCTGGAATTTCAGATTGTTCCTCCTAAGTTCTAAGGCTAGAGATGTGAGCCATCTCACTCAACTCTTTTACAAATTCCCCAAAGTATACAATTTCAAACAAATCCAGCTTCAAATGATCTACTGCAATCCCAGAAAACACAGAGAAGTCTTCAATAAAGTCCATAGGTATAATAAGGAAGAGATGGCTAAAGACAATCTGATGAGATGCTTTCGAGACAAAAGTCTTCCAGGACTCTGCTTTCCCCCTGCTAGCCAGACAGCAGAACTCATGCGTTTTGAAGATGATTTGGGAAGTGTTGGTTCAGAGGGGGGGAAAACACACTCTTCATGCAATGAGCCTTGGAGCTCTGCTGGCCTGTGGTGACTGCATTCTGTGCTGTCACCGGTGAGTGCATCTATAGGCATGTAGGTTCTTCCATTCCTGGGGCCACAGGACAGCCACTACCTGTCCCAAGCTCATTGGATTTTTGCCTATTTTTAGCAAAGTTTTGATTAACGTACAGCACAAAAACAGAAAAATCCACACATAAATTGAAGTGTGCAACTTGATGTGTTTCTTTAAAGTGAATGTTTGTATGAGTCCTTTCCCTGAATGGTAAAACAGTGTTTCACCAAAGCCCCTGAAGTCACCCCCAAGGTGGCCCAGTTATTGCCTTGCCTCATTGTGTATTCTTCGGACAGAAGTTTTGTGCTTTGCACAAATTTAATCATACATGATGTGCTTTTATTGTGTGTCTGGCTTCTGGTCCTTGTTCAAATTTATGTGGTTTATTCTATGGCTACAGACAGTTGCAGACAGTACATTCTTGGGCACTATTAAATTTTATGATGATGCCACAATTTGATAGTGCATTCTTCCTCTGATTTGGGTATTTTGGGGGGTATTATCGATACAGTTTTGTTATTGGAAACCTTATCATCATGGGGAAATGCTGAAGAATGGAATCTAATGACAGGCACAGCAGTGCACATCTATAATCCCAGAACTAAAGAAGGAGGATGGGAAGTTTAAGGCCAGCCTGGGCTACAGGGCAAGACCATTTGTTTAAAAACAGCCAACCAACCTCTCAATTGCCACTAACAACTAAGAGGAAACTAGCTAATCTGAGATATTCCTACAGGGGGGATTGATGTATCCTTATTGAGACCCCAGCTTAATTCATATATAATATATATGTATGCATATAATATATATTAATAATATATAATATACAGTACATATATTATATAATACATAATTTATAGTATACATATATACATATATAATATGTATTATATAATACATACTGTATAATATATGCTACATAGTATATATATGTATGTAGTATACATAATATATATTATATACATACTAAAAATATTTTAATCATGTTTAGCTGTGTATATGTATGCATTTTGTTGTGTTTGTACCTGGGAATCTAACTTACAGGATCACCAAATATGTATAGGTTTCCTTTTGTTGTAGATTTTGCCAAATCTCCCTCCTTTTCTCCCTCCTTCCCTCTCTCTCACACACACACTCACACACACTATAATGATTGTACTAATTTACATTTGGATGTAGGTTCATTAATCTGTTTCCTTAACTGTGTTCAGATACTATTAGCTGATGTAGAACAATTTTCCAAATATCCTTTTTTAAAAGATTTATTTAATGTAGATGAGTGCTCTATCTGAATGTACATCTTCATGCCAGAAGAGGGCATCAGATCCGAGTATAGATGGTTGTGAACCACCATGTGGTTGCTGGGAATTGAACTCAGGACCTCTGGAAGAGCAGACAGTGCTCTTAAGAGCTGAGCCATCTCTCTAGCACCCCAAATATCCTTAATTTGAGTTCTCTAAACTCTCAGATAACTGAGAAGCAACAGAGGTGGCACTTAATAAAAATCTCAGTAAATGCAGCCATTTCTCTATGATTTCAAAGCCACCACCATCTTCTAGAAATGTCCTTTCATCCCAACCCTACTGTGCTCATTTCACATAGACAAGTTTTAAACTCAAAGCAAGACAAGCAGATTTTGGCTACCTTGTGATTTGTCCCCTAAAAGTATGTGCCATTTATAATTTTTAAATGTTTAAATATTCCATCGTCCCAAATACAATTACAATGTGCCAATTGAAGCCTGTAGAGGGTTACCTCTGGGTAGAGGAATGAACCAAGGGCCTTTACAAAGTGTTGCTTCTCCAGAAAGTCTGCTAGGACTCTGTGCTTACACTGGATGGCCGAGCAGTGTGTGGTTGCCTCCAAGCCAGTGGCTATCAAGGTACCCAATCCTCTCCAAGAACTAAGAAGTGAAATACAATTCCAATTTGCTTTTGTGGGGGAAACACACACACACTCCACTCACACACACCAAAGACTAACTGGATCTATCTCGGCTTCTTGAAGAGAGTCCAGCTTGGGTGTGTCAGGATAACATAAAACTAGCCAGCACTCGCAGAGAATACTTCCTCAGGGAATCTTCTGGATGCTCTTGGCAGAGTTCCCCCAGAGAATTCACATAGGAACTACATAGTACAAGATATTAATGAGCACCCATGCTTCAGCAAGACAAATATCTCAAGTGTAAACTGGGTTTCCAATTCCCCCAGACAAAATAAAATGAGTTCATAAATTAGCCTCTGTAAGGAGAAGAGCCTTACTGTGTCCGGAGTGAAATGATGGAGTGGTCCCAAGAAGCTGGCGCACGCAAAACTGGGGGGAAAAGAGTTTGCACCTTCCCTTGTGCAAAAAGTGCATTTTCTCCTCTGTTCACTTCCCCAGCTCATCAGACTGATTCTTGTAAATACAGATGAGGAAGTAGGAGTGGGGCATGGAGGAAACACTGGGAAAAAGAGGAAGGGAAGGAGTAAATACGATGAGGACAAAGGGGATCGAACTGCCAGCAATAGGTAGGTTTTGATCCAGGATATCAGCAATCCCAGCCCTCCGGAGGCCACAATGTTCTACATGGTGAGTTCTGGGCCAGCCAGGACTATATAGTGACACCCTGTTTCAAAAAACAAAATAGAGTGGCAGTTAAATGTATCGATTAAATTAAAACTAAGTAACTTAAAATATAAATGTTCATGTTTGGAAAATTAGATTTGAAATGAGATATAGAAAAACTGAAACCAGCAAAACAAAAGCAGTTTACGGGTAGGACTCTATATTTCAAATTATAATTAGCAGATGGTATGAGCAGAATAAAATAAGTATTTAAACATTTTTTTTTAAAAACTGAGGGCTAGTAAAATGAGAGATGAAAGCTTTGAAAAAGAAAACAGTTCAATTAAGATGGAGCCAAAGCCTAAATGATAAAAAAAAAAGTCAGTTAAATACAGTTTAAGAAGTGGAAGAAAAAGAGAGTGTGTGTCTCTGTGTCTCTGTGTGCATGTGTTTTTAAAAGGAGGAGATTTGTAAAAATAAAACCTCAAAAGAAATCTGGTCAGCCACATCGGGCAAAAGCAACTAAAAATGAGGAAGTTCTTTGTGCAGCTAGGATTTGCTCATTTAAAAAGAAAAGAAACAAAACAAAACAAAACAAAAAACTCCTTTGAAGCACATTACTGGAGTAGTATTCCTAGCTGGTTATGTATTCATGTATATATCTATCCATTCATTCCACAAGCATGAGATTTTACTAAGACCTGAACATTTAATGAGGTAAGTCAAAAAGAGAGCTTCACCTCTGAAGTTTATGGCTGGTGGCAGCGGAAGGAAACAGGCGTTGAACAAGCAACGACAAAAGCAAATCACTGACTGTAAGCTGTCATAACTTATGAGGAAAAAAAAAAAGCCCAGGGCATTACTATATCTCTTGACATGTCCTGGGGCTGTGTGTCTGTCAGGGATGCTCAATGGCTATGCGGATAGGTGAGCATCTCTGTGAACAAATAGCTACTGAGACTGGAATGATACAGGAATCAAAAGAGACAATGCAGAGATGGCCTATTATGTCAAGTCCTAACACAGGAAGGATTTGGCTGATATGAGCAACTAAAAGGAGAGCGTGGCTG
>CM053766.1:61262116-61289238 GCA_028658305.1 Pachyuromys duprasi
GTCAACTCTAGGGACACCAGCTGCACATCCTGAGATGTGTTCATGACACCAGTGACCCAGAATTAGTTCAGACCCCACAGGGCAACTACTCAGTCCCATGCAATCGCCTTTCACTTCTGATGTCTAAAGTTTCAGATCCTCACATGGACCTCTGACAAGTCCGCTATAAATTGGAGGGAGCCATTCCTCCTATTGGATGACTTGCCATAATTGTTCATGGAATCAATTATTACATCTGCTGGTGTATTAATAAGGTACATAATAGCCAGGCATGATAGCACATGACTTTAATCCCGCTCAGGAGGCAGAAGTAGGAGGAGCACTGTGAGTTCAAGGCCAGCCTTGTCTACATATTGAGTTTTAGGCCAGCCAGGGCTAACATCTCAAACACACAAACAAAACAAACAGACATAATAAAGATTGCAGATGAATAACTAGATCAAGAAGTTCATTGAGGGAATTTAAAACGACTCCATGAGTAGGAACATCTGTCCCCTTTGGCAGGCGGATGTGACAGCAACTCAGAAACTCTGGACCCATCTTTTGGGAGTTTTTATGGTGTCACCATCATGTAGACATTATTATTCTCCAATTCCTATCATCTCCCAAAAAACATGTGACTAAAGATTCCAAGTTGCTTCTAATCATGCGTGGTCCTCCTGGTTGACCTCCCCCATCTTGGAGCTATTAAAGAACTTGCCAAGAATCACTTCATTCAGATTATTCTACAACCCAGGAAGTCCCAAGGGATTTAGAGCTTTCCTAGGAGGTCCCAAGGGAATTGGGAAGCCTTGAAATCAGGAGTCAGAGGTAAAAACCAAGATGCTCTCAGCAATATTATGTATCTACATATATAGACATCAAATCCCTGCATTATGATTCTGAATGGGGTTCTGTTGCCCATCCTTGGCAGTTCTCCTGGTTTTCTCTATGCCATTTCTCCCTGAAGCAGCAGGAGGAATTTATGCAAAAGGACTCCACAAGACTTTCCTGAGAGATTTGCTTTGAGTTCCTGTTCCCAGCACTGATTATCTTGAACACATCACCTGACCTACTTATTTCTCATTTCTTGGTTGTTAAAAATTCCAGTCACGAAACAGTCTTTTCCTTTTTTCCCCTCAACCTACCCTGTCATTTTCATAGTAGATTTATGGAAGCCACCATGGAAGCATTTGTGAGTGACACCGGGTTGGGGTGAGCTGTCACCTGGTGGTTCAAAGAGAGCTTTAGGATGTGGGGGTGGCTTCAAACACCTGAGCAAGCATCCTTTCACGTCCACTGTGCTCAGGAAAGGAAGTAACCAGGGAAGGGAGCAGCTTCAGCAACTCTTAAGGGTTAGTGCAGGGAAGGGAGAAACACTCAGGAAGGTGGAGTCTTCCAAAACAGCAAATGATTATTCTGAATCATGAACAGAAACAGAAGGAGATGGAAAACACAGGAGATGCTGAAAAGAAAGCAGAACTCTGCATTACTAAGAACCAGCCATTCGCGTGGGATAGCCAATCTCCACAACTCAACAGCCAAAGGAAGAGCAGATTCACCTAGATTCAGGAAGGACTAGTTGGGGCTGAACAGAAACAAGCTAAGTCTCCAGCCTGCACAAGCCAACCACTTGTCTCTGACATACTTTAGTGCTAATTTCCTAATAAATATCCATAAACTTGGTATTTTGTTTCATGGTATTTATTTTATGTGATAGTTTTGATAACAGGGTTTCACACTAAAGCCTAGGCAGGTCTAGAATTCCCTATGTAGCTCAGGTTGGCCTTGAATTCATGGGATCCTGAACGCTGGGATGACAGGAAACAGGCACTGGTGTATCTGGGGTAGAGCTGCTGACTTAAAACAGCAGAAATCTGTGGGTGTGATGATGCATATTTGTAATCTGAGGACATAGGAAGCAGAGGCTGGAAGATCTCAACTTCCAGGCCAGTTTAGGCTACAGCAAGACCCTCTCTTAAACAAAGCGAACAAAACAAAATCAAACACCCATACTGTACTCCTCCACAAGTACCGAAGCCAGGAATCCAACCAAAATGAATCTCATTAAAAAGCCTCTTCCAGCAGAACTGTCTTTGCAGGCTCCATGTCCTTCCCTGCCCCTGCTCTTATGATACTTGGCTTCCTTGCCTTGTGACCACATTACTTCAACTTCTGCCTTCTTAGCCACATCAGTCCTTTTTTGTGTCCCCTCCTGTGTGTGCTTAGTCTCCCTTTGTACCCTTCATAAGATGTATGCAATGGCCTTTGGGGTTCACCTGCATAATCCAGGTGATTTACTAATCTCAAAAGCCTTAACATCACCACCATAGTGAAGGGGTTTTATTGTGATTGTTGTCATTGCTGTGGGTTGGGTGTGCCCCCTTCCTAGGTTGTGGGCTAATGCAGGAGAGGGCTCTCATAAAGCATCTGAGCTGGCCCAGGATGGCTCCTTTGAGCACTCACTTGCCTTCTGACTTTTCCCCATTGTGTGATCACACATGAGCTCTTCTCCTGGAGCTACCCCTATTTCTTGGACTTTATGGCCTCTAGAACTGATCACATAAACATCTTTCTTTTTAATTATTTTTGAGACAGGCTAGCCCACGTTAGCCTGGAACTTACTATGTAGACCAAGCTGGCCTCAAACTCACAAAGATCTGCCTGCCTTGGCCTCCTGAGTGCTGGGATTAAAGGTATGCACAATCACCCCAGCTCCTTAAATTGCTTTCCCTATAAATTACTCAGCCTTTTCTGTGGTTTCTGGAACAACCATATAAGGCAACACACACGGGTGTTAGAGGTTAGAATGTGAAGGGGACCATTTTTTCATCAGGTCCTGACTTTATACATAACAGAGAGCAGTTCATAGACTTAGCCTTTCCAGAGGTTCTTCAGCAAGCCACTGTGGCAGGGGGAGGGGTAGAGAAAAATGAAGGCCCCGTGCCCTTTGCTTGTTCTTTTCTCTTTTCTCTTCTTTCATCCTCACACTCTCCCCTCTCTTCCCTTCTTTTTCCTCCTCTCCCTTCTTTCCCTCTGTCTTCCCCTTCCCCCTCCCCTCCTCTCCCTCTTCCTTCCCTTTCCCTCACATGGTTCTTCTCTCCCCTTTTCTTCTATTGACATAGGCTTGTTGTGTATTCCAGGATAAGCTTGTACTTCCTGCCTTACCTTTCAAGGGCTGTGATCACAAGTGAGAGCCACCACGCCACTCTCTCTTGCTCGCTCACTCAATTTATGTGTGTGTGTGTTTGTGTGTTTGTGTTTGTATGCCTGTGCACATTAATGTGGAGGCCAAAGGTCAATGTTGGGTGTCTTCCTCAATCACTCTCTACCCTTTGTTATTTTCCTGTCTCTACATCCTCAGTGATGAAATTATGTACACATACTGCTTTTACATGGATGCTGGGAATCAAACTAGGTTCCTCATGCTTGTCAAGCTAGCCAAATCCCCATTTCTTCTCCTCTTCCTTCTCTTCTTCCTCCTTCTTCTTTCCTCTGTGTTTCTGAGCAAGGATAATATGTAGTCAGATTGACACCAAATTCATGGAAGTCTTCTTGCTAAGTCCTCTTAAATGCTGGGATTATGGTTGCAATTATGTTTTTCAACATCAGGCAGTACCTCATCTCATGCTTTAGAATGACTTCCTAGACTGAACTTGGCTGGCCTGTTCTTTAATGGGTGTCTTAGTTACATATTATTGTGATAAAACACCAAGACAAAAAGCAACTTAGAGAAGAAAGAGGTTTTATGTTTGTTTTGATTTTTGTTTTTTTATTTTTCCTATTATAGCCTGTAGTCCATTGTAAAAGGAAGTCAGGTCAGAAACTCAAGGCAGGAACTTGTAGGCAGGAACTGATACAGAGGCCATGGAGGAGTGATATTTTATTGGCTTGCTCTTCATGGCTTGTTTGATTTGCTTTATTATACACTATAGGATCCTAGTGGGCTGGGCCCCAGGTTGCATACAGACCAATCTTACTGAGACATGTTTTTTAAATTGAGGTTCCCTCTCCTTAGATGACCCTAGCTTGTGTCAAGTTAACAAAGAAGCCCCAAGGACAATGTGGTTCTACAGTAGGTTCTACAGAGAAGACCAAAAACATGCAAAGGATGTATCATATCTTAAATATGCAGAGTTAGTTTAGAAGCACAGGCCTAGAGTCCCAGCTTGGGAGGTGGCGGTAGGCATGAATAACCCAGGACTTCAGCCCTATAGTTCAAGACTAACTCAGGCAATGCAGCAAGACTGTTTCAAAATGGAAGCAAAGGAGAGGGGACAGGAAAGGAGGATGGAGGAACAGAAGTAAGCTAGTTTGTTTTTCTATGCTGAACGTCTTTTTAATGAAAAAAAAAAACCCACCACTTTTATGTAGATAAAAGAAAGCCTGGTTTCTAGCTAGGGTACCTACTGCTGATACGCCCTCTCAGTTGAGGAAATGCCTCCATGAAATCTAGCTGTAGGACTTTTTCTCAATTAGTGATCAACGGGGTAGGGCCCAGCCCATTGTGGGTGATGCCATCCCCAGGCTCGTGGTCCTGGGTTCTGTAAGAAAGCAGGCTGAGCAAGCCATGGGAGCAAGCCAGTAAGAGGGACTCCTCCATGGCCTCCGCATCAGCTCCTGCCTCCAGGCTCCTGCCCTGTTTGAGTTCTTGTCCTGACTCCCTTCAATAATAGACTATGATATGAAAGTGTAAGCTGAATAAACCCTTTTCTCCCCAACATACTTGCTTTTTGGTCATGGTGTTTTGTTGCAGCAACAGAAACTCTAAGACAAGTATATCAAAACAAAAACTAAAAAATAAATCCATAAACAAACAAAGAACACCTTAGTACTCTGTAGGTGGTAAACTCCTGGGACCTCAGCACTTCAAAAGCTGAAGAAATCGTGAACTTCAGGCCAGCCTGGCTTATATAGCAGGTTTCAGGCCACCTTGAGGTGCTCAATCTGTCAATCAATCAATCAACTCTTAGACACAGAAGTGCTTACTACAGTCTCCTTCTCCTTCTTCTTTTAGAGAGTAGAAGTGAGGATAGGATTGGGGCCACAGGAACCCCCACCCTTTTTTTTTAATTCCTGAATTTGGATGTTTCAGCCCTACTCAGAAATTAGATGGTGACTGATTCACTGAACCCTAGACTCCAACTGGTCATGTTGCATTTTTGTTGTTGTTAAAACATTTATGATATATCTATGTGTGTGTGTGACAAAGAGAGACAGAGTATATGTGTATGATCCATGTGCATATATGATGTATGTGTTCACATGTGTGACACTGTGTTTGTATAAAAGTCAGAGGACTGCTATCTTTTTGAAGGAGATTTTTTCTTGTTTCTACTGGGACTACAGGCATTCAACCACCATGCCCAGTTTATGGGTTGTGGGGAATGAACCTATGGCTTCATATATGCTGCTAGGCAAACACTCTACTAACTCTAGAAAAATGCTTTAAAGGTAAGTGTACACACACACATTCACGAGCCTCCCCCACCCCGCCCCACCAGGCAAGAGTGTCAGCAGGAAAAAGAGACTGTCAAGGCACTTAAGCATGGCTCTCTGTTGATAACCACAGAGCCCGCCTTTTCTCACTGTCTTTTCCTTAATAATCCACAGCTTTGCTTGACACTGATGCCTCTGGAACTCTTTCTGTGGCTTAAACCAAGATTCTGGCTGTGTGTGAACAGAGGACTCTGGACTCCTCAGGCAGCTGGCAGCAAGGCAAGACATCTCCCTCTGGCAGTGACACTTCCCTTGGAAGGAGCTTCTCACCCTGAACACTTACAGCAGGCTATTCTTGGCTGCTGGTGAGGGGGCTGTCTGTAGCACACATTGTGTGGTAGTCAGCTGTATCCGTGGTCTTTCCTATTTGCTGCTCACAATTCTGCCCTCCCTACGTTGTGACAGTGTTTTAATGTCTCCAGTTACTATCACTGTGCTCTGGTGGGAGGTTGGGATTGGCAAAAGTACTTTCTGGTTGAAAGACACCCCCACTTAATGGCAGATACCCCAGTTCCCCATTTCCTCTTCCCCCCTTCTCTCTCTTGAGGGAGGATATTGTATGCAGCCCAGCCTGACTTCCCTCTTGTCTCAGCCTCCCAGAGTGCCTGGGATTACACACGTGTGCCACCATGCTTGGAAGAAGAGCTATTTCTAAATCTGGGACAAGAGTCCCCTGGCACAATGAGAAGGAAGAAAGCCAGCCCACAGCCAAGTGCCCTAAAATCTCTTCAACAGAGGCAATGCTTGCCTATGAATTCCCCACTAGTTTACTGTCATGAATCTCTGCTTCAGGGAAGTCCTGATTTTGCTGTTTTGTGTTCATTTTTTGTTCTGTTTTGGTTTTTCAAAGCTCTTTACTAGAAATACTTGAAAAGCTCCCACTTTACTGAAGTAGAAAGAAGGGGAATGTTATATTTTTTGGAATTCAGAGGGACCAGAGACAGATGTGGACGTGGGGAAGGAAGAGGGCCCTGACCACTCCACACAGAGGCTCCAATGGCCTGCTTCAGACCAGCAGCTGCTCAGAGTCTGGCTAGAAATTGATTAGTAATTTGTCTGAATTTTCTGTTTTCTCAGATCTGGGTACTTTAAAACAAAACAAGTTGTGTGTGTGTCTACATGTCACAGTGTGTACACAGTGTCTGTTAGAGAACGGCTTATGGAGTCAGTTCTCTCCTTCTACCATGGGCTTTGGGTTACCAGGCCTGACAGCAAGTGCCTTTACTGGCTGAACATCCTGCCAGCCCATTTCTGAGTTCTTCTAAATAAAGTACAAAGAAAAGAGGAGTTTAGAAGGAATAATCAGATACTTAAAAAATTTAATTATATTTTCTTCTGTACCTTAGAGGAGTTCTGGAATTCTTATCCCCGTAGAACCCATTCTTTTTCTTTCTTCCTTCCTTCCTTCCTTTCTTTCTTTCTTTCTTTCTTTCTTTCTTTCTTTCTTTCTTTCTTTCTTTCTTTTTGAGAACTATGTGAGGAAATTGGACAGTAGCTTGACAATTGAATATAAACTTGAAAAATATGCAGAACATGGAACTTTATCTCTCTCTCTTAGTGTATTACTTTTCCCTCACCAACTCCCACAGCAGCCAATTTGAGGGGAAAGAAGAAAAATATTATTTTATAGTCAATACCTAAAATATTTGGGTCAAAGTGTTGGGAGTCTTCCCATGTCTCCCCAGGGTGGGGTCTATGTAAGGGGCAATTATGTCTTAGTGGAAAGGCGGCATTGAGGTATGGTGCGTGTCTTGTGCTCCTCATTACATTGTCTACCCTGTCTGGTGTGGCAGGTTGATACCCACTGTAGTGTGCAAGGATGCTGCATCTGCTCATCTGTGCATCCTGTTGGCAGTGGTTGTAAAGTCTATAATTGTGTGCTCTTGCCTTGGTGAATATGGCCTTCCTGACCCTATGACCTGGCTCAGGCTCACATCCTTTGCTGGTTGTGACACATTCAATGAAAAATTTGGTCACTAATTCCATTTGTTCTCCATCATACATTGAGCCCTGTTTTGTGACTAGAATTCTTTGCCTCCCATTATACAGTGAAATCCTGTATCAAAGTTTTGGCTTGAATTTCTTCCACTGCCAACATTCCCTAGGGACATTTTGGGACTGTTAGATTCATCGTAGGCTGTACAGTCTCCAGGAGGGAAAAAGGTAGTTTCTGTTTTCTCCTGGGTTATTTTGAATTAACACAGGAGAATCTTCTAAAAGAAGTTTAAAATAAACTTCTAAAAGGTAGTACGTTCTTTTTTATCAGAAAATTTCTATCTATGAAAGAAACCTCTACCCATGAGTCTTTTTCTGTACAGGCATACTGCTATTCTGCTTGGTTCTAGACCATTGCAATAAAGTGAATCACTTGAGTATGTTGGCTTCCCAGTGCATGGTAACATTATGTGTATAATATGTAAAGAGTATTATCTAAAGCTAGGTGTGGTGCTGCACACCTGTAGTCCCAGCACTCTGGGAGGCAGAGGCAGGTGGATCTCTGCGAATTCACAGACCAGCCTGGTCTACAAAACGCGTCCAGGACAGCCAAGGCTACACAGAGAAATGTTATCTTGAAAAACAAACAAACAAACAAAGAAAAATCTTTTGAAAGAAGAGATAAATAGAAAGACCTGGAGGGGAAAGGAGCTCCACAAGGAGACCAACAGAACAAAAAAAATTCTAGGTCCATCCAGGGGTCTTTGCAAAGACCGATATTCCAACCAGGGACCAAGCATGGAGATTACCTAGACCATTTGTTTAGATGTAGCCCATGGCAGCACAGTCTCCAAGTGGGTTCTCTGGTAAGGGGAGCAGGGGCTGTCTCTGACATGAACTCAGTGGCTGGCTCTTTGATCACCTCCCCTTGGGGGAGTGCAGCCTTACCAGGCCCACAGAGGAAGACAATGCAGCCAGTCCTCTAGAACTGAAGCTGCAGACAATTGTGAGCTGCCATGTGAGTGCTGGGAACTGAACCCCGGTCCTCTGCAAGAGCAGCCAGTGCTCTTAACCACTGGTCCAGCTCTCCAGCCCCAACAGCCAGTCCTGATGAAACCTGATATAGGCTGGGATCAGATGGAAGGGGAGGAGGACCTCTCCTATGAGTGGATTGAGGGAGGGGCATAAGAAAAGGAGAGGGAGGAAAGGTGGGCTTGGGAGGGGATGAGGGAGGAGACTACAACTGGGATACAAAGTGAATAAATTGTAATTAAATAAATAAAGAAAAGGAAAAAAGAGCATTATTTGTAAAAGAATATATAGCCCTTAATCAAAAATATTTTACCAATTAAAAACAGGATCAGACAGGTGGGCTAGCTGAATGGGCTTTGGCCACCAAGCCCGACACTTGAGTTCAATCCCCAGGGTCCACATTGCGAAAGGTGAGAACAACTCCTACAAGTTGTCCTCTGACCTCTACACCCTGATGTGCTTGCACACACACAAAATAAATACATGAATGTAATTTTAAAAGATTTAAAAAACCAATAAAATTAATTGCTAGGGATCATACAGGCCTCTGGTTTCTATTGGGTTGTTTGTGGCTGAGGGTTTTGCCTTGACTTTGTGGTCCAATGGCTGCTCCAGATGATAGGTGCAAAGGTTGGAATGACCGTTACAGTTTCTTAGCAAAGTAGTTTACCTGATTGATTGGATCTTGGATGGTAAGTTCCCCAGTGGAACAATATGCTGTTGACAGCATTTTACTCACATCAGGTCTAAACTTACAGTCAGCCCTCTCAAACCTTGCTTCTATTTTACCCACCACGTATACAGAACATTCTGGATCACTGTTACCCTTTCAACAGTGCCCACAGCCATTTTGCCAAGAGAAGCCATCTTAAGAAACTACTCTTTCTCAGCCCCGTGTAAGAGATAGCTCCATGCTCATTGAAATTTCACCATGAGACTGTGCAGTTTGACCACATCTTTAGGCTAATCTCTATGCCTGCTTCTCTCCATGGTCAGTCCTTTCTCATCCCCAGATACTGCTGCTGGAGTCTCAAACCACTGATGTCATGAATGATGACTGAAATCTACTTCTTCCAAACTCCAGTTGATGCTGACATTCTGCATTTTCCCATGAATTATGTGTGTTTTTATAGACATGTAGAGTAGTAAGTTTTTCCCTAAAGATTTTCTATTGATTTTCTCCAGATCTACCAGAAGAAACTTTTCCATGCAGCTGCACTCTACAGAACACAGTTCTTTAATAAACGGGCTGAAACATTGAACTCATCCCTTGGTCTGCGGACATTGTATTTCCAGACACAGAAACATAATTTTACTATGCAGCTCTACCCTGCTAAATGACCAGGAAAATTATCAGTGAGCAGTATGTATTTGGAAAAGAACCTCCCACCCTTCCCTGATTTATAAACTTCATAAAATGTGCTTGAAATATGCAGTAAACCATGCTGTACCCAGACAGGCTGCCTCTGCACCTGGTCATTCTGTTCAGAAAGCGCAGGCGGGATAAGTGTAACAACAGTCTTCACGGTTCCAGAACTTTCAGCACAGCAACTAGTGTGGAGCACGAGCTTCAGCTTTAGGGTACCAGCAGCATTACCCCTGAGCAAGCGTCAGCCCTGGCATTTTGAAGCCTTCTCCAACCACCACAGTGTCATAAAAGGCTGTTTTCTGGATAGGGGAGACCATCCATTCCAGAGAGCGCGTTGCAGCTCTCCCAGGAATCCCTGCCAGACCTTTCACCACCAGGTCTCTGCTTTCCTACTTGTTCACTGAGGAGCACTTTCAATTTCCTCCAACATTGTTCCCTGTGACAACTTGACTATGACCAAGGACACCTAGCTTTCACTTTTGGTTTGTCTTTTTCTCTAAGTGTGATCATTTCTAGCTTTTGATTTAAAGAGGGAAAAGTGTGTGATTCTTCCTAACCTGGACCTTAGAATGCACTGTAGAATTGTTAACTGGCTCAACTTCAAAACCATGTGTCTCAGAGCACAGAGAGGCCCTGGAGAAGGGGGTGGGAGGTGGGCAGGCCTGTGGTGGAGCAGTTGGAACATGCACAGCTTTTAGCAGTTAAGTTGTACCCTCCTATGGCTTGAGTGTGTCCCCTGAAACTCAAGTGTCCCCTCTGATACTCAAGTGGCCAGTGTGATGGTAATAAGTGGGGCCTTTAAGGGGTGATTAGGTCTTGAGGTGATTAGGTGATTAGGTCCTCACTTCATTAATGAGGCTGAGCCCTTTAAAGAGATTTCTCACAACACTCAGATCTTCTACCCTTCCATCTTTTGTTTCACATGCATGTAGAATTTCTTCCCTCCTAAAAATGTGTAGCCAGGCACCATCTTGGAAGTAGAAATGGAGCCTGCACCTGACATTGAACCTGTTGCCACCTTGATCTTAAATATCCTTGTCTCCAGACTTCTGAGAAAATAAATTCTCCATGCATTATCTAGTCTAATAATTTGTAATAGTGCAGACACTCTCAAACCATCGTCTAATCACACTTCCATGAGGAATCCCCAATGGAAGATCAATGGATGACCTCCTGTTAACAAACAGGAACATGAGATAGTGGCCATGTTAGCTACTAAAACTTATGCACCATTAACAACCAGTGAATGGGTAGGGGCAAGATTATTTTACTTGAGTCAGGGAAGGAGAGCCTGAAAGGGAGAGAGAGGACCAATTTCTCTCTCACACTCTACACACACACACCAGGTAGAAATCAGCTCATGTTTTATTAGCCAAAGCAAGCTGCATGGTCATACCTAACTTCCAGATTGTCATAGCATGATGGTCATATGGTCTACACCTCCTCTCTAGCAGATAGGATGGAGAAAAAAAGCAGGTTGATATGACTTGATGTGTCTGACCACGGCCCATTATCTTGGGCTGGGCACATGGCAGCCTGAGACACAAGCAGGATTCTGCATTGTCAACTGAGTCAAAATCAGATACTAGGTTTGACCGAAGTGTGTATAGAGAAGAGGGTAGCAGAGAGATTGCTTGGTCTCATGGTCTTCCACTTTTTGTGTTTGGGCTGGGTGTGCATGAGGAAAAGGAGGAGAGAGAAAGTCAAGAGGAGGGGTGGCGACAGAGAGACGCAGCTATGTGCTGGTTGGCAGAGCAAGGGAGAAGGGAAAGGCTCTGGAGTCTGACTTTGAGCCCTGCCGGAGAGAGACAAAAGGAAAGGAATGTTTAAAGAGGTGTAAAAAGCACCACCTTCTGGGTGGTCTGATTAAAGAAGGGACAACAATGTTCTCCGTTGTGCTTGGGGGCAATTCTTCAAGTGTGGAACAGAACATTCTGATCCAGCCTTCACACCTTTTGCACAGGAAAGCCGTTACCTTGTCTCCTCTGCTTTCTTCTGCCATTTCCAGCTCGGTTCACAGGTTCTCCCTTTTTAGTTAAAGTTAAACCCCCATAGCCTCCCCTATCACTTCTAGCGCTAGAAGATTAAATTCTAGAAAAATGCTTAGTCATTTTCAACAGCCCCCGGGGTGGGGATGCAGCTCAGTTGAAAAGGGGCCTGTGAAGCCCAGGACTCTGTCTACAACCACATGAGCCAGAAAGGCGATGCAAACACATAATCGCAGCACTTGGGAGATGGACTCAGAGTCAGAAAAGTCAGGAGTTTGAAGTTATCCTCAGCTGTACAGTGAGTTCTAGACCAGCCTGAGCTACCTAAAACCAAAGAGAGAGAGAGAGAGAGAGATTTTAGAGGATTTAATTTATCATCCTTATTTTATTTCCAAGAAAATCCCTAAGGAAGGCCAATTTATTCAAGTTTGCACACCACCTCTGAGCCAGGACTGTTGACTTTGCTGGTCCCTAAGTTTATACCATAACACTCTGAATTATACTCCCCACTCCCTTTACCTGACAGTCTTACTAACCCAGGCTGATCTTGAACAGCTGATCTTCCTGGCCTGAGCTTCCCTAGTGCTGAGCTGTTACAGAGTGCCCTACCGGCCAGTTCTCAACCTGTGGGTGGTGACTCTCATGGTGGGGGCGGGTCGAACAACCTTTTCACATAGGTCACCCAAGACCATCAGAAGACACAGGTATTTACATTAGGATTCGTAACAGTAGCAACATTACAGTTAGGAGGTAGTCACAAAAATAACTTTCTGGTTGAGGGTCACCACAACAGGAGGAACACCTAAGGTTGAGACCTGCTGGGCCTGGAAGGCACAATGACTTCCAAGGAACGATATTGAGTAGCTTTGGCCAGCGTTTGCTGTCTGGTTCGGAAACACCTGCTACTTACCGCTTCTGAAGTAGCTGCCTTTGGCACCCTCCCTCCTTGGCGTCATTTTTTATTTCTCTCTGCTTTCACCCCTGCGCAAAGGGTCTCCACTGTGCTCCCACGTAACAGTTTCCAGTTTTTCACATCTATGGAGATTTTCTTGACATACATTAATCTCTCTCCTCTCCATTCTAGCCTGCTTCTTTGGAGTCGTCATGCCCACCGGAAGCTCAGTCAACCATGATTTTTCTTGCTCAGCTTTGTGATACCTACCAGGTACATTTTCTCCTTTACATTGAAGCCGCACATTGACTGCATTTTTTTAACCTCTTCTCTGCTGTCCTTTCCACTCTGGGACCTTCAAGTAAGTCAGATGATTGTCTAAGATTCCCTGGTTTTGAGTAAACCGTGAGGGGACCGACCTTCCCTTCTCCCTAATTGTCAGGCCCACATTCCTATGGCTCCTGGGACTTTGAAGCTAGTCTCTGTTTTACCTTTAGACCTTCTCATGGGTGACTCAGAGCTTCTCTCTCAGTTTTATCTATTTCTAATGAACTCACCATCCAAGAGTCCAGAGATAATGAGAATGGCCTTCGTCACAGGTCTACCATGTGCGAGCCTCTGAGCTGAAGAGGCTCTTCTGTGGAAAATTACATTTATTCTTCCCAAGAAATCTGCACTGCGGGGCGTGGTGCCAGGAGCAATGCTGGGGCTCTTCCTTTATGCTTTGCCAAATCTCTAGCCTATGCCAGGTTCCTTACCCTGTATTTCAGTTTACTGTCACTATACTCCTACAAGCTATCTGGGTGTTTTCATCTTGACCTTTGAGAGAAGATTGGGGCTGAAAGAAGTTAGGCACTTTCTGAAACAGGTCCTCTTGTCTTCAGCTACACAGGCCTGCTCGCTATCCAACTTCAAGATCTTTGTCCTGCTTGCTTCCGTTACCGGAACACTCCTCTCCCATATCCACACAACACTTTCTGCAACAGTCCACACGTTGGCTTAAATATCACCTCTTCTCAGTTAAGAATGGGCCCCGCTCACCTTTCAGCTTTGCCCCTTCCCCGAATCATTTTTCTCTATAATACATACTGCGTGCTGACAGGCCACCTATTTCACTTAGTGGGATGGATGCTCTTTTCCTTGTTATTTTGCAGAACTGGAGATTGAACCCAAGGCCTCCTTCATACCAAGCAATCGCTTTACCCTTGAGCTACATTGAGGATGCACATTCGGATCTGCCAGGGCTGTTTCCTAGATTGGTTTGATGCAGGGTTTCAAGGGGTAAGCTACTAAACCTTTATTTTGACTCAAGAGTTAAAACAGAATTCATGGGTTTTAGGAAGTAAGGCAGACAAAGCTCTTGGAATGCTTCCTGACATGTAAGTATCCAATAAATCCAATAAATTTATACAGACATATAGACTGACCACCTACTAAGCAGATAAGTAAATATCTGATATGACCTGAAGAACAACTGGAGAAGAAACACCCACAATGCAGCTGGAGTCATGGAAAGTGTCAAACTCGAAATAGCTATGGTAATTCCCAAGGGCTCTCTCACAGCATTCCTCTCCAAAAAGAGCAGAATCAGAAACAGGACCTACATTAGACCTTGTCTCAAAAAAATCATAAACTTAATCTCTTTAAAAAACTTTTCTGAAAGCTGGGTCTTGTGGTACAAACCTGTAGTCCCAGCTACTCGTGAGCTTGAGTCAGAAGACTTGTGGAATTCAGGGCTAGTGAGAACATCTTGATAAGACCCTGTCTCTGAAAACCAACTTCCTGATGCATCAGAGAAAACTCATCACATAATGACATAGTAAGAAGTGACTCAAAAACACAGGAAGACAGAAGCAGTTATTGCCAAGTCACTGTGCCTTTGGGCAAACTCATTAGATTTAAACTTCCAACCTATTGCCCCAGCATGCAGGAAACCATGAACATGAGCCTGTGAAGGTACTGGCCTCAGACAGTGCGCTAGGTCATCTTTATGTCAAAGGTACAGGAAGACTGGCCTTGCAGGCTGGTCGATAATAAAAATTCTAATACGACTAGAAATTACTAGTTTTACACAAAAGAAACATCTGCAAGAACTTAGTGATTTATGGTTCTCCACAGGAGTTTTGAGAGTCATCTGGGAGGAAAGATGAGATTCTACAAGGACATGGACTTGAGACAAACCACATTAGAGGCAAAGGAACATGAACACAAGGTAAGATGCTCATGCCTAGAAATCTGCTAAGCAGAAGGTACCAGAATGAGCTATTGCCTTTAATGTCCCTAATAGTTTGATCTCTTG
Organism: Pachyuromys duprasi; assembly: GCA_028658305.1. NCBI lineage: Eukaryota > Metazoa > Chordata > Mammalia > Rodentia > Muridae > Pachyuromys > Pachyuromys duprasi. Next base: position 61,277,110 of record CM053766.1, read on the forward strand.
AATCCAGAAAGGAAAAATGGATTCATCAAGAAGAAACGTATGCCTAAATCCTACTTCTAGATTCCGCACATATTTAGCCAAAAGCTGATAAATTTGTGGCCCAAACATTTCTTTCTTGAACCCAGAAGCTGGGTCTGCACAATGCAATGGGCTTCAGAAATGGCAACTTCAAATGAAAATGTATTAAACTCCTCCCTCAAGCTTTTACAAGATAAATGAAGACAGATCATAAAAAGACAAGTTAAATTCCGGCACATTCCCAGAATGTCTTGGGGCATCAGAAAACATTGTCCAGGCAAGCATTCAGGAGAAAATTATACTTCTGCTCATTTTGCACCTAGAAAGATGCTATCGATTTTCAAGTGACAAGAGAGGCATTGAAGGTGGTTCCATTTGGACTGTTATCCTCGTGGAAAAGGTAACTAGAAATTTTGCATAAAACATACATAATTGTACGAGAGCACAAGATGTCTCGGAACCTCATTATGAAACCAACAAGGACTCCCACACCTCACATTGGTTGATCATGATCTTGAATGCACATGATCACTTGTACCCAAAACGTGTGATCAGTTTGACCCTATATCAGAGAGAATGGACCTCCTAGTGGTGCCAGGGTGAGCATGGCTCAGAAGTCATGGTGGCATATATCCACAGTTACAGGAATCTTTCGCTGAGTTAGTGACCTTTTGGTTTTTTTTCTTCTGAACTGGAAGAAATCCACACATCACAGATGGTGAGTTTCAGAAATGAGCCTTTTGTAATAAGGAACTTACGGGAAGAAAGAAGGCAGGCTCCAATGTAACTAGAGGGGTCCTAGGAGACAGACACCATTGAGCACCCTGCCTTGGAGTTAATAAGCCTTTACTGGATGGAGGAAGGGAGAGGAGGAGTGGACTGGCTCGTCCAGTTCCCAGGTGTCAGGGTGTCTTGAACTTCCAGTCATGTCTTCAGCGCAGTTTCCAGGAAAGGGTCACTCCTTCAGGGGGAAAGAACTTAGGAAAAACCAGACCCCCTTTCTGGAATTCCCCAGCCTCTGGCCATGGTGGAATTAGAGACATTTTAGTTTAAACACTTCTGGCATCTTTGTCCTCCAGGAAGGACATTTCTAATTTTTAGCCAAGAAGGAAACCAGGAGGAAAAATAAGTACAAAGTCCAATGCTTGGCCAAGAGGCTATTCCCAACTGTTAGCTGCCCAGAGAAGGAACATCAGTTCCTCCAATAGCATGTCAATGGCCATATCAACCATTCTCCGGGGCAGACCCCATGTTCAGGAGTGGCTGACCTAAACAAAATTTACTCCATGTTTTTTAAAAGAGGGAAGAACATGAAGTTGGAAGGTTAGGGAGATGAGAAAGGATCTGGGATGCGTTGGGGAGGGGAAAAGAATATTATTTAAATGTATGAAAAATTTTTAAAGAATAAATAAAAACGTAGAAAAATATAGTTATTCCCATGCCCAATACTGTTCACATGTTTATAATCCCAGTATCCATGAGCTGAGGCAGGGGGATCATCAGTTTGAGGCAGGACCAGGCTGCTCAGCAAGACCCTGCCTCAAAAAACAACAACACCTGTAATACCCATTACTTAAGCCCACAATCCATTGTCTCACAATTGAGTTGGGCTCAGCTGAGCAGTTCTTGGAGGGCTTCTTGGGCTCACTCCTAAGTATAGTTAGCTCCCGTCTTGGCTAAGTGATGCCTCGTGTGGGAGTGGACTTGTGTGAATACGTCACCTGGAGGTGTCATGGCCTCTTCACAGCGCCACATTATTCTGAACAACTCACCTGCCTTCTCTTGTCTGTACCACTGTCTATTCCTTAGTTATTTCTCTCCCTCATACCGAGAAACACGCATTCACCTCCAGCCCCTCTTCTGCTTCTCTGTTGATTTTTTACAGCGGATTTCTTTTTCTAAAGCTATCTGGGTTATTTTCTATTTTTCTCCCATTCTTTCCAAGACCTATTATGCACACTTTGAGCCCCCATAACTCTCCCCAGCTGTCATGGTCAAGACTTCCAGTTACATTTGTATTGCTAAATCCACAAACCAGTGCCCAGCCCTCATCTTTCCTCACCTCTGGACCTGTGACAAGGTTGCTATCCCTTTCTTAAAGTACTCCCTTACCCAGCTCCCTGGCTCTCCCTTATCCTACCAAATTCTCCCTCTGAGTCTTTACGGTTACCTTCTCTCTTCAGGTCAAAGTCTTCCAGAACTGACCTGTTCTTTCCCTTCTCTCATCTCCCCTCCCTGGCCCTTCTCCCTTTGTATTGACTTTCTTGGCAATGCCATCAGGCAATTGATTCTAACTATCATCAATATGCTAATAATTCTCAAGTTTATACCTACCCTGGACCTCTATCCCTAATCCAGACCCACTTCTTTTGTGGCCTTCCAGATATTTCACTTGGCTTTTAATTGTATAATGCTGGTGTAGCAAACTGTTTTTAAAAAAGTCATTGCTTAAACAAGTTTACTATCTTCTAGCTCTGGAGCTCAAAAGTCCAAATGATATCATTGGGATGATTCGACTGAGGTTATGAACAGGACTGCACTCCTTTCCTGACGCTCTAGGAGAAAAATCTGTGTTTCATGTTCGTGTTTTTCCCCCGTATCTTATCTTGTAGGGGCAGCTTGCATTCTCTAGAATGTGGGCCCTTCCATCTTGTGTCACCGTGACACCAGCTCCTCTGTATCTTTCCCCTTCACGTAAAAGCTTGTGGCTACACGGGGAAATATCTGAATTTTTAAGTTAAGCTAATTAGTCACCTTTTGTTTCAACTTTGCCATGTGACTAAATGGACGAATAGGTTCTGTGGCCTGGACCTTGGGAAAGCCCCTTTGAGGAGCCACTAACACATCAGGCTCATGTCAAGCACACAGGATTAGAACTGGATACCCCAAGCTGAACCCACTCACCCCTCCCCAAGTCTCCCTAACCTCAGTAACACTGACCTCACCCTTCTGTCTGCGTAGTCCATCCTCCTTACTCTCACCTTCCTTATCTCACATCTCACTTACCAGAACGTCCTGCGGGCCTGTCTTCAGGGTGTAACCAGGCTCTTCCAGCGACAACGCTGTCACTGCTCTAGCTTCCCTATCGGCCTCCCACCTTGTTAACGGCCTCCCAGGCTGTAATGGTTTCCTAACCCCTCTCTGGTTTCTGACACAGCTGAGCAGAAATGAGCAACCAGAGCTTAGAGGACTCGCAGGAAAGTGGACTACTCTGTATGATACTGCAGCGTTGACTGCATGTTTTTATTGTTGGGGTTCATGGTTGCATGGTTGGGTTTGTTTGTTTATATTTGTTTTGATTTTTGAGACAGGGCTTCTCCATGTAGCTCCCCTGGCTGTCCTGGAAACTCACTCTGCAGATCAGGCTGGCCTTGAATTCACAGAGATCAGCCTGGTTATGCCTCCAGAGTGCTGTGACTAGAGGCATGAGCCTCCACTACCCCTTCCCCCTGCACCCCTACCTCTCTCCCACATCCCCAGCATTACTTCAGCATGTTAAGCAAATAGTTACAGACTCAGTCGCTTGAACCTTGTATCCTGTTCCCTATGTTAAAGGAGGCAATCTCGCTCAACTTCCCTTTTCTAACTAAATAAATTTCTTGCAAAACAATTTCCTTCAAGCCTCTTTCCAGGAATTCATCACATAACTAAAAAAGGTGCACTATCAGAATCATCACCATCTCTGGACAGACTTTCTATCTGTCTATCCACAGGCAGCTCAGAGACATTGCCCAGGCAACTTTATCTGTAAAAGACAAGCTTTGTGTACAGGGATATCCGTGGGGCTACTATCTGCTTTTGAGCTTACACAGCAGTTCTAAAACTAATTTTCTACCACTCAAATTTCTCTACATTAAATCATTTGCTGTGTCTCAAAACTCCCCACAATCCTTTCTTTCCACCTCGTCTGTGAAGAAGGTACATAAGTTCCAGGATCTCGCTGGGTTATCAGACCTTCAGCCTTCCGTGATGCCCTTATGCACATCAAATAATTTATATACTTTCCTCTCCTCTTTGTCTGTCTGTTGTCATTTCAAAGACCTTCTGTTGTTGCTCACTTCAATGGCCTTTTGTAGGGTGGAGGGAAACCTCTGCTCTTTACTTTATACTTGTCTAAATCCACTGGATGAGGGTAGGACCCCAAAAGAGAACCCTGATATAAAGCTCAGGCTTCGGATGACACGGATAGGTTAGTGCAGGCTCACTGATCATGACAAATGGATCTGCCAGGGGGAGAGTGTTGATTGGCAGGGCAGGGGTCGCCATGCATGCGTGTGGACAGGTCATTCATGGGAGGCTTCTGTACCTTTCTTCCACATTTGCTCTTAAGAAAGCTTATTGTGCTGTTATTCTCTTGTTTTGTGATAGGGTCTTACATTATAGCTCCGTATGCCCTAGAAGTCACTATGCAGTCCAGGCTGGCTTCAAATCCATGGCTGCCCTCTTGCCACAACCTCCATGGTGCTGGGATGATAAGTGTGAATCAATAATACAACAACAGCCCCTTCCAGAGACGTCTCAGCTTCATGAAAGCTAGCTTTTGCAAGGTCCACCATCCCAGCCAGTCTTCCCACACCTCTGACCACACTTGTTCTGCACTGCCTTACTCCAGCCATGTGGCCTTCCTGCTTCCTGTACAGCTCAGGGAAATGAGATGAGTGGTGGATTAAAGAGAGTCAGATGGCCTCAGGACCAGCCACTCCTGAGGATTGACCGGTGGGGAAGTAAGAATTATAGAACACAATTTTCTTTACTTCTAGGAACTGTCATTGTCTAACCAAATCAGAGGGACTTAACAAAACGGAGTGTCCATGGCTAACATTTCTTTGGTCACTCTGTCACCAGATATCACTTCCCTGAGGTAGGAATAGTATGTTAGGAAGGCCATAATAAAAAGTAATACTTAAGATTTACAAGGAAAAAGCTAAAACGTGGCACATCAAGGCTATACTGGTCTAGCAATGGAAACATGCAAATGCTTGCGTTTTTATGCTTAGATTAAGACCATACGCTGTTTACCACTGGCCCCGGGTATATACTGAAGTCCAAGGACAGTAGACTGCACTTTCCTTCACTATGCTTGTTTTCCTTTCCCATGCACTGATTTTGTTTTCTTTCTATGCTGCTGAGGCTTGAACCCCAGGTCTCATGCAAGCACACTACCCCTGAGTAATAAATATTCTTAGCCCCCGGATACACAGATCTTATCCTGGCCACTGCAACCCCGAAGCCCCTTGTCTGCTCAGAACTAACACAAAGGGCAGAGGAGATTAACTAAATCCTCATGGCTGCTGTGTTTCCACATAGCTTTGTCAATTAGTCCTGGGATTCAAACGGTGACTGCTGAGTCCAGAAATGCACTATTCTTTACCAGTTCAAATACTGGCGCCAGGGCAGAACACACTGATCCTATTTCAAAATGTCAAGTTCCCATGTTTGCAGTGTTGGGAGCTGTACAAACATCATGCCTGAGCAGAGGAAAACTCCGAGTGGTAGTAATAGCTGAATGCTGTAAATCCTTACAGCAAACAGAATCCCAGAAATTCCAGGAAATATAATTCCATTTTTACCAGCAAGGATAAAAGAGAGTAAGAATCGTTATCTAGAAGCTTAGCCTCAGTGGAAGCAAACTCCCAACTTACACAGTAGAAAATGGCAGTGTCTCTGTACACCTAAAGAAGCTAAGCAAGAAGGAGAACCCTAGGGAAGTTGCTTGATCTTCATTCAGAAAGGCAAATGGGATAAACGTTGGAACAGGGAGAAAACAAGGAACAGGACAAGAGCCACCACAGAGGGCCTCTGAAAGATTCTACCCAGCAGGGTATCAAATATGCTGAGACTCATAGCCAAACTTTGGGCAGAGGGCAGGGAATCTTATGAAAGAAGGGGAGAAAGAAAGACCTGGAGGGGACAGGAACTCCACAAGGAGAACAACAGCACCAAAACACAAGTGGTCTTTTCTGAAGGACCATGCATGGAGATAACCTAGAATCCCTGCACAAATGTAGCCTATGGCAGTTCAATCTCTAAGTAGCTTCCCCAGTAAGGGGAACAGGGACTGTCTCTGACATGAACTCAGTGGCTGGCTCATTGATCACCTCCCCCTGGGGGGTGCAGCCTTACCAGGCCACAGAGGAAGACAATGCAGCCAGTCCTGATGAGACTTGATAGGCTAGGGTCAGAGAGAAGGGGAGGAGGACCTCCCTATCAGTGGACTTGGAGAGGGGCATGGGAGGAGATGAGGGAGGAAATGGGATTGGGAGGAGATGAGGGAGGGGGCTACAGCTGGGATACAAAATGAATAAATTGTAATAAAAAATTAATACATTTTAAAAAAGAATGAAAAAAGAAAGATAGAAAGAAAATGGCAGTGTCTTCTTGCCTGATAGGCGAAGTGCACCTCCCTGTGGATGCGTGGTCAGCCTTGCTTCCTCTCCAGGGCATGGAAAATATCCAGGAAGTAAGTCAGTTCTGTAAGAACAGGGACAAAGGGGACTGCTGGCTACTGATTAAAAATCCAGTTACTTCAGAAAGAATTCTATCACACCTGACTCTGAAGTACACACTTTCTCACTCATTTCTAGAGGTTACTTGTGCCTAGTTATATAGATAATCTGCAAAGACATAGGTATTTAGCTAGCAGGATAAACAAGGCTGGAAGAGTGTTTATTTGTTTGCTTGAGACAGAGTCTCCAGGCTAGCCCAAGCTAGCCTTGAACACAAGGACTGGGAGTATAGGTAAGTTCTGCCTCACGTGGTTTGTTTGCTTGATTTTATTTTTTATTTTTAGACAGACTCTCATTATGTAGGTCTGGTTAGCCAGTAACTTGTCACGTAGACCAGGCTGGCCTCAAACTCACAGAGATCAGACTTCCTCTGCCTCCCATGTGCCACCACCTTCTTTATTTATTTTTAACATCAAAATTTAATTCTAGATATTACATTTAAAGAACTGTAAGCTAGAAAGAATGTAAATACTACCACTGAGGAGAAAAAAAAATGAAGACACCAGCACATCAGTTGTCATCTAAGCTGAGGCCACCCAGAAGACTCTTCCGGAAATGTAGACGTGGGCTTGAGAGCGGAGGAGGAAGGAAGAAGGATGCAGGAAGGAAAACTCAGAATTTGGAAATTAAAGAAAAGAATTTTTAGAATGACCAAGTTACAACGACAATATGATTATATTTTTTGATAATTAAGAGTAATTGGAGTTCGAGATTTAAACTCATTTCTTTTTAAAAATATTTTTATTTATTTTATGTATATGAGTGCTCTATTTTCATGTGCACATACATGTCAGAAGAGAACATCAGATGTCAATATTGATGGTTGTGAGCCACCACGTGGTTGCCAGGAATGGAACTCAGGAACTCTGGAAGAGCAGCCAAGTGCTCTTAACTGCTGAGCCATCTCTCCAGCCCTTAAACTCATTTCTTAAGTCCTCTTCCTTCTGCTGCTGGCCTCAAGTTCTCCCTGCCTCAGCCTCCTTTGTCCTGGGGTTAGAGGTGTCTGTCACCACGCACAGCTCTGAAGCACTTGCGAGAAGATGATTATACGTGCAGCTAACACTAGTTTTGGGTCTATAAAAACTGTACTCAGGCTATGAGCATTACCAGCGTTCTCCAACATGGCAGGAGCTATGCTAGGAACCGTCCACATATTCTTGCTGAGATGCTCCAGAGGAATAAGTACTTAGAGACTGGTTGAGTATTTTCTACTTGTCTATTTATGTTCTAATTCACTCTGACTTGTGCCAAAGGTTGCTAACTGTTATGAACCACACCAGCCACCCACTGTCTTGTTTCTTGTTGGGTTTGGCCACTTGGTGGGTTGATGGGGAACGAGGTTACACATGTTTACACATGTTTTCCTGGCTCCCTGTCTTATTTTCACGAACTATATTTGTTCCTTTGTTGAAGGTCCCAGATCTTCAGGTAACTCCAGATTTCAGGTCTCTCAGCCATAAGCATTCCTTCTTTCCATAGACCCTTCAACCACAGGGTGGAGAGGAGGCTCCCTGATGTGCCTGTCTTAGAGTACTGCATTTTTTAAACTAGTTTCTACAAAACTTATGTACAATGTTGCAAGTGTGTTTCTCCAGTTACCCAGTTGGAATGCTTAGTTTCCTTCTACGACATCTACCACACAGAAGCTCAGAAGCAGAAATCAGAGTAAGAACTTCTCAGAGCCAGGTATGGTGGCACACACCTTTAATGCTAGCACTCAGGAGACTGAACAAGGTGAATCTCTGAGTCAAGGCCAGCCTGGTCTGCAGATTGAGCTCCAGGAGAATTCAAACAAACAACCCCCTCTCCCCTCCCCCCCCCAAAAAAACAACAGCAAAGCTAATAGTGCCTCAGAGGTAACTAAGACAATGTCTTTGGTTTCAGATAGATTTAGCACTCCGATTAAACTGAGAGTTCTCTGTGTTGTTTATGCTCATACCAAGCCAGACATTCATTACATCTTAATTCAATCTCGTTTGGAATGTCCAAGTGTTTCTTTGACGACTCCACTGCGATGTCCCCAGGCCCACAAGACTACTTGGCACACTGTTAAGCAAAATCCTTTTTCGTACGGGCTCAGAATCTTGTGATTGCTGTAATGTAAAAGAAATAGGAAGGGAGAAAAAGCAATTGACAGTCCAGTGGCAGAGCAGGAGGACAGCCTCACTTAAGCCTTGGGGACAGAAACCCTGGCTCTGCAGAGAACATTAGGCCTCTTGGCTGGCAAAGTCATCTTCTAATTAGAGACGGGGTCAGACCCTGAGTGAGCAAGAATTTGAGAAAGGATTTCTGTCAGCAAGCTCAGCTGGCCAGTATGTGTGTTACATGGTTTCCATATGATCAGTAGTCCCCTTGGGGACTGAGTGTGCAAAACAGAAAGAAAACATGAAGGAGGAGACACCTCCCCAGCCTTCTCTGTCAGTAAACAAATATGCTGTGTTGCTCTGACTGATATCAGGACACGTCATGGGGGACCTGCAAAGGGGTTCTTGAGTCCTGGGAGGAAGATTTGAGCAGAGATAGCCATCTAAAGAAATAGCAGAGAATAATTTATTAAGATAAGACATAGCTCCCAGTGGGAATGGGCCACCAAAGTAGAGAGATAGTTTAATGTCCAATGTGCAGGGGTTTATGGCACACTACAGGGTTTTTGGGCCATTTGCATAGTGTAGGTTTTTCTACGCACACTGTGTCTGTCACAGGTAATCCTACACACAGTTTCAAGCATTAGCAACATTATCATCTCACTATTCTCTTCAATCTCCACCCCACAAGGTAAGTTTTAGTATTTCCTTCACTCTAGGGTGTCTCTGGGCCTGGACCAATGGCCAAATTTGGATGACCTGTGAGTTGGAGTGGGAGCCAGCTTTCCTCTGTGCAAACTTGTTCTTTTCACATAATGCTTTTCAGATTTTACACAAGGCCATATGGGCCTCACTCTCTGCCATATTCTCTTGCCTCATTAATAATAGTGATCATATCAGTGTGTTAAATATACACTAATTACTTGCTAAATAATACTTAGTTGACTATCTTCTCTAAACAGAGAGCTACGTTGGTACTATAGAAATATTAGAAGAGGGATTTTTTTGCAGTAATATAAATATTCTATTTCTATGCCAATAAGATAGCACCTAGTGCATTGTGACCTGGCTAATGCAACCAAAAAACTAATTTTTTAAGTTTTACTTAATCCTTGTTTATTTCTACTCAGTGTTAATTAACATGTCAACATTTATATTTAAATAGTTGATAGCTACTGGATCTGCTATCACAAACAGTTCCTATAAAGCAATTCCTCTTCTATAAGAATATAAACTTCAAAGAGAGACAAAATGGGTCCCAGCCCTCAAGGGGCACATCAGGAGAGCAATAAAAAATGGTGGCATACAGCTTAAATCACATCAAATGCATCTACATGTTGCTGTCATCGAGGAGACCATCTGAATGATAACAGATCATTGAAAGGAAAGAGTCTTAATTGTGACTGGCTTATAGTCCAGAAGTTTAGGTCTTTGTCCTCATGGTGGGAAGCATGCAGCATGCAGGCAGACATGATGCTTCCAAGGTAGCTGAGAGTGCCACATCTGGATCACCAGGCAGCAGGAAGAGAGTAACGCTGAGCTTGGCTTGAGCATCTGAAACCTCAAAGCCACTTCCAGTGACTCACTTTCTCCAACAAGGCCACACCTCCTAACAGTGCCACTCTCTATGGGCTTGTGGGGGCTGTTTTCATTCAAAGCACCACAGAAAACAGAGTTTCAGAAGGTTGCTGAAGGCAGGAGAAGCAGAGAGAGGAGATGGAGGAGAGGACTAAGGGTCTCAGAGACTCGGATCCACAGGAACAGTTGGTGAGACAGGCAGCTGGCTTCCACTGTCTGTGGAGAAAGGCTGGGAAGTAGGTGAGGCAAATGTGGATTCTTAGCCCTGACCAGTAACATGAGATGTCACGCGTGAATATTGTGGACACTTGGAGGGAAAGTGAGCAGACAGTAAGAAAGTAAACCAAAGGAGGATAGATTCTGCAGAAAGTGCCAAGTGCTGTGACTTGGCCCAAGTAAGGGTCTTTTGTAACTTTGCTCATTTCCTTGAATATGTTTCCACACATTAGGAGATCAGCCAACTAGTCTGTTGGTTTGTGGGCCTGTTTGCACCATGTGTAGAAATAGTAAGAACAATAGTTAAAATACACACAGCCATTTAGTATTGAAAGTAGCCTATGTTTCTCACCGCTGAGACTTCATTTGCTGCTGTAATTTTCTGCTTCCTCCCTTTTTATCTGAACACACACAAACACGCACACACACCCACATCCCACTTCTGCCAAACACCATTTTTAGGACACTGCCTTTGAAACTACCTGAGGTAAATAACTGCTTTCTTCTTTTAATCTGTCATGAACACATGTTTTGTAAAATTCAACAAAAGTATAATTCTAGACAAATGAAAAGAAATGAAAGATTCAGGCCAAGTCCTCTATTCTTAGATTCATCACAAAACAATGTTTGAGTCCTGCTTTAAAGCCTTCTGAATCTCAGACTCCAGTTTTTATTTCCATGTGTTCTTGTAATAAGTAGGTGCTGTTTGTCTGCCTGCCTGCCTCTCTCTCTCTCTATGTGTGTGTGTGTGTCTTTCTCTCTGTCTGTCTTTTTCTCTTTGTCTCTCTTCTCCTCTCCTGAGGGTTGGACCCTAGTCCTCAGCAGGCATGCTGGGCAAGTGTTCCATCACTGAGCACCATGGCATTCTCGGAAATGCTGAGTAGCATTGCTTAGATGCATGAAGAGTCTACCAATAGACATGTCTGTGTTATTTTTATCTTCTTCTGTAACTCAGTTATCACTTTAAAATAAACCTAGTTGTTTTGTATGAATTATCTCTAAGGTAATGAGGCATTTGATTTTTTAAAATTTTCTTATAAATAGTTGTGTGTAGAGAAGACTGAACAGTATTAACCTCTCATACTTTAGATGCGTGTGAGGGGTCCCAGCCAGAGAGGAGCACCACCAGGAGAACAGTCACAAATGTGGCACAGCTTAAACCACACCAAATGCATCTACTTGTTGCTGCCACCCAGTAGACAATCTGAATGAGAATCGATGCTTGAAAGAAAGGCTTGGAGAGAAAACAGTGTTTTGGGATGGTTTCCCGAGGCAGGAGAGGCAGAGTGGTATGAAGGAGGACTCTGGCTGAGTTTCTTAAGAACATTCTGTGTGTTCTTGATCGAGATATTGTAGGACAGATACAACCCAGGCTTACATTACAGCTTGCTGTCATGTCAAATACTGACCTATCAATAGGTGATGAAGCTTTCACAAACACCGCTGTTCACTGATACATGAAGATGCTGAAAATCAAAGCTGGCCAAGAGAGAGCCAAGGAAACCAGTCTTGAACACTGAGAGGGTCTATAAATGTGTAAAAGTTCAGTCGGCTTTTTTTTTTTCATTAAAAGCTCATAAATTCAACCTTCTGAAAGTTTTATTTACTTAAAACTTTTCCTTATTTGAAATCCCCCTTCATGCTGTAAATTTTAAGAGAAAGGTAAAATAAAAGCAGATGCTTACAGGAAAAAAGGTAGACATGTGCCATTTAGAATGGCTTAGGAA
>CM053766.1:61289338-61303531 GCA_028658305.1 Pachyuromys duprasi
TTGTTATAAGATGGCAGACTTCCTAGGTTCCCTCTTCACCTAATCTGGGAAACCCTAGAACCTGTAAGGAATGTTGTCACATAGCCCCTTGGTGTCTTGGCTTTCAATCACTGACCTTTAACTGAACCTGGAGTTCTTCCCAAACCCATAGGATAATTAAGTACTGTGTTCCACCTCCTACGATTAGACTATTACTGTATGCAAATCGGTGCCTCTAGCCTCATCGAATCAAACACGTTTACCCTCAAAATCTCTCCCACTGCCCAAGTGTTTTAAAGATTTATTTATTGTGTATACAATGTTCTGTATGTACATCTGCAAGCCAGAAGAGGGGACCAGATCTCATAATAGATGGTTGTGAGCCACCATGTGGTTGCTGGGAATTGAATTCGGGACCTCTGGAAGAGCGGCCAGTATTCTTAACCTCTGAGCCATCTCTCCAGCCCTGCCCAAGGTTTGTAAGTCTGTGTTTCACACAAAATAAATGGGCCAGCACCCATTTGTTTCATCAAAGACTGTTTGATACTCGTCATTTATTGGGGAAGGGCTCCCCAAAGAATTCATCTCTGGAACCCTGGGGCTTGGCTGTCTGAGAGCTTCTGCCATTCACTAGTGTGCCACCATTTTTCTAGTCTCTCTGCCCACTGCAGTATGGGAGCAGGTGATTGGCTGGTCTTGAAGCAGCCAATTTGCCCGCCTGGGAAAAAACGGGATTCTGCCTCTTCCTCTCAGGTTAGGAGCTCTGAGCCTCTGATATTTGCTGCTCACAAAGCAACCACCAACTTGGCCAGGCCAGGTCTTCATGGCCGCCTGGCTCGTGTTCTGGAGCCCTGAGCTCCTTTGACCCTGCGCTTCACCCTTTTCTGCCCTGCAGGGTGCAGTTCCAGTTCAAGCTTCCTGGGAGAGTACCCGACAGAGCCCAGGCTCTCGCTGGACGCAGAGTGACACTACTCAATCGATACTGGAACCTCACTGGAACTCCTCTCAGATATCTTATTGTTGGCCTGTGTCATGGGGATCCTGTAGTTTGGGTTCTGTAGGACTGGCCCCCTCGTTCATTTCAGCAGTTCGTAGATGGGGTAGATGTTAGGGTGGGCCCATTCAAAGCCCTGAATCTGAGCCTGAGAGGTATCTCAGCTGATCCACCTGCTCTCACAGGATTTCCTGCTCTCACACCCTCTGGTCCAGCTCACCAGCAACCCCCACAACCAGAGCAGGCTCTACTCTCCCGCCCAGGTGACATGCAGGGCCCCCTCTCCTGAGTGTTGCAGCCAGTGAGGGACATGGCCAGTTCTCCTACTCTCATGACCTAGGGCCAGCTCTTCTGCCTGCCAAGGGATGAGGGAGAGGGGGGGCATTTCTCTCTTGTCCACTGCAGAGTAGGGCTGGTTCTCCCACTCTCACGATCTCGGCTGGCTCACCTGCCATCCCTACACCCAGGGCCAGCTCCGCTGTGCTGCCCAGGGGAGGGTCAGGGCCAGCTCTCTTACTCGATGTAGATGGCAAGGAGCAAGGGGGGTCATCTCTCCCTTGCTATGTAGCCACAAAAAGACAAGTTGAGGGGTCAGCTCTCCCCGTGCTCACACCCTTGGGGCTGGCTCACCTGTGCCCCGCCCTCAGCAGGTGTGGGCTCTCCTGCCCTCACAACCCCAGGGGGAAAAAGGCTTTCTTAATTTTACTACTTCACAACAGGAAAAAAAAACCTGACTGTGGGCATTTTTAAGGCAATGGGGAAAACTTGAGTGTAAGTGATACGTGTTAGATCACTTTATTGTGTAGCATGAAGCTTCGTAGGGATGAAATGGTAGCATGGATTTTAAAATAGGGTGATGCCCTTGCATTTAGGAAATGCCTGGTATGATATCTGTCAGGGGAGTTGCACGGGGTCTGCCCACTTTTAAGTGGCTCAGCCTTAAAAAGATGCACATTGCGAGAAATCCACTGGTGAAACACGTTGACAATTGGTGCAGATAAAAAAAATGTTCCTTTTAACACATGCAGAGGCACGGAAACAAACGTCCAGGCGGAGGGTCATAAACCATAATCTGATATTTTAAATTAAAAGGCAAGCTTATCTTTGCAACAATCCACAGGCTGAATTCAAACTTATAGTTTACAAATGTCTGCAAGTTTTGCACTAAACACATCGCTGCAGGCTCATCAGCCTCCTGTCATCTGACCAGCACTCAGCTCCTTCCCCCACCCTCACCCATTGCAAATATGTGAGAGCACCCCAGCATTCAAACGTCACCCACACCACCTCTCCCATTCTCAAATTTGGTCCTTGCCTACACCAGGATCTGGTGGCGTCAGGACCACCTGAGAAAGAGTCCAGAATATGAAAGCAGTACTAATTTAACAATCTGAGATCTCCACAACTTTAAATGAAAATGAAGGACTAAGAATGGGAGATGGGGACCAGCAAGGTATAGCTCAGTGGATGAAGGTGCTTGCCACCAAGCCGGACAACCTCTGTTTGATGCCCAGGATACATATAGCCAAAGGACAGAACCAATTCCTATGAGCTGTCCCCTGACCTTTATACATGTCTTGTCATATGTACATGCCCATACATACATATTACACACACACACAATCAAACAAACAAACAAGCTAGGTGCTGGAAGGATGTGAAGAAAAGGGCACCTTTCCTGGTAGAAATGCAATTTAGTATGCCCATTATGGACAAAAGTATGGAGGGTCTTCAAAACCTAAAAGTAGATCTACCGTATGTCTAGCATATGATCTAGCAATTCCACTATTGAATAATATATACATACATACACACACACACATGCATGTGCACACACACATATATGTTTTCTAAAACAAGGGTTCCCTGTGTAGCCCTGGTTATCCTGGAACTTTCTCTGTAGACCAGGCTGGCCTTGAACTCAGAAATCTGCCTGCGTCTGCCTCTAGAGCGCTGGGATCAAAAGGCATGGGCCACCACTGCCCAGCTGGGTACATATTTTTTAAAATGTTTAGTGTGATGCTATTAACAATAACCAAGATATGGAATTAAAGCTAAGTGGATAAAGAAAATGTGTTCACACCAAGTGCAGTGGCACACAGCTGTAATCCCAGCACTCAGGGAGGCCGAGGCAGGTTGGATCTCTATGAGTTTGAGGCCAGCCTTGTCTACAAAGTGAGTCCAGAACAGCCAAGGCTACACAGAGAAACTCTGTCTCAAAAAACAAACAAAAAACCACCCCCCCCAAAAAAAAACCAAAAAGAAAATGTGTCCATATGTATCATTATATATCATGGAATATCATTCAGCTACTAAAAGCCAGGAAATTCTGTTGTTTCTGACAAGATTGGTGGAACTGGGGGTCATTACATTAAATGATCTAAGGAAGATACAGAAAGATAATCATTGGATAGTGTCATTCATATGTAAAATGGTACTTGCAAAGGCTGTTGAAGACAGAGAGAGGGCATGGGAAAATACTGATCAAGAGCTACCGAGTTAAAGCAAGAAACTTGTAGTGCTTCCTGCATAGCAGATAACAATACTGTCATTTAGATATGCTAGAAAAAAAGAGTTTGAATATTTTCACTGTAAACAATGCTTGAGGAAGAGGCACATGTTTCATTTGATTTAAGCACCACAAAACACACTCATTGAAACATCCCGTGGCACCCTGTTGATATTAGTAACGTCTACTTTTGTACATTAGTTAAAAATTGAGTTTGAAAAGATGACACAGGATCCCAAACTGAGAGTACCCCAGAGCAGTAGACGCTTTCCGGAAAGTCCCTCTTTCGTCCCAAAGTCTCTCTGGAAGATGCTCCATCATGAAGCCCAACTTTGGATGTCAACAGAGAACACTGTGGAAAGACTAGGATTGACAGCAGCACCCAGGCAGGCTGTTCCTGCTATTGTCTCAGCTGAGGGCCACTGTCCTTCCCCAGCCATCTCCCGTGTAATGAGAGAACACAAATTCTCATGGACTGTTGAGCCCTCCCTTCCCATTCCTGTGATGTTTTCCCTGATAGTATAGATTTGGTTTTGCCCCTGCTGATCTGTCTGCTTGTCAGATTCTCACATCAGGTCCAGTCACCAAAGCTTCAGAAGATAAAGAGGAATTCCTTTTACCCCAGTGCCAGATAATAGAAAACGGTTTCCACTGACCTAAATGAAGAGGGGAAGAAGCTAGCCTGAAGAGAGTTCAGGACTTGCTATTTTCAGCCATTTGTTTGCCTGTCAGTTAAGGCCTTCGGGGGAAATGGGGTTGCTCCAATTTTGCTGAGAGAACATCTGGAGAGGCCATTGAAAATGGATTTTTTAAGATAGCCCTCTGTGCACTTAGCCTCTCAGACAAGAATTTAATCCACTGTGGTCCCAAGTGCCCAC
The DNA here is from genome assembly GCA_028658305.1 of Pachyuromys duprasi. NCBI lineage: Eukaryota > Metazoa > Chordata > Mammalia > Rodentia > Muridae > Pachyuromys > Pachyuromys duprasi. The sequence goes on from CM053766.1 coordinate 61,293,699, forward strand.
TGGGAGCGGAATGCTGTGCTCAGTCAAGATACCATGATCTGACTCCTCGAGTAAAGGTGTTACCCATCAACTCTGGTTCCTGAAGCTACAGGAAATAATCATCTTAGCCTCAGATTTGGTGGTGATAATGACAGAAAGAAGCAAAAGGAAACAGGTCAGCACAGACTAACCTCCTTGTTCAAGAATTAAAGCAATTGAGGTGGTAAGCCCGGGGCATAGTGGGTCATGATCGGTATTCATAATTTACGTGTTAGAGTACAGGCAAGTGGTGCGGAACCCTTGGGATTTGAAGTTACCGTAAACGTTATCAGGCGCAGGGATTACAGACTGACTTCGGGCCAAATGTACTGTATGGATTTGTAGCCTGGAGGGACTTTTTTCTTTTTGTAGTTTTAAATGTGATTTGGTCAGGTGTGGTAGCACACAACATGAATGCCAGTACTCAAAGGGAGACAGAAACAGGTGCATCTCTGTGAGTTCCAGGCCATCCTGGGGTCTACATAGTGAGTTTCAGGCCAGCCAAGCTGGTAGGAAGCCCCTGCAATGCTTTGAATGACAATGTGCCCCATAGGTCCTCAGAGGTTTAGTAGGTGTGGTCTTCCTGGAGAAGATGTCACTTTGAGATTTAATGACTGGTACCATTTCGGGAGCTCTCGCTGCCTGTGACTTCAGTTCAAGATGCAAGCTCTCAGCTCCCAGGGCCAGCCGCCATGTCTGCTCCTTGCTGCCCTGTCTCCCTGCCATGACAGGTTCTTATCCCTTGGGAACCATGAGCCCAAATAGACCCTTCCATCTATGAGTTGCCTTGGTCATGGTGTTTCATCACAGCGGCAGAGAAGCGTCTAAGAAACTAAGATAGACTTTGTTTGGAGGGGAAAAATGTGATTTGATAGCATATTTAAAAATCAAATGGTTTTATATAAAGACGGGAATTCCTAGTTTCTCTTAAACAAGTAGACTCTCAGCACAGGTCCCACATCCCTTCCTGACATCCACGACTGGTTCTAAAGAACAACTGTGCTCCTCAGACCCTAGTGTCAAGTCCAAAGGAGACTCCATTTCCCCAAATTCCAAAAGTCAAGAGGGACAGATGGCTATGGTGTCCATTATCATACCAAAGCCCATGCTGCCTCCAGGCTCCCTCAATATCTATCACAAGTTACACATTTCAGAGCCCATGCTGCTAGCATCCAGCTCTCCTCTCCTCCTCTCTTACCCTAAACTTCTGCAGCCCACGGCCATCTCTCCCCGCAGGTACCCATTCTCTTATAGCCCCGATGTTTCAGCTTATATTCCCTTTCCTTCTCTCTCCCTTTTTCTTCCTCCTCCTTCTCCTCTCTCTGCTCTCCAGCATTCTCCCTCTCTCTGCTCTGCTTCTCTCATGGCAGGTCCAGTCTGAGGCCATGTGCAGCCTTTTCGTTTCTCTCTCGGCTCTGGATTCTTCCAGAGGCCCCTCTGGCTGTTCTCTCTCTCTCTCTCTCTCTCTCTCTCTCATATCCACAATAAAACCCTTCCCCTTAACCATGGTGCGGTCATCAGTTTATACAACTAGGGTCCTTATTTTGTGTCTGAAGAGAAGGCTGAACAGCAGCCACTTTATCATGACTCAGTTTTATTTAGAGTTAAGTGAGATGTGAGGGATTCTCTGTAGGTTGTCTCTCCTCTCTCATGGATTTTATTTTATTTTACCTGTCCTATGTGGGCATCTGCCTGTAATATCAGATCTGGCCAACAGCCCTCCTACCTTGTGTGTGTGTGTGCGTGTGCCTGTGCATGTGTATGTGATTGCTGACTTTCTGAGGGCACATGTAGAGATCAGAAGTCAACATCCAGTGTCTCCCTTTTCTCCTGTTTTAGGTTTTGAAGCAGGATCTCCTACTGAACCTGATCTGCTTGTCTATACTTCAGCAGCATTGGGGTCACAGGTGTGTGCGGACACACCCAGCTTTAACACAAGTGCCAAGGATCCAAACTCAGCTCTTCTTGGTTGAGGGGCAAGCGCTTCCCCCATTGAGCCCTCCAGTCTTGATTCCTTGACCCCCGTCTTGAGTCCTTATAACATATTTCCTATCTTTGCTTAGTCATGGAAAATTCACTAAGGCAGTTAGCCCACCAGAGAAGCCTGCTTGGACATGAGTTTAAGCCAACAGAAAGTCTTTATTAGCCAGCTGGAGACTGCACTGGGTGTTCAGGATCCCAGTACAGCACCGAGCCTTTCTCAGGGTGAACGTTTAAGCACAGAAGCCATGTTCTGGGTCGACATACGTCAGTTAACAAGAACAGTTAGCTTGATCAGGAGCTGAACTACAGAAGCCAAACAGCAAGGTGAGAACATGTAGAGGCTTCCCCAGAACTGTGGGCCTGGGCGGATTAGGTCTTTGGTTTTGGCTGGTGGTGCTGACTATGTGCTCAGTTTTATGGCCTGAACGGTATTCATCATGGAGTCAGCGGTGCAGCCTACTAAGGTCTAGAACCCTGCCACACTTTAGTCATTAGGAATTTCATAATTTTGAACTGAAGTGTACTGTCCAATGTTCACTACAGAATACTAACAGATATTACAGGAAACTCTATTTATGCCTTAACCCAGTGCCAGGCTTATAGTATGTACTTGATGAACATGGGTTTCTCCCTGGCTTCAATTTTTGCTTCTTTTCCTGTATAAGATTTTTTTTAAAGCAAATATTGGAGTGACTTCTATGTGCAAGACATCACATCGAAAACTAGAAATAAAAATATGAATAAACACAGACTCTGAAGGCTAAAACCTGAGATACTTATAGCGTAAGCTGACTAGGGTGCCTTCTGTCACGGCACTGGGCCGGAATGTACACCAGACTCCCAAAGTAAGATGGGCCCGTCTACTTGTTAAAAAAAAAAAAGATAAAACCAAACCAAACCGTAGTCTGTAACTTTGTGGGGAATCAGGATAGCAAGCACATGGTTTGGACATTGTCTGAGATCTAAAGTTGCCGTATTCTAAGGAGCAGAGTGCCTGGCTGGGGCTCAGTTGAGGATCTGTGGGGAATTTGCCTTTATGTTAGGAGTAAAGACCTAAACAGTCTTTAGAGTGGCAGAAATATGGCTTTGAGAGCCCAGGGATATGGCTAAGTTGGTAAAGTGCTTGCCTAGCACGTGCAAAGCCCTGGTTTGAGTCTCAGCACCAGGTAAATGGGGTGTGATGGTAAGTCCTGTATTCCCAGCCGTTGAAGGGCGGTGCTGGAGGATCAAGAGTTTGAGGTCATTCTACCTACATGGGGAGTTCAAGGCCAGTTTTGGCTACTTGAGACAAAATGTAAACAACAGAATCGAGAGAAACAGGAGCACACACACATACCTACTCATTGACATCTTGTTTGGTCGTAGAATAATTAATTTCAGCATTTTGAGGTGCTGTCAGGAGCTGACCGTTATGATTTCCCCATCTTTACTGACTTTTGCTACTCCCTTTTCTTCTTAAAATAGTCGTTCTTACAGATAGGAATCAGTGTCTTAGTAAAGGTTTTGATATGCATTTTTTTCTGATGACCGATGATGTTAGGCAACTTTTTTGTGAGCTTGTCATTTGTATGTCTTCTCTGCTGATAATTTTGTTCATATCTTTTGTCTGTTTTAAAATTGTATTATTTGAATTCTTAAAGAGTTATACATTTTATTAAAAAATAAACAACAGGATCAAAAAAGTGGCTTTGAGAATGCTTTCAAATTTAAACTATTAAATTAAAGGGAGTAGTCGGGGAGAGTTTTAATGCAGGCATACCTGTGGCATGTGGAGGTCAGAGGACAACTGTTGGGGTTGGAGAGGCAGAGAGTAGAAAGTAGGAAGATTTCTCCCGCTGGCACCGGATCCCGAGGACTCAGCTCAAAGGCTTTCTCTATCCCTACCTGACCCCACTTGGGCTGAGCGGAGCTGGGAGGGCCAACTTCCGTTTGTGAATTTCAGTCTGTGACTAGCTGCTGCTTGGGGTAGGCTAACTTTCTTCGGAAGGGCGGTCCCACAAGTTCATGGGGTAAGAGGATTCTCAGTATTTACACTACTGTCAGCTCCACTTTAAGGAAGGAAAGGGGGAGGTCCCTGTTTCACTTTGCCTGCTGGTCCAAGTGAAAAACGCCATTAAAGATGCAAGAAAACCCTGAGCTCAGTTTCTCTGCAGAGAAACGCCAAGCAAATGGACTTCTGGTAGCTGCAGGAGATTCAATTGCAGGTCGGGTACCACCCACAAACCACGCCTATAGCCGCTTCCATAGCCGTTTCCATAGCCTCGGCCTCCTCAACCCCAGCGGCTGTGCCGGAAGCATGGCTGGACTCACATCTCATGGGAGCAGAGGCAGACATGGAGGCGGGGTGGGTACTGACCTGTGTCATTATTCCTTGTTCCACATTTCCATCCAGGATAGCTCATGAACTATAAACTTGATAAAATTTAAAATTCAAGGTCACAGGCGAGCCTCGTCCCGGCTAGTTCAATTCTGTCTAGCTTGCTTTTAATATGAAGCAGAAAGTTCTCCCAGCCCGGAACCTTTTTGTAATATTTATGATTTCGAGTGTTGAGGTTGAATTATGGATACGACTTATACCCACCCACAAAGTGAAATCGATCCTTAACCTCCTGAAATAAAGATGTAGCAGGAAATATGCGCAGTGAGGTGTTGACTGGGTCCTCCTCGAATTGCCCCCAGAATCTTATGTCCGGTGTAGTGCTGTACTGACGGGGAATTTTTAATTCCTGCTTTCTTCTATCTGTCCCATTTCAAATGGGATTTCCCTTAACAGAATTGTACACACTCCCATAATGCAAAAAGGGAACAGAACCTTGGCTGGACTTTGTCCTGGCTGGCTGACCCGTGCACCCTTGTTACGGAAAGGGAAGCACCAGCATTAATATAAGTACCTACTAAGACGTTTCTCAAGATATTATTTCTGGTAAGCTTTTTATTATGTCTGTGTGTTTCCACAATCAATGGAGTCTTCGTTTTATATTTCTTATGTTTTATGCAACATAAAACCTCACTCTACATGTTTTTTTTTCCCACTCAAGATTGTTTTTAAGACCTGAACTAAATGTTGCCTGTGAAACTAATCTCTTAATTTTATGCTGGTCTTCCATTTATGGCTGTGTTGTGAATTACTGATTGATCCCCATGTTAGGAAGCATGACCTTCCCTTGAAAATAACTGGAGATTCACAAAAGCCTGACTGCAAAGAGAGAAGTGGTTGTCCAGGAAGTGAGGCGTGCACAGCAGAATATACAGAATATATGAAGACCAAGGGAAGGGCATTCACTTGGGAAAATGTACATGATAAATTACTAAGCATATAAAATAGTCTTGTTTTGTACAGAATATCTAAGAAGTTAGATATAAATATATGCATGTATACACTAGCTATATACATGAGAAATCTCATACACATGGCAAACACAGCCAGTACACTCAACAGCAAGCCAACCGACAAAGGCAATGGGTCAGGATAGGAATGGTAAACTGCAGACTTTTACTTTAACATGGTATTTGATTAAGAGTTGCCATTATAACATAAAATAGCAATAATTACAAAACATTAAACTGAAAACAGAAAATGACACACTTTGCTTCAGACTTCTCTTTCTCGATGCTAAGTGTTAAACTAGCACCTTTCAAACAACCCCCTCTCTCTTCTCCCTCAATATGCCCCTGAGCCCCAAGTTCCTAGCTAATTTCTCACTCTTGTGCCACATGAGAAACCAATCCACACTGCCATGTGAGTAGCTGTTGTCTTTACTCTTCCCAGAGATGTGAAAACACTTTGAAGGGCTGTGAACCAGCTGTTAGGTGTAACTGTATCTGCTACCTTTCTAATTAAACACTGCCAGAGGACCCCTGAGCAGCGTTGAGGAAAGAAGTTTCCCTGTGGCCACCACCCCCAGACACTCCATCTTAGTGTCTGGTACGCTTTCATGTGTTCAGGGCAGGGCAGGGCAACCCCCCACAGCCCCATCCCTTTACAACCCCACTGTCCTTTCACTCTACACTAAGAACTGGATGAGGGGCTGGAAAGAGGGTGTGCCGGAGTTCAGAGGTCAGGCAGCTCACATCTGCCAATAACTCTATCTCCGAGGAATCTGATGCCTGCTTCTGGCCTCCTCAGGCACCTGCGCATTCATACACATCCCCACATACACATGCTACACACCACATACTTAAAAAATAAAATTAAACTAAAAACCTATTTTTCTGTTTTCTCTCTACCTGCTACACGGAAACTTACAAATCTTTCTCCATGTGGACTGGCTACCGGGATCTAGTCTGCAGAGACAGAAGTGTCTGGACCAATCTACTCCGTTAGTAAGCTGTTATCAATGTCTGCAACATACCTTGGTTGATAGTTTGTGACAACAGTTCCCTTGAAGCTCCTGGACTCCTGGTCCCTGATTTCGACACTAACAACAGTCTCTGTCCTGTGTCAGCACCCCCACATTCCCAACGACCTCCTAGAAATTGCTGGGTAGCTCATTACCATCATTATTACAGATCTAATTTAGTTGTGCTCAAAGTGTGAAAAGATTCCATTCGCATTTGGAAAAAAAATACTTAAACCTTTTAAATCTTTCCAAAATGTTTCAAGATGCTCCACATGTGTGAACTCAGAATCTACAGGCTGCCTAAGGAAAAGTCCTTATATCAAGAGCAGAATCAGTTCCCAGGAAATGTCAAACCCCTTAGAAAATTAACTCTTCAGTAATGAATGACATATTTCAACTTTTTCCTTTTGTGTGTGTTTTGTTTTGAGACAGGGTTCCTCTGTGTAGTCCTGGCTATATGCTCTCTAGACCAGGCTGGCCTCAAACTCAGAGATCTACCTGCCTCTGCCTACCAGGTTCTGGGGTTTAAGGGGTGCACCACTGCGCCTGGCTCATTTCTATTTGTTTGTTTTTTGTTTCTTCATTTTCCTTTTTGTTTCTTTTTGCCTGTCAAGGTCTCACGCTGTAGCCCAGACTGGCCTTGAACTCATGGGTTCAAACCTGAGCCTCCCGAGTCCTGAGCAAACATGAACTGCCACACCCCACTGGTGTTGAGATGTGCTTATCCATAGGAAAACACAGAGAGCCCTGTCTTTACTAACTATATCATCTGTTTTTTGATGGCAAGGCAACATGTGAATGGCTTCAAAGTTGCAGCTCAGCTCCTGTGAACGGACTCATCTCAGAACACTGCCATGGCTGTCTGTGGCCTACCTGACCTGTGGTCAGGTCCAGCCTCCTCGGAGCTAGGCGTCCTGAGTAAACTCTGTTCTTTGTTTTCTGTGGCTGCAGGTTCCCGCAGTTCTCTTCTCACTGCCCTTCTCTGAATCTCACCGGGCTGGGATTCCCAGCTCCTGCTGAAGTGGAGAGCCAACTACACAGCCAGGTCTGGCTATGTGCTTCCTCTCTATTTCAGAGCGTCTGTCTTGGGGCAAGAGAGGTGGCTAGGCAGGTAAGAGGGCTTGCTACTCTTCCAGAAAACCTGGTTTGGTTCCCAGTACACATACCAGGTAACTAACAGGAGGAACAGACCCCTGTCCTCCCAGCTCCAGGGAATTTTCTGGTGTATGTGGGGCCCTCATACACATGGTATATGCATTCACATAGACATACAATCAGACACATAAATTAAAACTAGAGCATTTGTATTTTCCTCTTTTGTCTAAGGAATCATGCTCTAAACCTTACCCCACCGCTGCTGAAGGCCACTCAACTTCCCAACCCAAACACTCCTACCCGACCCCCCAGCAGACAGAGGCAGCTGTTACAATGTTAGAATTTACCAGTGACTTGCTTTCTCCCTGTCACATGTCAGTGTGAAAGTACCAGTTGTTCACTGCACTCCCCACCATATGGCAAAGACACTGCCCCCTTCCCTGGCTCCTCTTTTATCTCTAGTTCTCAAAATCCTGGAGTTTTTGGTCTTTAGCAGAAAAAGATGCTTCCAAGACAAAGAAATGAAGGCCTAGGAGAAGGGTGTAGGTTGTTGGTAATGCCCCCAAAGTTTAAGTATTTTAAAATCGTACGTATCTGCTTCATCTAAAAAGCAGCTAAGGTCCTCTAGGGCCACTCTGTCCAGAAGAATGTGGTATGATCCACATATAATTTAAATAATAATAATTATTATTATAGAGGTCTGCCTTCTGAGTGATGATTAAAGGCCTGGGACACCATGCCCCACCCTTAGCAATTTTTTTTAGTGGTCACATTAAAACAAGTTTTAAAAAAGTAGAGGAGCATGATGATGCAGTTCAATAGTCTTAGAACTCAAGAGGCTGAGGTAGGAAGATTTCGAAGACGGCCACCCTGAGCATATCAAAACTCAAAAACTCAAAAATTAACAACAACAAAAATACAGAAAGAAGCCAGTGGACCTAAGTCTTAATTGGACTACCTTGTGCTGTCCCCTTTGCTCTAGCCTGAAACTCCATGCTTTCTTCACAGACATAGCAGGAACGTTGCAGCAGCACAGCCAGCCACTGAAGCCGGGGTAGGCACTGACGCAGTGTGGTGCAGGTGGTGACCACTCAGGGCCTCAGGCACTGCTCAGTTGTTCTCCCGACGGCCCATCTGTCATCTCTAACACAGCATGGAGGGCAGTGGTCGCTGCGTGTCACCCGAACTGTTACTGTGCACATCTGTGCAGCAAGAAGCAATGAGAGAGATGCCCATTGTGCTAGGAGATGAACAGATGAAGCTTCTTTGTCTCCACCCTAAGAGAAGCTGCTCTCAGGTTCAAGGCCAGCTGGTGATGTGGCTCAGGAGTGGAATGCTTGTCTGACATACATGAGGCACTGGGTTCAGCCCCAGGAGCACAAGAAACAAAACAACAAGAGCAAGAGCTTCACTGGGTGTCCACCTTGCAGCTAAAGCAATTATCCCCAAGCAAACAAAGACCACAAATGCTGATGAGGACACGCGGAAAGAGGAACCCTAATTTGCTGCTTGGGTGAGGGTTATAGGCCCACTGTAGCCACTATGGAAATCACTGTGAAAGTTTATACACACAGTGCCTGTGAAGACGCAAGAAGAAAGTAGCCATCTACAAGTCTGGAAGAAAGTTCAAAAACTAAAAGTCTAAAAGTGCAGCTACCTTATGGTCTAGCTCTACCACTCCTGGGTGCATGCCCAGACTAGAAGAATATGTGTCTGTGCTGGTTGCACATCCTTGTTTATTGCTGTGCTATTCACAGCAGCCAAGACACGGAACCAACCGTAAATATTTATCATAGATGAAAAGGTAAAGATAATACGATGTGTATATATATAGTATTTATATACTATATATGTATACATTTTAAATAGAATTTATTCAGTCACAAAAAGAATGAATTATGTTGTCTATAGGAAAATTGATGAATTCAGGTAAAGTGAAAAGCCAAGGCCAGAAAGACAAATAGCACATTTTATCTTATGTGGGGAATTTAGATTTAGGTGTAATCCTACTTTAGTGAGCATAAGGCATGAAAATAGAAGGCAGCTTTGAGTTGCGGAAGACAGCTCTAAAGGCTGGAAACAAGAGATGCTATTGAGGCAATAAAGTGAAAATATCACACATTTTCTCTCACATGCAAAACTGGGTACACACACACACACACTAGCATGTGACGTAAGTGCAGACGGGAGAAAGAAAGCAGGTCGGGTGAGGAGGCGGGATGAGAAGGAGAGGTGGGGCTGGGAAAACTGTTGCAATGATACACCTGTATGGAAATGGTGTGGTAAGATCCAGTATCTTGTAGGCTAAGCAAATCAGTAGAAAAGAAAGTGTACCCTAAAAGGAGGAACAAGAGGTGTGACGCAATTGTTTTCTGGACCTTGTAAACTCGCTGCTTC
>CM053766.1:61303631-61314247 GCA_028658305.1 Pachyuromys duprasi
AAACACAGACAAAAAAAAAAAGAAGAAGAAAACAAAACAAAAAAAAATGAAAGGAAGAAAAAGAAATGTATGACACCAGAGAGGAGAGCACACTGTCTGTCTCCCAACTGGAGGCCACATAGTCCCAATTACAAAACCACACAACTCTGGGGCCGAAGAAACTCATTTGGATTCAGGAAAATAATAAACGGGGGGGGGGAGGGGAATGGGTGGCTAGACACAGGTGAATGAGTACACGGTGTAGACTTAAAGTTGCAATGAAGTGGGTGTAAAGATTTCGTTGGCTGCAGTCAACTCATAGGACTGTGAGGTGTGTGACACCCGTCCACAGAGCAGAATGGTGCTCCCTCAGCCCCTGCAGGATGGTTGGGTTTTGTGAGTTGCTTGAGGAACTCACAAAAAGGAATGTACAGTGTAAAAAGAGGGATGGTCAACATAGGGCTGCTTCAGGTTACCTTCTTGTTACAAACTGAGGCAAAAGGCATTTCCTTCTGCTGGCTCAGACTGACTGGGCTGACTGCTGGGCATCTTCTGTTTGTGAGAAGAGTGGTTGTGAGGATTAATCTTGATTGCCAGTTGGACAGAATTTGCAGTCACTGAGGAGATAAATATCTGGGTATATGGTGAGGGATTAATCCAAATTAGGCTGAAATAGGAAGATTTGTCCTAAGTGTTGGTGGCACTATACAATCGGATCCCAGGCAGCCTGAAAGGACGGAAGGGAGCGGGACCCCCAGCAGCCATCTTCCTCCCGACTGCTGCTGCAGCATGACCAGTGGCCAGTTCATGCCCCATGACCTCCCACCATGATACACTGTACCTTCAGACTGTTCGATAAAGTGAGCCCTTCCTTCATGAACTTGCTCTTCAAATTTGCTTTTTTTATGAATGACAGCCAACAGCAGCTTGGGGAGGGAAGGTTTTATCTGGCTTACCCTGCTCACAGTCCATCATGGAGGAAACTGGGCAGGAGCTCAAGCAGGAACTGAGGCAGGGATCAGGAAAGAACGTTGCTTGACCGGCTTGCTTTCTGCTTCTGCTCAGCTAGCTTCCTTATGCAACCCAAGACAGTGCTGCTTACTTGTCACTCCATCCCTGTCTCTCCCTGGTCTGTGAAGACACAAGGAGAAAGCAGCCACCTACAAGCCTGGACGAATGTTCTCCAGGAACAGTCAGTTGACACCCTCATCTGGTACCTCCTAGAATGCAGAACTGTGGGGAACATATGCCTGTTACTTTCGCCACCTGGTCTGTGGCATTTTGTTCTGGCACCCTGAGCCAACAAACTCAAAAGTCAACTACTCTAATACTTTTGCAGTGAAATAATGTTGAAACTAAGTGTGCTAAAGACAATAAATACTATTCTTATTTATAAGAGATCACTAAACAAAGTAGCTAAATGTAGATTTTAAAATGCAGTAGTATTTTACTAGTATGTTTTATGCTATGTACTAAGATTGAAACAAAGTTACAGCATCTTACTACTCAACTGCTCTGCATGCAAACCCATTTCACAAATGTCATAGTGGAGTAGGATTGGTCTGTTACATCACTTATCAGTCACAGATGGACACGCCTGTTATATACTAGGAACAAGGTTTGGAAGAGCCGCTCAAGTCCCTGACAGACAGTCCCTTTATCCTCCAAGTCAGTAATGGAGGGTCCACCTAACAAATCTCTCTTCCTAGACAGACGTTCTTCTTTTCATATGCTCATTTGACAAGATCGGATGACCAGAAGTGATCTCTCTTTCTTAGAGAGATCTGCATCACAGACTGTAATCTAATTCCAGGAGTGGTTGGACCATTATGTTCACAGTTCATGCCTCAGTGGGGCACTGTACAGAGATCTACAACAGGAATATCGATAGGGAACTTTGCCGTTGACATTATAAATAATTCCACAACTAATGTTTACCTAAGACAACACCTAACAAATTTATCAAAATGTTAGTTGCTTCATCATTAGCAGGAATGCTTTGATTATGGGTTTTCAGGATGTACTTCACGGTGATCTTATATTCAGTGAGGGGCGGGGGCTGTGATAAGTTAAATTTTATATGATTTGTTAGGTCATGGCTACTTGCTTGGCCAAACACTACTTTCCCTGGTGTTGTGAAGTTATCTTGCAAATGTGATTGGCATTTTACAAGCAGCTGACCTTAAGTAAAGGAGATTAGCTTGGCAAAGCACTACACAATGTATACACACGTCAAAATATCCTGCCGATTTTGTTTTTCTGAGAAAAATCCAGCCTAACACATTGCGTTTGCTGCTCTCATGTTAACTTGACACACAAGCTAGAGTTATCTGAAAGGAGGGAATCTTAATTGAGAAGATAGCACCATAAAATCCAGTTTTAAGGCATTTTCTTAGTGATCAAGGGGGGAGGGCCCATCTCTGGGCTGGAGGTCCTGGGTTCTATTAGAAAGCAGGCTGAGCAAGCCAGGGGAAGCAAGGCAGTAAGCAGCACCCCTCCATGGCCACTGCACCAGCTCCTGTCCTGTTTGAGTTCCTGTCCTGACTTTCTTCAGTGGTGAACAGCAATATGGAGGTGTACGCTGAATAAATCCTTTCCTCCCCAGCTTGTTTTTTGGTTCTGGTGTTTCATCACAGCCATCGAAACCTTAACTAACCCAGACATTAACTTTCTGGATGTTCATGTTGCTCTCACTATTTAGCAACTTCATTTGTAAGTTGTTTCTGACCAGTGATTGACAGCATTTGCTCACTTCCTCATTGTGAAGTCATTAATTAGCACATGATTAGGATCTGCGTTTGCCCTGGACAGTGTTTTCCTCTTTTCTGTTAGTTCTTGACCCGCACCTCACTAGCCATCTCCTATGACACACCACTCGGTTTTGAAGTTATATATCTTGCTTTTACTCTGATGTTCTTCTTTTCATTACAACAGATATCACAATCCATGTCCCATGTTCTATAATAACGTCACTCAATGCATTGTGGATTGCAACAGATACTCCCTCTTCCCTTCACTGTTACCTACAGGTTCACCGCTGACACATCGTACAGAGGATTTAATGCCAAATTTCAAAATAATAAATGCACACACACAGCGGGCATGATAGTAGTGGACAGCAATGCTGAGTCACAGCAGCAGTCGTGATTGCTTTTTACCATTAGAGCTTTGTCCTTACCGGAACATAAGTCCTCTACAATCAGTGCTTTAAGGATTTTGTAATTCCTGGGAATGGATTGTGGATCTGTACCTGCCTCCTGATGAAATGTCACATGTTTTGAAATGCGCTTGTCCTTGTTTGAATAAGTATGAAGACAGAGTGTTCTCTGCAGAAAGAGCTCTCCCTGCCACCCACTTTTGTTGCATGTGGGACATTAATGAGGCAACAGTGATCTCATCCTCCTGGCTTGACTTCCTTGGCTGCGGCTCCAGAGAAGTGCCAGTGAGAGGCTCCCAATGCACTAGGCAGAGCTGGCTGATGAGCCTGCCCAAGCCCTCACAACTCTTAGGTGGCTCAGCGTTTTAAGTCCTGGACAACCTACATACTTAGAAGGAATCCGTATCTACTGAGGCTACACTCTACAACAGCTGTCTTCTCCCACTGAGGGCCTCTGCCCTCCAGATTCTGGGTCTTCGTTAATTATCTTCTATTAATGACCTTTCTCATTACTGTGACCAAAAACCCAGCATAAAGTAGGAAAGGCTTATTTTGGCCCATGGTTTCAGACTTCCATGGTCCATTGATTCTGGGCCTGCTGTGAAGTGTAATAAAATGACAGCAGGAATACTCAGTGGAGGAGGGTGCTCACCTAGTGGCTGGAAGGGAGCAGAAAGCAGCAGAGGGGGTCTGGGCTAAGATAAAACCCCAGGACACATCTTTAGTGACTTACTTCTTCCATCCAGAACCCACCTCCTGAAGTAGTTCTGCTAGCTGGGAGTAAACATCCTGCTTGCAAGTCTGGGGAGGCAATAACCTTGGTGAATATGTTTTCTGAGACTACTGAATCTATTCCATCTGTCAGGAATTCAAGAAGATGGAAAGAGACTGATGACCAAGAGACTCCGAATACCCATGTTCTATTCAGGGTAAGGAAGCATGTACTCTTCAATGGGTTCTCATACAGCCAGTAACAGGCTACATAGACTGGGATATATTTTGTCCAGACTAGGCTCAGCTCAAAGGCCTTCAGCCACAGCTCTGGCTCTGCAAAAGGAAAGGCACATGGAAGCCCAGAACCCAGTCTTAAGAGATATGGGAGCAAAAGGAAGAAGCTGGAACTGTCTCCTAGCATCTCTTGAGTTTTGTCCTATTTATTATTCAGCCCTATTATGCAATGGGCTTCACATCCATCCTCATCTAATCTGGCTTTTGGGGGGTATGGAAAGTACCCAAAGAGTCAGGTTCAGCAGACCCTCTCCCCACAAACACACTATTAATCATGTAGAGCTTTCTACAAAGAGTGGGCTCCCCAGAAACCTGCCTGAGTGAGCCATCCTGCCTTCTGACAGAAAAGCAGATGATGTGGGCGGGTAGAGCTTGGAGCTGCTCATGGATGAGGCAGAGGATGTTTTAGGAAGGGAGACTGAGTACATCTCCTAATCAGGAGCATCCCTTTCCACAGAATAGAGTGCAAAGAACACCGCTCAAGGGACTGAGGACATAGCTTCCTGGTAGGACCCTTACCTATCACGTGCAAAGTCCTGGATGGGATTGCAAGCAGCAAACATAGTTGCTTAAACCTCTTGTTCACCTCAGAGGAGGGAAATCTCTTCAGCTTGGAGGGCAAATCAAAGACAGTGACAATGTAGGTATCAGCAGACCTCCGTAGGCCTCTGTGGTAGATGTCACCCTCAATGACAAAGCACAACCCACAGAGTGCTTGGTCCCATCCTGCTTTCTCAATTAGAGTCTTGGCCTGATGCACTGTTTCTTCTGATGTCTGTTTCTTCCAGAGTGTCTAGACCTTGCATCTAATTACGCTACATATGAGGACACCGGCACTGATGGCATTCCATCAAACCCTGTCATCCTCAACAAGCTGCAGCCCTTGGCCTGGGTTTGTCTCCAGCCATTTCGCTTGTGCCTGGGTCTGTCCGGGGAATGCTTGTTTTCATATCTGATCCAGGCTTACTTTCAAGTCTCGCTGGAAACTCACTGTTAACATAAAACTTCATTTGCTAATTAATTGGAATTCTATCTCTGATGAGCTAATGGTACTCTCTTGTTAATTATCATATGCTAAGTAGTCTGAACATCACCCCAAGGGTAGTTAATACAAAAGCCACTTTTGGTACTAATGTAAGTAATACTTACATTAAAACTTAATACTTTCCATAAATTTACAAGTTCAGGCAAGGAACACTTTAATTTCGTCTCTATCTAGAAGCCAAGAATGTGGCTAGAACTTGCCGAAGCCTGATTTGATGTCATTAATTTGAGGAAACTGAGGCACAAAGAGATTCCATAAAATGCTCAAGATTACATAAGTGCTAAGGCTGGCATTTGAACTTCAGAGAAGTTGCTGACAGACACTGTACTCATAAACACTGTACAGTACTTCACCTTACCATGGCCCCACTTTACCAAGGCGTGAGGCCTTCTGTGTTCAAGTGACACATTCCTCAAAGGGATCACCCTTGGTCAGGGTTATTCCACTCTAACCAAACAAGCCTCCTTGCTGCTCCTTGAAGATTCTCAGGGAACCCTCACTTTAGGGCACCTGAACCCTTGTTTCCACAAGCCTTTGTCTCTAAGTAGCCTCAAGGTTTTCCCAACACTTCTTTTGGAATCTAATCAAATGTCACATCAGCAAAGTAGCCTCCTGATTTCTCTACCCATAAATGGCTTCTCCCAAGATTTGCAGTGTCATTTCCAGAATTAGCTAAGAATCCTGGCTCCTGCCTTCTCAGTGCCTATTTCCTTATGTGACTATTACGGCACTTACCATGCCTGGTATTTATTAAACTCTTACCAAGGCCAGCTAGAGAGTGATGGATCACACCTGAGTTTCCAGCACACAGGAGGCAAGAGGTTTGCACAAGTTTGAGGCCAACCTGGGCTACACAAACCTGGCTCAAAAGAACAAGAGCATATTGGGTCTGGAAAGATGACTCCCAGGGAAAGACACCTGTCATCAAGTCCGACAATCTGAGTTGACACCATAGGGTTACATGTGCGTGCGTGAGTACACCTACATACACAGAATAAATGAATGTAGGAAAATTCAGAACAAGAGCAATCAACATACAAAACAAGCCAATATCCACTCTCTGAGCTACAGACTTCATTGGTTTATCTCATTTTATTGCTACTATGTTTTTTAAGACAAAGTGTATACAGTGTTTACATATGTGAGCCTTGGAGTCCTAATTAACTGTTTTCCTTTGTAAGAGCTATAATGACCATGGTAACTCTTCATAGCAACAGAACACTGCCTACAATATCCTCAACACCTAGAAACATGTTTTACCTGGGACCCTCCAGCGGTCACAGCTAGCAGGCTCAGAAATGCTACCCACCAGGAACCCACAACCAGCACACACTCCTAAGATCCAGGGAGGACAACAGACACCAAGGACCGGAGTATCTATCCACAAAGACAAGACCAGACACCAACACCTCGAATCACAGTCATCCAAAGCCCAGATGTCTAGACAAGAGCACAAAGACATAATTGTTACCACTGAAGATAAGATATCTCCACCAGAACCCAGCAGCCCCGCTACAGTAGCCCCGAGAAATACAATACAGCTGAAGCACAAAGGCAAGGACTTCAAAATAGCTATTATGTCTATGTTCAGGGACCTAAAAGAGAATGTGAGTACATCCATTAACGAAGTCAGTGAAAACACAAACTAGAACTAAATGAAGAACACTGTCCAAGACATGAGAGTAGAAATAGAATCACTGAAGAAAACCCAAACTGCGATAAAACTGGAAACAAAATTAGGAAGTCAAGTATCCTACCACAGAGACAGTTGCTCATCTATGTTCATTGCTGCTGTATTCACAATAGCCAGAAATTGGAAACAATCTGTTTGTCCAGTGATGATGAATAGATGAAGAAAATGTGCTACATTTATACAATGGGATATCACTCAGCTGTGAAAAAAATAAAACCATTAAGTTCACAGGTAAAAGAATGAAGCTAGAAAGAAAAAATCCTCCTGAGTGAGGTAACACAGATCCAAGAAAACAAATATGGTATGTGTTCACTTGTATGTGGATGTTAGCTTTTAAGTCTTTGATAAGCAGGCTACAATACATATAACCACAGAGGTTAGGTACAGAGTAAGAAACTGGGGCAGGGGGGCGGGGAGAAGAATCTCCCAAGGACGGGAAAGTAGACTAGACAGTTATGGATGGGTTGGGGTAGGGAAGATAGAATGGAAGGATTAATCAGAGAGGGGGAAGAAGGGAATACAGGGAGGGGGCAGCTAAAACTGTGGGCCATTTGAGGGGTCATATAAAAACCTATTATAGTAGGCACTTCCTAAATATACACATATATGAAAGAAATCTAAAGGGATTAAATACATATCTATTAAATACATTAAATAAGTACATAAAAAGAAATCTAAATGAATCAACAAATAGCAAAGCCCCAGTTAGACACCACCAAAGAAAACCTCCAGTGCCAGGAATGGCTTATTTCGAATTGCTTTGTTGGCCTAAGGACCCCCAAACAACTCAAGCTATTGGCAATGCCATTGGTTGCTCCTCACAAACTCAGGTAAGGCGCTGTTTCTGAAGACAACACCTATATAACTCACTGAACATGGAGAGGTCCATCTGCTGGCTAGGTAGAGCCTTCATTCCTACGGACTAGTGTTCACGGTACTTGAAAGTACTCTGCAGGAGACCAGAAGAGAAACGTGACACCAACCCAGCTACAAACCCTTTGATCTATGGCACGTCTTGCCTGCATGACTTGCTGGTGTAAGAGTGGCACAAAGCTGGTGGGACCAACCACCATCGGATTGGATTTAAGGATGGAGAACCCATGTCCCTCACTGTTTGGGGGGCCAAGAATCTGAGACTCGATAGGCCATGGACCTGATGGAAAACAAAATATTACTGTTCTGCTAAAGGAATGAATCTATGAAATGACTCCTAATAATAACCTGCTATACTCATAGTTCAATCTCTTGATCACCAGTTGATGGAGAACCTTCCTCCTGTAGTAGATGGGAACAAACTGGACAATGAGCAGAAACGAGGACCTTGGTACACTCAGCCCTAAACGAATGCCTTCATCAAATCCTTCCCCTTGGAGCTCACATTCTGAGGAAGAGGAGGCAGAAAGATCGTAAAAGCCGGCGGGGATGGAACAGACCAATGAAGCTAGCCTTCAAGAGACTGCATGACTGATGTGTATATGAGCTCGCACACACTGTGGCAGCTTGCGCACACAGGGCCTGCACAGGCCCAAGCCAGATGGGCTCAGAGGTGAGAGGGGAAGTAGACATGAGCTCTGGTTCCTAACCAGGAAGCTGTCTCCAACTGACAACACTTGCAAAGGAAAAAATAGTTTCTCCAAGGTACAAAGCACACTTAAGGCCAGGCCCAAGGCCAAGCCGGAGATGACTGACACAAAACGAGCTCAGTGGTATTTTCAGAGTTTTTTTTTCCTTTGATAGTGCTTTATCTGTGCTTTTTCCCCCCAGAATTTTTTTTTTGCTTATATATTATGTTTTCTAATTTTGTGATTGTATAGGATTTCTGTGTGAGTGTGTGTGCACGCGCATATGTGTGCTTGTGTGTGTGTGCATCAGAATGTGTTTCTTGTGCTCTTCTTTGGCTTTTGTTTTCTGTTTGTCTTGTCCAGTTCCTTTGTTGCTGTTGTTGCCTCTTTTCTAATGTGAGAGAGAGGAGGAGAGGGTGTGGATTTAGGTGAGTGGGGAGGTGAGAAGGATCAGAAAGGAGTTGGGGGAGGGCAAACAGTGACCAGAATATACTGTACAAAGGAAATTTATTTTAAATAAAAATTAAAAATATTAAAACAAGGAAAGCCAGCAAAACACACAGACATGAATTTCAAAACAGAGGTCGATAAAATGGTCAGTGAAATTTGTACGTTTTTAAGTCCAGAAAGTGTGAGGAGTTCTCAACTAACATCCAAGGTAAGAGAATCCAGAAAAGTCATGGTACACTGTCAGGGTGAAGCATACATAACAGGTATTTTCTATCTAAGAATCATCCTGTTGAAATATCCAACACCGTCAAGCTCAGCTGACAAATGTGGATTCAAGGTGGAAAGCACGTGGTGCTAACACAGCTTGAGTCTACATAAAAAGAACACGAGGCTTTGAGGGCGGTGGTGGCGAACCGTGTCCAAGGATGCACACGTGTGGGCTCTGTCCCCAAGGAGGTTGGCAGATTGTAGTCTTCGTGGTAGCGGAACGGAGATCAGAAGGAGGAGTCTCAGCAAGCCTCCCAGAGTGACTCCTTCTTAATGATGGGTAAGGCACAGCGGGTAAAGGAGCTCCAAGTTGCATTGTGAATCCTCAAAGAAAACCGATCAAAAAGAAACGCCATCGCGCCATCCCCCTCCCCTGCTGTGGAGCAGCCCCACTTTTGCCAGGGATACTGTGATCTATCCCAACTTCCAGGCTGGCCTTTCCTTTCAGGCCACTGAGACAGTGGCTTCTCTCCAGCCTGTATTGTTTCCAATTTTCTTCAGGGGGTTCAGGGTGGAGTTCATACCGCTACAACTCATTTTTGGGTGTCCTTGGTTCTTCTGTGAGCTCACTCATAGAGATCTTCGCTCTGCAGATGCTCCTGAGCAGGTGTTCCTGCTCATTTGTGTGAAACACAGAGCTGCTCCTTCAAAAAGCTCCAGCGTTGGGCTTCACAGAGAGACCTAAATTGCTGTGGACCAGATGGCTGGCCGCCAGGGCTACCCTGTATCTCTTCAGCAAAGGCAGCAGGGGTCAGCCTCCTTTGCTGTCAGTCATTCCAGTCCAGGTTCTCAACCTTCCTAATGCGTCAACCCTTAACACACATCTTCATGTTGTGATGACCCCAACCGTTTGCAATTTCATAACTGTAATTTTGTTACTGTTATGAATCAGAATGTGTAAGTATTTTTGGAAACAGAGGCTTGCCCTAGAGGATTTCGATCCACGTATTGAGAATCTCTGTCTAGTACAAATTGTCCTTGAAAACTGGGAGCCAACTAGTGTCATTCAGTGAAGAGATTTAAAAAGCAAAACAATATCCCCAATACAAGAGCACTTTCCAAAGAAAATAATCTCCAAGTGATTTTTCTACTTTAGACAGGGTCTCACTCACTATGTAGACCAGGCTGGCCTCAAACTCAGAGACCTGTCTGCCTCTGCTTCCCAAGAACTGGGATTAGACACATGCATAACTGCTTCTGGTTAAAAAAAAAAAGGTATTAAAAAAAGGCATCTTAAAATTAGTACATATCTGCTTAACAGTGATAAGCTTTAGAAAGGCGTTTTTATGTATCATGTACTTTGATCATACTTAGCCCATGCCTTCCACTGCTCCAGACAATTTCTCATGTCATATATGACATATGTAATTTTATGTATCTATGTACAATGTAGAATCCATAAATGAGAATATATATGTATGTATTACAAAGGGATTATTAGATTGGCTTACACAA
>CM053766.1:61314747-61337848 GCA_028658305.1 Pachyuromys duprasi
GATGTTTGTGCCAAGCTCCTAAGAGAACTGGCAAGTAAACCAAGACCCCATAGGTGACAGCAGTCTTTAGCATCAGGCTTCTAGAAGAGTGTGTCAGGTAGACGATGCGCAGCAACTGTTAATGAGATCTGTGTTTGGTGTAATAAAGCAGGACTCCGTGTCGATGGGCAGGCAGAGAGGGTGATATTACACATTCAACAAGGTGTTACATGCACACTTGTCGACCTAGACAAACCTTGTTCCCTATCATCCAGTGAACAACTTCACTGTGACCTCTATCCAAAGCTGGGACAGGCAGGACAGGAAGGCAGCCATCCAGCTGGCAAGAAAGAGGGAGGACAGGAAGCCAGTCTTGGATTAGATGGTGTAGCAGAAATGGCTGGAGCTGATTACCAGCTAGCCCTTTCACCTTCTGGTCAAGGGCACAGATTTCATCCCAGCTCATTTGGCCTTATTCCACAGCCACCGACCAAACCTTTAACCCCAGCCAGCTGTCCAAATTGGATGCCCTCCACTAGCCTTGAAAAAGCTAGAACAAGACACAATGTCCAACTCACAGCTGTTTTTTTTCCCTCAGAAAAATGCTCTACTGAGTGAGTCTATCTGTATCAGCAGCAGCATCAGAACAATAGCAGGGTTCTGACCATCATCCATTTGTCTCCTCTCTCTCTCTTTTACACCATCCTAAACTTGGTCCTGTACATCAATTCTATACTTGCTGTTTCTCCCCCATCCTTAAAGTTTAAAGCTTTAACATCATTTCATCTTTTTTTTATTGTGTTTCCTTTATATATCTCTCTACCTAAGCTAAGCCTTCTTAAACCTTGATTTTACTTGTTGTGTGTGTATGAGACAGAATCTCACTATTGTTGTTATAAAGAAAGAAAATCCCAATAGTTCAATTTTACTAATGAAGACTCAGGAACCAGATGCTGGGGTGAAAACCTGCTAGCTCAGAGATGCTGTCCTTCCTACTCCACTGACGTTCCAGAAGGAAAAGCTCCTTCTCCTTCTCCACACCATCTGAAATACCCTTCAACTCAAAGTCCCTCTCTTCCTGTGTTTTCTTATGTTCGCTCTCTGGCAGCTGGTTGTTTGCTTCACCTCTTGACCTGTGGTTGACTTTACTTAGTTCTTGGATTAAAAGTGTGGGCTATGGAAGGGGAGGAGGTCCTCCTCTGTTGGTGGACTTGGAGGGGGCGGGGAGGAGGGAGATGAGGGAGGGAGTGGGAGGGTGGGAGGGAATGTGGGAGGGGGCTACGCCTGGGATGCAAAGTACCTAACCTGTGATTGATATAAGAATAAATAAATTTAAAAAATATATAGAAAAAAAAAGTGTGGGCTAGGGCTGAGCCACAGCATGAGAAATGTTTTGTTTTCAGTTCAGAACCTCAAGGTTCACAGTGTGGATAAACAACCCGCTGCACACTATGTAACTCAGGCTGGTAGCAGACTCACAGTCCTCCTGTGTCTGACTCCTGAGTGTGGGGAGTGGAGCTGTGTTGAATCACCACATGTGTCTTCATCTCCCCTTTTAAACTGCTATTTAGTTAGCACAGTATTTGTTTTCATCAGTAGGACTTCTCTAGCAGTATATAACAAATGAGTGTTTGGCTGTATATTATTTATTATTTATTATTAGCCCTGTGATTATCATGGCAGTATTATTTAACCTGCTATTACAAATAACAAAACACAGACAACTGTTAGGTTTATAATCACCTTGTTTACCTTTGGCCAGGCAGATATTTCACTTACACTGTCTCAATATCCTCACCATCCATCTCCCAGCTCCAACTCAATGCCATCCACCTTAATCCTCCTCAACTGGACTACTTTTCATCCATAATCCCACAGTACTAGCTTATAGTCTTTGTCTGGGCCTTTTCATGCCATCATTGGAGTCTTTTCTCCTCACTCATGTCATTTCTTCTCCACACCAACCCATCAAGGTGACCTCTTTCCATCTCTCTTCCTGTCTGTCTGTTTCCCATGATTCTCTCTTGAACCCTAATTCCCATTTCCATTGTTCTAGTGTGGGTATGATAACTCTTACACAGAGTTCCAATGCTTTTTAATGGCTATTGCAGCTTAGTTTTTTGTTTTTTGCTTTCCTTCAGTCTAAGCTTCATCTCTCTGCAAGAATAATTTTTGAAAAAAAATATGTCTTGATAGTGTTATTTTCCAGATTACAGTCTAATACCTGCAAGAGGCTTGTAATTTCAAGAATGGTCAGGCCACTTAAGCATGAGACATGGCTGAATGTGAGAAAATGGACTTTCATGGCTCCTCTGGCACACAGAGAGCATGCCTGCTAAAGGCATTTACTACTGAGCTAACTACATTACAAGAACCCACAAGACTAGAGCCAGTCTTCAGCCTAAAAGCTTCAAGCTTTCCATGACAGAGTCCTAACCAAAAGCTTGTCACTATGTAGCATGCAAGATGTGGAATGGCATTGGTACCACCAATCTTCCACCTCTGGCCAAAGAAAATGTCATGATTCATAGTGCTCTCTCCTGTTGGGCTCAGTATAGTCTCGGGATCATCATCACTGCCCTTCAGAGAGCAACTACAGGCTATGTAAGTTTAACACACCCACCAACACCACTTTGCCGCTATGTGCTGGCTTACAGTCTGAGAAAGTCCAGCACTGTACTGGCTTACGATGCAGACCAAAATCCTCTGGCATCTTGAATAAACACTCAGGTCATGGTTTTCCTCTGGCAGTCAATCAGCTGACTCAGGTGAGTGGCTCTGTCTGTGTCTAGGTTCATGACAAGGGATTCTGACCCTGTTAAGTTACTCTAGAGATGGCCTGGATGAAAGTCCCAGCTTAGCTAAAGCATATTTCATGAACAAGCACTATGATGGTTTGAAACCGAACCATCTCCTGGAGGTCAGGTATTTTAACACTTGTTTCCTGGTTCGTGGTGCTGTTTGGGTAGGTTTAGGTACTGCAGCTTTTCTGGAGGAAGTACATCATTGGGGGTGGGCTTTGAGATTCTATAGCCTTGCTCTACTTCCAGTTCACTCTCCCTACTCCATGCTTTCACTTATATTTTCTCTCGGCTTCCTACTCCAGCTGCCATGCCTGACCGCTGCAATGCCTCCCAGCCATGATGGACTCCTAGCCCTCTGGTACCATAAGCCAAAATAAACTCTTACTTCCATTAGTCACTTTTGGTCATGTTGTCTTACACATGGTGTTTACAGCAACAGAAAGTAACTAATACAGTCCCCTGTTTCCACATCCCATTGTGGGGTGTGCAGGGTCAAATGCTGGCTTCTGACCCAGCACATGATCCCCCACCCGAGTACTGACACTTTAGGTTACTTCACTTACAGCTAGCTAGTCCTCAGCATCCTGGATTTTGTGGGTCATTTGCCAACATCTATTTATTGACTACATTCTCCAGAAGCATCCAGTTGGCTCAGCTGTATGAGAAGTGTGTGGAAGATGTGGCTATGCTATATGGTATGATAGCATAATGCACACAGTGGATGTAAGATCTCTCCATGATTACTCACTCCACTCTGTGGGCATATCAATGACTTGGGATCAGCTTCACTTTCTTCTCATGGAATCAGAGCCAAAGACACCAGCTTTCCTTATTGATTGCCCAGACTTTTATTCTCTCTCACTCTCTCTTAAATCAACTGGCTTTATTTTTAATCCTACAGGAGAAAGTAAGACAGATGTTAATAGTGTCTCACACACTCAGAACCTCAAGGGAAAGGATGGGAAAAGAGTCACTTATTTTATGAGGTATTTAATGGAGTCAGTTTGACCTCATTTTTGATTCCTTTGAGAGGTCTTCATCCTGCTACCTTCAGCAGTGGACCCCACACCTGGCTGATGTAGTCAGGATATCCTAATAGAGGCTTGACTATAGCAACATCGACTGTGACAGAGGGCTGCTTCATACGTCATTCTAAATGCTGCTCTGTTTCTACATCCAGGTTAGCATGCTTCTTGCAAAGCTACTGAATTATGGGGTTACTAGGCAACCATAGTTAGAGATGCAACAGATATGAGAGTCACAGCATGGTACTCTGCATTGATGTGCTAGAGCTGGGAGCCCAGGCCTCACAGAAACCCACAGCCCTGACCACTGAGCATCCTTTGTTGGTAAGAGTTCCTAATATTTTGGGCTGGTAAGAAGGAGTAAAGGCTCTTGCTGTCTGAGTCTGATGACCTGAGTTTGATCCCTGGAACCCCATGGTAGGGGAGAACCAGCTCCTGAAAGTTGTCCTCCGACCTCATGTGTGCCCACTTCACTTCCAATAATAATGATAATAAATAAATTAAGAAGAACCCCTCTTACTTGTTTTGTTATAAATATTCATTTTTGTCCAGGAGTAAACTCGGGAGTAAATATTTGTGTCCCTTTCATGTCCATGTGTTGAAATCAATGTGGTGTGATGGCATTTGGAAGAGGGATCTCTGGGACACAGCTGTCATGAGGATGGAGAACCCTTATGAGTGAAAGGAATCATACCCTTTTAAAAAGTGACTTGAAAGAAATGATCTCTCTCTCTCCATCGTGGAGAATACAGGAAGAGGGTAGCCACCTGTCAATCATAAGAGCCACCAGACACAGAATCTGCCAGCACAGAACTGTGAAAGAGAAGTCGCATTTCTCAGACATCTAGTCTATCATGATCTGTTATATCAGACAAATGTAAACAAACTCCTATTAAGATAATGGATGAGATAAGATCCACGCTAAGGACCATTTACAAAGCCTTTTTTCTAGGGAGAGCAGTTACTGCCAATACACAGAAGGTCAAGGGAACAAATCTCTCATGAAAGTACCTCCCAGCAAAAAACAAAACCAAAAACATTTGTGTCTTCTGTCTTTACTAAAGACAACGATAGTAATGTGTGTTGGCAACTGGGATGGCTTTGTGCACAAGGCAGAACCTGATGGGGAAGAACCCCCACAACCGCCTGTAATTCAACCATGTATGCTCATCTCTGAGAATGCCCAGCTGTGCCTGGTGCCTTTCCTGGTGCCTGCCTTGGCTCAAGGCCTGTATGCACACCTCAACCTCCCCACCTGACTCTACGCAGATATCCGCAGATATCCAAGTACTGTGCTTCTAAACCTCCCGGATTACCAAGCACATGGGGCTGTCATTCATGAAAACTCATGAAGAATTCTAACAATACGTTTAGTTTTTAAGAACCATCTTCTTTCAGTTTAATGGAAATGGTCACTTTCAGTGAAGTGATTCCATGTCTGCTCCCAACATGACACCACCCTAAGTCTTTGTTTCATCAGCCAGAGGGGAACTCTACTAATGCAAAATACCGTGTTGAGGAGTCACGCCTGAAGAAACCTCCCAGCTGAGAATCTGTAAGCTGAGGATGAAGACAACGGCTGGGAAGAGACAGAGGCACATGGTGTTGAACAGAAGGTCTGCAAATGATGATACCCAGATATTTATGTTATTATTCATAACAGCAGGAGCATTGCGGTTATGAAGCAGCAATGAGAATAATTTTATGTTGGGGTCACCACAACATGAAGAACTGCTTTAATGTGTTACAGCATCAGGAAGGTTGAGAGCCACTGCTCTAGAGTGTATGTTGGAAAACTGACAAAATCATCTCTCGTGATCATTGTAGGGATTTTAGCTTCTGTGTATTGGTAAGATATCATGAAGATGAGGAGGATCTGGAAGGAGTTGGGGGACAGGAAAGAATATGATCAAAATCTTTTGAATGAAAAAAAATCACAAACCTAAACCAACCCAAAAAGGAACAGATCTTATTAAGAAATGCAAACACCCAGTAAAAGCCTTTTAAAAAATCATAAGATGCTATAAAGAAATCATTAGTAAAAAAGAAAGTCCTGGAAGGTGATTACCTATGCCATCATGGGGTTTCCTACAAGGCATCAGTAGTTGATCTTTTAATACCTCTAATTTTCTCAAAGTCACCTTTTCTGTTCCTCATCAGTTTACTTCTCAGCAGATACTTAGGTGTCTTCTTTCCTGATGTACATAAAATTGTAATAAATCTCCTGTGATCTGTCTTTGTCATCGCTCCACTAAATGTTGCTGTAAATGGCAGCCCAGGCTACAGGCTCTGTGACACTCTCTGAATCACTTTGAATTTGGGGCTGTAAATAAATCATAAATGTTCCACACAGTTCATGAATTATTCACTTTGCTTATGCTTTTCTATGGAACAGTGAATTAAAATCAGATCCACTCTGCTGCTGTCTTGTATGTGGAGGGGTTCAGATCACCTCAATAACTGGTTATTCAACCCTAGAAAAGGAGTGTCTTTTTTTTTAAATCTACATTCACATGAAAGTTAACACACAGAAGCAGCAGCAGACTTTCCTAACCTACAAGTGACACAGAGAACACCTGGAGCTAAAGAAACAAGTCATAACGTCATGGGGAGTGTTCCAATACATTACATAGAAACGGTGCTTTCTCCTCATGTGCTTACTCTATCTTCAGCCTTTGAGACCAATTCCTGGCTGTCAAACAGTGCTATGCTCTTCCATTAACAAAGCCAAGAACTGTACCCATCTTACTAGATGCCTCCCATCTCTGAAATTTCATTTAGAATTCGGTTGTTTGGCAAAGATCCATGATACCTTTCCCCAGGGAAATAGGCATGTAATTTCATCCCCCGGCAAGCTGCAGACTAACTCACAGAGCGCCCTAAGTAGGGTCCAAATGAGGGAGTGACACACCCTTCCCAGTCTCAGGCAGGGTTCAGTGTGGAGCAGGATGAGCAGCTTCTCTCTGTATTCTGTCTTCCTCACTTACTCCCCAGCTTCTTCTTGGGGTTGGAAGATGAGGAAACAAGGATAAGGCCAGTATGGAATGTGTATGTGTGTGTGTGTGTGGGGGGGTCTGTGGATTTAGACTCGTGATGAATGCATGCTTCTTGTACACTTGTTTTAAAGCAAGACAGTCTATTTGGTTCTTTAAAACACTGGCTCTCAACTTTCCTGTTGGGGTTTGTTCTGATGCTGGCCCTCAAGATCTGGTTACTCCCCAGGTATACCTGTCCTTGCTGAGTAAACGAGCCTAAGACATGCCTGATGGTTGATTAAATGGCCTGTACCTAGGCAGGCAGAGTGGGGTAGGCATGGCTAAGGTTCCTGGGCTTTAGAGGACAGGAGAATCATGGGAGAAAGACAGATAGGAAGAGAGGAGGAAGGAGGACGCTACGATGTGTTACTGTGGAGAATAAACCATGTGGGCCAGGAGGAAGCACTCCAATAATGGCATGAAAAGGCCCAGATGAAGAATACAAGCAAATATCTTGGGATTATGGATGGAAGGTAGCCCAGATAGGAATGCTTAAGGCGGATGGCATTGGATGGGGGCTGGGAGACAAATGGTCAGGTTATTAAGACAGTATAAGTAGAAATATCTGCCTGGCCCAAGGTAATAAGGCAATTATAAAGCCTAACAGGCATCTGTGTCTTATTATTTGTGATAGCAGGCTAAGTAATACCACCACAATAGCCGTAGGGCTAAAAATAATAAACATTATGTAGCCCAACACTCATTTTTTATTTACAACAATACCTTCCTAATGCTGTGACCCTTTAATACAGTTCCTCTTGTTGTGGTGACCTGAACCCTAAAATTATTTCCATTTCTACTTCATAACTATAATTTTGCTACAGTTAGAAATCGTAATATAAACATCTGATATGCATTTTATCTGATAGATGACCCCTATGAAAGGTCATTCAATCCCTAAAGGGGTTGTGACCCACAGGTTAAAAACCATTGCTTTAAAAGATTTATTTTATATGTATGAGTATTTACCTGTGTGTGTGTGTGTGTGTGTGTGTGTGCCACACGCATGCCCGGGGTCCACAGCGGCCAGGAGAGAGCGTTGGATCCCCCAGAACTGGAATTACAGAGGATTTTAAGCCACCATATGGGTGCTGGGAATTGAACCTACTTCTCCTCTGGAGAAGCAGTGGAAGCTCTTAAACACCGACCATCTCTCGAGGCCGCCATTAGATTCCTCCAGGGTCTCAGATACCCACACTGTGCTAAAATTTGAGCCTCGCCACAGCTTGATGTGCAAAGAAGGCCCAGGCGAGAATTTGCCCCAGCACCTCCTCACACCTTCATGTCTCCCTCCTGGCAATCCCCTGAGACATTCAGAACGAGTGAAGGGTCCCTGTTATCTGGGCTCCAGCAACATCAGATTTTTATATCAAAATTCATCTCCTCTTTGATGCCCTGAAAACAGAGCCCCTGCCCTGGAGGCATTTTCTAATAGTTCTTGGTGCCTGGGAAGAAAGAACTGCTGTCCCAGAACGATAGCTCTCCCCCTCCCCCCTTCTGCCATGAGGACAGTTTCTTTTCTCACTGATTTGGTAAAGGAAAAACAATGTGGAAAATGTTTCCCAGTCTTACCAAATGTTATTTGTGGGAGGAGCACTGTAGAGCGAGAAAGCTGAGAACACACCGAGGTGTGTGAGAGAGGAGAGAGGAAAAACTGCGACTACACAGGTCAGCTACCTTGGAGCGACACACGAGCACGCACACACGAATGCACAAACACAAATGCACACAGATGAATGCATGTACTCACACGCACGCACACATGCACACATGGGCACACATGCACGCTCAAAAGCACACGCAGGTGCATGTTCCCGAACCTTGAGACCTCTGGTCTCTTTCGGAAATCATGATCCTGGTCACGTGGATCCGGAGCTCAAGAGGCTCCACGGTTTGATGAGTCTTCTTTGCACCTGTCTGTTTGCATCTCCCTGGTAACCGGCCAGCTGGGACTGACATCTGGAAAAGTACACCAGAAAAGGAGCTGTTGACGTAAAGGAACCACATGAAATAGAGAATACCGCAGAACTTCTCAAGTGGGGGCCAAGAGGGGTTCTTGAGTTTTGTATTGAAAATACTTGAGTTAGAGAGTACAAAAGCCACAATTATTTGCAAGTTCTCTTTCCACTTTCAGTTTCCCATGGTCAACCATAATAAAAAAAAAAACTAGAAATAAAGATGTGTGCACTTAAAATTGCATATATTCTGAGTTAGCGAAAGTGAAATCTCACACTGCCCTGCTCTGTGCTCTGCCCTGATCAATTCTTTGTTCTGCAAAATCAAAGTGACACAGCCTATGTTGTTCCCACTGGCCACATGGTAGCCATCTTGTTTGTTGGGTCATCTGGCAAAGTCTCATAATGCCAATGTTCAAGAGATCCTGATTTTATATAGCAATAGTCTCAAAGTGCAATCATAGTGACACTGGCAATTTAGATACAAGGGGCTGGAAGGTGCTTCTTTTAAGCAGAATAAAGATATTAATTTTAAAAACCCTCATGCTGATATCACTAAACTTTACGGTAAAAACAAATCTGTCTCCGAAATTGTGGAGAAGGAAAAAGAAATCTGTGCTGGTTTTTCTGTATGCATCTCAAACTACAAAAGTGAGAGTGACAGTATGTGACAACAGAGATCACCGAAAAGACATGAAATTTGTGTGTGTGTTGTGTCAACTTCATTGTGTTTGTGACAGAAAGCATGACATAAGACCAAAAACACTTACTTTGCTCTCAGTTTCAGAAGTTTCAGTCCTTCATGGTGCAGAGGGCACCATTGCGCTTTTCACCGCTCGGCAGACAGGAAGTACAGCAGCACAGTAACAGGAAGCAGCCAGTGAGGCAGGATAAACAGACTGAGAAGGTTGGGGGAACATTAAGAATTCTAGCGTGTATAACGGCGTTTGCTGTGAAGATTGCAGACATAATGTTCCTTTTGTATACAGATGACTAAATAAGAATGTTAACATAGTGGTGAATAATGCTTAATGTCTAAGTATGATGGTCTTTCTCCTTTCTCCGCCCTAAACCTACAGTCTTCTAGAAATCTCACCAGAAACCCTGTTTACCATACTGGTCATGTCTTAACTCCCTGGCATAACTTGTGACCCAAAGTTTTATCTTATCAGATTATAATCCCAAGAGTCTTCAGTAGCCACTTTATAATCTCAAGAGGAAACGGAGGGCAGGGGGAGAGTTCCTGGAACCCACAGAGATGTAACTGGACGGCTAGAAAACCATTCCTTTGCCTATCAGTGAGCTACGTAAAAACAGCTGCCCTTTGAGAGGCCTACCTTTTCTTTGAGAGCTGTTCTTTACCCGGCTCTTAAACCTCTGCTAAAAACCTTCCTTTTAACAAAACCATCTGTGCTCCCTACTGCCTTATGCTGAAATTTTTTCTGCAGCAAAATCAGGGATCTGTCTTTCCCTGAAGGGAGGTGTCTAAAGGACAAGGGAACGTCTCAGGTTGCTGGTGGTACTTCTGGGCTGGGTTTTGCTATTCCACCAACACCATGACAAAATAGTTGCCAAGAATGTGGACCTAGTGGCTTTCTTCCTCCAAGTTTTCAGAGTTTCACCACTTCCCAATAGTTTGTTCAAGATTTAAATCCATCAATGGGTGGTACCATTCATCAGGTCAGAGTCCTCATGACCCGATCCTTTCTAGAAACAGCCTCATAGCAATGCCCAGTGTGCTTTGAGGAGCTCCTAGGTGTGTTCAATTCAATCAAGATTAATCTCTCTGTGTATATCTGTATGTGTGTACGTATGTGTGTGCATGCATATGTATGCATGTATGTATGTATATGTGTGTGTATGTCTCTCTGTGTGTGTAAGTGAAGAAACACTATAAAGAAGGCTCAGAGGTCTCCACAGTTGGGATTCTCAGCATGTATTGCTTGTGAATCATGAGAATTAATTCTGGCCAGAGTGACTGATTTGGAGACAGACATGAGAGAGAAATCACAAACTCTTCCTGAAAATGGAAATTTAGGTTTTCTTGGTTGACTGAGCAGAACAGCATGAAGGGGAATTACCCAATCTGTGCCTTACATATGTCACAGAAGGGAGTGACGAGGTCTGCAAGAGGAATCGGCACGTCCTCCAGAGTCCACCAACATTCCTCATGAGAAAACTGGGCCAGCTTTTGGCCCATCTTGAGAGAAGATGTTCTGCAGCCAAGAAAGATGTTGAAACAGCACTGGACAAATAACAATTTCTTCAAGTTCTATTACCCTTCTTCCCCTCTGGCCTTTGCTCCAAATGTGCAGCAATCTGTAGAATCGTGGGGGCAGAAGAGGAGGAGGTGAAAGGGCAGGCTGGCACCCCGTCCTGAAAGCAGGTTCTGAGCAGAGGAGAGAAGATGCTGTTAATTAAGAGAGTGAAAGTTTGATCTTAAATCTGTCTAGATTTCCCAAGAACTATAAACAACATCGTTTTAATACCCGGAGTTGATGGATAAAGCAGAGGATCTGCCCAGGAGGAATTCAAGGGACAAGAGGAAGGAGGAGCAACAGAGGTTGGAAACAGTACAGGAAGAAAAAATATGGATTCTCTTAGTGCCATCATTTTTAGGCCAGGTACCTTGGTGGTATGCACACCCTGCAAAGGGTGGAGACATGAGTAAGGCCGCTGTCATGAGGCTTAGGCAAGACCTGGGGCTCAGAGAAAGGCTAGCTCTCCAGATTTTTCCACCTTCCACACTTCACATCTCGCCGCTTCTGTCTCACCATTTCCCCAGGCTTGTTCTATCCCATTTCTATGTATTTTTTAAATTCATTTTTATTTCCTAGATTCCCCACAGGTAAGTGGAAGATGTTGCCAGGTGAAGGTTTTTTTGTTTGTTTGTTTTTTGTTTTTTTTTTTTTTTACCTTAAACCTTTTCTTCTCGAAAGAAATAAGTCAGCCAGGAGACACAAGTGAAGCTGAAATAAATTTAACCAAGCAAAGTGATAGTACGCTCTTGAGAAAGACGGAGTGGGCTGAACTGGAAGGAGCAGATAGAGTAGATGTTCTCTGGATTCTGTATGTCTTTTTAAGGTTATGAATATTTATGAAGCACATGGCATATTCACGGTGGTAAAGAACCCCCTCTTCCCTGCTGCCCCAAATCATGACGGATCAAATCTCCCCTCCCCCCCCACTTTTTTTGCATTCATAGGCATATTTTATTCTAAGTAAATCTTTTGTACATTTCTCTGGCTAGGTAGTCAAGTTTAGAAAAAATGCCTAACCATGAAGGCACCCTACTCCCAACCCATTCCTCTGAAGCATTTTAAGATATTTCTTCCCATGATCCTTTTCAAAACAGCAGTGTGTGTGTGTGTGTGTGTGTGTGTGTGTGTGTGTGTGTCAAAATCACAGTGAAAATGGCCTAATGTCTCCAGCTTCTCCGGCGGTACAGACCCTTCATCACTGCAAATGTAGTAACTGAGAAATCGTCTGGGGCCCGGGTTTCATGCAGAGCAGGAAGAGCCTAAATGCAGCTTCACTCATGTTTGGCCACACGGTGCGGACCACCAGGACACAGAGCTCCCAAGACACAGCCGCAGTTTCCTTGGTTCCCTGTTACGGAACTGCGTTCCTGGCCCCACCACGGTGCAGTGTGTCTCTTAGCACAACGCCTTCCTCTCTGAACTTAATTGTCAAAAATAGCAAAACCATTGTCTTATTAACAAATGAATAGAATTCAGTTGTGTATCTACAGAACAGTTTCTAGGTCTGCTTACCTGTCACTTACACATAGGTGCTGTGTGGATGAGCTTAGGTGTGACGTCATGTCTTTCAGTCACACACCCGGAAAAGGGAACACTGGACCCATGGCAGCTTTACTTTCAGTGTTGTGGGAACCGTCCACACTATTTTTTTTTCAGAATAGATGTATTAATTTCCTACTTCCTAAGTGTATGAATGCATGGAAGTTCCTCTCTTTTTCATTTCGGCAGTCCAGCCTTGCCAGGAAGGCCAGGCTTACTTCAACTTGAAACCCTCTCACCTTCAGCCCACTGAGTGTTCTGGGTGTCATCACGCCTGACCACAGGTTCCCTTTCCTCCTTGTCTTCACCACCTGAACTTAGCTAGGATTTCTAGTGCTATGAGGAAACCAAAAGCAGGTTGAGGAGGAAGGGATTGATCTGGTTTACACTTCCACAGCACTGGTCATTGTTGAAGGAAGACAGGACAGGATCTCAAGCAGGGCAGGAGCCTGGAGGCAGGAGCTGATGCAGAGGCCATGGAGGGTGCTGCTTACTGGCTTGCTCCCCATGGCTTGTTCAGCCTGCTTTCTTAGAGAACCCGGGACCACCAGCCCAGGGATGGCACCACCCACCATGGGCTGGGCAATCCCCCGTCAATCACTAATTAAGAAAATGCCCTGTAGGCTTGCCTACAGCTTGATTCTATGGAAGCATTTTTGTAATTGAGGTTTCCTCCTCTCAGGTGACTTTGGCTTGTGTCAAGTTGGCATAAAAACTAGCCAGCACATGTACCTAACTGACATGCTTGCTGCCATTCTGTCAGGCAATAGCTCCTGTGCTTCTGATTTGCATTTTCTGAATCATGACTAATGTTATCACTAAGGAAAGTTCTGTCCTTTCTCCAGGCCTTCAACCCTCTGAAAACTTAAATTTTAGTCAACCATCAGTTAAGAAATAAAATTCATTTCTTATAACCACTGGTGTTCCTAATTTAGATTGATAATGTTTAAAGCAGCCTGTATACAGTTAATATAAGACAATATCCTATAGATATTAGGGTCTTCGATGAAGGAAAACATTGTGTGAATACTATTATTAAAACAACTACTCTGGGCTATTAAATTCTAGACTTGGGTCCACTGAGAATCTGGTCTACAGGGTCCCTGCTAACACAGTGGGCCCATAAGTAGTTTAGTGTTTCTATTAAGTACCATTTAAGGATCTGATCATTTGCTCTGCAGTTTAATGTAGTAGGGAAGATAAAACTAAGAGCAGAGGCAGCTAGAGACCTACTAAGCCCTAGACTGAACACTCCGCTCTATGAAGTCAGAAGAGGTTTGAGTGGTAGGTGTGATCAGACTCTATTGAAGTTTACAGGAGATTTAGCTTCCTGAGGCTCTTTAACCACCCAAAGGGAGAGTGCAGGCCTCAAGGATTGAATGAGAAAGAACTTCAGCCCACAATAGGAGGAGGCAAACTGGAGAGCAAACACTCTCAGTGGTCCAGTTCCTTTTCCTAAAAAAAAAAAAAGTCTCTACATCTGTGCTGTTAATTATAGACTTACAGGATAAAATCCAAAACGTTGTGTGATTTAAGGTGTTTTTTTTATTCTCCAGTTTCATTTCTAGCTACCTCCGCCTGCAAACTCCACATCCATGATCAGAGCTACCAAGAGAAAAAAATTTCTTAGATATTGCCCCATCCACCAAGTTTTTTGAGACCAAACCCTAAAAATTATCTTGGGTCCACCCTTTCGTTTTCCTGCCTTGACTTCTAGACACTCCAAGTCTAGAAAATCTACATTCTCTTTATAAATGCAAATCAGATTGTCACTCTTCTGCCTAAATTATAGATAGATGATGCATATATACATACAGATATAGATCCATGAAACATGCATGCATACATTCATACATACAGATAGCCTCCCTTTTCCCTGTGAGAAATCCATATATATATATATATATATATATATATATATATATATATATATATACACATATATATGAGAGAGAGAATATGATTTGCCTCTACTCTGTTTCACTAATAAGCAATGTGTAGAATTCTACACAGGGCTTTTATTTTCTTTCTTTGTTTCTTTCTTTCTCTTCCTTCCTTCCTGTCTTTTTCTTTTCTTTCATTCATCCACTTAGGTGTGTGTATGTGTGTGTATGCACAGGAATATGAAGCTCAGAGGACAACTTTAGGAAGTACACTGTTTCCCTCTACCATGTGGCTCTCAAGAATTTGAACTTAGGTTGTCAAGCTTGGTGTCAGACACGTTGACCTGCTAAGCCACCTCACTGGTGGTATATGAAGTTCTACTGTTGAACGCCTTACATTATGTGCCAACTACTTGTTAACCCTCTTCCAACCAGACTATGAGCTCCTTAATGACAGAATCGATGTCACATCTACCTCTAACCCCCACAATGTAGCATGGTTACTGAACTATATTAGGTGCTCAATGTTTGCTACATTAGTGAATGAGTTAGAGGATAGATGAATTCAAATGTGGAGGTGGGAATTTTCCAGTATGCCAAGCTACTGTGCCGCGCTGTTGTGACCTGCAGATGCATGAGAGAAGCCGAATATTGATGGAGGGGTTGGAATACAGTCAAGGGGTCAGAGAGGAACTCCAGACTGGCATGCCTGAATAGCTTAAAAAAAATAACTCCCAGAATACCCAAAGCCATGATGCTGGGGTCTGCAGAGCTACTGTGGAGCAAGACTCCAGGGAAACCTCTCAAAATGGAATCTGAGGAGAAACCCTCACATGCCGCTCTTGTTCCTGGGCACTGCTTTCGTCAACTCCCACCTTTAAATCTAGCACTATATTTAAAGGCTGCTAGTGACTAATCTCCTTTCTCAGAACTTCTGAAGATGTGTAAACTGTAGAATGGACACCATTCCTGGATTTAGCATGAGAAGGCAGCAGCCTTACCCCAAGGAGGAAGGAGGAAGGCCAGAGGTCCTGAAGAAGGAGATAGGCAGTGGAATAGCACCAAAGCCATTCTGACATAGGAACACCATGTAGCTGGGCCTATCAATATCTAGTTAGAGGCTCTATTTCTTGGTCACACTTCTGGTCAAGTGTGTCCAAGTAATCCCAGTTTGCATAGACAGTGATTTAGGGAGCGAGCATGAGTTGGGAAGAGGCTGGAAGGAGATTTCTCTGAGTCTACATGCTGTTTTTGGTTTTGGATTATTTGAATATGACTGACCCAGAAACAAAATAAAACTTTCAAGCACAGATCCATCACATACAGAGAGAAAGCTCCTGAAATAGTAATAAGGACCTTGATGTAAGAAATGCAAAAAGAAAAGCTCTGAGAGGCACAGTAGCAAATCAGCTGGATGGTGACAGTACAAAAGAAAGAGAATTTTCTATTAGTTCTACCTGGCTTGAAAATTGTCGCCGTTTGTGGAAACGTGGGATGCTCCTTGCCTGGCAGGCTACACAGAGAAGAGAGTGAGGGGAGAGGGCAGCCAGCTGTGCAGGGTCCCCTTGCTGGGGGTTTCCACAGTCCTGTGCCTGGCTCCTCAGCAGACTCACCAACAGATTTTGACAGCAAACCAACAACTGCCTCAGAAGGTCATTCGAACCAAGCTTGCAAGTATGGCCAATTTATTACAAAAACAGTCTCAGGAAGTAGACTGTTCCAAACCTAGATGGCCAGTCTTTCCGCTATGGGTAAAGCTATACGGAAAGTCGATATGCTTTGTCAGGAAGCATGAGGTCAGGCCAGGAGGAATCGATGAACTAAATTTCTTTCCAGGCTGCTAACATTCCAGTTCCCCAAGAACAGACTGAGCCTTTACCATACCTGAATCCTAGGAGATCCTAGCCCCATAGTTTAGACATCATGGGAGGCTCACAGTTCCAAATTTTATAATTTTAGCTAGGCTTATTTTCTGAATTAACAACATGTGCATCTGGATGTATTAAATGCACAGAGGGTGCTACTGAGATATTATGAGAACCATGATCTAAGAAGACCCAAACTACACATGGACTGTGATCCTAGGAGAAATGAGTCCTTTCTCCTCCAAGTGGTTTTTTGCCTTCACATTTTATCATAGCAACAGAAAAGTAACCGAGACACCCACAAAAAGCTGAAAAAGTGCAGTGAATATTAAATATTGCCAATTAGCACTAACCAGTTCACATACACACGCAAACATAAACACAAACCTTTTGGCAAACCATCTCAAAGCAAGCTGAAGACATTTTCACCCCCCAAACTGCAATGTGTATACCTCATGAGCAAGGATCTTCCCCACAGCACTAGGTGGTTCTTGGGGCATGCAAATCAAATTATGTAATTCCTTTGCTAAAAATTTTCCAAAGGTTTTCCTCCACACAAAATTAAGGAAGAGAGGGATTTAGGTGAAACAGGTGTTAGGTGGGGAAAAAAGCAAGGTACCGAAGGGGCTCAAGAGGTGGGAGGCAGGGCACAGCAGGAAGTGAGCGCCAGGAGACAAGCCTGTGGCACTCATTGCCAGCAAAGCATGCTGTGTTCATTAACATGAAATCAGCAGCTGGACCGTGAGAAAGGCCATGAGGGAACTTGAACTTTGGGGAACCATGGTTTTTTGTGTATGCTGATTATGATGGTTACACAACTGAATGTATTTGTTCAGACTTATGATACCACACATACAGCGAAGGAGCTGAGCTTTGTTACCATACGTTGTTGACAATAACTTGGAATTGGGCTAAATAATGTTTATTACTATTAGCCCTATAATTATTACTATGACAGGATTATCTAACCTGCTTTCATAATTAATAAGATGCAGACACCTGTTAGATTTTATAATTGCTTTATTTACCTTGGGCTGGAGAGATATTTCCACCTAGGTTATCTCAGTAACCTCCTAGCCCAAATCCCATACCTTAGCCATTCCTATCTGGGCTACCTTCCATATATTATCTTATAAATATTTGCTTATGCTTTTCATCTTGGTGTTTCTTTTCACATTCTCGGAGTACTTCCTTCTGGCCCCCGTGGGCCCATTGTGGTGCCCTTCTTCCTCCTCTCTGTCTTCCGTAAAGCCAGGGAACCTTAGCCACACCTACCCATTCTTGCCCAGGTTTTAGGCCTTTTAATCAACCAATCAGGAATAATGCCTTAGGCCCAGATTTACACAACAAGGATAGGTGTATCCAGGCAGTAACCAGATCTTGAGGGCCACTAATTAGCATCAAAATACAAGCATCAGACCAAATCCCAATAATATGTAAATTATGAAATTAAACACACTAAAAATATTCTTTTTGTTTTAGCCAGCTCATCTTGGTTTCCTTTCCATTTCTGTGATAAAATACCCAGATGAAAAGCAATATAATGGGAGGGTTTGTTTGGCCTACAATTCTAGGTTACAGTCCATCATTTTGGGGAAGTCAAGGCAGGTAAGCAGCTGCTCACATCACATTCATACTCTAGAGCAGAGAGACTGAGTGTACCACACTACCTGCTTCCTGCTCCTCTACTGTCCCACATCATTCAGGACTTCCTGCCTAGGGAATGGTGTTGCCCACAATGGACTGTCCTTCCTACATTAATGAGGCTCAGACTAACCTGACAATAAAAGTACTCTACTGAGCCTCTCTTCCACATGACTCAGGTGTGGCAAGTTAACATTTAATAGTATCATATCAGCTCTCTGTTAGTTGACAGAATACCTGAGATAATCAACTTTAAAAGCAGGAAACGTTCATTTTGGCTCACAGCATTGGAGGTTTCAGTTTGAGGTCAGTAGGCCTTGTGGCATGCTGACCCATCACAGGGAGAACACAAAGTAGAGCAAGCTGAACACCTCATGTAGCTGGTGAGCAAACAAAAGAGAAGAAAGGAGCTAGAATTGGCCTCACTCTCCTTTTTGAGGATCTGACCTCAATGACATAAGCACCCCCACCTAGACCCCAATTAAAAGCTTTACAACCTCACAATAGCGTCAGGTTGGGGACTAATTGTGATCTAAACATTGGCATTACTTGCATAGAAATTTTAGTGCCAATTCACTGTAACAGTGAATTTTTCTGTATATTTTTCATTCCAAGCAGTGTTGATTCCTAATGATTCAAAAAGACGGATAGCAATGACGTTTAACTCATGTAGTGATTTCCCTGTAGTTAGGCCCTAAGCCAGTGATAGTGAGGTGGGGGGGGAAGGTGAAGGGGGACTGTGTGTTTAGATCCAGAAAGTGGCTACACAGATGCAGGCTGTACCATTTGTTGAGTGAAAGAGAATCATTGTCATCAGCTCACCCTCTCTTGTACCTGAGTGGTTTTTTCTCCTTTCTCAGCACCAGCATGTCTCAGACGGACCACAGAAGAAACTCAAACATGTATCCTGTCCCTTTGCCATGCCCTCTCATTGACTAAGGTGCAGCCTTTTAATTCAGTGTCAAGGTATCCAGGATGAGAGTGGCTTGGAAGATCTTGGAACTACAACGGAGAAATATGTAATAGAAAGACATCTTCCATGTGGGTGTGGTGTGCCGAGCCTTTAATCCCAGCACTCGGGAGTTTGGGGCCAGCCTCATCTACAGAGTGGGTTCTAGGACAGCCAGAGAAAATAAACCCTGTCTTGAACTCCCTCCCTCTAAAAAAGGAAAAAAAAAGAGATTAACAAGAAAGAAAGGGAGGAAGGAAGGAGGGAAAAAGACATCTTCCAGTCTCATTGGTCTTCTCTCTAGATTTCTATCTGGGCTCTTATGTGTACGTACCTATGTGTGTACGTGTGTGTATATGCATACATGGGTATGTATGTGGAGACCAGAGGTCAAGTCAGATGTTCTTCAGGGACCATCTGTCTTACTTTTTTAGACACGATCTTTCTGGTGGGGCTGGCTGATTAGGTGTGGCTGGCTGGCCATCGAGTGCCAGGAATCTGGCTGTCCCTGCCTCCCTCCCCCATCCCCCAGCTCTACCCAGCTTGTATGTGGGCTCTGGGGACTAAACTCATGTCCTCAGGCTTATGTCGCCAACTCTTTACCAATGCAGCCATTCTCCTCTTGGGTTCTTCAAAGTTGCTTTTGTTGTTAAAAAACACGAAGTTGAGACTCAGCTGAACTGTAAACACAGCAGTTTTCCTGGTCAAGGTGTTCAAAATGGCTGACAGGTATATATTAACATGTTTTTCTTCCCAAGATCCCTTCAAATGACAGAAAAAAGTTAAAATAATAACTCAGAAGCACTGGGGACTCAATAGAGACTAGGAAAAGGCTTCAAGAAGCCAAGGATACTGAAGAACTGGAAAAGAAACAATCGAGGGTTGAGTAAGGGAGCCCAGCCACCCTTGTGAAGCTTAAGCCCCAGTTCTTAATTGGGTCCACTGTTCCCTTGTTGAGTTCTTTGTATATTTTTAGTAAAAGTTTTATGAGACATTTGCTAACCAGGCGCACTGGTGCAGGCCTGTAATCCCAGCACTCTGGGAAGCAGGGGTAGGTGGATCTCTGTGAGTTCGAGGCCAGCCTGGTCTACAAAGTGTGTCCAGGACAGACAAAGCTACACAAAGAAACCCTGTCTCAAAGTAGAAAGAGGGATTTGCTTTGTATATATTTTGTCTAACTCTGTGACTTGCCTTTGATTCTTCACAATGTTTAAGTCAATTTTAAGTCGAATCTATCAGTTGTTTTACATAGATCTTAGCTACACAGATTTTCACTCGTGGCTTCTGTGAGTTTAATAGTATTGCATATCATATTTATATCCATTATCAAGTTCAAGTAATAGATATCTTTGTGATATCAATGTTTTTTCAAAGACTTTAAGACCTTTCAAAGTCTGTGTTTGGATGTCCTGTGTGCGAAGGCCAGAAGCCTCAGATGTACCCAGAACTAGAGTTAACAGATGTTTGGTAAGCCACCCAGTATCCAGTCTGGACTCGAACTCAGGATCTCTGCAAGAGTAGTATATGCTCTAACTGCTGAGCTACATCTTCAGCTCCCATCTTTATTTTAAAAAGAAAAAGGAGAAGTAGAGAGTCCTGTAGGCCTAGTGAGAACATTGGGGCATAAATCTCAGGATTTATGAAGCACTTTATATTTCATAAGCACTCTCCTAAGTTAATTATCTAATTAATCTCTAAGGATGACGATCCAAATGATTTCTTTTGAAAACTATCATTATTAATTAATATTAGAAACCTGATGGGGAAATTTGGTCTGTGTCTCTGCAGGGAAATTAAGAGTTCTTTGGAAATGGAACTGAATTCCAGTTCCCTCAAGGTCTCTTTACTGAAAAGCAGCTGAACCCAAACTCACTGCAGCAGGTGGAACCAACAGAGGCAATGCATGGGAGTGTGTGTGTCTTCCTGTGTGAGGGACAACAGCCTTCTGAGAGCCACAACTTTAGAGTTCTGCCTCTGCGGACTTGCTTCTTTAGTGTGTGTGTGTGTGTGCTTGTGTGCTTGTAGGGGGGGTGGCTGGTGGTAGGCACTCATGTATTGCAGGTGGTGGTCAAAGGGCTTGCTTTCCACCATGTAGGTTCTGGGGATGGGACTTAGACCATCAACCACTACGGCAAGGGCTGAGCCATCTCACTAGCTCTGATATCACCACTCACTTGTTAAGCTGACAAAATGTTGAAGTCTTGATTGAAATGAAAATTACTGTTGAGATCATGATTAAATTGCATAGTGTGTTAATTTGCAACAAGTCATGATTAGGCAAGAACATTTCTAAACGATGGAACCTTAAAGTGCTATTACCACATCCCTGGCTGTACTAACGGTAGGTAGGCTTAGAAGCATGACACATGCCAGACTGCAGATTGTTTGGCTCAGAAGGGCTTTGGGGAGATTATTCCCCTCCCCAGTCTCCTCTTCATACATGGGCATCCATCATGAGAGTCAAGGTGGGGTAATTCTTTTGTTTTTAAGATTTTATTTTTATTTTAAAAATTGTGTGTGTACAGGTGTGTATGTGTGTGTGTGCACACATGCACAAGACTGTGTGTACATGGAGAGAGAGAGAGAGAGCGCGCGCATACCTGAGTGCAGGAGCCCTCAGAGGTCATAAGAGAATGCTGGAGCTCCCAGGAGCTGGAGTTACAGGCTGTTTTGTACCACTGAAGGTAGGTGCTGGAAACTCACCTTGGCTCATTTGCAGGAACAGCAAGAGCTCTTAACCACCTTGCCATCTCTCCAGCCCAAGGTCAGATGATCCTGAAGGTTAAATGAGTCAATATATTCAAAAGGACTTAGCTGGATCTAAGCACATGCTAAATGACCAATGTCTTAGTCATTGCTGTGAAGAGACACCACGATCTCAGAAACTCTTATAAAGGAAAACAGTTAATTGGTGCTGGCTGGCAGTTTCAGCCCATTATCGTGATGTCAGGAAGTCCGGTGGCATCAAGGCAGACATGGTGCTGGAGAAGGAGCCGAGAGTTCTACATCTGGCAGCAGGAAAGGAACTCCACACTCGGCCTATCTTGAGCATCTGAGAGCTCAAAGTCCACCCCCACAGTGACACGCTTCCTCCAACAAGGCCACACCTAATAGTTAGGAGGTACAGGCAATTGGGAAAGCGAGGACTGCTTCCAGTGAAGGCAGCTTCATTTCTGATGGGAAACCTTCCTAAGCCACATCCTGACTGGAATAAAAAGCCCAAAAGATGTCCATATTGGGAAAAGGATACAATGAAGATGCTTGGATTAGAAAAAAAACATATAACCATCAGTACCATAAGAGTATCCATCCCTTCAGAGAATGCAAAACTTCAAGTGGTTAAACACTGGCTAAGGAGCCAGAACAAGGGCTAAAGAAATGGCGATTAAAGGGCAAACTGCTCTTAGCTGAGGAGCTTGGGAAGGCAGCACTAAATGGAGGTTGATTTCACTCTCATACAAGTATTGAGTGTAGAGTCCAAGGGGTTAGAATGACTCTGCTTGGTCATGCAGAGATCCAAACTCCATGCCTCATTCCTGTGCCTTTCATCCCCCAGGGCATTGGCCTGGACTAAAGTTCAGCTACAGACAAGCCCACTTACAGGTGAGACTGAATAAAAACTGTATTTTTTCCTGTGACAGTAAACAGAAATTCCTGCTCAAGCCTAAATTGCATTCATGTGTCCCATTTCTTTCAGTCTGAAACAAAAAAAAACCCGTGACACCTCTTTCCTGTAAAGATGAGTAAATAGCTCTTTTGGCTGTAGCAGTTCAAGGATTTCAATTATTAAATGAGTACTGCTTTGAAGATAAAAATGGCTCATGCAGGCTCAAGAAAACATTAGGTTGATAAAGGTTCCTGGAGGATGTGTGCTTGTGGGAGGTGGCTTCACATGAGGCCTCTCAAAAGCTCGCCAAGGAAGCAATTTGTCTTCTTTCTCTTTCTGTGGGGTAACAGACCATATTTCCTCTATACATCCAATTCACATACTATTCTTTTTTTTAATGTAATTTATTTATTTTTATTTCAATTGCAGGTTAGGTACTTTGCATCCCAGGCGTAGCCCTCTCCCTCATTCCCTCCCACTCTCTCCATCCCTCCCTCATCTCCTCCCTGCCCCCTCCAAGTCCACCGACTGGGGAGGACCTCCTCCCCTTCCATC
>CM053766.1:61338348-61385022 GCA_028658305.1 Pachyuromys duprasi
AATTTTAAATGTAACTGCCATGGATACTAAAGATTTGGCTAATTTATAAGCCTATCGAATCTAGCTCTTTCTATGTTACATACCATTGGAGTGCGATGTTTCACTTTGGTCTGGATAACTCCATCTTTTTCAAATTGTATCATGTCATTAAGTGGGTCCCATGGTCGGGTACTAAATAAATAAAAAAAAATTAAATAGCTACAGAACTTAGTTTCTCCTTATTAGATTTCATGAAGTATTACAGTAAAACACTGTTTTAATCTCAAGAGTTTTTATATCTAATCTACTGATTCTTAGCTTATTTGGAAGACTGCTATCATAGAGTATGAAATGAATAATATAACATCAAGTTTAAAACATCAAGTTTAAAAATATGAAGCCAGGTGTAATGTATATGCCTTCAAACTCGGCACTGCGCAGAGGCAGGTGGATCTCTGAGTTCAAAGTCAGCCTGCTCTATATAGCAAATACCAGGACAGCCAGAGCTATCTCAAAAAAAAAAAAATTAAAAGAAAAAAGAAAAAGAAAAAGTCACATTATGTGCTGAAGAGGTAGCTTAGTGTTTAAGAGCACTTACTGCTCTTGTAGAGAACCTGAGTTTGGTTCCCCAAATCTACAAAGTGGCTCATAACCATCCAAAATTC
Organism: Pachyuromys duprasi; assembly: GCA_028658305.1. NCBI lineage: Eukaryota > Metazoa > Chordata > Mammalia > Rodentia > Muridae > Pachyuromys > Pachyuromys duprasi. The sequence continues at coordinate 61,338,993 of CM053766.1, forward strand.
CAGTTCCAGGGGACACTCTTCTTACTATGCGTGTACATGGGACACATGAACTCAAAAAAACTCACACACAATAGACATAAAATTTAAAAGTCTGTAAAACTGTCTGGGCAGTAGTGGCACATGACTTTAATCCCAGCACCCAGGAGGCAAAGGCAGGCAGATCTTTGAGTTTGAGGCCAGCCTGGTCTACAGAATAGGTTCCATAACAGCCAGGGCTACACAGAGAAACCTTGTCTCAAAATAACCAAAACCAAACCGAACCAAAAGTCTGTACAATAAAATTTCACACTACTTCATATGCTGATAATAAATAGACTAGAAGAAATAAAGCCAATAAATTATGCTAACACATTTTTGATGTAAATGCTTAAATTACTTACTCTGAAAATTTATAGTGCCATTCTCCTGTGAGTGGATCAAGTTCAAATAACTTACAAGCCCACTCTTCACCTTTTGTTTTCCGATCTCTGGCAGCTTGTCTTTGAGCTTCTTCCAAAACACATTTTTCTTGAGTAGCTTCTGTTTGGTCTTTGGCATTTATAGCTCTTGTTACTCGCTGCCAGAGTCTAATATACATATAAAAACAGTATTTTTAAAAAAGCAACCAGAAAATCAACTCTATACAGAGTTTCATTTTTGTTGAGAGCAAACACTGCTCATGTGGATTTTGACAATAAGCTCATGTGCTTACAAATGAGTCAAGAAAGCCAATGCCTCCAATAGGTAACAAGTACTAAGTGAAGGCCAATTTCTTTTTGGCAAGAGAAATCAATTACATGGGTTCCTACTGCTGATGGAGGATGACAGGAATATGGAGAAGGAAGTCCTTCAGTCCTCCACATTTTTCATTGGCTCCTTAGATCCTTAGGCCTCAGGATAATCCATCAGAGATCGGGATGCATTAAATTCAGTCTCTAGGAATAGGCTCAAGAATAGACTTCTTAAATGCTTCCTATTTAAATAAACCAAATACTGTTGAGAACCACTGACTTAACAAAAAAACAACATGTGAAAATGATTTTCCCTATTATAATTTACCCTTTTTCATCAGCTAAATGAGTGTAATACTTGCAACTCCTCTATCTAAGAGGGAACACATCAAAACTGAAAGGGGCTTTTAAATTTGTTATACACAGATTAATTTTCTGTCTTCCACTTTTAGCTGGTAAAAGTTTCTTTTTCTAAGTCTTATTATCTCATACTTAAAATATGTTGAGTTGTGCCCAGTAGAAGATGCCTATAATCCCAGTATTGGGAAGAAGAGGCAAGAAAATTAGTAATAATAGTTCATGGCTAATCTCAGGTAGATAGCAGATTCAAGGCCACTTTTCTCTGTATAAAACTCCATATTAAAAAATAAAAAATGTTGAGTTGTATACACACATCAAAAATGGATATATGTGTTGGCTACATGTCTCTTTGGATAGGGAGCATCATGTGGTTGTTACACCTAAAATAGGACTTTAAAAACTGATGTATATACATTTTCCAATACTGATGGTCTAACTTTTATGTAGGAAATAAATTACATGTAGACTTGAATCATGGAAGCTGGACCAGAGTAAGAACTCACACGTACCAAGTGTGCAGTAAAGCAACATTTACACAGAACTCTGAGCAGAGACAAACAAACAGCAATTTTATCTAAAAGTCTAAGTGTTCTATAAAGATTTTCATGACTTAATAACAGAAACTATGGCAGTAACAATGGCATTGCCCAACTAATTTAAATACTTTGGAAACCAGGACACCGAGGGACATTATTCTTGTTTCAGGGGACAGAACAGGTAGATTTCTGTACGCTTCACCTCACCATTCATTGGACTGTGGCAGGTTAGAAAGCAGCTGCCAGCGGGAAACTAAGAACCATTAAATGGTTCTATAATTTCATGCAAACAGAAACTTAAAGCATGGGAGTAGAGGAGAGGAAACAGGACATTTTAACTCTGAGCTGCAGAGAAACAAGTGCTTTGGCAGCAGTTTTTCATATCATATACAGAAACACAGAATGTTTCCAGTCCCACAGTGACAAACTTGCCTGTGGTGTTAACAGCACAGCAGACAGGGTATAGTGTGGCTACACTACTGTGCAGTTTGAAATACACCTTAATTTTCACACACTTAGCTAAAAAAAATGGTATACTTACTTCTCGGACTCGAAATCATCCTGTTCTTCAAATTTTACAGTGTGTCTTATTAATCTCCATTGTTTAATGTCAGGGGTTGGATTCCAGAAGATCTCTGAGTTATCAGTCTTTTTGTCATTAATGAAAACTTCACTATCCTATGTTTAAAGGAATGAAACATTAGTATAGTTATTTTTATTTAAAAGAGGATTGCACGTTATAGTAACACACTAACAAATTCTTCCTGCTGCTGTATTCTACTAAAATGTAACTAGCACGTTCTAAAAATCCAAAATTCTTTCCATTTGTATAAAAATAGCAGTTTAAATATGTAATACCTAGCAATTAGAAAAGTTGGCTGGCTGAATAGAGAGCTCATGAGATATTTCTAAGTTTTACTTAAGGAATTTCAATGTTATAAGCAAAGCCTCAAGTTCCATGTCTGGACTGTCACAGAGGAGCATGGTGTTGGTAGTACATGAGATGCTGTGTGCGATGTAGGAAATCAAACCTCTGAGAGTCTTTATTAGCAATCAAACAATCTTAGACATTTTATGTCTTTAGAACAACTATCTGTCCAGATGTGTGGTCCAAGCCTTTACTCCCAGCACCCAGGAGGCAGGGGCAGGCAACATTCTATGAGTCTGAGGCCAGCCAGGGTGCAAAATGGGACCCTGTCTCAAAATAAAGTGACAAAGATGGTGCTACCATTCTTCCAAATAATATTCAGATAAGAGGTCAATTAAAACATTTTGCAGGGACCAGAGAGATGGCTCTACAGGTAAAGGCACTTGTCACCAAGCCTGATGACCGACTCCTGAGACCCACATGATGAAAAGAGAGAACTGACACAACCCCTCCCCCACCTTCTGCCATATTGCAGAACCAGTATAGCTACTGCCTAAATTTAGCTTAATTTTTCATCTTTTTTTTGCGTATTACAATGCAGAATATCATATACTAAGCACAAATGCATCTAAGAAATATACCATACTCTATTCAGTCACTTAATACTTTGTAAGAAATTATATAAATATGAATCTAGGTTGGCAGAGAAGTCAATCGAAACCATTGCTTTTACATACCACTGCACCATCTCATCCTCCTCCAAAAGAAAAACCATCCTAACTGGAATTAGTGAAGTGCTGTGCGGTGGAGTCCCAGGGCTCAGCTCTCAGACCACTGCTTGTGTTACGCTAACTATTCAGATGCTCTGTGCTTCAGTTTCCTCCCTTTCCAAATGGAGACAACTTACATATATATATCATAAAGATGGCTCAGCTGTAAAGATGCTTGCCACCAATTCTGATGACATGAGCTTGGTTCCAGGAATCCTCATGGTAGAATGAGAGCACTGACTCCTGCAAGCTGTCTTCTGACTTCCACATATGTGTAATGGCACATATACATGTACATACACATACAAGCACACATACACATTAAATTAATGAAATAAAAAATTAAAGGGTATCTATGTACCTACTTCATGAAGTCCAACTAAGTATTAAATGATTAAATAAGAGATACATTCTTAATATTGTACATAGTGCCACATAACAGCTAGCTAATTTTACTCACTTGAAAGTCACAGAAGCATAAAACATTACATAAAAGTGTCATTAGACATAGAGCAATACTAAAACACCTATTTGTAGAATGGAGTTTAGTTAACTAGTGTTACTTTTACAATATGATTATTCATTTTTCTCTATCAGATAAAATCATTTTTATAATGCTAATATATAAAAATACTTACCCAATGGCCTTCCAGAGTAGCTAGGACTTCTTTTCCCAATTTAAGTTTCCCTGATATTTGATTAACATAATCACTACTCCCTAGAAATGGCTTTAAAAGAAATTGAGAATTTTAGTTTATATTAAATATGGCATAGATAACCACACATCAAAAGAATTATATAGTTACCATGCTCTTGAAAGTAAAAACAGTGTAATCCTGACTCAAACTTAAGTTAGAGACTTTTAATAAAAATAAGTTTTAATTGCGACTGTGGAAAATACAGCTAACAGCAGACTATGGAATCTAAATAAAGACCACAGAGGTATAAAGATACATGAGGTCCAGAGTGCTGCTCCTGCCCAACCTCCAGGGCTGGAGACACATTTTGATAAACAACTCAGAAAACCGAGAAAATTTAAAAATTTAAAACAATCCTTCTAAAAACAATGAAGGTAGAAGGAATATACTTTGGATTATTATATTGTCTTACTAACGTGTTTCCTTAGAGACAAAATTTTTCATTCTTTGATACTTAATGACATTAGTAATTGTTTAAGACCACTTCCATAATAATTTTCAAACTAGTATCAACACATATGTAAAGGCAGGCAGAGCAAAAGGCATTGCAACAATAATACTGAAATATTCCTTTTCATTAGAAAAAGAGATTCTGGTCATAGAAATATCAACAGGGAAGCAATTAACAACAACTATTATTATAACCCGTATTTTTATCTGACCACAATGTATTAAATGATAAACAACAGTGTGAAAAAGATTCAACATTCTCTGTTGCTGAAGCAGGTAGAATTTTCAACAGTACCTACACATTTCCTCTCCAGCCCCCATGTACTTCTTCAATGAGATCTTGCCAGCCTCCTACTGAGGAATGCATAAATATCCCTCTTCCCCTGAGCTTGGGTGGGTGTACAACTCTTCAGAAGACAGCGGACATATACATTTGGCTTCTAAGACTAGTGGTGGAAGGCAACAAGTTCCCATCTCGCTACTGAGATACATGTACTTGGAAAACCTTGTGCTATTGAGTAGCCTCCAGCTACTCTAAAGCTCCCATGCTTTCAAGAAGCCACGTCACATGAACTCAGTGGCTAGCTCTCTGATCACCTCCCTCTGAGGGGGTGGGGGGCAGCCTTACCAGGCCACAGAGGAAGACAATGCAGACAGTCCTGATGAGACCTGATAGACTACGGTTAGATGGAATGGGAGGAGGACCTCCCCTATCAGTCAACTTGGAGAGGGCCATGGAAGGAGATGAGGGAGGGCAGAATTGGGAGGGGATGAGAGAGCGAGCTACAGCTAGGATACAAAGTGAATAAATTATAATAAATAAAAAAATTTAAAAAGAAAAGAGATTAAAAAAAAAAGAAAAGAAAAACCAAGTCACATAGAAAGGCCACATGAACAGGTGCTCAGAGTAACAGCTGTGGCTTTTCAGGAGTCAGACTTCTAAGTGAACAAGTCTTTTAGTGGATTCTGGTCTCAATCAAGTCACTCATATTTTGCAAGATGTCCCGATGCCCAACATTTTGTAAGAGACAAGTCATCTCCAATATGCCCTGTCCAAATTTCTGGGATATAAGTCTTATGAGGAGTAGCACATGGGCATTCTTAAGCATGTGAGTTAAAAGTAATTTTTTATACAGAAATAATAACTAGTATGAAATTTTCTTACTATATGTAACTAGATTCCCAATTCCTATCAACCTTCTGAAATTTTGTAAAGCAATGTTTTAATTCAGAGAGATACTTCAATCATTTAAGGCTCGTTTCCTCTACAGCAACAAGTTTGATCATTAAAATTAAAAACAAATGGAATAGTGTTAATTTATCTCAAGTTGTACCAAGACAAAGAATGCCCAGATTGCATTTCTCTGATCTGACATAATTGTGTTTTTTATTTACTTCTTATTTCACAAATAAACTATATTTTTTCTTCAGTATTTACAGCACAGCTTCCCTTTAATTAGGTAAAACCACTGAAAGGAAAAGTATTGTTTCAGAACTTCCAAGATCAAGTTTCCAGACCAAGTTCTCAGCATAAAGGAATTTTTTTTTTTTTTTTTTTTGGTCCCACAGGGACAGAGGGCAGAGATAAGGAAAAAGAAAGGAGATAGAGGAAGAGGGAAAAAGGGAAGGGAACAACGGAGAGGGGAAGAAAGGGCAAGAAAGAGGAGTAATAGGTATTTGTCCCAGAGTGAGACAAAAGATTGCCTCTGGATAGAGAGGAGACAGAAGTGGCCCATTAGGAAAATAGTGGTTTATAAAGGCAAAATGGGAACCCCTGTGTTTGGATGAGGCGTTTAATTTTAACTGGGCATGTTAATTACGTGATCCAAAGGGGGCTTTTGACTGCTGGAGTTCAATACTTTGATAGCTGACCCCTGTAGTCAGCCCCAGGAGGAGCAGTTGGTTGAATAAGAGAACAGATCTTGGTGGCTAGCTTTAGGAACGTAATATAATGGTTTTAGCAAGGCAGAGGGAATAGGGGAGAGAGGCAAGGTGTCCAGAAACACATAATCAAGGGGCTAGTATCCCTTCAACCCTTATTTACCAACCTTTAATTTAAATTCAAGAATTGCACTGTATCCAGTCTTTTGACAGGTAATATTGACGGTTCCACCGAGCTCCAGTGTCATTGTGCCATAAAGAATTCCTAAAGGCAGAACAATCACAGAAGCTTGAGGACAGAGACACTGAGGGAAAATAAGCAGGTTCTGTAACTTGGGCAGCCTCTCCAGAAGAACCCTGTGATGTAAGGGCATTCTGGCCTCACTCCATAAAAATTGCAATACATACATAGAGTCTGTCTTAGAACATTGAAAGTGTATCCACATTCTGTCTAGTTGGCATTAATATTTAAAGTACGGAGGTGGGCCAACAAGATGGCATGTAAAAGCACTTCCCGCCAACTCTTAGGATCTGAGATGGACTGCTGGGACACACATGATAGAAGGAAAGATGCTACTCCCATAGGTCATCAACCTCCACATGTACATACCAAGTGAGTGTAATAAACTTGTAACAACAAAGGAAACCTTCAAATCACTGTGTTTTGTGCTAATTCATGGACATGCTTGGAGTAAACTGATTCTGAGGCAGAACTGGGCCCACTGGGTTGCTTCCATGCCCATTCTGCTAAAAACAAAAACAAAACCAAACAGCTCTTCTGCAGGATATTTTGGTCTTGTGTTTTGCACTTCTGTACTTTTTTGTTGATGATTTTGCTGTTGGAACTGATCCAGCGCAATGCTGAAGTGCTATAGTGTAGTGCTGTGAAACACAAGGTTCTGATGAGTCTTACAGAGGAACATGTGCTAATGCTTCATTCATTGAGTTACAGTATTAGCTGACAGTTTGGTGGGGTGGCAAAGAATCAATAACAAAATGAACCCCGAGTAAAATGTCTCTAAATACAAGCACACATAATACAAGGTTATGTGCTCATTAGTTGATGGAAATACTGCCATAAGAGACTATAAATAATGTAACCTCATTACTTTCTCTAGAAACAATGGTTCAGCATATGCTAATTCTGTGTTTGTTGTCACTTTATAGAATATAATTACTACAAATAACAAAAACCAACTTCATTTAAGCAAACAAACATAACCATAAAAATAAGTTCTGTGTTCAAAACACATTCTAAGTTAAAGAAAGTTGACCAGACTTGTAAGCATGTATGCCCTATTGAATTGCACACTGAGGTGGTCTTCAGTAGGCAAACGCACAGTGTTAATTTCTGAGAGAAAACAGACAATGAAATGTTGTTTCTCATATTTATTTGGCCGTAGCAATATAGAAAACACATAGAAAATCTTTTTTTTTTAATTATAATTTCCCCCTAAGCAATACACTGCCATGGAAAAAAATTCTCATCGATAGTTGGACATTGATGTAATAAATGATATAAAATTTAAAAATTTTGATTATTTATTTAAAATTGTAGGTATTTTATTTCACTACTATTTTAAGAACTATGTACAGAGCTCTGAGCTTTATCTAGCTTTTTTGCCAATATTAGCTGGGTGATGCAGCACACATCAGTGACCTCAGCAGTAGGGAGGTCAAGGGCAGCCTGAGCTACACAGCAAGGATATAACTCAAAGAAACCAAAACCTGACTTAAGAAAAAAAATTGTCAAATGAGAGTGAAGAAAAAATGTAAAGGACTTGAAACATTGAAAAACAATAGATTAAACCTTATAGAGGGTATTAGTGGAAAAGTAAATAAAATAACTTTCAAGGATTCCAAAACAGGTAGTTTCACTGAATTTCAAAACTTTCACAGGAGATAAAGGCAAGAAAATTCCATTATTATAAATCTGTCTTTTAAAGAATACATCACAAAAAGGTTTGGCAGTTATGTGTGAATTACTTTACCACAGAAACAGTAAGCAAACAGCAATACATTCACATAACTGTAAGCCAAGATTTTCTAACAAACAGTTCTGAGTTTATCTCAAACATAACAAATTCTAGTCACTTACGTTTACTTACAAAGAAGTTTTCAGAAACACCTGATGTAAGTATGGAAAATATTTACCTTTACAGTGAGCATATGGCATTGTCATCACATAATCTTCACCTCTGTTCAGGAAGGTTAATCGCGCTTCTCCCTCTAGTATTGCAGATAATGAGTTTCCTAAAAAAATAAATAAATAAAAAAGTTATTATTAAATTTCACAAAAATGAATCCAACCAATTCAAAACAAAGTATATTTGGCATATCTACACTCCTGCAGTAGAAATATTTAAAACATCTCAGTTTTAATGCATGTGCCAAAAGATGTGTTCAGCACCCTATAACTAAAACATTACTTGAATTGTATTCAAAATCTTGAGGGTTTGTTTGTTTTGGTTTTCAAGACAGGGTTTCTCTGTATAACCTTGGTTGACCCTGAACTCAGAGATCTGCCTGCTTCTCCCTCTGCTGGGATTAAAGGCATGTGCCACCACTGCCCAGCTAAAATAAGTATTTTCAAAAGGTATACTTGGGGTTTGTTTTTAGGAAAGGCAAATGAAAACCCCATCATGTACAACAGCCAACAAAATACTCTTGCATTGCACAGTTTAGTTTGCCTCTTCTGAATCAAAACATTTATCTCTAAGACACACATGGGTACATCTGAAGTTTTGGGTTTTTTTTCATTTTAACACTTTTATTTTATATTAATCACAGGATATGCACTTTGTATCCCAGCCGTAGACGTCTGAAGTTTTAAACATTTATAATTGAGTCAATAATTATATAAATGCCTAAAAATACACAAAATCCAAGTGATAAAATGCCATAGTGATTTCTTCTAGCTTATCTCTCATGTTTTTCCTTGTCTTAACATCTGCATTTTTGATGGGGTATAATTACCATTCAATGAACAGCCTATTTTAAGCATTAAGTGTGATAGTATGAGGTACTGCAGAGAATCATAATTTCACTGCTGAACCAGCTTGCTAGCACAAACCTGTATCAGCACTTGGGAGGTGGACACAGGAGGGTTGGGGCTTCAGCATCTGCCTGAACCACACAGAAAGGTCTTAAATGACTATCTGAAATGACTAAGGGGTAGGAATGTAGTTCAGTAGTGCTGCACTTACCTACCATGCCCAAGGCTAGGGTTTGATCCCCTGATCACTTATCTGGTTATGTGTCCTACCCTACCATTCTACCTACCTTTCTATCTAAACTATTATCCTAAAAGATTCCCATTATCCTGGTGGGAACACTTTTCTGTTTCCTATCAGTGTATTTTTACCAATTCTTGCAAGCACTATAGAATATATAATTTATATTTGGCTTATTTTACCTAGCACATATGTTTTAGATTTGTCTATCTTATTGCATCAAATATTCATTTTTTAAATTAATAATCAGTATTCTATAGCTACAAAAAAAGTCTATGGGAGTTGATCTGGATTCTCTTTATCAGTCTTGAACTATCAGGAATCACGCTGAGAACATTTATATCAAAGTCTGCAAACATTTGTGCAAAACCATGACCTTCCCCTGGTCCCCAAACCACCCCAGCCTCTGGTAGCTACCATTCTACTATCTCTAGATCAACTTTTCTAGATTCCAACATGAGGGATGTCACATGTTATCTGTCTAATAGGTTACTTTTTAAGTTTTACATAATCTCCTCAGATGCCTTTATTCAGAGAAAATCATTTTTTTTAAAAACTTTAAAGTGCCCTTGGGAAGTCTGGATTCTTTCAAAGTATAACGAGCCGGCCCTGGTGCATGTGAGTTGTATTAATATATAATCGGAAGAAAGCAAGTGCAGAACCAATACCAGAACATAAACCATGAACCTGGTGCTGAGTAATACATGTCTACAGAGTGGAACATGCACACAGCAAAGCCACTCACAGTGTAGCTGGGATGGGTATAGGGACTGAAGCTTGAAAGGAGAAGGAATAATCTCAATATAAAATATGTGGAACTTTTGAAGACAAAACAACCCAATCCAAATAAAAAGCAAAATTGAGCAAGGGGTGTTGAAAAACTAAAGGCAATTGCCATGTTCCTAACAGAAAGCTGTTATACTTTAGATTTCCTGTCATAGCCTAGTTTCTGATTCTCTCATCTCTAACATAATTAAAATTTAGATTTCTGACCATTATGTTTTTTTCCCCTCAGATTTAAAATCCCTTAATTGAATCTAATTTTGAGTTTTTAAATATCTTTAAAATTAGAAAGCCAAACAATAGCATTTAAATAAATAGTTTTGACTGTTTTCTTTGAACTACTAAAGGCACTGTATTAAGGTTTGCTACTAAAGTCCTTTCTTATACTGACAAATATTCTCAATAGTAAGTTATTTGGCTCAAGGTTAAATACCATTACTGAATGATCCAGGGCCACAGTGACTTTTTCTACTCAAAGCAAAGGATCAATTCCCTCAGGTACACTGAAATAAAATAAAGCAAGACAAATGGATGAAGACAAGGGCAAAGCATGAGAGATACGGTAGGCACTCACTGTGTGCTTCTACAAGTGTGTGATGAAGTTAGATAAAGTGTGCCTTACTTCTAAATGTCCAACAACTAAAAAGGAGCCACAATCCAAGATGATGCTTAAATGGCATGAATTCTTTGCCAACAATGACAAATAAAATTAACTTATTTACAATAAAAACTTACCAGAAAACATGACATTATGGAAAAGCACAGCTTTGGATAAGGGAAAACTCACCATAAAACTTGGACTTAGCCAGGATGCTACCACTAAGGCAAAATCCATCTTTCCGGTTACTAACATAAAAGGCAGATATTGGTGGGTGATGGGACACCTATTGAACACAGGAAAAAACGTAACATTTAACAATACAAGCATCTTACCATGCTAGTATCAGAAGTTCAACTCTATGCATGACTGAGAAGGAACTGAGAAGCAACAGAAGGAATGTTAATCATTACAGTAACCAGATTTTCTTTCTCCAAGGAAATCCACCTCCTGGCATTTACACTACAAAGCAGGATGGCAATGGTAATATACCATTTCTAGCTTGAGCTTATGATATAGCTTTTTTAAAGTTATAATTCCCTGTGTTTTAATCTCATTTTTTCTCCTAAGCAATACACTGCTATGGAAAAAAATCTCATTAATAGTTGGACATTGATGTAATAAATGATATAAAAGGTGGAAGGCTTTTAGGACTTCCTTCCTCCCACATACACAGTTGCAGAAAGTTCTGAGTAACTAGTATTTGTGCTGTTTAAAACTGTATGGAAGCACCTCATGCTGAGGAACTAAATTCTCTTCTTAACAGCATGAGCTAGATGATCACAGAAAACAACTGTTCACCCTAATCAAATGTAAGAATAATTAGCACTGGCTGACACCCCGCAATGCACTGTGGTAGGGTATTTGGCAGTGTTCAGCACTAGCTCAATGCTTACCAAACCTTCCCTAACACGAAGCTCACAAGTTAGCACTTCTCACAGAAATGTCCCAGTGCCTTCTAGATCCTTTGAATAACACGCATTTCTCGTACCTGTTCAGCAATATAGAAAGTTTTGCTGTTTGTTCTGGGATGAATCCATAAACAACGGAAAGTCTCACCAAGTATAGGATTATACGGTTTCTTCAGTCCCTGGTTTTAAAAATATATATAAGTTTAAAATTATAGGTTCAAAGTTAAATTGTCTTGTCTGAAAGATCACCTTATAAAGTTTCACAGTAAATGAAATATTTTAAATTTATATGAATTTAAAATATACCTTCAATCAAGATACTGTCTAAATGCAAAATTTGCAATTCCAAAAGATTACATATAAAAACTTAAAAAAAGAGAGAGAAATCAAGAATATATGGAGATGAAAGAGGCAATGGGGGTGAAAATGACCAAAATATACTATAAGATTACACATGTGTGAAAATCTCAAAGAGTAATAGATAAAAACTTAAAACTAAGAAAACAACTTTATGAGATGCAGGACATTCTTGTAAGATGTTGCCTCAAAAGAGCAATGGTCGCTTTAGAAAAAAAAAAAAAAAAACCAAAACAACAACAACAAAACCAAAAAGTGACTGGCCCAGCAGCACTATTGAGTCATCTGCTGGAGGCTGAGTCTGGTGGGTATTTTGTTTACTGCAAATAGTGCTGCAATGAACATAAAGGTGCAAGTATCTTTTGCATATTTACTGGTATTTACACAGTATTAGAAATGCCAGATAATATAGTATTTGTATGTCAACATCTCCATTTTTTAGATCTTTTGAGACAGGCCTAAAATTTGAGTGATGTGTCCAGGTTCACACATATAGTTCATAATACTCTTAGAAATAAAAACTAAAATTTCTAACTCCTGTTTTGAAGCTCTTTCCATTCTATGGTGTATTAGTTCTCGCTTACTGCTTGACCAGCACAAAGCAAATGTACAGATTGTCCTAACTGAAGGAATATAAAATCTACTTCATTATTACCACACTTCTCTGTGGATACAATGACTATCACATCAGTAGGTTAGTGGTGGCATTTTTGCTGGTGGTACCTATCCTTGATCACCTTCCCAGATTAAAGCATTTTATTCAATTCTCACAATCTTTTGTTAGCAGAGCCACTGTTCCTTCAAACCTATCTCTCCTTCTTGCTTTCTGACTGTAGTCTTTGATAGAGAAGACAGAGAGACGAGAACACAGGAAGGCTCCTCTAGCTATAACTATCACATTAATGCTTTTCCTCTTCTGGATTTACTTATGTAACACTTATCAGTCATTTCTAATGATTAAGATGAATGATCACAAACATGAACTACATTCAGATGCTTTTGACGGTTCAGTTAGCTTTTCTGTGTGCTTTAACAGCAGCACAGAGGGTCAGTGAGAGGCTGCAGCAAGGAAAGGTGCTTTGCCTCCAACTGTGGTGACTGGTTTGATCCCCAAGATTTGCATGATGTAAAGAAAGAACTGAGCTCCACATGTGCACCATGGCACCCAAATACCCACACAAATACATAAACATAAATTCTCCTAAAGGAGGGCAGAAGAAGCAAAATATAAACCTTACCTTTGGCTTCTTATAGAATCCTGACAAATACCACTTCACGACTTTCTTCAAACGGAAATACGGATTTTCTTCAAGAGCAGCTCTAAAAAACCAAAATGGTAAATACAATCATTTTAAACAATCACAAATTCTCTTTCATACCTACTCTTACAGTTGGAAACCTAATTCATATTCAAATAAACAGTAAAACAATGGTGTAAATTTGCTTCTAGAATACTTTTCCTTGTTGCTGCAGTTAGCTCAGAGGCTAAAATCGCTCACTCCTCTAGTAGGGACCAGAGGTCCATTCCTAGCACCCGTGTCCAATGGCTCACAACTGCCTGTAACTCTAACTCCAAAGAGATCCAATACCCTCTTCTGGCCTCTATAGACACCTGTATTCATGTGCACATACCTCTGGCTATAACAAGTATATACATAATTGAAAAAACTAATAAAAAAATCTTTAAAGAATCAATTTTTTGAAAAAAAAATCTGGTTACTATTTTTTCTGATTCTTTGATATATTACCCAGGACACTAATGACAATGTTTTTGGAAATTCCAAATCAAAGTTTCCAAAATGGGGTGCTGTAGAACCCAAGATTAACTAGGAGTCTCTGATTAAAAAATAAACACTCTGTTTTTTGCATGGGATAGAGATGTAATCTCTCAGCTTCCTTTTCAGGCCATCTGCTGCCATGTCTCCCAAGATTATAGGTTTTCTCAGGAACCATAAACAAACAAAAAACAATCCCCCCCCCACCAAAAACCCAAAAGAACAACAAAACCCACATATAACTTTTTTCTTCCATAAAAATTCCAAATAAACAAAGATTTTATAAATATTTTTGAGACTTATGCATTGTGTTGTGCCTTGGAAGCCAGTCAACAGTTTGATTAAACATCTTTGATCAGTGAAAGATTAGGGATCACTGTTCATTGGCTTCATCTAATCTAAACAGCATTAAGAGAATAATGGTATTCAGAGGAGAGAATGGTAGGCTGGTGTTAGCCTTTAAGAAATTGGGAGGAGCCATGACTCAACTTTTCTCTCTCCCAGACTATTTGACTATTGTTATGAATGTTCAAAGTGACGTTTACTGACAAATTGTTTTTATTTTTGTGTGTAATGTAGCTATATATTCGGTCCTTATTTATAAAAAGGCATTCTCTTTCACAAGTGTATATAAGAGTGGAATCTGATTTTTGAAGATATGTTCAAGGTGACAGAGGCTAGATTTAGGATTACTGACAACTGAAAATGTTGAGTTTTTCTTTGATAACAACCCACTGATTGTTCTCTTCCTATTTTAAAAATTCTTATTAGGAACCTTTATTTAAAATTTTACATTTACACAGTTCAAGAGCCAAAGCAATAAAGAAGTCTATTTATCAGCAGCATATGCAACTGAAGTGCACACTGCATCAACTACTACTTGATTTCATCACAGTATATCTACTTACTCTTAAGAATAGTTTTGTGGGGGTTTTAATGAGAAATGTTCCCTGGAGACTCAGGCATTTGAATACTTGGTCCCTCATTGGTAGGTACTGCTTGGGAAGATTAGGAAGTGTGTCTTTGCTGGAGAAAGTATGTCACGGGGGCAGGCTCTGAAGGGTATACAGCTCGCCCTACACTACCTCGCTCTGTTCTCCACTTGTTCCTGAGATGTAATCTGTTTCCTACTCCTGCTGCAATGCCTGCTCCATGCTGGCATGCCAGCCCTCCTCCTGTGTCTTAACTGCTGAGCCATCTCTCCATCCCGTTTATTATTTTCTTTAAGGTACAACCTCCCCACTGGTGAAAACAGCATCTATTAGAAATTTACCATATGAATTATAGGTGAGGCAAAGAACTACAGAGCAAACAGGTGTAAAAGCTCTACATCAATGGGATATGGTCAACACTATCTTGCTTTTTCTTATTTCCATGAGACTCACATTTAAGAACTGTTTCTGTTACACCTTTCCTACTTCTTTTTCTACATGTTATTGGAAATCTTCACTCTATTTCTAAGAGATAGCTTGCTAGTTAGTTATTTTTATTGGGGACAGGGAGATGAATCAGTCTTTCTATATAGCCCTGACTGGCCTCAGGCTCACAGCAATTCTCTTAGCCTCTTGAGTGCTAACAAATGTGCACCACCATGCCTGGCATTAAGAGTTCTTTTTATTTTAGGAGAATTAATACTTTTATCTACTATATAATATACAAAGTTTTCTTGTAACACCAATCATCTTGTGATTCAGCTTATGATGTTTTTCAATGTTTACTACTGTAATAACTACAACAGAATACAGAGACTAAAACAGATATTAATGCAGATACTTAAATCCAAGTCACTGGACCAAAACTTAGTAGCACAGACAATGGTACCAGGAGACTCACAGATGTGGCAGCGGAAGGCTGAGCACAAAATTGCTTTTCCCTAGAGGATGACCACAGGTGTCACTATTCCTCAGATGTTACCTACCTGCTTTTTTGAGACAGGGTCTTTCACTGGCCTCACTGAGCCACAGTAAAGCCACCTTTTCCCACCTCCACTGCTGAGATTACAAGTGCATGCCACCAGGTCTGGTTTTTGTTACATTCTCAAGACATTCTCACAGCACACAGGGATTTTTCTATTTCTAGATGAGTCTACTTACTCAGACAGGAAGTCTGCATGGTAGTAGTAATCTGAAAGTTTATCCAGGAAAGAGCGGGGTTCCAAGATAAATGTAGGAAGAACCACCCTGGACAGGTCCATGCCGGGACGAACTTGCTTGAGCAGAGTCCAGATAAGGCTTTTATTTTCTTCAGACACAGTTTCTGTTTGAGAAGCCTCACCTGCCTTTAACAATCAACAAAACCCTGACCTATTACATTTATCTTAGACACAGACACACAGGCAAGACAGTGAGTGATAAAGCCTGACTCTGCAGAACTACTCCAAGCATTATGAAAATGTGCAAACAACCATGTAGGTAATAAAAGTCTAGGCTATAAAAGTAAAAGGAGAGCTTCTAGAAACAATCTAACAACACATAGAAAAGAACCAAATTCTATTATTTGTTCAATAAAATTTATTCTTTTTTTTTTTTTGAGGCAAGGTCTTGCTGTGTATCCCAGGATGTTTTGAAATTTGCCAAGTTTCTACTTTATTTCTCCAAGTGCTTAGATTACAGCACTGAGTCACCATATTCAGCTTTGTAGTTTATTGCTTTACATACATTTACTTCTATACACTGGTAATACAAGCAAGTTTGTGTTTATTTGCAATTTACTTTATACCTGGCAATAATATCAAGCAATATCC
This sequence comes from Pachyuromys duprasi, assembly GCA_028658305.1. Lineage (NCBI taxonomy): Eukaryota > Metazoa > Chordata > Mammalia > Rodentia > Muridae > Pachyuromys > Pachyuromys duprasi. The sequence continues at coordinate 61,355,666 of CM053766.1, forward strand.
TATTTCAAAAACAAACTTGAAAATGTAAACTTTAAGTTTAGCAGACCACACTGGTAATTTGGGTTATGTTTTGGTTGCTGGTAAATGCAAATAAGTTTCTCAATACACCTTTGAAGAGACACAGGACATATGAATATTCATTGGGAAAAATAATAAGCCAAGCAAATAACATCTGTAATTCTGGGTGTGAATTTTCTAGAGTTAGTGAGCTAGAGTCTAACAATGAAGGGTACTTACTTCTCCAAGCTCCTCATGGCTCTGTTCCATGTAGGTGGTCTCCTTTAAAGGCTCAACTGGCTCAGGTTCAATGTAAGAATCATCTTGCCGTTCTGATGTATCTGTATCACTCTCCTCACTTTTCCCCATCACCTCATTGTCAGATTCATCATGCTCTTGATCATTCTCTTTGTCAGATTTATCAGAATACATATCTTGGTCCTTAAAGTGTTGTCTTTCAATTTCACTATCATTCAGCCTTAGTGGAATAATTACATACAAGAACAAAGGAGGCTAAGAATACAAATCCATAAACTGGAATGGCATTTACTGCAAATTTACTATGTGCTCTTCACAGTTCTAAAAGTATTCAGTTAACTTATTTAATCTTTGATGTTATCCTGTTAGGCAGCGTACTCCTCTCCTTTCACAGATCAATGAAGAAAGGCATAGCAATTAAACAGATGCCTGAGAAGGTGAGAGATGACAAACTAAGCACTTGCCTCTGCACTTGGGGCTAAAATATTCTCACAACGAAATTTAAACTACTGCTTGCTATAGCTGCCTATCTACTCCTTTACAAACACTGTTACTGGAAGAAGGATCACCACCACATCTAGTTTGAAGGAAAACATTAAGTCAAGGTCATCAGGTTCTCAATGAATTACGACTTTCCACTGTAAGGAACTCCAAAGTCACCCAAAAATAACTGCTGAGAATAAGATGGAAAACACTCTTTAAGCTATATTTAACATTTATCTGATAGGCTTAATTACAAAGGGAAAAAATTCCAGGAAGCAACAGAAATTATAATTAAAGAAATAAGCCTGTAGTGCCAAAATTAAGCTTTACATGATAAAAGGGTGGGAAGGGTAGAGTTTTTCTACAAAACAACAAAAAGAGGCCAGACCCTGAAAAAAAAAAATCTTTACACTGCATCACAATTTTGCCAGAGAAATATTAGCTACAGTGAATGCTTCAAGAGGTAAAACCACAAAACAGAGAAAGTTACCACTCCAAATGCTTCCATAGGACCAGGAGAGACTCAGTGGTTAAGAGAATTGGTTGCTCTTCCAGAAGACCAATTCCCAGCATCCACATCATCATTAACTTCTGTCTGAAGTGAACTGACAGCCTCTTCTGGCCTCTGAAAGCACTTGGGAATGTGGAGCATAGACATACAAACAGGCAAAACACCCATACACGTAAAAAAAAAAAACATAAAAATGCTTCATAAATGGCAGGCAAAATCCAGTGCCATTACAAAACATGCTAAGAGAAGAACAATGGAAGGGAAGATGTATCTCATTGTTGCGAGGCAGGAAAGCTTCATGTGGTACATAATATTCAAACTCATCTTGAATGGGATTATGACAGAAGGAGACAGTAAGAAGTAGAAATTACTCTTAATGGAATGTACACCAACTGCAAAAACAAAATAGATACTCGGCTCACTTGTACCTGGAAAAAAAGAGTAATGTACACCAGCTAGAATAAAGAAAACAAATCCCTATACCTGATTTATATTAAATAAACTGATTTTAAGGGCTTTAAGCCATGTGAAAATACAATAACATTTCAATATTACATAGTAGAAATGACAACCAATTTAATGAGCAGGACAGTCTCCAAAATCAGTATCAAAGTAGCAGCAACAGCTACTTACTGGAAATTGTCACCACTGTGGAGATTGTTAGCACGCAGTAGACCATACAGAGTCACATGTGTGTTATCTGACGAAATGCTCAGATCATGCTCTTTCCCTTCCCTGATCATTGTACGTTTAAGAAGACTAGAACATTTCAAAGCCAACTCCAAGGCATCCATCCAGCACCTTCCTAGAAGAATACAGATTAACAAGCAGAAAAAAACTGATGAAACCAATATTCATTTAATTTAACCCTCTTACCTTTAAACATACTGATTCTTTGACAAAAAAGCACTGGAAACTTTGATTTAAATGTAAAAGTTTGTCAGGATTTTAATGCAATCTTTTGTGTTTTATAAATACTTTTTAAACAATAAGCACTTAAAAATCACAATAAATAGACAGCATGTATTATGCAAGCATATCCCACCAACAATAAACACACTTTATCTCCCAAACTTTAGAACATTAATAAACACTTTTAAAGTATCAAACAAGGTACATAAAATACACTGAAGAGAATATGTCTCTATTATAAGCTAACTTAAATAATGTTTCATTGTTGACAACAAGTGTGTCTCAGGTTTAGCATCCATTCTGCTTACATGTATGAGAATATTTTGTAGTTTGCACTATTTAATCACAAGCCTTGCTGTGGTGACATTCCACATACACTCTCTATAGATGGTGATCATATTCACCCCAGTCCTCTTAACAATTCCTCCGTTCCCTTCCTTTACTCAACATTTGCTTTTCTCTCACACTGTCTGTTGTTTTGTTTAGATTTCACATATAAAAGAAAACATGCAATACTTGTCCTTCTGAGTCATGTTCATTTTGCTTAACACAAGAATTTTAAGCCAAGGAAATACCTACAGAATGCTATCACTAGCTGCCATGACTGTCAACATTAATAACTTTCTTTTATAATTTAGAACTGTTATCAGTGGAATTATGAAACATGTTCACATATTTAAGTACTGTTAAAATTCATATACACTTGCTTTAAGACCTGGCAGAAAATTAAACCATACAACACACTTTCATATGGACACCTCATGTTTAAGCAGTAATTCTCTTGTATTATAAGAGTCAGCACTGGAAGGTTCTAAGATTCCCTGAATTAAGCTGATCTAAACTATAAAGTATTATACTAAAGAACAAATCTGTATCATTAATTACAAAGCTTTTAGGTTATGTTGCATATGTGGAGTGTATGTGTATGATAAAGTTGTTTGTGTTTTGCTTTCGTATGTAAAATAAAACCAAACTACTGTTATGTGTTCCAAATATTAACTTAAAGTATGACAGCTTATACTTGAATCTCTTTGTTTTATTTATTATATGTTCTGCCTGTATGTTTGCCTGCACTCCAGAAGGCGGCACCAGATCTCATTATAGATGGTTATGAGCTATCATGTGGTTGCTGGGGAACTGAACTCAGGACTTCTGAAAGAGCATCCACTGCTCTTAACCTCTGAGCCATCGTTCCAGCCCCTAATCTCTTTTAAAATGATATTTAATGAAACACTATTAAGCCCCCAAAGCATTAATATGTCAGTGGAGAGTGAGAGAAAAACCTAAGTTGCTAACACTTCCCAGTTACGCATGTCCTTTCTGAGTTCTTACCTGCAAAGCTATTAATGTATTTAGCATTCTACAGAGTTATGATTACAGAATTTTGCTTCAACTATCCTATCAACACGATTTCCTCCAATGTTAACACAAAGTAATATATTAACCCCTTAAACGAGAGCCAATCCATCAAAAAGTATTTACCATCTGACTCTGAAGTAGCACGGATAATCAAGTAACTGCTGGGTAAAGGCTGAGTTATTGATCCAACCGCTTCACCCTTTGGACCCTTAATAAGAAAATAGGTGTAAGTACTGTGATAGACCAACAATACCTTAGCCATTGTTATTTGTATCAGATACAGGTTATATCAAGCACAAATTATAATTTACAAGCAAACAAGCTTTAATTACATCCTTAAGAATGCCGATGTTTAGTATTAATGTCTTCTTTCCCAACAAATATACCTCCTTATTAAGAAATTGAACAAATGACAGCATTTATCATTTAAATGTTATCTGTACATATTACTCATATTTTTAAAAAACATAATATTTAACATACTGACACAATTTTAACAGGATTTCTATCTGATGGGTTAGGTTTTACTACAAGAGAAATACTGTATTTCTAGAAGTTTGGAAAAAGTCACTGGAAATACAGTTATAATTACTAGATAAAAGGAAATGAGTTTTGACTGTGTCTAGGGAAAAATAAATAACCACTTTATAATCAATTACTATTTGTTTTAAATACCGAGCTCAAAAACTTTTCCGAATCAATAAATTAAAATTGCTTCATAACTGTGGTTATTTGAAAACACACACACACACACACACACACACACACACACACACACACACACACACACACCAATAAGTAATTAGTATCACCAAGGCTCAATTCAGGTGCAAGGCAGCCCCTAGAATGAGGGTACACAAGGACCTAGAATCGGACTACCTAGATTTTATTCTTGACACTTACTAGGAGAAATCTATAAAGTGAGTGCTTTAGCATTCAATCTTTATCTGCATAAGGAGAAATCTGCATCATCCTTCTAATATTGAAACAAAGGACTCCATTCAAAATACCACATCTATGGGTTAAGCAATTTGTTCTATCCATACATGGTGCTCATGTATTAGAAAATCTAAAATTTACCATATGATACAATTTTAATGTTAACAAGAATTTTTATCCTATAGGTATCACTAGGTGAGAAATACTATGCTTCTAGAAGTCTAAATTAGCTTGCTGGACATTTAGCTATAATTTACTAATAAATAAATTAGTTCTAAAACAAATAATTCATTAATCCTAAATTTAGTCCTCAATGAACCTAGACTACTCTGATAAAAAGCCCAAATCTTTTCCTAGGTACATCAGTATTGCTTGGCATATAGTTAGTCCTTTATTCAAGGTGAACTAATTTAAATCATCCTAGAAACTAAAGCAATAATCTCACTGTGAAAACTCAAAAAGAGTTGGTGATTTGGTTAATGTAAACTACAGTGTCTACGATTTGTAGAATTCCTTAATCATTAATAAGAGAAAACATTTCTGTTTTCCTGCTTATTTCTGATTTTACAGCACAAAGGGATCATAGTAACACTTTTAGGTATAAAACATTAGTGTTCTATCTTTAGAGAAAGTTGCCTCTCCTAAGAGCAAGCAGGATAGCTTGTGCTCCTAGACATCCCATCACTACAGGGAAGGCTACAAAAGTGCCAGTCTCTGTTTTAGGCAACCACTCTGATAAAGAACAAAGAATCAGTCAACATTACACAAAGTTACAAGGAAGAATGATGAACTACAATTCATAAAAAAATATATATAATCTTCAATGACAAAAGAGAAAATAAGATGCAATATATTGGGTAAATGTTTTCAAGAAAATTCATTTATGTCTTAAAAACAAAAGAAAGGCTGTTTTGGTACACATTTGATTATAGAGACAGAAGGATAAATACAGCTATGGAAGACAGAGACAATATTGTCAGCCCTGGTCAAGGACAGTGGCATTTGATTGACTTACCTTACTTGTCCTCACTGACACCTTTACCTTTTACCTCAAAATGGGCTCACATACCTTCACTGCCCAAATAGACTGCTCCAAAGGATGGAAAAGCTTGAAACAAAAGCCATCCTTTTTTGATGGACGTTCAATGATCTCACAAGCATTCAGAAGGACTGTTCCAACCCACTGACCATTTTTTTGTGTTTTATAGATCAGAAGCACCCCAGGTTTCAACACACACCACAGCTTGGTCCAGCTCTTTAGAGTACCACGAATCTACAGAAAGATAAGTTTATTTTAAAGACTGATATGTATTTCCTTTTCGAGGCCACAGAATAATACATTGAATAGTGGCTACTGAGATGTTTTAATCTAAAGTTATAATATAACCTTTAGTTAAAAGGCTACTTCATGGCATGCACTGCAGTTGACATGGTTCCTAATTCTAAGAAACTCGGGATTTTGTGGAATAGTAGGCCAAAATTGCAAATCCATTAAGTAGAATCCCTAACTGCCTTGATCACTGCAAGATCATTAAAACAAACCTCCATAGTACTGAAATTATTCCTTCTGTAACAGTTGTGACAAGTGTAATTTTATGAATAAATTATTACTTTTTTTCTAACTTTGCTTTTTTGAATGGTTTTGGCATTCCCAAAACTTTTCCTAACTATTTGATAAATAGTAGGAATAAGAAGGAGCCTCTATCGAGTCCCTAGATAACTGCCCTCCTTCGATAACTGTCCCGAAGATGTGCTGTGTAAGTATACAGGAGGAAGCCTTCAAGTGTAAGCACATCACTTACTTCTCATCTTAAGCTCTAATGCTGCCAATAGCTTTTATCAAGTTTTTCTATCACTTTCTATGCCTGTACTCTATTTGCTAGGCAATTCACTGTATTCATAATGCTGAAGAAGATGGTATTCATAATGCTGAAGAAGATGGTATTCATAATGCTGAAGAAGATGGTATTCAGGTTAAAGTAGGAGCTTTCTTCACATTATTAATTGTATGTATAGGAATTGTGAATGTACATGAATATAGGACAAATGAATATAGGAATCCTTAAGGAGCAGAGTGGGCAGAACCATAGTAACCTAAGTTAGAAAGGGTGACTTTGAAGCCAGAACTAAAAAGAGAAATTCTAACAGTCAAAAAAAGGTTTTTGTGTACAACTCTCTATATAAATGAGATGGTAAGTCAAAGGAAAGATAGTTATCCTGACAGAATATATATTTTTTTAAAGATTTATTTTATGTGTATGAGTGCTCTATCTGCATGTGTACCTGCAGGCCAGAAGAGAGCACAAAAATCACATTATAGATGATGAGCCACCATGTGGTTGATGGGAATTGAACTCAGGACCTCTGGGAGAGCAGACAGTGCTCTTAACCACTGAGCCATCTCTCTAGTCCTTGACATAATGTTCTTGATTTTGGAGATGTAACAAGAAAAGATGGTCAACTGTTAGAAATGAAAGTAAAGTTTAAAAGGCTAGCCAGAGTCAGGTGTGGGGGTGTACACCTATGTAATTCCAGTATTTGAGATGCTGTGGGCAGAGGACTGCAATGTGTGCCAAGGCCAGCCAGGGGCTACATACCTTGTTTCAAAATAACAAGTGGGTGGGGGAGGGGAGGTGCAATCTATCCATCCTGAGGATGTCTGGGAACTTGTAGAGGATAAGTTTGACTTTGGAAAAGACAACAAGTAGGGAGCAAAGCTAATACGTCCTTAAGAAGAGATAAAGTAGGCTGTAGTTTATTTTCAGCACAAAACTGAAGAAAACCCTTACAGTATTTCAGTATTTGGACTGTGTGCAACCATGACAAACACTCTCATTGTAACAGGAGAACTTTTTTTTTAATGTCTCTAGGAATCATTCTGTAGCAGTTTTGCTAACTCAAATTTACTTTCAAAGTTAGGAATAAAATTTCTACAACTACCCCTCAGGTAAGTGTGGGAAAGAGGACAAGAGGCCTGGGACCAGAAAAAGGAAACAGGGTAGTAATGTGTCCTTGTGCACATTGTACAGTGCTTTTCAGGTGCAACTTTTCCATCAGCTTGTCCTCATTTTGTCTTAATAACAGGAATCCCAGCCTGCAATAACTCCAAGTGCTAAGTGGAATAATGAAGGATTTTACTGGGTTGTACCAGACAACACGGACTCAAAATGGACAGAACTGCTGTCCACGTGAGGCTACTGGAGTCCTTTCTCCCTGTGTTTGCCCCCGCAGAGCCCATCTTTGGTTTTGCCCCGCATTTCCTCATGGCCATGAGTGAGCCCTGACCTTTAGCCAGTCAGCCATGACGATGACAGAGGGGTCAGTGATGGTGCTCAGCAGCTCCTTGGTGGCCCTCTTCTTCTCCTCGCGGTAGTTTTTCTTTTGGACCTAATGTAACACGAATAGAAACAAAACATTCCGTAGGAGAGATGACTTCTTACAATTCCAACATTTTCAGATAACAAACCAGAGCTGAGACTGTGGGAGCCAGGCCAGAGTCCGGCTCTGCACTCCCTGCCCCAGTCCTCCGCGCCTTCCAATCACTCCTGACCTTTCAGATGCACACAAGCTCCAGAAATGCACAGCTTCTGTGTTTTTAACACATGAGGTCTCACATTGGATTTTTCTTTAGAGTTTCTATGTCTACTATGTTTTTTTAACTATGCCACAGGATTCTTGTCCTAAATAATATATTGACAATGTTAGCACTGAGCGCATTAGAATTGTTACTATTCTAAACTCTTGTCTATAATATTACTTCATTTAGCTGCCACAATAAGCTTTTCAAGTGGAATGATTATTAGCCTCGTTTTACGTTCAAGAACACCGAGGCAGAGTAAGTAATGTGCCCCGAATCACACAACTAGCAAGGTGTGAAGCAGGGTCCAAACAGAGGCGCTCTGGCTCCCAAGGCTGTGCTCTAAAGCACCAGGCTGCTCTCCCCATGCATACTCTAGCTGGTAGACATCTTAACTACCAGCTTTTATTCATGACAAACAATGTTGCAACTGCTCCCAGATGGAAGGCGTGCCCTTTTTCTTACTAGCATTTAAGACAGAAATTATTAAGAAACTAAGAGATCAATTTGTTCAAAATACTAAACATTTTACTTTCATATATAAATTATTTCTTTGAAATAACCTAAGAAAGCAAAAGTGAACTTATAGTTTTACTGTTCTTTGTTATTTGGATGGGTAAAGAGTAATATCCTATTACTGTCTATGTTTTTCCTTAAATGATGAGCCAAAATCAATGTTAAATTTAACTGAGATTATATATAAATTACAAACCTTAACAGTTATATGCCTCCAATGCCTTAGACTTATTGTCATTTTTTTTGCGGGGGAGAGTATTTATTTTTATTTTGTATATGTCTGTGCATCACATGCACACAGGGTCTATGGGGAAGCAAGAGAGGCCATCAGATCTGGAACTGGAGTTACAGAGGGTTGCTAGCTGCCATGTGAGTACTGGCTACTGAACTCAGGTCCTCTGGAGGAGCAGCCAGTGCTGACCTCACGATACCATAATAGTATGAACAATTTGCATGTGTGCTTGCCTTCCTATTCCTCTGGAGTTTCCCCCCTCCCTTTAGGAGGAAACATATAAAATTTTCATATTATCCCGTTTTCAAAAGCATAAGCAAGGAATAAGTGGGAGGATCACAGACTTTGCTATGAGACAGTATCTCCTAGTAACAGAAGCTATAGCTGTAAAGTCCCACCAACATGACCGCCCAAATGTGAGCTAAACAAGGACAACACCAACAGGCATGCCAAAGTAGACAGTGAAAACCCCCACAAGGCTTCAACCCCACACTAAGAACTATAGGCAACTGAGGAAATCTGAGATCAGGAGAAGTGGACTTCCTCAGGGAAGAAAACACCAATTCAGCGCAATGGCCAGCCTTGAAAACATACATACAAGTAACATTATATGGAACAAGTAAGTTATATTAGAAATACATACGCACACACACAATTACATATGCATGCAATAACAATTAACAAAAGAAGCCATGAATTTTAAGGGGAGTAGGGTGGGGTATATGGGAGGGCTTAAATGGAGGGAAAGGGAAGGGAGAAATGAAATTATAGTAACTATAGAAACTAACCTTAAGAGACTCTTTCTTAGTGAGCTTACTTGAAGTTGAACTGTCCTTTTCTGAGCCATTATAAAGTTTAGATTCAGACTGAGATGAAAATGAAATAAAGAGAAGATAATTAAAACATACACTTATTTTACATACCACATAAAATATTATCTTTCTTACACTCTTCCCATCTTCTGCTGTGATTTAAGCAAATGCAGATTTTCACTGCAAAGTTCTTCACACATGGTATGTTTTCACATGCACACATGCATACTCAAACATTAATCTGCAATGTGAAGTTAATATTTATAAATTTTATACAGTATTTCTTAGAACATTTCTAAGAAAATATACAACTGTCCAGTTATTCTTAGTATAAAAACTGCCAAAGCAGTGTTAAAATGGCTGTTGAAAAAATGCTAAACTAAAGAGGAATCCATGTAAGTTTCATCAAATTGACACATACACTACCTCAACTCCTCCAATCTTCAAAACCTAAGAGGAGGCCACTTTAATTGTGCAACTCAACACAGTACTCCCAGGATCTATTTTTTCCTACGTTTCCAGTGTGCTTACATTGAGATTAATGACAAAATTTGTAGGTTTTGAGTTTATAGTTAATAGTTATTTAGTCTTCATAAAACCTTAAAAATTGAACAGCGCATGTTTCTATATTCATTTTATATAATAAAAAAGAGGGGTTCATAGAAGCTCAGTCACAATCAACCAGCAGCAACCGAAACCCAGCTCTTTCAATGTAATAGCCACAGTCTTTCAGTAGTGTATGAGAGTGTACATTTGATAACCACCTCTATAAATTTTAGAACAATATAAATATACTTCCTCAGTGTCCCACAATTTTTTATTTTTACCATTGTAAGACATAGGAAAGCATACTAACATTCTTAGTAATACTGCAGGGATCAAGAGTTACATGGAACTTGATCCAATTGGTGGCTTCCAAATATTGAACAACCAGACCAACATAATTTCACTAGATATAACCAAGGATTAAAACATTTGAATACAAATTCCTTCGCTCAATTTTAGGACCCATGGTGACAGCAACATATTTATTCACTGATGATAAATAGCTAGTGTACCAGCTAAAAAAAAAAAAAGAAAAGAAATAACCTAAACATTTTTAAACCAACTCATGGAAGGAAAATGTCATTTAAGCTTACTCATTTTGTATCTGCTAAAAATACTCTTGGTGGTTGGTACAAAATGCCTTTACATAAATGGGGCATAAATGAGGTTATGATGATGATAGTACTTGACAAATACTTTTCAATGCAGGAAATAAGAGATTAACCTGGTTAAACTTTTAATTTGCTGACCTAACTTGGATTGAAATACCACTACTACTTGTTGTCATAATGATGCCATACCCTATGATACTGAAACAATTGTAGATAATTCCTCCAGCTATGTACATGTATGTTTCCTCTGTGGACGTAGGCACCAAAAGATGACACAGCCACTGTAAGAGGAATACAATGCCTTAAAACTGTCACAGAACTCTTCTTCTTACAAATAGGAAGAATGCACTTTAGATAATGGTATCTAATGAAGAACACTCATGTTGTTAGCTTGGATGTTGATGAAAGTAATGGCTGCTAAGTATTTACAAAGTACTATGTTAAGCAATGTGTATGCACCACTTCAACTTCTGCTTAAAGAAACCCTGAGATATCAGTAGTATCTCCCCTTTACTAATAAGAAAACCACACCTACCGATTACATATCTTTCCCCAAATCATACAGACACCAAATAGATAATCACGACTTTGTACCTTGGCCTATCTAATTCTGAGCCTCATGTTTTTGAAAATCTCATTATATTAAAAGCTCTTCATACAATAGAGCAATCAGAATCAAATGTAGAAGTTATCTTTATAAATAAGAGAAAATGTGTTCCCAACAACTCCATGACAAGATTTGGTTTGATTATTATAAGATTCCACTGTCGTATGTGTTAGTATTTATATAAAAATGTCATGCACACAACCAATCTTAAATCCAATGAGGTTTATTGGATGGAGGGAGAGAGAGGACAGAGAGAGGAGGAGAGTGTGAGACAACAGGGAGAGGGAAGGAGCGCCCCCATAGAAAGGGAAAGCAAGAAAGCAAGAGAGCAAGAGAGCAACAAAGGGGCAGGTTGGTCCTTTTACGGAACAACTGAACCGCTTTATGGAACAACTGAACCACGCTTGCCAGGAGAGACTACCTGTCCGGCGACACACGATGACATCAGAGGTTGCTAGGCAACCCAGAAGCAGGATGCCTAAATACTAACAATATGAATAAGCAGGCCAGAAGCATGCCATGTGAAACTGGTAAGTCAGGACACGGATAACTTTAGTAGGCTATGACAATACTGTGCGGTCTATCTGTGACAAAATACTGAGTCAGTACCCAAGTTTTATTACCCAAACACCACTGCCTCAGCTCTCTGAACACTTTTTTTTTTAAGCTTTGGTATTGGGGTTGAACCTTGAATGGCAACAAGGCTCTATCATTAAGCTATACCTTTTACCCACTTTTTCCGAATTAAATTTTGGGAAAGGGTTTTACTAAGCTGCCCAGACTGGCCTTGAACTTAACAATACTTTTACCTCAGTCTCCTAAGTAACTGGAATTCCAGATATGTCCGTCCAGGCCTGACTCAGAATTGACATATCTTTAACTGGTCAAAAACCAAAAACCATCTTTGTTTCTTTGTTGAAGATATTTCACTACAGTATGCTTCTCTTCCTTCATAACCATTACTAGTCATCATCCTAATAATGACCACAGGGTGTTTATCCATAGGGTTTCTCAAATCTGTTAAATGGCTTTAAGATGCTTAGCATGCTCTGCCTATCAACACACTTAACTATTATGGTCTTATAAGCAATGTGACTTTAAGAACTCTTTTATCTCTTAGGTCTTAATGTCCTTGTCAGTAAAATATCCTAATTTGCTGCTAACTCACAGGGATGCTTTGGAATTAAATGAGGTAACACACATAAAGTGTTTAATACTTGGTATATGTGCTGATTCAGAGCATATGCTCACATATTCTGGTATGTACTCAAATATTCTAAATTGCAGATATAGTCAAAATCTGGCTTTCAGAATATGACATTACATGGCAAATTTCTTGTGAGTTCCTTTGTTAAAAAAAAAAAAACAAGAACAATAAGCTACTGTGATTACAAAGATTCTTCGGGTTGGAAAGAAACTTTAAACATTCAGGTAAGCATATTGTTTTGTTTTGTTTTGTTTTGTTTTGAACAAGCAGTAGTAATGTTTAAACTTACAGGCATGTACATAGATATTGGAGGACCAAATTAAAGGATCTATGTTAAGAAAAAAAACTTTTTTCCTAGCAACAAGAGTCCATTTTTCTTAGTATATAGATTACTCATACTCCACATTCCTGTCACGGAGATATGATTAAAAATTCATTTTGTAAATGCTGTTTAGGAGATGGAGAGACATCTTGCTCTTTGAGAGCATTGGCTGCTCTTCCAGAGAACCACAGTTCAATTCCCACCACCCACTTGGTGGCTCACAATTATCTGTGACTCCAGTTCCAGGGGATCCAGTGCCCTCTTGTGGCTTCTTTGGGCACTACACATGTGGTGCACAGATACACAAGCAGGCAAAACTCCTATGCACATAACAATAAAATAAATTTTAAAATTTATAATTTAAGTTTGTTTGCTCAAATACTTAACTAAGAATAAAAATGAGTAGGTAATAATTTAAAACATTTAGGAGCAAACTAGTTACTATAGATCTCTTAAAAAATAGCAGAATGAGTATAGTATCACTAATACCAAACAGTTATCATGTTAAAGAATTATTCACTATAGTTTTTGTTTGTTTGTTCAGGACAGGGTCACATGTAGTCCAAACTGCCCTTCAATTCACTACATTTGGGTTCTTTGACATGGGAGCCACCAGCCATGAGTTCCTGAGCATCTGAGATGTAACTAGTTTAACGGAGATTTGAACTACCAATTTAATTTTAAATATCTACACACCAAGTGCTCTCTTATACAAAATCATAGCTGTAATGAGACATATTAAGTTGTTTAAGTCATTAGTGTATACCACAGTCTGCAGAGGTCAGTCTCCTAGTCCCTTCCCTATCTCCACCCGCTACAGATGCAGACAGACAGCTATGGCATGCAGGGCTCTGTGTTTACTATAGCTTCTGAGCAGGAATACTGTTACACCAGATAGTACCAGAATTGTTGGCTGAGTGTTTAAAATCAAACTTTAAAAAAATAAGTCTACTTTTTTTCTAGCTATGTTGGTTAGGATACATTATTTTAAAAGTTACAGAGTATATACAATGACTAGCAGAGCTCAGCATGCACTGCTCTAAAAATACAGCATCTCAGCATTTTAAGATGGAGGAAGCCATGACAAAAGTGCAGAAGGAAAAAGCCAATCTCTGACTGTACCTTATCTTTCTTCCCTGGAACAGGCCACAAAAGAATATCTAACTTGTCCTGGAAGCAAATGCTCTCCTATTCTTGGAGGAAAGGATCCAATGACACGGACACCAAGAAGCATCTCAACAAACAGGCCTGAGTTCTGCTGTTCATTACTGTCTTTCTGTACTGGTTAGACACAACTAGGCAACTTACCACAAACTAGAGTCATCTGAGAAGAAGGACTCTCAACTGAAGATTGGCTTGTGGGCATTTTCTTAATTAATGACTGATGTGGGAGGGCCCAGGCCCCTGTGGGCAACGCTACACCTGGAATGGTGGTCCTGGGTTATATAAGAAAGCAGACCAAGCAAGCTAGGAAGTAGCATAATTTTATGGTCTCTTTTTCCGTTCTCACCTCCAGGTTCCTGATTGAGTTCCTGCCTTCACTTCCCTCAATGATGGACTGTGCTACAGAAGAGTCAGCTCTCCTCCTGAGAGCTGGTTTGGTCAGTATTTATCACAGCAATAGAAAGCAAACTAGAACATGCTCTTATTTTTTTAATGGAGCTGGGAACGGAGCCTAAAGCACTGCATTCTAGACAGGAAGTGTAACGCTGGGCTAGAACTCCAGCCCTTTCAGTATCCTTCTTGCTCAATCATACTTGCACTCTTCATCAAACCAAAGCATAAAAATATACAACTTTGCCTATTTGTTTCTTTGGGGGAAGGTTTGTTATCATTTCTGAAGACTCCAACATTATGTGACACAGTAAATAAATTTGTACATTTTTGTCTTGTTCATATACCTTTTTTATAGGGATTCAGCTATGAAGCTTGAAATAAACTAAAAAAGAAATACATTTTTTCCACTTATATGACCAAACATTTTCTCATGTATGTTACATAAATAAAATGTATTGGGGTTGGAAGATTTGGTAAAATAGTTGCTTGGGAAGCATGAGGTCCTGCACTAGATCCCCAGAATCCACACAGAAAGTGGTGGTTGGCGCAGGTGTTTGGTCATGTGTGCTTGTAATTCTAATGATGAAGAGTGAGGCAGCACATGCCCTGGACTCACCATAGCTAGTCTCACCTACTTGGTGAATTCCAGGCCAATGAGAGACCTTGAGCATGAGAGAAATGATGGATAGAACCTAAGGAATAATAGTCATGGTTGTCCTCGGGCCTGCACATGCCCAGTGCACACATGGACCTTCACACATATGCCCAATAAATAAAATGTGCTATTTTCAGCTTTCATCCTAAGCACACATCTCTAAGTTAAAAAATATTCTCAAAGTTAACTGAATAGTATGGGCAAAATAGGCAACCAAAGGAATATGTAACCCTCTCAACTATTCCTAAGAGGAGGAGCAAAAAACGTAAGGTAGGATGAACAAAGCCTACTGCTACAAACAGCAGAGTTCACTGGTTTTCTTTCAACCACTGAAGTTGATTCCAAAAGCTTTATAAACGTTTTTATTGCTGCTACTAAATCTTAACAGAAAAAAAAAAGTCTGCTTTGGAAGGAAAAAAGAAGTCAAAAGTTAAATCCCTTGAAAATTTTTTTGTTTCATTTTTTTAAATATAATGTTTATTTCTTTAAATACTAACCACAGGTTATTTACTTTGTATCCCCGCCATAGGCCCCTCCCTCCCTCATCTTCAACCTGCCCCTTTCCAAGTCCACTGATAGGGGAGGTCCTCTTCCCCTTCCATCTGACCCTAGCTTATCAGGTATCTTCAGGACTGGCTGCAATGTCCTCCTCTGTGGCCTGGCAAGGCTGTTCCTCCCTCGGGGGTGAGGAAAGGGGAGGTCAAAGAGGCAGCAATAATGAAAGGTCAGAAATAGTCCCTGTCCCCCTTACTAGGGAAACCCACTGGGATACTGAGCTACCATGGGCTATATCCGAGCAGGGGTTCTAGATTATATCCATATATGGTCCTTGGTTGGAGAAACGGTCTCATTGAAGACCCCTGTGCCTTGTTATATTTGGTCCTTTTGGGACTCCTGTCCTCTCCAGGCCATACTAACTCCCTCTTCTTTCATATGATTCCCTGCACTCTACCGAAGGTTTGCTTATGAGTTTAGCATCTGCTTTGATACACTGCTAGGTAGAGTCTTTCAGAAGCCCTCTGTGGTAGGCTCCTGTCCTGTTTCTTGTTTTCTCCTACTTCCAATGTCCATCCCATTTGTCTTTCTAGGAGAAGATTGATCATCTTACTCCGGGTCCTCTTTCTTGTTGAAAACTCATTCAACTTTTATCAGTCCGTAGAGGGCCACCACATCATTACAATTGTACTTCAAAAATACTAATTTAGAGCCGGGCACAGTGGCACATGCCTGTGATCCCCACACTCTAGGAGGCAGAGGCAGCCATATCTCTGTGAGTTCGAGGCCAGCCTGGTCTACAAATTGAGTTCAGGACACCCAAGGCTACTCAGAGAAACCCTGTCTCAAAAAACAAAAAAACAAAACAAAAAAAACAAACAACTACTTTAGAATAACCAGGTCCTATTTTAATTACAGGTTAGTACTACAAAGATCTTTGTTCATTTTCTATTAAATGTATATATTTTAACTGTCATATAATTACATTTAAAATACTTAAAAATGTTTTGCTAGAAACATGAAGACATCTCTGAATGGAACTCTCAAGGCTCAGTTTGAGAAGTTCTGTTGTAATCTACATACCACAACCAGTATTACTCTCAAGGAAGCAGTGACTACCTGTCAGTCCAAACCAAGTATGCAACAGCACCTCCATCAGTCTGAGGATACTTTAAACTTTTCATATACACGGTATAAACATGGCAATATAACAATTCCTGTGAAAATTAACAGGATTTCAGCT
Organism: Pachyuromys duprasi; assembly: GCA_028658305.1. Taxonomy (NCBI): domain Eukaryota; kingdom Metazoa; phylum Chordata; class Mammalia; order Rodentia; family Muridae; genus Pachyuromys; species Pachyuromys duprasi. Next base: position 61,372,505 of record CM053766.1, read on the forward strand.
TGGTACCCTCATTTTAAATGTCCTGTCACATAGTGAGAACAACAATATGCCTACCTTGCTCTTTGACATTGAAAGTGAAGAATCATCTTTATTTTGAGAAATATCTTCTTTTCCTCTTTCAAAACCTTTGGGGGAAAATATCAATATTCAGTTATTACAACTTTTGAATATTAATGCTTAACATTAATGTTAAAGAACAAATATGAGCCATTCAATTGAGATATGCTTGGTATTGATCCATGCTCATGAGGCTCAAATTACTATGCACCTCACTTCATTTCTTTAAAATTAAGTCAGAGCCAAGCTCGATTCTGTAGGTTTTTGTTTTAAAGAGGTAGGGACTTGGAGAGGTGCCATTCTTCCAAAGGGCCTAAGTTCAGTTCCCAGCACCCACATCAGGCAGCTCACAACTGCTTTAACTCTAGTTCCAAGGAACCTGTCACTGCCTTCTGGCCTCTGCACCTACATACACAGTTTCCATCAACTCAGTCACATGTATATATTAATAAAGAAAAATTTAAAAAGTTGGGAAGGGAGCACGTGGAGGAAGAAGGGTGGATCTGGAAGGAGGGGAAGGAGTGGAGGGCAGGTGTCAGATGACAGAACTATGTGTGTGCACTGTGGAAATCTCAAAGAACAAAAGTGCTTTTAAATTAACACAGACAGAGGCAATCAAGAGTTCCTACGAGGCCACCAATGTCAAGCTGAAATTTTTCTGTGCTACTAAACACTTTGCATGAACTCACCCTCTCAGAGCTTTTATCCTAGCACGCTCATTTCTTTTGAGACAGGCCCTGGGGTAGCTAAGGCTGGCCTTAAACTCGCTATGGAGCCAAGAAAGACGGTCTGACTCCCCTTACCTTGACTTTCTGAGTACTGGGCTTACACAGGCTTGTACCACTTCACCCAGTTTATACAGTGACAGGGAAAATAATCATAGCCATCCATGTACATGCTACAAATGTTCTCTACTAATCAAGATATACCCCCAGAGTGCTAGTGAGCTGATTGCTTAACTTAGAGAACCATACTAACTTTTCTCCCTTATTGTCAACTGGGAAGATATTCCAGACGGTGCTAAAGAACAGTGGAAAAATAAATCTTCAGTAAGAATAAATCAAAGACAGGAGAGAAGGTACAGGAGAGGACATGGGGAATTGGAGGGGAGCTGGGGGAGAAGAAAAAGAAAAGGATGAGAAGAAAAGGAGAGAAAAGATGCAAGAGAACTCGCTTATTAATTGAATCAACCAATAAATCAATCAGTCTGGATGGGTGGCGTGTGCCTGCAGTACCAGCTATTTGGGAGGCTGAGGCAGGAAGAATAGTCAAATCTAGGAGCTTTGAAACAAGGTTGGATAATATGGTGAAATGTCATCCTAAAAAGTGAAATAAAGGCTGGACAGTTGGCTCAGTATTTAAGAGCATTTGTTGTTTTTGCACAGGACCCAGATTCAATTCCCAGCACCAGTAAGATGGTTCACAACCATCTGTAACCCAGGCATGGAGATGATACATATACATACATGAAGGTAAAGCACTCACACATGTAAAATCATAAAATAACTAAATCTTTTTAAAAAGTGAAATAAATATCAAATAATATATTTATTATAACAATTAGATGAGCATGTTTATCAACAGTTGGCATAGAAATTTGCATTTGGTATACCCTGAGCCGATGTATAATGTATATATTTAGCTAAATAGTCTAAAACCATGAGTCTAAAATTCATGAACAGGGCTGGAAAGATTATGGTGAGGAGCACTTGTTCTTATTAAAACTCTGGGTTCAATTCCCTGCACCCACATGGTGGTTCCAATCATGTGTAATTTGAATTCCAGGAGATTTAACTGCCTTTTCTGATCACTGGAAATACCAGGCACACACAAAGTAAACATATATACACAAAGGCAAAAGGTAGACTTAAAAATAAATAAATCTAAAAATAGTAAAATTTTAAATGCATGAATGAAATGACACAAACATGCAGCTACCCCATATTCAAATGATAACTGCAGGAGTCCCACTAGAGATTGACAATACTAAAATTAATGAGGCAGGCGTAATATCTTAATGGAGTACCTTTTACTTGTAAGGGCAGATAGTACTAGCTCCTCCCTATATTTGCTATAACACAAAGATGTACCAACAAAGAACCAATGCCTAAAACATTTCAAAATGACTTTCAGCATATCAATTATAAGATAATTTATTCTGTTTGAGGTTTATAAATTTAAAATTCTATCTTTTTAATTCTGATAATTTTACTAAATTAAATCAGCAATATAAAAATACTTCTTTAGAAAAAGTAAAGATTACTTAGTTTGAATATGGGGAAGAAGAGATTTTCATAAATCTAACATGGATTTTCAGACAAAAACTCGGAGGAATTTGGAACTTAAATATAAATCAAACTAGAAGTTACATAATTAAGCTTGAAACTTAAAAAAATGTATTTAAAGCAATAAGCATACCAATGTAGAATTCTTGATACTAATGACTAACATAATGTCAAAGAACTCTAAATATACACATGGAACAGCACATTTTCTAAAAGTACATTTTGTAATAGAAAAAAAAATTCTGGTTTTGCTCTTACACAAGGAGATTTCGATTTCTCCAATGTTGTTCTAGTCTCAGCTCACTCCGTATCAACCCATTTACTAAGTTAAAGAAAATGTCCAGCTAACTGTCTACATCCATGTATTATTTAAAAAATGGAACCGTAATGAAAAGAAAGCTATAAACTAAACTTTGTGTGTGTGTGAATAAATTCCTGTATGTGAGTCCAGAAGTTGGCATCACTGTCTTTTCAATCACTCTCCACCTTATTTTTTGAGATGAGGTCTCTCTCTCTCTGAACCTTGCCCATCTGGCTAGTTGGCCAGAAGACCTCATCAAACCTTCTGTCCCCACCTTCTCAGCACTGGATTACTAGCCTGTTCTGCTGTAGCTAGTATTTACATGGGTATTGGGGACCTGAATTCAGGTCCTCATGTTTTCATAGAGAAAGAGGGTACCTTAACAACTGAGCCATGTGCCCAGCCCTTTTTCCACTTTTAAAAAGTGAAAGGATATACAATATTCCAAATGTTAGAAAAAAAAAAAAAACGCTATTCAGCTGGGTGTGGTGGTGCATGCCTTTAATCCCGGAACTTGGAGAGGCAGAGGCAGGTGGATCACTTTGAGTTCAAGGCCAACCTGGCCTATAAAAGTGAGTCTAGGACAGCCAAGGCTACACAGAGAAGCCCTGTCTCAAAAAAAAGAAAAAAAGACAGAAAATAATATTCATGAATGTAGATTATATATTACTTGTCAAATCAATGAATTCCATTTTAACAGTTCTCATACTTTGAACTTGCAAATCATATATTAGCTTCATATCATATCATATGATTAAGTTTAAATTATTCATACTTTTAGCTATAAATGGGTGAAGTTAAATGCTTTCTAAAATATGCAAATACGATCAAATTCCTTGAATTTCAACTAAAAATTTAAAAAGGTAGATAATCAACATAAAACACACAGAACACATAAACTCCTCCAAAAGTCCTAAAATTAAAAATTTTCCAAATCACACATTGGGTTGCCTTGGAAATTCCAAGGCAGTGATGAAAAAAAAATGTTGGTAGTGTTTATATTAGGTCTTCTCATGAGACTGAATATATCTCAATTTCTAAAACTGTACAAAAAAGCCTATCTTTCTTTTTTCTTTTAATCTGCCATAAAAGTTCATATTTCAGGACCTTTTCTTTAAAACTTACACCATGGAAATATATTTATTAGGACCTTTGGGACTTTGTCACAAAATTTAGTAGTGGTCGAGTATGGTGGCACACACCCTTAATGTCAGCATTTGGGAAACAGAAGCTGGCGGAGCTCTCCGAGTCTGAAGACTACACAGTGTACACAGCAAGCACCTGGAAAGCCACGAAGCCCTCGTGAGAGTCTGTGCGCACACTGCTCTCCTCTGGGGAAGCAGCAGCTGTTGTCTCAAGAGGAGGCAAGTGCACACAGAAAAGTCTAACACTACAATAACTGCTTATGATGAAGGCAGTATTAGTGCAGAGAATGAGAGCTGGAATCCAAGCACTGGTACAATCCTTCATTAGCTGTAGACCTTGGACAAGCAATTTAACCCAGTGGTTCCACTTTGCTACAGACAAGAATAGTGAAGGGTCTGAACAGAGTGCCATAGTACTCTCTAAAAGCAAAACATACTGGTGCCTTTCCAAAATGTTCTTATCAAAGCTAATACAAAAACTTTTCTAATTACAGTTCAACCAAAACCAAATTACTCACATGTAACTTGGCATATGAAACACCTATCATGTCCTCTTGCTCTAGTGTTTTCATTATTTGAAGTAGGCATAGGCTCACAAGACTTCTCCTGGGCAGAACTCTCCCCTGATGTAATTGTACATCCATTTCAAGTTATGTTTAGCTTCTAATGACTTTAGTTTCTCATCTAAATAAATTTTATATTAGATAATTTCTTATTAGTACAAAGAGTTTACAGCTAATAAAACGGAATGGTGGTTCTGAGTAAATCAGCTTCCTACGGAATATGAGTGCTAGCATCACTGATAACGTGTATTCCAGGAGCAAACTTGGCTTGTAAATCATTACTGTTTAGATGTAACACAGAAGTTTATGTTGTATCAGTCTTTTAAAAATTGCTTATATTTCTACAAATGAAGATTTAACAGCTATCTCCTAAGTAAATATACATGAACACTTACTATGCTGAATATTGAAGAACTAAAAAACTGTATAGAAAAATTGCTAAGAGGGCCAGGAAGATAGATAAGCAGGTAGGAGTGCTTTCAACCACGATAGGCATGACAACCTGTATACTATGTCCAGGACCACCTGCATGGTGGAAAAAAATCAAATCATGGAAGTTGATCTCTAACCTCCACACAAGCTCATAGCATGCTCCTACCTCCACCACACACACACACACACCAGACAAATTGCAATTTTTAAATTGTTGTTATATATGTGTAGATATTTTGTCTGCATGTATTGTGTGTACCATGTGCCAGTCTGGTACTCATGGAGGCCAGAAGAGGGTGTTGGTACCTCCGGAACTAGAGTTACAGTTAGCCACTATGTGGGTGCTGAGAATTGAACCTGCATTCTCTGCAAGAGCAGTCAGTGCTCTTAATCATCGAGCCATCTCTCAAGATGCATCTAACTGTAATTTTTTAAATTTAAGTAAAAAAAAAAACAACAACTTTAAAAAGCCTGAAGTGAAGCTTATAGGCGATTGTCTTTGCTAAAGGTTTCCCACAATTCTTAGGTAGCGCTCTAGAGATTTAGAGATATAATTAGATCCAAGCTAAGCAAAATACTCTGCATCCCAGAGTTATTGTGAGTACACAGGCAAGGGTGGAGCTCAAGGATACAGCTCATTATCAGCGATAAAACAACTCATTTCTTGAGGTAGAAGGGCATGGGAGAGAAAGAGAAGGAAGCAGAAACATCAAATTTCCTATAAAAATTAAAATGAAAAAATAAACTGACAAAGAGTTGTCTTTATCACTAATGCAGAACTAATTTCCCCTCTAATGCTATTTAGACGAAAGCAAATGCATTGAAGATAATTTTTCAGTACAATAAAATATCTCAGAAGACATTCGATGCCTATTTCTTTTTACCTTTAATTTAAATACATAATAAAAAGCCCTTTCTCTAGAGTACCTGATTCTACTGATTAACTGATCAAGCCGATATTCTGAAAAGCTTTTATCACAGAATATGGAAGTGTCCCTATAGGATTTCTCTTCTGGGAGAATTGGCAGACACAGCAAATCATTTATTCATCTATTAAAACAAAACTAACAAAATTATCTTAAATACATTCTTGGACAAGATGCCGATTGCCTAATTAGGTATATATCTTCAAAACTTTTAAACACTGAAGTTTTCTATTGTTTACCAAGGTCACTGATTACTTCTTAACACTAAGCAGATTTATGCTGTGAAGGTCAACAAACAGCAGGAGCTATTATGCCTAGCAATGCCTTAAATAGTCAAAAAGACAAGTACAAAAAAAAGGAACTAAGTCTCACAGTATAAAAGCAAAGACAGCACTTAACAGCACTTGAAAGCTTCAGTACAGTGTATGTTAACGCCACTTCGGAATAAAGCAAAATTTATACTACTTAACAACATACATGAAGCATGGGAGGAACCACACTGTTAAGAAGATAATACAGATTAAATACTGTTCAAAGCTTATGCTACTTAGGTACAGCTTAGAACATGAATTTTATTTTATTGTATTTTTTGAAAACAACGTTAGAAAAGTAACTGAAATTAGTGAATTTATAATAATTTAATTGTTTAGGTCTCTCAAAATAATACATATACTAATCATCATGAATATTCACAAAGAACCAAAAATAAAGATTAGGAGTAAAATAGAAACTCTATTTCAAATTCAACAAATGTCAAAAAATATACAGACTTTAGTCAGTATTTCTTTACAATAAATATTAATGTACAAAAGGTATAATTTTAATTATCTGAAAATAAGATATTTAAATGCATAACCAAATATTTGTCACAATAAATGTTTTCAAACAAAAGCTCAAGTTGTCTACATCTTATCGACCAATCATTTAATGCCTAAATGATAGCTGTAAAGCATCTAATTTCATTTAATACATATACTGTGTAAATAATTTTCATAGCAAAAATTAACTCCACATGAATAAGCCTAGCAACAAATCTATACTTAGATGAAAAACTTTACTACAGTCAAGAATTAAATGACTGTAAGATTAGCACATATACTGAACATCAATTATAATTACTATTTTATAGAAATGACTAAATATTTGTGTTAAACATCTGGGTTTCACCTGCTAAAAACTCTTGTCAATACCATTTCTTCTTAGAAATATATATGTATTGTATGTCAAATTCAGAAATGCTTTAATTGTCATCAAGGGTCATATATTTACTTCTTCAATTAAATCAAAACACACATGATAAAAAAAATCAGGATTCCTATTTTACTGACTCATTAGTGCTTAAGTTTTAGCTAAAGAGACTACTATAAGAAAATTAGAAAAAGCCCAGCCATTAAGAGGCAGTTACTGAAAGCTAAGCTCTCACAACAGAAGTGTTTAAATGAAACACATCATCAAGATTTTTAAATCCCTGATTCATTTTCATTAAGATTATATAAGAAATTAGGCAAGAACGTAGGATTAAACAAACAAACCTTGCAAGGAAGGAGAAAGTTCATTGTATCCTCCAAACGAAGCATTCCGGACAAGCTTTCGGCCATCAATTCGTGGAGGAAATAAAACAGACGAAACCCCAGTACATGAAGAAAATCTACGCTGTTGTGAGCTGTCTTCTTTCATGGTTTAGGTCTATTTAGTATATAGGCTCACCCAGAAGGCTAATTAGCCCAATATGGCAAAGGCAGGCTTTTCTTTCACACCCAAATGTAGCAAACCAGCACAAACAAAGGACACACACATTTAACTGCAAAGGAGGACTAGAGACTGTCAAATCAGCAATAAACAGATAGAGAGACTGACAGGAAAGGCACTGAGCCAGGCAACTGGTTTCTTTTTTAAAAAATGAATTGATTAAAGGGCTATTCCACTAATGTTTTACATTTGTATCAAAGGAATGATGCTCTGCACTGAACCGCTGCCTTGAAAAAACAAAGCAAGATCAATACTTAGCCATTCTGGATGAAGCAATAGGGTCTCTTCTCTCAACACCACAACACGGTGAGCCTTTTACCACATCTATTATGTTTTTGTAGTATCTGGCCACATTTCCCTCCTCTTCTGGCTCTTTTCTTCACAGCTTTTGGTTACTTCAAAAATAGATCTCAACATTATACTTTTTATCTTTCTTGAAGCTTCTGGATTTGTATCTAAACTGCTGCTTGTCTTGGCCATGGTTAAGAATTCATAAGGAAAGATATTCTTTCAAGTACAATTCTGATGGATCACAACTGCTAAAGCAGAGAATTAACACGTAAGTGTTACTTCTAAGAGGAATACAGGAGTCGTTAAGACAACGTTAATGCAAGCCAATCAACACAGAAGATTACAATGACACCATAATAATGCTGTGCACTGTAACACACACTTCCTTAAAGCATTCGCTGCTACACTTCCTCCTCATTGTATTTAAATTGTTCAGACAACATAATCTACCACAGACTTTTGACCATTGAAAATCAAAATTTGTTATTTCAAGAGTAATATACTATACCATCTCCATATGCCTAACTTTTAAGAGTTCCCAAGAATTCTTCTCACTCTTAAATTACTTTTGCCTTATCCTACCTTACTTCATTCAAGTTAAACTTGGTGATTTAGTCTTACAAGAATTTTGCCTCAAGATTCAGTTTCTTCCTTACCATATACACACTTTGAGGCCGATTCTCAGCTCATATAAAATATCATTCCATAATCTAAGAGTATTTCTCCTTATGAGAAAAGGCATTTAAAAACTCAGTTTCTGGTAGTGATGATGTTGCACACTTTTAACCCCAGCACTGAGAGGGCAGAAGCAGGTCTACAGAGTGAGTTCCAGGCCAGACAGCATTACATATAAAATGACTAAATTTCCTGTGTAATGATATGTTTTCCTTAGGCATTTTAAAATTATTGTAAAAGAAAATTTCGGCAAATCCCATAAAAGCGGCTGTTTTGTTGTCTGATGGTCTCTGTGCATTGTTTTATTCTTCTCCATATTATAAAATATAAATTACTATTAATTATTGACAATAAAAAATTTGTAATTCATATAGTTGGTACTTGTCTTTCAAGGAGTAAAGAAGATATCATCACAAAAGGCATTCTCCTCTAACAGTTAAGTAGGGTTTAAATTTAATGGGGTCTCCATTTCCTTATCTATAAAATATTAAGAATAGCACCTATATTGTAGGATTATTATGTAAAGCCTATGAAGGTTCCGGCAAGGTGAAAATATTAAAATAATATACTCTCTCCTAAAATTCAATACTTCTTAGAGGAAAGAAGTATTTCTTACAGAATATAAACAACCGCAGGAGTACATCTGCAACACAAATCTGACCATGAACCTGAGATGTCCAAATAGTCATGGTCTCACAGATGTGCAAAAGCCAAGTCACTTGCCAGTGTTCCTGTCAAACAGCCCTTTTGTATACAATTCACAGCAGCAAATTACACTGGATTGTGTGTCAAATGGCCTATTATTTAATATTTTTAAAATGTTCACTAATAATACTGAAAACAAGTGCAACATACAGTATTTCAAGGAGAATGGTTAGAAACCCTAACCCTGCCATGCCAAACTCTCAGTTATGCATTAGAATACACTAAAAATATTTTTAGACACTATAGGCATCAAAATTGTACTTTTCATTCATGTTTTTATTTGCTTTGTTCCCCATGTGTTTTTTTAAAGAATCCTCTAGTGTATCTCTTGCCAGTTCAAGTTCCACAATAAAATCAAATTTATTGCACAATGCAGCCATTGTTTCTGACAAGTTCACTATCTCCAAGCCTCTATATCATCTCCAACCAGATTCTGTCTTTGTCTCTCTCTGAGAAATGAGAAAATACGCATGTAAATAATTTCCTCTAGGGCTTACTTCTGTCCCAGGATACCAAGTGGGAAAGATTGTACCAGCACATATACTGCACAAACAATAAAATAAAAGTCACAGTAAGTCAGCACTGTGTGGGATATAACAGATCACCAAAAAGTCCCCTGCCAGGGCATCATCTTTCACAAGGAGAGCTGCTTGGTCAGCTTTGCCCAAGTTCTCTGACCTTGTCCTCATGTATACTAGAACTCTGTCTCTTTCCCTAGACCCACGTTTGAATTAGCTGAGAATACCTATAGTATAAGAAAGTGTCCACTTTTCATTTGGTAGGATATTGTGAGCTAAACAGTACACAATATTTCTGCCATATCCCTGCTACTTGCCAGAACCAAACTGGAAGCAATGCTGAGTCTCTGTTTTCCAGCACTCACTAATGATTAGGACCAATCATTTCCCACAGAGCCTCTTATCTTTATGACTGTAGCAAAATAACTGACATAAGCAATGTAAAAGAAACAGGAAGAGTTTGCTCATGGTTTCAGAAGTTTTGGTCCATGTCTGCTTTGGCTTGTCCCACTGCTAAGGCATGTGGAGAAGCATGTGACAAAATCTGCTCACTTCACAGTAGCCAGGAAGCCAAGGGAGACAACAGGAAAGGCTAAGGACCAGATGTGCTTTCTACTAGTCTATTCAGAAGCTAGGCCGTTATCAAGGGTTTAGCCTACTGATGAATTTAAAGCCCCCAAGATCCAATTACCTCTCCATATCCCAACAGCCGTGGACCAAGCCCAAAACACATGAGCCTTTGCTTTGCAGTCATTTATATCCAAACCATAATATGATTCTTTGTAAATTCTCATAGAAATCAAGGCCACACTATAACCCAGAGAGTTTTCGCTTATTCTTCTCTGGTAATACTACCCCTTCTTTACACAAGTAGACTTGTTAAATAGGCAGAAGATACATGGACTGAGGCTATTTCTGTAATTTGAGTTCCTAGAGAATGAACTACAATAACTTGCTTATATATGAATGCAAATTTAACTTGGTCCAACTTTGCAGCAGTAAGCCAGATCTCAGCCAAGATCATTAACCTACTGAGCTTCAGCCAGCCACAAGCAGCCAACTGATCAGGCCACACTCAAATTAGGCAAAGAGCTATTTCATACTCCACTTCTGAGTTCTGTCTATTAATACTCACTGGCCACACTGCAAAGAACTCTTTAAAGCTCTGTCTAGTATCAAGTGCTGCTGATACATGAGTTATTCTTTTTCTAAGAAACTGTTAAATTCATCTAAAGTTTTTCTTTGAAGACTACTTAGTTCTTCCAAATAAATGTCTTAGATATGCACACATGGTGGTACCCTTACTATAACACAAGGCAAGAGAAATCAACAGCTGAAGACTATGGCCACCTGTGTCAGCCGGTGTAACAGCAAATGGGGCTCAGGAGCTACAAGTAAGGATTTCTAAGTACTAGTAATGATTCCTTCTCAGCCTGTAGACCTATGTAAATAAGCACTAATTTTATCTTCTGTAAATGTCAAGTATATTTTATGCATTTATGTAGAATAGTTCATAGTAAAGATATTAATTTCCTTTTAACAAAAGCTGTTAAATTGTTGCCTAATAGAAGCCACAAATAGAAGCCACTGTGATGAGCAAAATTTAAATTACAATTATTTGTGTGTGTGTGTGTGTGTGTGCGCGTGCGCACGCGCGCTTGCAAATGTGTTGGTAGGTCACCATCACCCCATGGCACACCTGTATGGGTCAGAGGACAATCTGCAAGAACTGGTTCTTTCCTTCCACACCATTTGGGTCTCAGGGGTCAGAAAGAACTCAGATTGTCAGGCTTGGTAGAAAAAAACTTTTTATTCACTGAGCTGTTTCATTGGCATTATTATGACAACTTTATTATACATTTATGAAAAATGTGCAGAAAATATGGCTCTATATCCATCAAAGAAGAAAATGCGGATGACTGCAGCCCACTGAAGTGAAGCCCTGTTACTTGGTAAAGAGGAGTGTATGCTCTTCTAAATTTCCCAAACAAAGATTAAATCCCAACATTAAGAACTAATTAGTATAGGTAATATCTGATGACCCTTAAAGTAACTTAGGTTAAAAATACACTTAAAATATTTTTTCAAGAAAAAAATGTCCCTTGTTATTCTTCTATTCCCCTTTCTACTTTGATTAAGAAGCAACTCAAAAGGCTGGCAATGATAAGCCAGACCACCCACACCTGCAATCTCTGCAAAGATGCTTAAAACAAAGCTGGATTAGTCGTTCATAATTTTCAAGAAATGCTTTCAAGTTATTTTAGATTCCCTTGTAGACATAGTGTTAAACATAGATACTGTAACATTTTGCAAGAGGAATTTAAAAATACTCCATTCTTATTTTCTTAATTTGCAAAATATGATGTTGACTTTCATTATGTTATGAAGCAACTTCCTAAACACAAGGAATTTCCAACCAGAAAATAACGACATCTTTTTTTTGGTCTTTTTTTTTAATAAATTTATTTATTTTTATATCAATCACAGGTTAGGTTTTTTGCATCCCATGCATAGCCCCCTCCCTCACTCCCTCCCACCCTCCCACCCTCCCCAACCCTCCCTCATCTCCTCCCCGCCCCCTCCAAGTCCACCAACTGGGGAGGATCTCCTCCCCTTCTATCTGACCCCAGATCATCTTGTCTCCTCCGGGCTGGCTGCAATGTCCTCCACCTGGATCTAGCCAGGCTGTTACTCCCTGGCATGTATGGGGGAGGGTCGAAGAGTCAGCCATCAAGCTCAAGACGGAAACAGTCCCTGTTTCCCTTACTAGGGTCTTCAGTTCACCAATGAGTTATCATGGGCAACATCTGAGCAGGGGTTCTAGGCCATATCCATACATGGTCCCTGGTTGGAGAAACTGTCCCATATAAG
>CM053766.1:61385522-61411862 GCA_028658305.1 Pachyuromys duprasi
TCCAAATGAGCATTGATCATACCAACCTGGGTCCTCCTTCTTGTACATCTTCTCTAGGTATGTAGATTTCAGCATGACCTTCCTATCCTATAGGTCTATATAAGTGAGTATATACCATATGTTTCTTTCTGCTTTTGGGATACATCACTTAGGATGATCGAAATAACGACATCTTAAGACATATTGGTAACTTCAGAATCGAAAGCATTAAGGACTTAAAAACTCAGAAGGTGGCACAACCTGTAATTCATACTATTTCTAACAGAACTATTTATAGATGGAAGCCAGCACAAGCACCCAGAAAGTGGGTGGAGTTACAGATGGGGTGAAGGGGAAAATCAAGTCTTCTTTAGATGATACAATTTTCATAAGATATAACACATACATATTCAAGAATATATCTGTGTGCTTATGACCAATAAGTTCAGAGTATGTTCAAATGTCTTACCAAGAAAGGAGGAATTGCTTCGGTTCATGGGAGAAAGTGACTTCTAGGTGTCTTTTTACCTGTGAACCATGTTAATGAAGGTTTTCTTGTGTTTGTCATCTGAGATTATACTAGCAACGCCTAACACAGCCACTTGGGGAATATGAGTCAACCCTTTACAGTAGAAAGCTGCCTCATAGAAAATCTGTCTTTATGCTGATGTTTTCTATTAGCTCTAGATATAGACTCCTGTCATTTTTAATTCTACCAGAACAATGAGGGAACTGACCTTATGTTTAAGAGTATTTACTACAGGGTATCAGAAATACAGTACTCAGATGGTCTAAGTTAACACTGATAAAACCAGAACAATCACACAAAGGTTTTTGTTATAAAATAACTCAAAACTGTAACATTTAAGAATTAGTTTGGTGCTATGTACATGCCTATAATCCCAGCAGGAGGATTATAAATTCAAGCTAGGCTGAAAAATTATGAAATGGGCTGAAGTTTAAGCAAGGAACATAGGCTGTTCTCTCACAGAGCAATGTATTTACAAGCTGGCCTAAAATAAAAATATAGAAAATAGCTGTTTGCAACAAAGAAGGTTAGCTACCAATCACAGTAAACCATGAATATGATCCAGAGGGAATGAGTATCTCTCAGGAGATGAGCTATGATTTAGTCCCATGCTCCTTTGGTATTCCTGTTCTTTAAAAATACAGAGAAAGAAAGAAATCAGGCTTAATGAAGAAAACAGGTTTAACTAGTTACGATGTCTGTCTTTCCAAACAAACAATTGAAAGATACACTAAGCCTAAGCAAGTAAGAATGAAACAAATATTACCCTTTCTGAGACTGTAGCAGTCCTTAACTCATATTATATGGAAGAAAGCTGATTTTTTTTAACAAGCAGGGGGATGGAGGCAGGGCTAAGAGATGGCTCTGAGGGTTAAGGCACTCTTCCAGGAAACAGAGATTGCTCCCTAGTATCTATCTGGCGGCTTGACTGTCTATAACTGCAGTACAGGGAATCCATACCCTCTTCTGGCTTCCACAGCACCAGGCATGCACACAGTGCTTAGACACACATGCAGACAAGATACCCATCTACATAAAGTTAACAAAAATTTAATGGTAAAATAAGCTAATAATAAAAATGTGGAAATTATGCAATTTTGGTAAAAAACTGAGTCATCACTATAATAGAATGTGTAAGAAATAAAGATTATCCTGACAAATGTGGATTGAGTAAAGAAAGTCAATCTCCCCAGATATTCCAATGAAAACCAAAAAAAAAAAAAAAAAAAAAAAAAATCCCAAGATCATGGGAAGAAACTCTACTTCAGAAAACAATTATGTTTTTCAGCAATTATGACCTCACTTTTAAATTGATAAGAATCAATATTCATAAAAGCGACACAGCTAAAAATCAGAACAATGAAACTAAACTAAATAAATATATCATAGTAAATAGTGACTTACTGAGCATATAACTTTCAATATCTAACACCATTTACAAACCTGCTTGTTAAATTTTAATCTAAACTCTACTGTAATAACCATATAAAGGAGCAAGTTATGAAATCTCAAAAGTCCTGGTGTAGGATGTTGAAAACGAAGACAAGAGCATCATCTAATAAGGTCTTACAAAGGAGTGCATGTTTAAGCTGCATCTTCAAGCCAGGAAGGGCAGCGGACATCAGCACTTGGGAGGTTCCCAGGTAAGAAAGAGTTCAAGATCTTCCTTAGTTTGAGGCCATCCTGACCAATATGAGATGCTGTTTCAATGCGTGAATAAATAAAGAAACATAATGTATCTTTAGAAATGATCAGCAACTACAAGGGAGAAAGACATTTTACAATGAAAGACCAAGAAAAAGCACAGTAAAACTAAGGGTCAATAAAGAAAACCATCTAGATAGGTTTATGAAGAAAACACGAGATTGGGAGAATAAAATTGATATAGTTAAGAAAGAGACTTGACTATCAGATACAAAAATTACACTATATGCTCTCAGGTCCAGCTTTCCATTTGCTGGGTCAAATGATGCTGCATGAGCTTTACTTGCAGATCTTTATAAACATGCATTGCTCTGTTTAACCCAAGAGATTCTGCATGGAGTAGACTCTGACTCAGCAAAGCTCCCAGGTGATTCTCAGACACGTCTCAGCACATGCCACAGCTCTAAATAACAGTAAGCATTGTCTTTTCACAATGCAGTGACACAAATGCAGGCACAGCATCTAACCAATTTTTTCACTACAGGGTTAAAAATTAAAAAGTGGTATTTTTATTTATAATATTTTTATTGTTATTCATGCTATTTCCTTGGGGACCTACTTTATAGGTCCCGGGTATTCTTTGGCCATATGTATCTATCTGTAGGAGCCTCTATTTCACCATAACCTTACTTAACAATTTTTTGTTCAGTTGTTAAAACAATAAAAACCTGACCTAGTTGATATTAAGAATGAAAGTACCAAGAGAGAAATGAAGCCAAGCATGGTGGTACACCTCCAAGCATTTGAAGGCAAGAGGATCAAGAATTCAAGATTTTCCTTGAGTTTGAGAGTGAGTTTGAGGCTAGCCTGAATTATATGAGTCCCTTTCTCAAAAAAGCATGAAGGGCTGAGGATGAGAAAGAGGGGGGAGAGGGAGAAAAGATGGAGATGGAGAAAGATGAAGAAAGAGAACGAGAGAAAGAAAGAGACACACAGAAATAGAGGAGAGAATATATCCTGACAATATAAAATTTGTCAAAGAAACAGATTTCTTTAATATGAAAAAAAGCTTGGGAAAATTTTAAATCTATCCTTGTTAAAATTAAAAACATCTGCTCTGTAAAGGAGATCATTAAGACACTGATAAGGCATGCCAAGACTGGAAAAAGTATCAAACAGAGTCATTAAAAGATGGTACAAATATATTTAATAACTGTTAAAACTCAATAATAATGTGAAAAGCCTTTTTTGCTTGTTTCTCTGTGTAGCCCTAGCTGTCATGGAATTCATTCTGTTGACCACTACAGCCTGGTCTGAAAAGCCTAATTTTTAAGTGGGCCAAATATGAACTGATATTTCATAAAAGATATGCATATTTTCATGAACAAGTGCTCAACATAAGTCAGTAGGGAAATGCAAAGCCAAACAAAACCTCTACAATATGTTTCCACTATACAACTAGAATAACCAAAATGAGAAAGACTAAGCACACAGAACAACAGTTCAGCTCACAGGCTGCTAGCAGGATCATAGAAGTATTGAACTACTTTCAGAACAGTGTGTGGTCTGCTGCTACCTCAGCTCTCAGAGGGCAGAAGGTCAGTGCCTGGGCTAAATGGAGAGACTGTGGTCTCCACCTTCCTACCACCCTGAAAACAAAGTTTGGCAATACTTATAAAACTGTGATGGTTTGAGAACTGTATCTATTCTTTTATCTATTCACACAACATGAATATATAATAATGTTTAATTTCACTATTACAATAATTAAAAAGCTTGAAAGTCTAAACCAATTTATTACCACCATTAGCTAGCAATTAGACTTGTAGGTACTACCAAAAAGAAATGCAGCAACTATCTCTCTACACAGCATTGTGTGCATATAATAAGATTATTAAAATCTAAAATCTAGATTAAAATTCTTTTCCAGATTAAAGCTGCTTTATATACTGTGCAAGGTTGGGCAAGAAAAATCACTCTTCCCAACTGATCAAATTCCTTATTTGTAAAAGGGAAAGTGATTTATATACCATATGCTCCTGTAAGAATTCTATGAGTGAACACATGTAAAAGCACTAGACAACATTTGTCTTAAGCATTAGTCACTGTACTTTTATAGCTAATTCTTCCCACTCAGAAGCTGAAATACTGGTTGTATTTGACAACTGTGGATATCAAGGTTTTCTAGATGTGTTTACCTGCTTTTATGGAAGATCATCTCATCACAGAGTTAACAGGTCTTATTTCTTTGTTTTTATGGTGGAGGGTGTTATTTTATGTTTTGCTTGTTTCACACAGGGTCTCACAACCCCAAGGCTTCATCCTCTTCCCTCTAACTGCCAAGTATACCATCATGGCCTAGTTAGTATTAGTATTAAATTAATAATAAATTACCATTAGGCATGGGATTATCCACACTAAAAGAATTTCTTTTTAACTTCTTTATTATTATTCTGTGCACGAGCATGATGTACTTGGGGAGTGAAAGCATACAGAGATCAGAGAACAGATGTATAGAATCAGTTCTCTCCTACCATTATATGAACCTTGAGGCTCAAAGTCAAGCTGTCAAATTTGCTCAGCAAGTACATTACCTACTGAGTACACTGGCACTGAGCCAGCTGACTCATACTAAAAAAAAGTTCTAAATGAGCCTCTTAAAGATGCTGAAGTACAGATAGGTGGGGATGTGTACCTTCAATCTAAGCAGATCATTTTTTTACAATAGTTAGGATGACTGTTAGTATAATAATCACATCAACTATCAGGAGTTATTATCTTCCAGATTCTGCAGTAAAATCCTGATGGACATGATCTTATTTTAAAACTCAGAGAAATATAGTATGCTAAAAAAAAATATCATGTTCATTTTTTTAAGATTTGATTTTTAATTACGTATGTGGGGGGGGGGGGTCTGCACATGGTTGCAGTGCCCAAGGAAGCCAGAAGACAGCTGGACATGAGTGTAATATCTGAACTCAGGCCTCCAGAACAGCAGCACCCACCCCTAAGCACTGAGCCATCCCTCTAGCTGTTATTATCTTGATTTTATTAAAAATTAAAACATAATGAATATATAAGAATGTTTAATTTGCCCATATTAAATTTTTACATTAAAAAAACAAAAAGATGATGATCTCTTTAGAAAAAAATAAACCATTGATAAATGTTAAAAGAATGTCTAAAGTAGAAAGGCAACATTGTTCAACTGGTTCAGCTGATATCCAGTATACTGGTGGCTTTTATGTCAACTTTAAACAAGCTGGAGTCATCAGAGAGGAGGGGCCCTAAATTAAGAAAATACTTCCAAAAGATCTGCTGTAAGCAATTTTCTTAATTAGTGATCAATGGGGGAGGGGCCTAGCCCATTGATAGAGGTACCATCCCAGGCTGGTGGTCCTGGGTTCTATAAGAAAGGAGGCTGACCTGCTCCGTTTCCTACCTGGGCTGGTTCACCCTTCTTTAGACAACCTGGTCATCCCCCGCTCCCGGGAGGTCACCATATTGATGCTGAAATCAGTGCGGACACCCGATCGGCATGGCGCACTACAGCCCAGAACTCCTGGACTCAAGCAATCCTCCTGTCTCAGCCTCCTGAGTAGCTGGGACTACAGGCGTGCGCCACCACGCCTAGCTTACGAGACAGTTTCTCCAACCAAGGACCATGTATGGATATGGCCTAGAACCCCCACTCAGATGTGGCCCATGGTAGCTCGATGTCCAACTGAAGACCCTAGTAAGGGGAACAGGGACTGTTTCTGTCATGAACTCGATGGTAGGCTCTTTGACCTTCCCCCATACACGCCAGGGAGTAACAGCCTGGCTAGATCCCAGGGGAGGACATTGCAGCCAGCCCTGAGGAGACAAGATGAACTGGGGTCGATGGAAGGGGAGGAGGTCCTCCCCAGTCGGTGGACTTGGAGGAGGCGGGGAGGAGATGAGGGAGGGATGGGGAGAGTGGGAGGGAATGAGGGAAGGGGCTACGCCTGGGATGCAAAGTACCTAACCTGTGATTAATATAAAAATAAATAAATTACATTAAAAAAAAAGAAAGAAAGGAGGCTGAACACACACAAGATGAGGAGCAGGCCACTCCCCCATGGCTTCTGTATCAACTTCTGCCTCCAGGTTCCTGTCCTGCCTGAGTTCCTGCCCTCATTGCTTTTGATGATGAACTGTTATATGGAACTGTGAGCGAAATAAAGCCTTTCCTCCCCAAGCTGCTTTTGCTCATGGTGTTTCATCTCAGCAATAGTAACCCTAACTAAGACAACCATCTTTTGGCACAAAGATTTCAAAGGGCACTGGAGAAATTGCTCAGTGGTTAAGAGCACTTGCTACAATTTCACAGGATCCGAGTTTAGTTACCCATATCCACACCAGACAGTTCATAATTGCTTGTTGCTCCAGGTCCAGGAGATCCCCTTTGGGTCTCTGCAGGTACACAATGACGTGCACATACCCACATACAGCCACACATACAAATAAATAAAATCAGTCATAGAATATAAAAATATGAAGGTAGATACTGTTAGATAAAAGGCTGATGGAAACAGGGTGTTTACAGGGTGCCAAGCACAGTATTTCTTCTTCACTCAGTCAGTTAAGGAGGAAAAGCTATAACTTTCAAAAAAAAAAAAAAAAAAAAAAAAAAAGATCAGACTAGTGACACTTGAATCTATAACTCAACCTCATGCCCCCACTAGGACAATCAGAAATTAAGTGAATCCTCATGTGTGATGGAGCATGTTGTAAAACACCTCCCCTATAAATCACTACTGTTCAAAAATGATCAAAATTAATATAATCAAATCTTGATGTTCTCACATTGATAGGAAACACAACCAAATGAAGTAATAGTTGAAGGAAGCAAATGCCAACACTATTTAGGACACTTGACTCAGTTTACTGAAAAGTCAGAGACACGTGAGAAAAACAAACAAGGACATTCTTCAGGACTGAAGCTATAATAGCATAACAACCAATTTAATTTCAACAATCCTACTAAATAAAGACTTGGGGCTCGGATGTAGCTTAGTGGCAGGTCTTACCTAGCATGCTGAAGGTTCTGGGTTCAATCCCCAATATCACATACTGGGGATGGTGGTACTCATATGTAATCTAGCACTCATGAGGTGAAAACAGAGGATCATGAGTTCAAGGCCGTAATTGCAGATTACATAGTTTAAAGCCAGCCTGGATTACATGGGACCCTGCCTACAAAACAAGAAGGGGAGGAGGAAAGAGGGGCTGAACATGATTGATCCCAAAAGGTAATTCATAAAGATAAAACATTAAAAACTCACACAGCTAGTGTACTTATGATAGTTAGAGGTTTAAATAGTTTAAATGTTAATGTTTAAAGTACAAGGTAACAAATAGTCCTATTTACCTTAACCATGGGTATTACATTCCAAGACCTCAGTGGATTGCTACAACCTTTAATAGTACTAAGCCTTATGCAGACTATACTACATACAGACGTATCTAATAATGTTTAGTTTATTAAGTGGGTATCATAAAAGATTAAAAATAACTACAACAATATACCGTGATACAACTTATGGTGATATTCTCCCTCCCTTACCACAGGGTGGGTGTTGCATCCAGCAGAATACCCTGAACAAAGGGATATTTCACATTCCTGGAAGGACAGAGCAGGGTCTTGACAAGATTCCATCACAGTACTCAGAACTGAGAGCAACTTAAACCTGAGGGGTTACTCACCTTTAAAATTTCCCACTTCACCTCTAAAATTTCCCACTTAACAATTTCAAATCATAATACAGAATGAATAACTGAAACCACCCGAAATAAAAACAATGAAAAAGTCAAGTTCTTAAGTCTTAAAAGCAGAAGCTCTTACACTGCAGCTACAGAGTGCCACAGGAAGCTGAAAACTCTAGCTGAGTCCCAGAATACTCCATAAATTAGAAAGCACAACCCACAGGCTGGTGGGAGCCTCTAACACCCATTTATGGGGTCTGCAAGGAAAATGTCAATTCATAATCCTACAAGCATTAGTCACCAAAATCTTTGCTGCCATGTACTCATGGAAAAAGAATGTATTTCATTTACAAACGTCATCAAAGGAGCAGTGGAAAAAAAAAACCTATTAATCTTGAACCTTTTATACACATAGATTTAAATATTCTATGCAATAAAATGAGAAATGTATAAGCCACTACTCTGTAGTTCATTTTTTAATACAGAGCTCAAGGCAGACCAATGAGTTTTAAAGCAGAAAGTATGCAAATGTATTTTTCAAATGCATTTTGCAGCTGATGTTTAAGAGTACTATCCATCAAATTTTGCTGGACTTAGTATGTGTATATACATATTTTTATTTTTATCAATTACAGTTTACTCAATTTGTGTCCCAACTGTAGTGCCCTCCCTCATCCCCTTCCAATCCCACCCTCCCTCCTTCTTCTCTATCTGTGCCTCTCCCCCAACCCACTGATAGGAGAGGTCCTCCCCCACTTCCATCTGATCCTACTCTATCAGGTCTCATCAGGAGTGGCTGCATTGTCTTCCTCTGTGGCCTGGTAAGGGTGCACCCCCTGGGGGGGAGGTGATCAAAGATCAGGCCAATGAGTTCATGTCAGAGACAGTCCTTGTTCTAATTACTAGGGTACCCACTTGGACACTGAACTGCCATGGTCTACATCTGTGCAGGGGTCCTAGGCTATCTCTATGAATGGTCCTTGTTTGTAGTATCACTCTCAGAAAAGACCCCTGGGCCCAGATTTTTTTTGGTTCTGAGGCTCTCCTTGTGGAGCTCATGTCCCTTCCAGGTATCTCCCCCTTCTTTCATAAGATTCCCTGCACTCTGCCCAAAGTTTGGCTATGAGTCTCAGCATCTGCTTTAATACCCTGGCAGGGTAGAGCCTTTCAGAGGCCCTCTGTGGTAGGCTCCTGTCCTGTTCCCTGTTTTCTCCCTCTTCTGATGTCCATCCTCTTTGCATTTCTGAATAAGGATTGAACATCTTACCTAGAGTCCTCCTTCTTGATTAGTTTCTTTAGGTGTACAGATTTTAGTATGTTTATCCTATATTATATGTCTAATATCCACTTATGAGTGAGTATATACCCTGTGTGTCTTTCTGCTTCTGGGATACCTCACTCAGTGTGTATATTTTGTATCCAGATTTTATTCATGTATTTCAAATCAGCACAGTACAGTATACTGACTATAAAGAAGCAGAAACCAAAAGTCTTTTTATTATGCTAGTCAAAATACCAAAAACTATAAAGAGGAAGCATTGTCTGTATTAAAAATGTTATTCATGCTCCAGCAATTTCAAGTACCCAGATAAGAAAATCAGTGTACAAGCCATATTTGCAACCCAATATTTACTGAAGTCACAGTAGCCATGATATGGAAATCAACCTTTATGCTCATGAATAGATAAATCAAACAACTAAGAAAACATGTTGGTAAGTCTAACAGAAAAACCTACAAAGTGTACTCATTCCAAGTACATTGCAAAGGATCCAAGAAAATAGGCAACAACAGTAACTGTACAAAGTCATACAGTGTGCACAGTGGCATGGCAAGTGTCAGTCTTTCTTACCCTGGCTGTGAGGACTCGAGGGAGTGAGAGAAGGCTGATGCAGATCTTTAGTTGGTGTTGGGTAAGCTTCTTTGCCTTGGCGTTGACTCATCTTTCCTGGGGTCAAAAGCTGAGGTTCGTCACTGTTTGTTACAACAGCTCAAAGAAAAGAAAAGAAAAGAAATTATTATTAAAGTACTAAGCTTTATGGCATAATTAATAACTTGGAATAAAATTAAAATGCCCTTCTGATTATATGAATCTCACTACTTTAATAAGCTTGCATAATCATTTTGTTTTTATGTTCATTTACTCTAAGCCCACGAGGAATAGACAGATAAGTCTCAGTTAAATATACACATTACAGACACTGTAGATATCGAACTGGTAAGGCCCCCTATGGTTTACTGTGTATCTGTCACAGGGTTCATATCAACTCATTATCTGCCACCTCAGTCATCTCAGAGAAGAAATACAAATGGTCAAAAAGTATAAAGAAAAATGTACAGCTTCATTAATGATCAGAAAATACAAATCAGTAGCAAGAGAAAAAAATACTTTATGATCAAGTGCATTTCTGTTTTTATTAAATTCTTTATTAATTACACTTTATTCACCTTATATACCCCTGTAGTTCCCTCCCTCCTCCCGTCCCAACCCTTCCCTTCCTCCCCCTTCTGCACCCGTATCCCTCCCCAAGTCCACTGCTAGGGGAGGTCTTCTTTTCATCCTTCTGATCCTAGTCCATCAGCTCTCATCAGGAATGGCTGCATTGTCTTCCTCTATGGCCTGGTAAGGCTGCTCCCCCCTCAGGGGGAGGTGATCAAAGAGCAGGCCAATTAGTTCATGTCAGAGGCAGTCCCTGTTCCCATTACTATGGAACCCACTTGGCTTTATTTGTAATAGCCAGAAGCTGGAAACAACCCAGATGCCCCTCAACTGAGGAATGGATACAGAAATTGTGGTACATCTACACAATGGAATATTACTCAGCAATAAAAAACAAGGATATCATGAAATTTACAGGTAAATGGTGGGAACTGGAAAGGATCATCCTGAGTGAGCTATCCCAGAAACAAAAAGACACACACAGTATATACTCACTCATATAGACATATACTATAGGATAAACCTACTAAAATCTGTACACCTAAAGAAACTAATCAAGAGGGAGGACACTTGTTAAAATGTTCAATCCCAACCAGAAAGGCAAAGAGGATGGACATCAGAAGAAGGAGAAAGCAGGGAACAAGTCAGGAGCCTGCCACAGAGGGCCTCGGAAGGGCTTTGCCCTGAAGACTGTCAAAGCAGATGCTGAGACTTACGGCTAACACTTGGGCAGAGTGCAGGGAATCTTATGAAAGATGTGGGAAATAGTAAGATCTGGAGAGGACAAGAGCTCTACAAGGAGAGCAACAGAACCAAATAACCTGAGCACAGGGGTCTTTCCTGAGATTATGGTCCAACCAAGTACCATGCATGGAGATGGCCTAGGACCTCTCCACAGATGTGGCCCATGGCAGATCAACTGCATTTCTTCTCTGCTTTCTAATTTTTAGGCGGCAAGTAGGCAAGGTTTCAGAGACAGTGAAACCCGAGGATCAAGACAGCCCTCTCCGAGCCTGAACACCAGTAACAGAGGCCAGAGTCAAGCTCATGTGGGCTTCTACATCTGTCTACAAAAGCCTCCCTGGCAGGGCTGGAGAGATGCTCAGCACTTAAAAGCAATTGTCGCTCTCATTGGGATCCCTTGATACATAAAAGTATTTTTTTAATACCATGTTTAAAAAAACACAGGACTCCCCATGCCAACTTTCAGTTTGTGGAGAACCTGGCACTCGCAGCCACCTGACCAAGCTACCAAAAGGGTGAAAAGAGAAACAGAAAATGAAAGCAATGAGGGACCAGGCAAATGAAAACCACAGGCCTATAACCTCCACACTTTTTCACACCTGGCCTTGCAAGTAGTCATTCTTAAAATGAATGATTTGGTCTTTACTTGTCAGTTAACTACAACCTCTTACTGATAATTTTTATCACTGTATTTTTTTAAATCAATTATTTTCACATATTTATTTCCTTTTGTACTAAAGTTTTCAAAATTATATTTTAGCTCCTTATATTTCAAAACCAACATACAAAGGACTCTCATTTAATATTCAAGAAAAAGTATAATAAAGTATTTATCACAAGTTTAAGAAAAAAACGTCTAAAAAATCTAGAGATCAGTAGCTCCTAAGTTTACATATTCAGTTATAATATCTCCCCAGACTAGATCTCCCGTATCCAACTGCCAGCCTGATGCTCCAGGCACCAGGCATCTTGAGTGACCTGGAGCACAGCCCTGGCTCACTTCTGACCTGCCTCTCCTCTGTCTCAGCTAGCAGTCTAACTGATCTTCTACCCTCACTTTCCCAGGGAAACACAACACCTTCTCTGATTTTCCTTTCTCTCCCTTCATAGCAGGGTACCCATGGAATCTTTAGACTCTCCTTTAAACTTCTATCTGGAAGAGTATTTTATATAGAATGTGATGGCTTCCCCCGCTAACCCCCTTCTAGAACTCCTACCCTGAACCCACCTACCACTATCTATCAGCTCCGTGTGTGTTGGTAGTTAATCAGCTAACCATGTTGCCCTTTGTTGTATGGAGTTCATTTTTCACACAAAGGCCTAAAGAGTCATTATCATTTTAGTTAGAAAGTTAGGTGCACATCAAATGGAAGTATTCTTAATAGCTTCCATCTTATTCAGTGCTTGCTACCACAAGCCTATCATCCCAGCTATTGGGAAGGCTAAGGCAGGAAAAATTACAAGTTTTATGCTCGCCTACGCTACAAACTGTGAAATTCAAGGCCTTCCTAATGAGATTTTTTCAGTCAGTCAGTCACTATAGCTTGGATATGGTGACAGTGCTAGCCTAGTGCAGGGCCCCGGATTTAATCTCTAGTAAAAGGAAGAACGGGAGAAGGAGGGGGAAAGGACACTGAGAAAGGAGAGTACAAGAGCAAGCTTTCTTTCTTTTCTCCTTACACTAAACCCACTGCCTCAAGAGCCAAAGCGTCTGGCACCTTTGTATCTTTTCAATTTCATCCTCAACCATTCACTCTGCTCCTACAATAAGGACCACCTTGCTGTTGTTGGAGCTACTATGTATTCAAGTGTTAACAGCTTGTTCCCCAGAGATGTTCCCCAAGATCTTTTCTGTTCTACAAGCAAATGCTCCTGTACACCAAGTGATGCTGTATAACCTTGCCTTCCATATTATCCCTGATTGGCCAATAAAGTTGCCTACACCAGGGCTAGGCAGAGGAGAGGGTAGGTAGAACTAAGGTTCTCAGGCTTGGAGGGCAGAAGGATCAATGGGGGAGAGAGAGAAGGAGGTAAAGGAGGAAGGGGAAAGGAGTAGGCCACCATGGGCCTACTGGCTAGCAGTAACCAGAAGAGGCCAGAAGGAGGCTGCGCTGAGGACTGGCCTACAGAAAGCAGCAGCTCACATGAAACGTGCAAACATTTATAGGGAGTTTAGCTGGGGAATAGATAATATAGCTAAGAGAGTTAAGATCTGCCCAGCAACTGTGTTTAAGGTTATTAAAAAATTCTAACAGGTATCTGTGTCTGTTATTTTATACAATAGTGGATTAACTAATAACTGCTGCATTAATAATCCCAAGAATCAATATTATTTATATTAATAATCATTCTATACCACCTTAATATTCTCCAAAACTGCCATCTTGCAATTTTCTGAGACTGCTTTATAAAGATCTTTTAAAATGTGTGTTGTATCTTCTATGTGTGTATGCCACACATGTGTGTATGCCTATGGAAGACAGAAGAGCGTGTCAGATTCCTCTAGAGCTAGAGTTACAGGTGGTTGTGAGCCAGCCACTGTGGGTACTGGGAACAGAACTCAGGTCCTCTGGAGGAACAGCAAGCTTTCTTAACTGCTGAGTCACCTCTCTAGTCCCTTGGGGCCAGTTTCTTGCTCTTTCAATCTGGAATACTCTGGGCCCAGAGTTTTACTTACTGTTTTCTCTTGCTTGCTGTCTGCATTCAAACGCTATCTGTTTGCAAAAGCCCTTTGGATTCATCATGGTGCTTTCTCATGAACAGGTTCTTGGTTTTGATACAGCACAGTTCATCCACTTCTACGTGTTAGCGCCCACCCATCTCAAGTTATTGTCTGTCATCATGACTTCCATGGTAGCTTGCATCACTATCTGAAATATATAACGATTGCGTCTTCTCCTCCACTACACTCAAATTTCATGAGTCCAAGCTTTTGTTTGCCTCATTTTCCATAAATACTTAATATTGATTTGCTTCCTGTTATGCTAACAGTATGTGATAAAATTTTCCTTAAAAGACTCAATCAAACAAGCTTTATATTTTTATGAAGCATCATTATCATGAATATATATTTTGGCTCTTCCTGCTACTAAATCTGATTCATTTGATTATGATTAAAAAATGCTGAGATTTATAATTAATAGTAGGAATGCACAGAAACTAAGTCATTTAAATAACATTCCAGAAAAAGAGTTAACAGACCCTTCATATGTGTAGTCCAGATACATAATGGAGGAAAGAAAATATACTAGGCCAGCCGATTAGGCCTACCAGACAGAAAAATTCCATCCCTTTCTCATAACACACAAGAAAAATGGTCCCATGAAAATTAAAATTAAAAAAGCAAATGATAATACAAAACTTGAAAACTTTTCAAATATATGAGAATATCTCTATTCACAGCCATACAGTTTAGTTTTAAAAGGCTGTATCTAAAGCATTTAAACTCTATAGCTCCTATACATCAACTAGAAAAGACCAGCATCCTCACAGAAAAAATAAAGAACTGAATAGAACTACAACAGAAAATGCAAATGTCCAATAAGTACATGAAAAGTATTCTTTCTCCTTAATAATCAGAGGTAGAGGTCAGTTTCACAGTGGGTATTTTACATTCATTTGAAGTGAAAAATGACTAAGTTTGATAATATCAAATAAGAAAGATGGGATTCTCGAGTTATCTTAGGCACTGTTGAGAGCATAAATTTATATTAGCACTTTAGAAAAAAATTTGGGACCAGCACATACTTGATGAAACAAAAACTTGCTCTTATCCCTGGAAAATCTCTTATACTTTTGTACTCAGAGACAAGAATAAAATTTTTCATCAACACTGTCCAGAAAAATAAAAGAAAACAAAAACTCAAACAGCTTAAATACCCACCAATTTAAAAAAGAACACACAAAGTGGGTGGGGAGGAGTAGAGAGACGGCTCATCTGACGAGCTCTAGGTGCTCTTTGGAGGACCTTGCGTTAGATTCCTCGTGCCCACATGACCACTCACAACCATCTGTATCTAGGGGATCCAACATCCTCATCTGATCTCTGCTGGCACCAGGCACACAAACATATATTCAGGCAAAGCACACACACAGAAAAAGCAACAATAATGATTCTAAAATAAAATTTATTTTTATTTTTTAATAAAAAATTTAAATGAGTTATCCAAGTGTGTGGTTATCCCAGTACTTGGAGGGCAAAGACAGGAAGCTCTGTGTGAGTTCAAGAGCAGCCTACTCCCCATAGCACTAGCTACGTGGCAATACTCTGCCTCATAAAAATAAAACAATAAAATGGGTTACTAAACTGCGGCACAAGCATAAGGTAGAACAGTAAATTGCATCTACCACTGGATCAAACAGCATGAGTCACAGAAATATAACATCAACTACAAGAAGCAAGTTCTCAACATATCACATACATTATGATACCGTCCTTTAAAATATAGGGTTGGCAGGGCACTTGCCTAGCATGAGAAAGGTGCCCTGGATTTAATCTTTAGTATCAGAAAAAAAAAAAGGTAAGAAATAACAAAACCAAGCAAAACTTAGGGATATAGGGACCTGAGAAACAACTCTGTGGTAAAGGCACTTGCCACCCAATGTGATGAACCAAGTTCAGGACCCACATAATGGAATGACAGAACTTACTCCCACAAACTGCCCTCTGTCCTCTAAAAGCATACTGTGACCACATGGGTGCTAACACACACACACATACCACTGAACACTAGATTTAAAACCTTAGAGATACATATGTAATTTTAAAAGTTTAAAATTTGAAAAAAAATCCTTTTAAGCAAATATATATATATATATATGAGATTAAAAAAAACACAACATAGTCATCAAGTCTGGGGAGTGCCACAAGGTAGAAAAAAGAAGTAGATTACAGCATGCTTCAGCACTTAAGTGGTAACACTCAGGTTGTGTTCTGAGTAGCTCCACTCCATCAATAGGGAAAAGATCAGTTCCCCTCTTTCCGAGCCAGGGTTTATGTGACTTTTGGAGACACAGCCTCATTACAGAACCCAAGCTGGACAGAGCTCACAGACTCCTGCTGTCTGCCTCCCTGACACTGGAATTACAGGCCTGTGCCTCCGTGCCCAGCTCTCAGGTAGCCTCTTTTGCTTTTCTTTTCTTTTCTTTTTCAGAATGTTTTACAGAGAGCCCATCTTCCTGTTTGTTTTGTCTCCGCTCATTCACAACCATTTACAGAAGAAAGTGCTGCATGATACAAATCATTCAATGCCCTACAAGAAGTGTGCGACAGTGGGGTGTCTAAACAGAAGCTTAGGAAGCACAATGACTTTGTTTTTGTGTATCTATTGACACAGCTGATAAATATTTGCTAAAAAACCAAAAAGCTTTTTGGGAAATAAATCAGCATTGCAGCGTGGCTTCTGACGTTATCCCCTGCCGGTGGTGGCAGCACAGCGCCCTCTGCTGGTTCCACTCCCACAGCTACCTGGCAGCTCCTATTAACAGCTACACCCTCCTCACATCCTCAATTCAAGTCATCAAACATTTGAAGAATTTTGCAAATTTTGATGTTTGCCCTTCTGCTACATGGAAGCCAAAACCTAAATAATCTGAAGATTTGTGTCTTTCTTTTATGAGATTTAGGTAGTGGTAGGATAGTAACATCTGTAGAGGGTTTTAAGATTTAAAAATATTCTTGGCAAAAAAAAAAATCTGAGTTAAAAAAAAGATTTATGTTCTTTTCTACTTTCTTTTTTTTTTTTTTTTTTTCTCCAGACAGGGTTTCTCTGTGTGGCCTTAGTTGTCCTGGACTCGTTTTGTAGACCAGAGCTCTGCCTGCCTCTGCCTCCCGAGTGCTAGGATTACAGATATGCGCCACCGCACCCAGCCATGTTCTTCTACTTTTAAGTTTGCTATGAGTTTTTAAATGTATATTAATTTAAATTATCTTTTTATAAAAACATAAATATGTATTCTAACCAGTACTTGAGAGGAAAAAAATAAAGATCATACTAATTCTACTTTTTATTAAAATAGATCACTTGTGAAAAATAATGGGTTTCCCTATGTAATTATGTAACCATACTCATGCCACCAATTAGGCCTCTGTTGAGAACAATAACAACAACAAAAACTCATTATAAAAACTTTTGCTATTATCTTGCTCAGTTCCTTTCTTTGAAACCCAAAAAGAAAAGGAGGCCCAGAGCACAGAGATGGTTTGCAACAGAGGTGACTATTATATATAAATGCAAACTTCTAAATCAGTTATCTATGTTGTTATTCAATAAAAATCAAAATCTCTGTGTAATTTATGATGGAATAAAACTTTAATTACTTTGTTAGACCTTAATTCAATCCAGAATACTTTGCTCTCACTTTTTTTTTTTTTTTTGTATCAGTGATAGTAGTATTTAGTGGATGAGTAGTCAGTTGTAGCTTCCTGGATATTTAAGCTCCAGGCTTTTCATCTATAAAATCAATATTTTATTAACTGATCTCAGAAGTTTTTCTCAGTTCAGTGTTGCTATGTTTTTTTAATGTGACAACTGCTCCAGTCACTGACTAGATTGGACTGGACAATTCTGAGGTGACATGTTTTACTTGTTGTGGTCATTCAAAAGCTAACGCAATGTCCATCCCTATCCAGAAAAACAAAAACAAAACCAGCAAAGTGTGTTAAATTAGATACAATTTTATTTTAAAGGGCAATCTTCTAGATCTCTAAGATAAAACATTATTTTCTCAAGACCTCTAAAATACAAACAAAAAAATCACAATCAATATATTATATTAAAATTTTACAAATGAATGCTTTCTCAGTTTCATGAGACAGTGAATTTCTTATAGAATCTTTTTATGTCTATGATGACTGTACAAGGGTCTTGTGTGAAGGAGGTCCCAAATAATGAATCAGCCTCTAACTTAATAGGTCTCAACCTTTCTAATGCTTCCTAATAGTTTCTCATGTTGTGATGACCCCAACCATAAAATTATTTTCATTGCTACTTCATAACTGTAATTTTGCTACTGTTATGAATTGTAATGTAAAATCTGTGTTTTCCAATGGGTGAAAGCATTATTTGATCCAAAGGGGTCGAGCCCCACAGGTTGAGAACCACTGCTCTCATGTTGCCACTTGTCACAGATGAACAGTGGTCATTTAGCATTTCTACAATCAAAACTGAAATACTATTTATCTTTTATAAGTAACACCAAAATATTATCCTGTCCCCAAATCATGACATTCCAATTTTAGCTACTTACTTGATGGCCCAAGGACATCTTTGCTATCACCAAGAATCTTTTAATGCAGAGGAATTGAGCAGCAAACAAACACAATCCAAACCAGGGAGAAGCAAACATCGGGCAGAAGCAGCAGGGAGACAAGAGGACAAGAGGAACAGCGTTAGTCTGTGAGTAGGAGGTGCATGCACATTAGTTTCAATCGTCATAATTTATAAGACATTTCCTTCTATACACCAAAAAAATCTTGGCTTAGGCAATACCAAACATTTGTTTTAATTTGGAGAAATGAAGGTAAGAAGAAAAAACAGAATCACCAAAGTACATTTGCAATTACTCAAGCCAAAAGTTCCTTCTGATTACAGCTCAAGACAGGGCTTGGGAATGATATGGTGGTTTAGAACTTTAAGACAGCTGAAAGTTACCCTTCCTTTTAAATGTGAACCTACCACTCATATGCTACTAAGCATTAGTTATGCATGCCACGAGAGCACTCTACAGAGATTTAGTTTTAGACTAGTATATGATAAGCATGATGCAGTTTCTACAAAGACATTAACAAAACAGATCATTTTTAACCAAAAGGCAAAAATAAAACAGAAAATTACTGTCACACAAATAACTCAAGGATAAGTTTTAAATCAGACATAATTTTCTTAGGACTTAGAAGCATAATCTATAGCTACTAGTATGTTAGGAAGCCAAAAGACACATTCCATACCGCCCAACCCCAACTAAGTAACCTAGGCTGGCTTCAACCCACAGTCTCCTTCCTCAACCTTCTAGGTTCTACGATACCAAGTAGAAGAACCAGTTCTTTAAATGAAGAACTTAATTGACATCAACAGAAAAAAAGGCTACAGACCTCCATCTAGAAACTCTTTTAACTTACAGTATATATTACCTCTACCTAGAAATTTTGACCTATAGTATCAGCTCTACCTAGAAACTTTTAACCTACAGTATCACTAAGGCTATTTTAGTAGGTACACAGCTCTCAGATATCTTGCAATTCACATACCAAAACTAAAAACTTCCCACCGATTAGACTGTTTCTGGGCGCAGTGAAGGAACTGTGCGTGCCCATGCCACCATAAGGTAAGCTGTTTGCTTCAGGAGTCTGTCATCATCTTGGAGAAACTGTCATATCTGTCACTTTCCGAAAGTGATAGCTACTAAGCAGTTCTGGATATCATGTTCTAATGTCTATTTATTTTCTTCAGATGCCAACCCATGCTTATTCTTCTATGAACAGACTTCAGTTTCACAAAATACAGCTCTGCCGACAACAAACTCATTGTGCTCAGGTCCTTATTACAAACTTGAGGTAGGAGATTAAAGGGGTAAAAGTTAAAGTGTTTGTGAATCGGGGACGGAGAGATGGCTCAGCTTAGAGTGCACTTGTTGCTCTTCCAGCAGACCTGAGTTCGATTATTGGCACCCGCATACGGGGATGGAGGTGTTCAAAACCACCTGTAACTCCAAGTCCAGAGAATCCACTTCTGGACTTTTCACTCACACATGTACATACCTACATAAAAGGCAAACACATAATTTAAAAATTTTTAAAAACTTAAAAATTAAAAGAGCAAAAGTACTTGTGAAGACAATCTAAACACCCAGCGCTCTTTATTTTCTGGTGAACAATCCCTTCTTTGATGCAGAACTGCTGTGTTTCCTTTTGTTAGTTTAACTTTGGAGGCAGGAAGTATAGGCTTGTTTTATAACACGGTGTGCAGGCTGTTCTGAAACCTTGATCTTCCTGCCTCAGCTCCTAGACGGCAAGCACATGCCACATTGCCCAGCTCACTAGTCATAAAGAGAAAATGGAAAAAGGATTGTGACCTCTTCTGAGACTGGGTCTTGTTTACAGTGTTCTCTCACAGGCAAATCTCTAAGACGATCCTCTGTGAGGTAGTCTTGCAAAAAGAACTACCAGGTAAACACTGAGGTGAAGTGAACTTAAAGATCTCAAGGATACGACAGCAAAATTCCCTCCCTCTTCTTAACTGCAACCTCACAAGCTGCAACCACATGATAAACTGCACTTGGATTCCTGACTCACAAAATTTGAAATAAATGCTCATTGTTAAATATGACTTAATTCTGGGATCAGAATATAAAAATTATATATAATAATAAATATATAAATAATATTGGAAAACTGTGAAAAGCTAGGGAGCTGGCAGAAACAACAATGGCCAACTTTTAAAGTGCTTCAAAGACATCTATTTTTTTTAAATATTCCTATAACGATAATTTTAGAGAAAAACCTAGATTTGCTTTTGTCTTAAAACAACCACTACCCAAAACAACCCAAAACAAACAAAAAGAAAATCTGTGTACCATTTTGGATTGTCTTAACAAAATCTTTTTTTAAATTTTTTTAGATTTTTTAATTATTATTTTTCGCTAGATTAACCAGTGACTTCACAAGAAAAACTTGTGCAGAAAAACTTCACAAATACACACATGGATGTATTACTAACCTAATCATTTGAAGGTTTTTAGAACTCATCTTCTATTTGTAGTAAAAGGTTAATTAATAAGCTGTCACTGTACACTTTCTTTATATTCTCCAATTCTACTAACAATACTGTGCTAACTTTTGTGCAGTTTCTATTCCTTACCTGTTCACGCTCAAAACTCATTTTTTTCCTTTTCTTCTTAAAGACTTATCTATGTATTTTGTGTACGAGAGCTCTATCTGCACATACACCTGCATGACAGAAGAGGGCGGCAGACCCAGGTATAGATGGTTATGAGTCACCATGTGGGTGCTGGGAATTGAAACTCAGGACCTCTGGAAAAACAGACAGTGCTTAATCGCTGAGCCATCTCTCCAGCCCCTCAAAACTAATTTGTAACAGACAGTAACTTCAGGTATTGTTCTAATAATTGCATTACAATATCAGCATTTCACCTTTCAGCATGTTTGTGCCAGTTGTACCTTATCCCATGGAATTAATCCTAACTTGTTCAGTTTGACACAGTGAGTAATAACCTGAAATATATGCTATCCATACATCCAATAAATATTTCCTGAGTAACAACTACAGACACATATCATTTTAAGCACCAAAGGATACTAGCAGTAAATGAAATAAGGCAAAAATCCTGTCCTGGGCTGAGGTTTGCACATCAGTGGTTCAATTTATGCCTAGCTCTGGCCCTGGGTTTGACTCATACACTACCCAGAGTAGAATCCTGTCAGAGTGGTATCTAAATTTTAGTGGAGAAAGTGTAGAGCACATAGAACAGGCAATAGCTCATAGTATATTACATAGTTTTATAATAAAAATAAGCAGAGAATAAGAGCACACAGAGCACCAAGGCTTCAGGCAGGAAAGTGATAACAAACCAGAGAACTGGCAGACAGGGTTCTACAGGAATGAAAAGTAAATAAATATAGAGGACTGGGACACAAGCCAGGGGTAAGACTCTGGGAAATCGTGTGAATGTTGAAGCTAGGTGCATCAGGAAAATAAAAACTTATATAACTCTGAAGTCGTCTGGTAAAAAGATGCTATATTATGGAAGCCTTTGCATGGCCTTGTTGAGGCTTTGGTTGTATTTTGAAAGGGACTAGGGAAGCAATGAACGGTTTGGGGAAAAGGACTGGCATGATGGAATATCTGATGATATTCCAACTGACTATTCTGAAAGTACTCTAAGAACAAGAGTATATGGAGGTTACTGAAACGGCATGGGGGTAACATGGTGGATCAGTGGAGGAGATGAAAAGTTGGTCAGTTCTGATTATAACTTCAAGGTTCAGCAGCAGGATTTCCAAGCAGACCAAGTGGGGGGCAAGAGAGGAGGAATCAAGGTGACTTCAAGTGGCTGGAACTGAGCACCTGCATAATAGAAATGCTGTCAGCTGGGCAGTTGTGCTACAAGGAGAACACCAAGGAGCTCAGGAAGGTTAAGTGTGAAACATCTGCTAAGACATCCAAGTGGGTACCAAAAAGGCAGCTGGATATACAAAGTCTGTACAAAGCAAAGATTCAGGATGGTAGAAGCAGCACAAATGATGATATGTGTGAGTTAGGTTTATGAGCTGAATGTCTTGATCACTGACAATTGACAAATGTCACAGTGTAAAGGAACAGGCACCAGAAAACCAAATTATAACAGAGGACAGATCTAAGATTCAAGCAAAAGCACTCCAAAACCAAAGCTGAAACACTGTGAGGACAAAGCATGGCTTTAAAATCATTGTAAGAAGGCATTACACAGCATGCCAGTAAACCATCCTTCTCAGCTGTGATGGATGCTAATGAGAAGTAGGGTACAAGCAAGTGAGGATCTTCTTACCATGTAGCTTAGATCACTAAGTAGACCACACACTAGTTTATTATCTTTACACTTCGGGGATACATGTGTAATACATGAGGACTGTGAAATAACTCTACACAAGTATCTTCTTTGTTACCTTTTTTTTTAATAAGCTAGGAACTCTTTGATTTTAGCTAAAGTATTAAAATGCTACTCACATAGCAAAGAAAGAATCCAGAAACTTCTCAGAGTGTCAGAAAAAGACCATTAAGATAGAAATGTTTTCTTTTTAGTTAATAAATAATCAAGCTCATTGCAGTAATGTTACAGAAATAAGTCTTCTAATTTGACTAAAAATAGTTTTTAAAAAACTAATGTGGCTGGAAATTTTTATTTAGGAATTTGTGTGCTACAAAGCACTTTTATTAAAAGCACTAATACAACCAAGAATTATACAAATAATTAGTCTATTAGTCTCATGTTTAAAAAGTGTTATATGAAAACTGATCTAATGTTATTGTATAAATGCATACCATTTACTAATCTATTAGTATTCTACCTTTAAGAAACATAAAGGATGATGTAGAAGTTCATCAGCATGCCATCAACCTAGGGACTCCTCCATCTCAGCCAAACTAAGGCAACAGTCACCCCATTGTACAAAACTGATTCTGTAAGACTATGCTTTTTATCTGATACCTTTTCACACACTGTGCCCTGTATATGCACTGGCTTGAATTAAGCCATTTGGTGAGCCTAAGGGAAAGCATAGAGAGCTTTTCCAACAAGGACACAGCTGGCAGCACCTCTTCCCAATATAGTTAGCTGCTCAGTCATTTTCAGAAGTAACCCCGCCACAGGCAGCTCCCAGAATCCACATTTGGGAGGATTAGACAAAGCATCTCACGGTGTTCTGTTCCATTATTTTTGACTCTGAGAATAAGAAACTTCAGCGAGGGATATGTAATGTAGCTGGGAGCTACTTGTTCTTAGAACGGAAGTCATCACTCTCTACTTAGCTTAGATTTCTCATATTCCTGTAATCTTCAGC
This sequence comes from Pachyuromys duprasi, assembly GCA_028658305.1. Lineage (NCBI taxonomy): Eukaryota > Metazoa > Chordata > Mammalia > Rodentia > Muridae > Pachyuromys > Pachyuromys duprasi. Next base: position 61,409,140 of record CM053766.1, read on the forward strand.
AAAAAATGTACACATTTTAGATTTGACTTTTACATGAAAGATTTTAAAGGAACTCTATTTTTCCCCCCTGGGAACTAGAGCTCATCATTGTTGGTTAGAAAATCTGCTTTGGCCCACTACATACTTATTCCACTTTTACAACATTTAATATAAGACAAACAAATTTAGGAAAGATGCACCAAAACACTGACAGTACTTATATTTAGGAGGCAGAGTTTTACTATTTTTTAATACTGTTTAATTATGGTGCACTACTATGCACACTTGATGTTTTGTGTGATGACAAGGTACAAAGTGCTGTGGAAAACATCCACTTCCAACTTGAAATCATAGAAAAACAGAAATGTTAGCATCTTAAGGAAAGGATCACACATTACTCACTGCCTCTCGAACTTCAGCAACTTCTGAATATGGCATGATCAAAAAAAATAAAAAATTCTTCTCAGGAGCGATTTAATCTCAAATACCTGAGGTCTGAAATTAAAGAGCAACCAAAGCTTACAATATAGTTAAGTTATGAAACAATTTACTGTGAAGAAACACTTGTAGGAAGAGAGGGATGTGCAAGAGGACTTTCATACTAGGAACTAATGCCTTCCCTCTTTAAAGTCCTGTGCCTTCAGGAAATTAAAATCTGTCAAGCTATAAAGTTCTCTCTAGAAAGTTCTAGAAGAAATTTCAATTTCATTGCTCTAGTATGTATTACATTCTATCAACTTTTCCACTACAAGGGGCTTCACTGGTGTTGCCCTGCTTATGCTAGTGTGGGCCTGTCTTACGGCCTGTGTCCTCTCAGTGAGCGAGTCATCACAGCAGCTGCAGTCCTGCTACTCAGATAACTTTCACCTCACTCCTGCTGATAGGGCTTATCTTTCAAACATTTCTACCCATGTATTTGAACATTGTTGGAAATTAAACTTCTAGCTCTAAAATTATATTTTAAAAGGAAGGCTTTTGGGCTTATTTTGGAAAGCATTTTTTTTTTCTGTCAATAACAACTCTCTCAAGCTAGAGAGATGGCTCAGAGGTTAAGGGCACTGGCTGTTCTTCCAAAGGTCCTGAGTTCAATTCCCAGCAACCACATGGTGGCTCATAATCATCTGGAGTAAAGATCTGGTACCCTCTTTTGGTGTGCAGGTACACAAGCAGGCAGAATGCTGCATAAACAAACAAACAAATAAATAAATAAGTCCTTTAAAAATAGAATTTAGAAAAAAAAACTCTTCTTTCTCAGAAACCAGTTTTTCTAATTTATCCATCTTTTTTCCTAACTACTCAGATCAGACCATCCTCACTTTAAATCAAGTCATTAAATTCTGATTATTCTCCTCTCCAATGTTCTACCTCAGTCCAGTCTTTTCTTTAATTTCCCACTAACATATTATGCCATTTCTCAACATTTGCTTCCCCCTTTGAAAAGCTGTACCCAAAATGACTTTCATACCACTCCTTAATTTACCATGCTTGATACTGAAATTCAAAAAGTGATTAAAATATGCTTCCTACTGCCAAGACCAACAGTATGCTTTGTATCCCTGGACTAGTCAATTTCAATCATTCTTCATCCCTGCCCATCAACTCCTATGATGTTTCTTTTCCTCCTATGTGAATGCATTACTTATTAGACTTTATCACTTTCTGAAGCTACTATGAAACTTAATAATAGTTTAAGTACACTATGTGGTATTCTTTCAAAGCATGACAACATAAAAACAATCTACATTATTCAACCTAAGATAATTTCCTAAATGGTCATGTTGACTGTGTTATTCCTCCTCTCAAAAACATTTCATACGCTGGTTGTTCTTTACAAAATAAACCTCTAAGATCAAAAACTCAAGTGACAACACATGCTAGAGAGGATGCGAAGAAAGAGGAACCCTCCTCCATTGCTGGTGGGAATGAAAACTTGTACAACCACTTTGGAAATCAATCTAGTGCTTTCTGAGACAATTAGCAATAGGGCTACCTCAAGATACAGCTAAACTACTCCTAGGCATATATCCAAAATATGCTCAAGTACAAAACAAGGGTATTTCCTCAACCATGTTTGTAGCAGCTTTATTTGTAATAGCCAGAATCTGGAAACAACCCATTGATGTCCCTCAATGGAAGAATGGATACAGAAATTGTGGTACATTTACACAATGGAATACTACTCAGCAATTAAAAACAAGGAAATCATAAAAGTTGCAGGCAAATGGTAGGGACTAGAAAAGATCATCCTGAGTGAGATATCCCAGAAGCAGAAAGACACACATGGTATGTACTCACTTAATAAATGGATATTAGTCATATAATATAGGATAGACATACTAAAATCTATACTCCTAAAAAAAGCTAAACAAGGAAGAGGACCCTAGGGAAGTTGCTCAATCCTCACTCAGAAAGCAAGTGAGATAGACATCGGAAGTGGGAGAAAAGAGAAAACAGGATAGAGGCCTACCACAGATGGCCTCTGAAAGACTACCCAGCAGGGTGCAGATGCTGAAACTCATAGCCAAACTTTGGGCAGATGGCAGAGAATCTTTTTTTTTTAATTTATTTATTTTTATCTCAATCACAGGTTAGGTACTTTGAATCCCAGGCATAGCCCCCTCCCTCATTCCCTCCTACCCTCCCACTCCCTCCCTCATCTCCCTCCTCCCCGCCCCCTCCAAGTCCACCAACAGGGGAGGACCTCCTTCCCTTCCATCCAACCCCAGCTTATCCTGTCTCCTCAG
>CM053766.1:61411962-61424957 GCA_028658305.1 Pachyuromys duprasi
TTCTGTGCAGGGGTTCCAGGCCACATCCACACATGGTCCTTGGTTGTAGAAACCGTCTCTTACAAGACCCCTGTGCCCTGATGGCAGAGAATCTTATGAAAGAAGGGGGAGATAGAAAGACCTGGAGGGGACAGGAGCTCCACAGGAGAGCAACAGAACCAAAAAATCTGGCCCCAGGTGTCTTTGCAAAGACCAATACTCCAACCAAGGACCATACATGGAGATAACCTAGAACCCCTGCACAGATGTAGCCTATGGCAGCTCAGCCTCCAAGTGGGTTCTCTAGTAAGGGATACAGGGGCTGTCTCTGACATGAACTCAGTGGCTGGCTCTTTGATCACCTTCCCCTGAAGGGAAAGTGGCCTTACCAGGCCACAAAGGAAGACAATGCAGCCAATCCTGATGAGATCTGATAGGCTAGGGTCAGATGGAAGGAAAGGAGGACCTTCTGTATTAGTGGACTTGGGAAGGGACATGGGAGGAGAACTAGGAGGTAGGGTTGGATTGGGAGGGGATGAGGAAGTGGGCTACAGCTGGGATGCAAAATAAATATATTGTAATAATCAAATAAATAAATAATTTGAAAAATAGACCTCACGCTCTCATTTAAAGTCTACAATTCAGGTAACCTAGTCATCCCACAGAAATGTTTTCATCTCCTGTAAGAAAGCCCTGAAACTCCAGTTAACTAAGTCTTGACTGCCAGAACTGCTTATGCATAGTGATTTGTCATATGTGCTGTCCGCCCCTCTCCACCAGCTTTATTTTTGTTTAGCTGCCCAACAATTTGAAAATCCTCTGGTCTTAGTGGCTCAACTTATATAACAAATTTGTTGCCAATAATCTGGAGTTATCCTTCCCAATTTCTGACTTCCATAGTGTATTTTCCTTACTGCTTAGTGTATGAGTGTGGTATTCCATCAGTACTGCCACTGCAATATATTTATACCACAATATTGTTATCATCAGATGGGACTGTGGCAGAGCCCAGAGTCCCACCTATTCCTTGAAACACTGGCCCTATGTACAGCACTTAAAGGCCAACCACCAGTCTACTCAACAGACCCCAAAACTCTACAGGGTCACTCTGCTTAGAGAACAACCCTTAAACCCAGGCTTGCCTGTTATCCCAGCTTCACAGAAAGCCTAGGCAGGATTACAAATGCAAGGCCTGTCTAGGCTATAGAAAGAGTACAAGGCTAGCCTGGAGAATTTAAGCAGACCCAGATCTTATCTCAAAATAAAATGTACAAAATGGGCATAGCACTTTCCCAGCATGCATAGGCTCCATGTTCAATCTCTACCACAGAAAGGAGTTGGATAAAGGAAGATGGACAAATCCTTAAGACCTGCTCAAAACTGCTCCATCAGAAGATTTGTTATATGCCATTCCATATTCTACAGTCTGTTATACCCTCTCCTTCCTATTTCTCCTTCATTTTCATCACATTATCCCAGGATATAGTTTTGCCTTTCACCATTCAGACATTATTCCACTGCAGTGAAAACTGGGTCTGTTTTGTTCACTGCTGCATTCCCTAAAGCAACAAGAAAATCTGACACATTATAGACATTCAACAAATAATGAATGAATAAGCACATGAGTGAAAGGGGGCTTAATAATTATTATGAACTCAATAAATAGTGAGCTTTTTAATGTTATTGTTGGGTGATATGAGAGCTGCTCATGCCACAGAGTGCAGGTGGGGACTAGAGGATGACTCTGTGGAGTCAGCTCTCTCCTTCCACCTTCACATGGCTTCTAAGGACCACACTTGGTCATCAAGGACGGGGAACAAGACCTTTCTCCAGTAAGCCAGCCAACCCTGACAGCCCCGTGTGAGAAATGCCTTCTGTGTAGTTTTCTGTATTCCTGTTTACTAAGTGAATTACTTCAATCTCTAAGAAAAAAAGGTAAGTCTTTTTTCTTTAATTTCCAAAAATGTTAATATACTGCATACCTAATGTCTTACAGTTACTACTGCTGTGATGAAACACCATGAGCAAAGTAACTTGGAGAGATGCATAAGCCAAATAACCCCTTATCACTTACCACTGAAGGAGTTAGGGCAGGAACCTGGAGGCAGGAGCTGATACAGAGGCCATGGAGGGTGCTGCTGACTGGCTTGCTTTGTATTTGCTTATTCAGCCTGCTTCTTATAGAACCCAGAATCACCAGCCTAGGAATGGCACCATGACAAAGGGCTGAGCCCTCCCCCATCAATAACTGAACAAGAACATGCCCTATAGGGTTGCCTGTAGCCAGAGCTTAAGGCGGTATTTTCTTAACTGAGATTCCTTTCTCTCAGATGAGTATAGTCGTGTCAAGCTGACTGGTATAAAACTAGCTGGTACACCTAATACAACAAAGAATTAGCAGAGGGCGTAAGTCTGAACTCTGTTTCTCTTTTCACAATCTTAAGACATGTATACCAGGCTAGCCACAAACTCGACAGGTAGTAGAGGATGACCCTGATCCTCCCACTTCCACCTCCAGACTTATAAAGTCTGAATTATAAATCCAACTTTACCACAATGTAAAAGTTGTAGTCTTGAATAATTATCTTAAATTTAGTTTATTTGCTCAATAGATCAAGTAGATTCCTAAAATTCTGTTAACACTAATATTTCAGCACAGATGCCACCTCAGTCCTAAGAACATCCTTAGCTGTCATTCACAACATAGTCAAATTTTCTTCCACCATTAGTCTTTTGCTACCATAGAGATTTGACAGCTTATGCCCATCACTTATGCTAGAATTACCACTTGGTAATTTTTCTGTCTTGGTAGTTTCTTGCCATAACCAAACCCACATCTTTTCATGAAACTACTTACACAGAGAGAAGCTCAAAAGCTGATAGATGCGATTTTCACTTGTAACTGGTGCCATTCAAATGGTGGGGTAATAGGAAGAAAACTGTGGTCATAAACCAAGAAAAATGTCTTAACTGCCCATCAAAGAATTAAACCTACAAACCTAGCCTTTGAGTTCATCAAACATTTTCCTTTAAATCTGACTCAAGCAACCAGCTACCTGGAAAAGTTATGGAAGCAATACAACCAAAACCATTTTATCATATCACAATCACATCAGGTGAGATATGAGAACCGGTTATATTAGAAAGGTGGTTAAGTAAATATTTCAGTTGATCTTACAGCATAAGATTAATCTCATGATGAGTTTAAACAGTTTTAATTTTTAGTCTGAAAGAAGAACTTAGCGAATTTTTATCCAGCAAATTATATGCATTGTTTACACAGATACAAGAACTGATGAAGGGAGGGAAGGAGGAAGGGAGATAAAGAGGGAGGGAAAGAAAAAGGGAGGAATGGAGGGATGGAGGAAAGGAGGGAGTCAGGACTAAGATGTAAATAAAGACATAATAACAACTATCTTCTCAGCTTCTAGAAGTCTATTCTTTTTCTAAAAATCACTGCATAAACTAGTATACCTTGCTAAATTTTATCAAGCCACAGACAAGAATGCCAATGCTATGGAAATGTCTTTCTCTGTGACTCATAAATCTACCACAGACAAGAAAGTCATTACCTGTTCTTCTGGTCTCAGAAACCATGTAGTACCAAGTATCAAAATGAACCTCAGACATGAAGTCACAATTAGCTACCAGAGAACAAAACTCTGGAAAATGATCACATACCACATAATTTTCAAAGATTATGAATACAAATACTCTAAAAGGATGCTTGAAGGTGTAATATAGGCGGGTTTGTGATATAAAATGTCTTTGTGTACAATGACAAGAAAAACAGAATTAGAGGATCTGTTCTTAAATCTCAACATTACCTTCTGCCTGGCTAAGAGACTTTACTTTGGCCCTTTGAGAGCCTCAGTTTCTTCATTTCTACAGAGAATACCTACTTCATGGTATTATAGAGATTACCATGAAAATGTGTGAGATAAGCAGTGGGACAGGGTGCATAGTTAAGAATACAAGAAATAATTTTCTTTTCTTACCCCACAAGTATAGTAATACAACAGTCTAAAAATCTAATGGGGAGGGGGAATAAGGGTGCAGAAAACTATTAAAAATTATAACAGCTACTAGAGAAAGCATGATGAAGTACTTAATTCTTCACTTATTCTTTTATCCTCTTGATTTTTTGCAATTAGAATGGCTTTTGACTAGAGACCAATAAAGCAACATAGAAAAGCCTTGCAGTAAAATGAGCAGTGGAAAGTCCCACTACGTCCAACTCTCTTACAAACAGAAATAGTGTCTAAGTTATTTAACTACAACACTAAGAATCATAAACTCTAAGGGATCTTAATGACCTTTCTAAAAGTAGTGCTCAGTAAGTACCAAATATACATCAGATACTAAACTGAACCTTTTCTGCATATTGCTGTAACTGTACAATATTCTAAACTCTCTGAAGAGCCATCACTAACTAGAACAATGCAACTGGAAAGGTTCTGATGTAAGAACGAATTAAGAATTAATAGCATCTTGAGCAACAAAGAAACACATGATGGAAGACAAGCATGAAAGAACCACCATGAAATAGAGAACCAGGTGTGATGATGTACCCCTCCAAGGCCAGCACTTGGGTGGTGAGGTAGAAGGATCAGAAGTTCAAAACCATCTTTTTATACACAATGAGCTCAAGGCAGCCTTTGAGCTTATGACCTCTCATCTCAAAAAGAGAAACATCTATCTCCAAAGTTCCTCACCATGTATTTTTCCCATACCCACTGGTCCTACTACACCTTTAAAATGTGCTGTAGTTCTCTGAGTACGCTATGCTGGATCACTTACACTGGCCCTCTGCCTACAACATCACTCTTAACTTCACTAGGGCAGGAAAGGACCCGTGTTCCTTTCAACACTCAAGACAAGCATTATCTCCAAAGAATTTTCTCTCCTCCTCTAAAGCAACCGGCTCTTCTGGAGCCCTCCACAGCACACACTATTATCTGCCCATACATTATCTACCTACTGTGAACTGGTACATATGTTAATGCCTAAAACTCACAGACAGAAAATACTATCAGATATGCAAGTCTGCAGTACACTTTTTACCTGCTATCAAACTCTGGAAACGCTACATATAGTTACCTCTAACATTAATTTCTGTATCTGTTAAAAAAAAAAAAAGAAAGATGCTTCCATAGACTCTTCAGTATGGACATTGCTGCAGGTTTAAACTGCTGCTTAGATAACTTGTTCTCCACTGTGACCAATAGCCTCTATTTCTACTGTCAATCTTAGCTGCAACTGCAATCACCTAGGGAACCTGAAGGAACTGATGCCTGAATCTCACACCCTGGGATTTACTTTTAATTCACACGAACAAAGATGTAGCCATGCCCTGGAATTTCATAAAGCAGGCTAGACAGCTCCAGTGTTCAGAGATGAGCATAGCAATGCACATCTAAAGTCACAAAAGAGGCAGGAGGCTGGCCACAAGTTGAAGATCTGAACTACATTTGCTAGTTTCAGGCTATCCAGAGGTACACAGTGAAACCCTATCTCAAAACAAGACAGAAAAAACACTAACATTTGGTTGATTGTCATCTCAATATTCCACAGTTCTTTCAAGATGATTCTTCTAGATCACATATCTTGGTTTAGTTTTTGGTTCATTTGAACAGAGACCCTACTCATGCTGTCCTGGATCTCTTTATGTAGATCAGGCTGACCTTAAACTCACAGAGAACTGCCTTCCAAGTGCTGGAATAAAAGGTTTAAAAAAGTGTAATGGTCCGATGCTATCTTTTTTTTTTTCTTTAAAGTTTACTCAGCACAAGACAATCTCCATCTTTACCGAGGTGGCTGATCATGTCCACGACCAAAGCCATCTCTAAACTGGAATTTAGTTGCTGAGCTAGCCCCAGCCTCAGCTTTCTTGTTAGCACTGGGGGAAGGAGGAGCACAGCACTTCTGCTGTAGGTGTCTCTGCCTTCCCTCTTGCAGGTCTCTTACCCTCTGGGCCTTTGGGCAGGACTACTGCAGCACAGGGTGGTGGCGACAAACTCCAGAGGTAGGTGGAGGTAATTTTGGAGATAATGGATGCCCTCGTTCATAAGATGCCAATAGAAATCTCTCCAGGCGCTATTCCTAGTTGTCTGAGAAAGCGCCAGATTTATTTCCAAAGTGGTTGTACAAGTTTACATTCCCACCAGCAATGGAGGAGGGTTCCACTTTCTTCACAACCTCTCCAGCATGTGTTGTCACTTGGGTTTTTGATCTTGGCCATTCTGATGGACGTAAGGTGAAATCTCAGGGTCGTTTTGATTTGCATTTCCCTGATGGCTAATAACATTGAACATTTAAGTGTTTCTCTGCCATTCGATATTTCTCTATCGAAAATTCTCTGTTTAGCTCTGTTCCATTTTTTAATTGGATTACTGATTTGTTGCTTTTCAACTTCTTTAGTTCTTCATATATACTGTATATTAGCCCTCTGTCAGATAAAGTGTTGATGAAGATTCTTTCCAAATCTGTAGGCAGTCATTTTGTTTTGATGACAGTGTCCTTTGCTTTGCAGAAGAAGCTTTTCAGTTTCACTTCCTCAAGATCCAGCTATACCACTCCTAGGCATATATCCGAAAAAGGCTCAAGTACACAATAAGGACATTTGCACAACTATGTTTGTATCAACTTTATCTGTAATAGCCAGAACCTAGAAACAACACAGATGCCCTCAACTGAGGAATGGATACAGAAATTGTGGTACATCTACATAATGGAATATTACTCAGCAGTGAAAAACAAAGAAATCATGAAATCTGCATGATGGGAACTGGAAGGGATCATCCTGAGTGAGCTATCCCAGAAGCAGAAAGACACACACAGTATATACTCACTCATATAGACATATACTATAGGATAAACCTACTAATATCCGTACACCTGAAGAAACTAATCAAGAGGGAGGACTCTGGCTAAAATGTTCAATCTCCAGCCAGAAAGGCAAAGAGGATGGACATCAGAAGGAGGAGAAAACAGGGAACAAGGTAGTAGCCTGTCACAGAGGGCCTCTGAAAGGCTCTGCCCTGCAGACTATCAAAGCAGATGCTGAGATTTACGGCCAATCTTTCAGCAGAGTGCAGGGTATCTTATGAAGGAAGAAGGAGATAGTGGGATCTGGAGAGGACAGGAGCTCTACAAGGAGAGCAACAGAACCAAAAAATCTGAACACAGGGGTCTTTTCTGAGACTGATACTCCAACCAAGTACCATGCATGGAGATAACCTAGAACCCCTGCACAGATGTAGCTCACAGCAGTTCAGTGTCCAGGTGGGTTCCATAGTAATGGGAACAGGGACTGCTTCTGACATAAACTGATTGGCCTGCTCTTTGATCACCTCCCCCTGAGGGGGGAGCAGCTTTGTCAGGCCACAGAGGAAGACAATACAGCCACTCCTGATGAGACCTAATAGACTAGGATCAGAAGGAAGGAAAAGAAGACCTCCCCTATCAGTGGACTTGAGGAGGAGCATGCGTGGAGAAGGGGAAGGAAGGGAGGGGCCGGGAGGGAAGGAGGGAGCTATAGTGGGATACAAAGTGAGGCAACGTGCTCCTTCATGCAGCCTCGAGACTTAAGGGCTGCATCACCTTCATTACCTAAAGTTGGGCATGTTCTTGTCTGCCAGCTCCAGGTGTTTGGGCATATGGATATCTTTCTTGGCAATCATCACTCCTTTTTTAAAGATATAGTATTACAGTTATCTATTTTTAATTAATTACAATTTATTCATTTTGTATCCAGCTTTAACACCCTCCTTCATCCCCTCCCAATCCTACACTTCCACCCTCTTCTCCTCCCATACCCCTTCCCAAGTCCACTAATAAGGGAGATCCTTCTCCTCCCCTCTGACTCTAGCCTATCAGGTCTCATCAGGACTGGCTGCATTGTCTTCCTCTGTGGCCTGGTAAGGCTGCTCCCAACTCAGGGTGAGGTGATCAAAGAGCCAGCCACTGAGTTCATGTCAGACAGTCCCTGTTCCCCTGACTAGAGAACCCACTTGGAGACTGAGCTGCCATGGGCTACATATGAGCAGGGGTTCTAGGTAATCTGCATGCATGGTCCTTGATTGGAGAATCAGCCTCAAAAAAGACCCTTGAGTTCATAGATGTCAATCCAGTTCTTTTTAGGCATTAACATCACAGCAGCTGCAGAGTCTGAGGTGAAGGCTATAAAACTGATGTTATCTTAAAAACAAAACCCCCAAACTGGCATTCAAAGCCCTGTAATAGCCTGACTCTATGGTGGTGAGATGCAGGAAACAGTAATCAAGTTTGACCTATGGAACTACAGTGTGCCAGTTCTTCTACTTAGCAATTAAGTGCCTTGAAAAACTTACTCACTTCTGTCTTTATCTGTTAAACAGGAGTGACAATTCTCTCATAAGTTGTGAAAATTAAATGAGCTTAGCTGCAAGTCACTGAAAGTCGTTTGAGACGTGGCAGATATTTAATGCATCCTACTTGTTACTGGTATCTGTTACCTTATTTTCTGAAAACTCTTCTACTAAAACAAGTTGCACTTCCTATGAGCCCTAAAACCTGCTCTCAATGGTGCCAAAATATATGCAGCAAGACACTGTGCTCATGGAATGTGCTCAATGAAGTAGGTTAAGTTATCCAACATCATAGGTAAACGTTTAACCAAAATTAGCTTTTCTGCAGACGTGTATGCTGTTCATCTCAGCACCCCATCACACACTCAGATAAAACCATCTCTCAAGGTTGCTTTTGCCCTATGGCACTGTTTTCACAATATTAAGTTTGATATGATTTTGAAGCAGTTATAAACAAATGAAAGCCGCTGAATCCAGATGAAAACATTTTGACTGCTCCATTCTTCTGAGATAAAATGGTAGAGATTTGTTTGGACTTCCACTCCAATTTTATCTCATGTATGTCTAATATGTAAGATTTCTACTTTTTGTTTCTTCTTTTAAACAACTTAGCTGGCATACAGAACAATGGTATTGAGAAGTCTCCCACACGTGCATCACCGCACCCACTGCCTTCCTCTTCTGTCCCTTCCCCTCTCCTGCGGGCTCCCTTCCTCCCACAGCTCTTGCTGAAAGCAGAGTCCACACAGGAGAGCAAATGAGCTCTTTGTCCTGCCTCTTCTCCCTCACTGCTCTTTTGTTTCTGACACCTTCTTCTCACTTCCTTCCCCCACATCATTCCCTGCAACTTTTGCATTAAAAAAAATTTCTAATCCTGCATACTTCTCTCAAAAGTTGTATGAGACTTCTTCATTTTACTAATAAAATTATTTTGAAATTAATTTGCACAATATTAAACAACTTAGAGACCTTGGACTACTCAGCGTTAGTTACATCCTCCTTACTGGAAACCTTAGAGCTTATGAAAAATAGTACTTAATGGTGAGCATGAAAAATCTTCAGTCCTTCTACTTAAAATCTAGATAACTATATTATTTATCTATACTGAAAGAAATAAGCTGTTAAATCCAGTTCTACTCAAGTCTAGCTCAGGAAAACAAAAAGCTTTATATTTTCTGGTGAAACACTATACTGTCAACATGAAGTATATGATACCTAAGTACATAACATTTTTAATTTAGATTTCTGAACTATGATAATAACAAATGTAGCAAAGATAAATGAACCCCCACCTCCCATTTTTAGAATCTTTTTTTTTTTTAAATTCCAAGCCACTACTTAGAATCTTTGGTCCACTTTTAGTCATGCTACACATATAGGAAATAAAGTTAATAGGAAAGAAAACAATTGTTTTGTATATAGGAAGTAAGCCCCTATCACTACGACCACCAACAAACATCCCAAGACATGGATGCACAAGGCAGCTGCAGAGCAGGAAGTACTTCAGGAAGTCTATCAAAATGGATAAACCTACTAAAAAACAACATTCTGTAAAAACTCTCCAACTCTTACTTCTAAATATAAACACACAAACCACATGTTCAGCTGTCTGCGGGCTAAAAAGAAAAAAATAACTCGTTTACAGATAGGTGTAGGAACACAAACTTGTAATCTTTGCACCTGAGTTTATCAAACTCAGGAAGACCTTGAACTCAAGGTTACATGGTAAGTTATGGTAAGCAATGGCTACATGGTGAGCTCAAGAGCAGTCTGAGAGGTATGAGATTTTAATTCTGAGATCTCCTTCCCTAAAACTCCTTAGGCCAGTCAACTCGTAAGAAAAAGAGAGCAGCTTCAAGTAAGAAACAACTTGGAAAACTACCTGCTTGAACCCTTCCAAACTGTATGGGTAATGCAGGCTGTGGGTCACAGCTATTGCCTCAGCACCAGGGAGGCTGAGGCAGGACTATAAATGGTATATTGGTCTAGGTTACACAGTGAGCTCCAAGCCAGCACTGTATGAGATTCTTCTCCCAGCAACAGCAACTTGTTTACTAAAAACAAGTTAAATGTGACAACCTGCCACAGCCTAGACAAGCCTAAAAAGACATGGTAACAATGCAATGTGGCATTCTGGATGAGACCCTGGAACAGATTATGAACATGAAGCAAAAAAGCAAATCTGAACCAAGAATAAGCTTCAGTTAATAATAACTTACTGGATCAAAAAAAAAAATGGCTCAGTGAATAAATGTGCTTGAATTCAACCTGGCAAGCTGAATTCAACCTCCAGGGCCCACATGGTGAAAGGGGAATCAGCTCCTACAAGCTGCTGCACTGTGACCTCCATAAGTGCGCCATAGCATATGTGCATACACAATTAATGAATGACTTAATAACGACAAATTATCACTGGAGATAAATCACTTAGGAATGCAGCTTAGCTGGGACAGCGCTTGCTTAGCATGCCCGCAGTGCTGTGTTCGATCCCGAGACCTTCACAGACTAGACACGGTGATTCATGCCATTTCTTAAGATGGGGGCAGGAGTCAGAGCAGAAGATCATCCTCAGCTATATAGCAAGCTCAACATCAGTCCCTGTAGTTTAAAAAAAAAAAAGTCAGAGCTGGGAAGATGGCTCAGAGAATGAAGTGCTTGCTCAACATGCATTAAGCTCCCAGCATCCACATAAAAAAATAAAAACAGGCACAGCATGATGGCAAGAGCCTGTAATCTCATCCCTTCCAGGCAGAGACAAACCTTGAGGAAAAGCTCACTTGATCACTCAGTCTAGTGAATCAGTGACCTCCAATAAGTTCTTAGTGAGAGATCCCATCTTTAATGTGAAAACAATAAAGAAAAAACCCATTACTCTCTGGCTTATACATACGCATACTTACGTGTGCACAGTCACACACATATACCAAAAGGTATATGTGGACATGCATTTACCACACACACACACATACACAACTTTTATATGCATACATACATGCCCATGTATATGTGTGTGTATAAAATCAATACGGGTTCATTATGTCAAATGTACCATATTGAATATAAAATGATAATTGAAGAAAAACTAGATACAAAAGATATGGAAACTATCTTTGTAATTTTCTGCAATTCTAAAAGAAAAGTCACTTTAACAGTGAAAACATTGCTCTGGAAAAATAACTCTTCAGTTAAGACACCTTGGTCTTGCACAGGATACAGGTTCCATTCCCAGCACCCACATGACAGCTTACAACCACCATATTTCTAGTTCCAGGTGATCCAGTACTCTCTTCTGACCTCTTTGGCACCAGCACACAGACATACATGCCAGCAGAATGCCCACTCACATAAAATAAAACAAATACATCTTTTTTTAAGGCCAAAATATCATGTGGAAAAATTAAACTAAAAATTACATAAGAATACATTCTAACAACTACCAAGTCAGTTGTACAGGCACAGAAAGTAAGAAAACACAAAGAATATCAAATACATGGTATTATTACAAAGATAATTTTGATCTCAAATTTTGTGAAAGCCTTTTGAGAATCCTAAGACCATACTTGAAGGTTTCCAAGCAGGTCTGGGAATGTAGTTCAGTAGTCAAACATTTCCCCAACATGTTCAAAGCCCTGTGCTCTATCACCACCAATGCAGAAAAGAAATCTCCAGGCAAACATGAAAATCAAAGCACACAATTTTAGCTAGGAAATCTGCTGGTATACTGTGTAGAGGAATAGCTATTTTCCTCGCTTTCTTAAACTAAAATATTTCCTCTTACTGGCTTTCCCAAATTTACTGAACAGCCCCATTGTGTACCTGGAATACTTTCTTTATGTAGGTAGACCTACTTTGAATATCAACATGAAATTATGTAATTCTGAGGAGATACCAACTTTTAACTGTATTTTACTTTTAAAGATTTCTTTTCTTTTGTGCACTGGGGAACATGTCTGTGGGAGCACATGACACAGCAGGTAGGTGGAGGTCAGAGGATAACTTGCCAGGGTCACTTCTTCCCTTCTAGCCTCTGGGTCCTGGAGATCAAATTCAAGTTGTCGGGCATGGTGGCAAATGCCTTTACCCAGTGAGCCATCTCACCAGCCATATATCTGGGAAATTTCATTGCCACACTATTCTAGCTTTGAACATCAACCTCTAACAACAGAAATGTGTAACAAAAAGATGGACTCTTTAATACCTATTCAATAGGAATAGTAAACAGTATTTGCCCACTTAGGAACTTAATGACAAATTATTATGTGTTATTAACACAACTTTCACAATTTTAAAAAGAGATACACAAATATCTTGTCTTTCAAATGCCCGCAGTGCTGTGTTTGATCCCGAGACCACCACAAACTAGACATGGTGGTACATGCCATTTCTTAAGATGGGGGCAGGAGTCAGATACTTACAAAAATAGTTCCCTTTAATAGCCTGTGTGTGCTAGTCTTATGTCAACTTGACATACAAATTAGTTATCTGAAAGGAGGGAACATTGAAAAAAATGTTTCCATAAGATCTAGCTGTAAAAGGACACTGTCATCCGAACGAAACGACAGCCAACAGATTGGGAAAGGATCATTACCAATCCCACTTCTGACAGAGGGCTAATATCCAGTATATATAAAGAACTCAAGAAGTTAAAAAGCAAGAAACCAAATAATC
>CM053766.1:61425457-61445692 GCA_028658305.1 Pachyuromys duprasi
ATGAGTTTTTGCTGGCGGAAGCGTTTGGCCTGCGCCCCCGCAGTGTGAGGACTGGTCAGAATGGTCCCCCAATCCACTCAGTCTGTGGTGGTTCCCGCGATCGGTTCGTGCCCGCCGCACACCCGTGGGTTGATGCAGAACTCTGGATCCTCCCAGATCCGCCGGCGGACTCACACACTGACTGAGTTTTTGCTGGTGGAAGCGTTAGGCTCGCGCCCCGGCAGTGTGTGGACTGGTCAAAACGGTCCCCCAATCCACTCAGTCTGGGTGGTTCCGGTGATGGGTCTGAACCCGCAGCACACCCGCGGGTTGAAGCAGAACCCGGGTGCAGTGTGTTCGTAGGGCGCAGTTCAGTGAAAACGGTACCCGGTTCCTCCTGAGACTGCCCGCGAGACTGTGTGATCCAGTGTATAATGGCGGGTGCGGGCGCCCAGCGCAGCCGCTCGTCCAGATCAGAGCTGTGCGCCGCTGGTCACAGGGAAATTTCTCCAGGTAATAACTGGGTGTCCCTAGGGTTTTCCCACTTGATTTTCTCACCGTAGGAGTTCCGCTCACCTGGCATTCACAATGCTGGCGTTTTAGGTCCCAGAGTTCAGTCTCCTGGTTGCTGCGTTGTTTCTGCTCTCCTACTCCTCAGACACAGTGTTCTCTCGTGGCAGCCATCTTGGATCTCCAAATGTTGTATTTTTTAAAGGCTTATTTTTATTTTTTGTGTATGTGTGTATGTCTGTGTACCATGTGGTACCAAACTTCTGCTTCTCTTCACGGTGCCTTCAAACCTAGAGCTTCCGTCCAATGGCTTCAGCTCCAATGGCCTCTCTTATCCTCTCACAGAGCCAGCTCTCAGAAGCACTTCATGACCCCTTCAGTCTTGCAGCTTTCATGCTGATGAAGCCAGCACTCCTTGGAAGACACACATTGCCAAATTTAGCTGCCACCTTGAGTTGCATCCATGGTCCCATATGGGACCACAATTTCTGTGTGCTGACCCTGAGGGAAATACTTCCCTGAAGATTTAACCTAGATGACATTTGTTGAAGGAACTTCAGCCAGTCCAGTCATGACAAACATGGCTCTGGCAGGCCTTGCTCTTCTCCCCATTCTTTCTGCCTTGCTTAAAAAAACAAAGTTAGATTACATTTCTAAAGCTAACCACCAACGTCTATTCCCTTATTTGGCCAGTTCCTCCTTCTGAGGCTGACTATGAAGGTCTAGCTATCAAAGTATTGAAGTCCAGCAATCAAGAGCCCCATTTGGCTAACCTCAATTAAAATTAAACATCCTAATACTATGCTTCCCCCTTTGCCTTTATAAAAAGCCATTTGCCTATGGGCCACACCTGTCTCCAATCTACCCAGAGACAACCTTTTGTCCCCCCGGGACACGTACCTCTTGCCCCTTTCCCTTGCCCCTTATCTCCCATCTCCTTTGTTCCTTCCCCTTCTCCTTCTTCCTCTATCTCTTTTCTTTATTCCTTATCCCTGCCCTCTGTCCCTCTGAGACAATACTTTTCCTTTGTGCTGAGAACATGGCCTTGGGATGTCTTGAGCAGTTCTGAGGTTCCTATATTGACCACAGCTGATTTTTTTTTCAGCCTTAGTTCATGTTACAGCATCAGTTGTCCTGGTAACGGTTTTACTTTCACCGATTCTTAATTCAAATTATGACATGAGCTGGGTGGTGGCGGCACATACCTTTAATTTTAGCACTTGGGAGACAGAGGCAGATGAATCTCTGAGTTTGAGGCCAGCCTGGTCTACAGAGTGAGTTCCAGGACAGTCAGGGTTATACAGAGAAACCCTGTCTTGGAAACAACAACAACAACAACAAAGAAGACATGAATAACCCTGATAGTCTTTGCTTCTGAAACTTCACAAGCCAGTCCTCCATTGTCTGCGTCTTTCAACATTCTTATCCTCTAGGCTCCCATAACAGTTTATTAAGTTCTGAGCACTCACCAATAACTTTTAGCCCAAAGTTCCAAAATCCTTCTATAATCTTCCTAAAAACAACATGGTCAGATTAATTACAGTAATACCTCATGTTCCTGATACCAAGTTCTGTTCTAATTTGTTCTCTGTTGCTATGATAGAACTGTGACCAAAACAAACAAAACAAGCAAAAACTTGGGGATGAAGGAATGTATTCATTTGGCTCACTGCTCACAGCTCATCATTAAGAGAATCTAAGGCAGAAAAAAAAAGGCAGGAAGCTAGAGGCAGGAACTAAAGGAAGCGGAGTCTGGAGGAATGCTGCTTAACAGCTTCTCTTCAGGTTCACCTTCAACTACTTTTCTTGTATAACCCAGGCCCATCTGCTTAAGAACACCTCCCATAATGGTCTGGGCCCTCCTATGTCAATTAGCAATTTAGAAAATGTCCCATAAAAATGTTCATTGGCTAATTTGATGGAAGCAATTCCTTAATTGAGATTCTCTTTTCCCAGGTATGCCTACATTTGTGTCAAGCCGACAAAAATTAGGACACTCTAGACAGAGCTGGTTTTGAACTTTCAGTTCTCCTCAGCCTTCTGAATAGCTAAGATTAGAAGCCTGTGTGTTGTTTGGCTATGCATTGGTATTTTGTTCGATTTAGCTGTGATAGAGGTCAAAATCACTCGTTTTTCATGACAAATATTAACGTTGATATATATAGAAGCGTTTGAAAGATGTGCTTACACTTGTTTTTTTCAATAGCCTCTTTACTTTCAATGATCTGCATTCAAGTTAAAAACTATTTCATTTTCAGTTGTGTATGTGAGTGGGTGCGTGCAGGTGATTACAGGTATTCTCAGAGTCCGGAAGTGGGCATCCGGTGTCCTGGAGCTGGAGTCGCAGGCAGCTGTGAGCTGTCCAGTCTGTGCTGGGAACTGGGCTCTGGTCCTCTGGAAGAGCAGCAAGTGCGTTTAATCATTAAGTCACATCACTAGCCTTAAAATATTTTTTTAAATCACATTTTTTATTGTGCGTATGTGCACATGCATGTGTACGTATGTGTTGATGGGTGTGGGTATGGAAGACACCTTATGGAAGCTGATTCTTCCCTTGAGGTCCCAGTGATCAAACTCAGACCACCAGCCTAGTTACTTGGTAACTAAACTCTTGAGACCTTGTCTACTTCCGAAACTTTTTTTTTAAGTGAAGATAAAAAGCTGTAGCTAGTTTGTCAGGAATCTGTATACTCCTTAGTATACTGATGGCTTGTTTCTCATGTAAGTCTCATCTACTGGGGAAAAAAATTATCACTCCTTATTAAGTATGCACTCCAACACTTTTATCAGAACTGGAAATGCAGAGTAATTTATCTAGACACATATCCAATTAGCTATGTCTCTAATGTAGGTCTCCTAATTTCTCATACCCTGTTCCCCACTGCACAAATGGCCAGATTTTCAAAGGCCAATTGAAGAAAATTGGGGCTGAGGCAGGAGAGAATTATGCAAAGCAATTTGCCTCCTTTGTTGTAATCTTCAGTTTCAATTCTCAGAGTAAAAGCAAAGCACAAAGCAAGCAGCTGAGACGATATATTTTTCTTGTTATCTAATATTTGAGGAACATTGGTTAAGCAACTCACAGGGAGTAATCTAATTTAAATTAACAACAGGGGACACACTTTAACCCTGATTTTAGTTTTAAATAAAGGGTCTTTCTATGAGTCTGTGTAGTCCTGGAACTCTACAGACATGGGCTACCGTGCCCAGCCAGTCACACAGTCATTTTTTTTTAAATATTTATTTTATGTGTACGAGTGTTTTGCTTGCATGTGCATGTCTTGTGCCTGAGGTGGTCCAGAAGAGATGGGAGTCCCTGGAACTGTGGGCTGTGTGTGAGGCACCACCATGTAGGTGCTGGGAAGAGAAACCAGGTTATGCAAGAACAACAAGTGCTTTTAACTGCTGAGATCATCTCTCCAGCCTCCCACAAACGAATTCTTGCTTGGTTTAGATAGTATGCATTCTTATCTATTAAATTAAAATCCATTGAAACCCAATATATTAAAAATTAAAATTGGCTTTTCAGTTAGCCTGAAAAAAAAAAGCATTGCCTCAGAAATAGGTTTCAAGTTTCAATCTGCTGACAAACTACAATGTTAACATCTTCACATAACAATAAATTTCCCTTATGTTTATGTGAAGTACAAATACAATCTCTCAGGTTTGTGAACAGAACATGGTAGAATCCTTCCCCCACTGGAACATCACTTCGGGCAAAATCTAGTTGTTTTTCAAATGTTACCATATCATATTCCAGACGTGCCTTAAAGATCAGTGGCCTGACATATTTCATTTAACTGGGTAGAAGTTGCTTTATCTTTGGGCAACATAATGGCCAAGTCTGCAATCTTTTAGAGCAACTGTGAAATGTATCAGTAACAGGCAAAACTCCGTGGCCTATTTATTTTGAAGTATCCAGATGATCCGAATGTCATCTGATTTCCTGTCAAGAAAATGTAATGAGAATTGTGTAAAAATAAAAAAAGAAAATCTTAGTTCCGGAAAGCGAATAAGGAATTTTTATCACAGAACACTGCTTTGTTAGTGGCGGCTCAGGGTCCTCGGTCTGTACTGTTGGCTTGCTTTTTTTCCCTTCTGTATTGTAATTTACTTTCTTCCCATGTTGAGTTCTAACCCTTTCCTCTCAACCGGATGAGGAAGGGTTCCTGGGGTCATGATAAAAAAAAAAAAAAGCCAACGATTAAGTCTAAAAGTTGAGGTACTTAAAAATAAAGAATTGGGCTTTCTTTGCAAATTTAGAAGTACTGCCAAATTGCCACGTATTTGTTTAAGCTGTCACCAACCTCACTGCACAACTTAATGAGGGTAAACGCTGGCAAAAAAATAATAATAAAAAAAAAACCAGACCGCTAGGCTATTTTCATCCCAGCGTGACTGAAATCCACGCTTCAGTCCGATTGCGAGGCAAACAGCAGAGACACCACAGCCAACGTCCGGGTGGAAGTAGGCAGCAGCCGTGCCCCGACTGCCTTTCAACCCAGACTTTCTACTTGGAGGTAGGGCTGGATCTGGACCGAGCCGGACCCCGCCCGGGGCGCGCTTCGCGGCCTCCTCGGGTGGCGCAGGCTCGGGGCCCCGCCATCCGCAAGGCCTCCCCTCAGGGGACCGGCGGGAACCTGCCCTCGGCCTCCCGAGGGGACCCCAAGGCGCCCCGCCCTGCAGAAGATCACCCCAGGCCTCCTCCCTGCGGCGTCACGTGACTGGAAAGGGGCGTGGCCCGGGTCCCGGGCCGGGGGCGGGGCGGGGCTGCGGGAGGGGGCGGGCCCTGGCATGTGAAGGCTCGTGGCTGCTCGCGGCGCCCAGAGAGGCGGCGTCAGGGCGGATGACAGCATTCGGCTGCGACGCGCTCCCAGCTGGGCGGCGGTGGTAGCGGCAGCCAGCGGCAGCGGCAGCCTGAGAGCGGCTGCGGCGTTCGACTTGGCCGCTGCCGTCGGCAGCGGTAGGGAAGGGAGGAAGGAGGGGTCCGCCCTGGCCCGTGGCCCGAGGAGCTCGGAGTCTCCCTCGCCGCCCCGGGCTCGAGCCCCCTGCCGCGGCTCCACTGCGCCCTCCGCCGGGACTAGCTCGCAGTTGCCGCTGGCGACGGCGACCGAGAGAAGTTGGGGGGTCCCACCGGACGCCAGGGCCCCAGACTCCCGCGTCACTGTCATCCCGCGGAAGCCTGCTCCCTGCGAGCCGCCTCCTCGGGGGCTCCGCATCGGTGAGTGGCGCTTGTCCGGAGTTGGGGAGCAGCGGAGTGGTTCCTTTTGGGGGGAGGGTGGCTGTGCAGTCCCTCAGTCCCACGTTCCGTGCCCGGGCTGTGGGCACTCCCGGGCACCCCGCGCCGAGAGTTCCTCTCCTGCCCCTTTGTCCCTTTAAGGAAGGGAGACTGGCACGGCTTGGCGGGGGTGGCGTGTTTTGGGGCCCACGGTAGGTGCGTCTGCAGCAGCACAAAGCCCAGCGGGGACCCGGGATTGGGGCGGGGGCGGCTCGGCGTCGTGGGTCCCGCGTGTCTGCCCCTCCCGAAGTTTGACAGGGCGCCGGCGAGGACTCGCCGGAAGCCCCCCGCGCGGGGGCGGGAGTGGGTGAAGACCCGGCGCTTTGTCGCTCGGGGCGGTTAAGGCAAGGCTTGGGGCTTTCCTGTGACAGCCCCTGGAGAGGCTGTGCCGCGCGCTGCAGACCGCACCCGCCTTTGCAGAGAGTGTCGCGGCGTTCCCTAACCTCAGCTCTGGCGGGGGCCTTCTTGCCACACTGGGGAAAAGGCTGGGTCCACGTTGCACTTTTACGTTTTGTCTGCTGCTGCGCAGGTTCCAGGGAGTTTCATAGGGAGCATGCTTTTGCTTCATTGAGCAGCCCACTCAAGACCGACTGATGGGAGGCAGCAGTAGATGCAGATTTTCCATTCACTAAAGTCATTTAACACTTCTTCATGAGCAGCATCTGCGTTGTGAAACATAACCTAATTTCATTTTAACTAAATGCCGTCTGAAAAACGTAACTTGGGTTCCTTTCTAAACAGATGGGAAAACTTATCTGATGATATGAGCATATCGGCTTTCAATAACTTAATGAAGTTTTTGCCTTTTTGCTGCTGGAAGATTTAAGTAACATTTAGTAGTATCAGAATATCTTGGATATAGCAGGGCTTTTTTTTTTTAAGTAACTTAACTGTAAACAGCCTCAGATTAGGGTAGCCCCCAATTAGTGCATCTAAAGGTCTTTTAAGATAAGCATTTAAAACACCTTTTGCCTCTTGAAGGAGTCCAGAGAGCAATCCTGGAACAGGTAAATTGCTCGTTAGGTTTTTCTCCTCCCTTAGGGTTTCATCTAAATTTGATCATGCTGAGAGCCTGGGATCAGTTGCTCTGCTTGCTAGAACTTGTTTTGTAGTGAGATTATTAAAATGCTGGTTTTATAAAAACAGGTTGGAGAAGGAAGGAAAAGACCATGCAATTTAGAATGCACCGTATTAAAAGTACAACACATTTCCAATTGGTTACTCTTTTTCTTTTGGTAGTCAGTATGGAGAGTGACTGCGGTGTGCTTGCTCAAAGTGCTAGTTAATGGAATAGATGAAATTTAAGACCTACCTAGAGGTCTTTAATTATGGAGATTAAGTTGTTGTGGTCAGATTCCATGTGAACAGTTTGAGCCACGAAGATCAACACAGGTGCCTAGAAATGCTTGTTTAATTAAAACTTGACATGGATTACTTCTTTCATTGAATTGTGATCATTACTGAATGTCTGACCTGTGCAAAATGTCTTTTTCATTTAGAATTTAATGTTTTTGTTTGATTTCTGAGTTTTACTGTATTGCCTTGGTGGCCATGGTATTCATTATGTAGCTAAGGCTGACTTGGCCATGCGACTTGCCAGAATTTTCCTGCCTGTGCCTGGCTTTTGTTACATTTTTGAAGCAAAGGAAGGTTTCTTGACACACTCATAGGATGTAGATATTTGGTAAAATATTTTTTGCTTCTGAATTCATTTTTTTTAGTTGAGAGTTAAAAATATACTTTGGAGATAGCTATGCAGTCTTTTGAGATGATGTCCTCTTTAAGCTTGCTTTGAAAAAAGTGATGCAGTTATGAATATATAGAATGTGCCATTACACAAATATCTTTGTTTTTAACGGACAAATTGCAAGATTTTAGCTAAAAAATTGAGTGGTCTCAGTATGTTTCACCTTGGTTTGGGTAATTTTTAATCCATCAACGATAGATAACTTAGACAAAGAATTGATGTTAAGAAGTTTTGTGATATTATTTTGAAAACTTTTGCTCTTCTAGCAATACTTAAAGTGTTATATATTGATATTCTTAGTGCACTCAAAGTTGAAAACAGGATAACAATAATCTTGGCATACCTGGCAATTAAAAGTAGGAGGTAGGATTGTGCTTATTCTTATACATATAACCTATAAGGGAGACTTAAGTACGGTTTAGAGCTTCTGAGGTGCCGGGTGTGGTGGTGGCTAGTGATCCTGCTTTGGGAGATAGAAGAAGAGGGATTATCTGGAGCTGGCAGTCTTGGTCTCAGAAAAACAACCAAAACCAAGTAAATAAAAGCCCCACAAACCTCTGAAAAATGTTTACTGTAGATGCTGAGTGCAAGGAGATCACCAGAAGTACTTGGTTTGAGCAATTGTGGTTGAAGGAGTTTTCTTGTGGACGGAACCATGGGTAAATAAGTGGATTAATGTGTGCAGATTTCATGTCAGTATATAAGAACCGCATTTACCCTTCTACTTTAGTGTGTACTGCGTACCCTGACAAAGGCACGAAGTAAAAGCACTCTAAAGACATAGTAGGCATTTGCTTTCCAAAACCTGTCAGTCAGGCCACTTGTAGGGGAGAGGTCCTTAACCTGGAACTCTATAACCTCACCCTAAATAAATTTACCTTTGTTAGAGTTCTAGGTGATGTAAGCTTTCCACAATAGCAACAACTCATTTTGTTTACCAGCCAGTGAAAAGTCTCCAAAGTAGCAACAGTCCACTTTGTTCATCAGTTAGTGTATGGAAAAAACAAAAACAACACCAAAACTGTAGGTCCACTCAATTAGCTGGAGAACAAATGGAGTGTGTGATAGCATTGTTCAAAGTAAATACATGTAGTGAGATGATAAAAGGAACAAGTCGTTTATCTGGGAAGCTCTGTGGAGAAGGAGATTTTTGTTTATGTTAGGCTTTGTTCATATATGATTGGTATCTTAAGAGGGTAAGATAGAATGAACCAAAACCAGACCTGGTGGTAGAAGAAAATTACAAGATCAAAGTCAGCTTGATCTGCAGAGTGAGCCTGAACATGCTGACAGGATGGCTTTGATACCAAGACTCATGACCTGCAATGTGAGTTTGATCCTCGGTGGGATGAGATTGCCAGATCGGTTAAAGTATCCTCTGACACACGCACGCGCACACACACACCTGCATGCACACTTGAACCTCTGAGACCCATCCCCTATAAATTAATGAATAAATGTAAAACAAGAGAGACCAGCCTGAGCAGCTAAGTTAAAATTAGAGAGAACTGATGGTGATGGCTCACGCCTTTAATCCCAGCACTTGGAGGCTGAGGCAGGTAGATCTTTGAGTTCAAGGCAAAAAAAAAAAATAAAAAAATAAAAAATGTTGGGAATGGTTGTAGCTTAGTCAACAAAACAAATATTAAATGTCACAATAAGCAGGTTTTTTTTTCCTGTTACATTAGGAAGAACTTTTCTTTTTCCATCCCAATGGTTACTTCCCCAAGAGAAAACAAACAGGTATGTGATGGCGGTAGCCGTGGCACAGGTCTACAGATTGAATTCCAGGATAGCCAGGGCTATGTAGAGAAATCCTGTTTCCAGAAACCAAGAGAAACAAAAAGTGAAAATATAGAATACTTCCATTTTTAGGAATGGCTGTTATAGAGGAAGGTGCTTGAGCAGATTGATAGTTTGTGCCTTTTCTGTCAGTGTCCATCTTCCCTCAAATTCTCTGCGTAGTCAGATTTGACAGTGAGTTCCTGGTACTCTAGTCTAGTGCTTTTGTTACAGAAGTGCCCATTTATGCCCCACTGGTTGTTTTCTTTAAGTAAAACTTAATGTTTTCTAATAGATGTGAATCTTAATTTTATTACTGTCCCTTATCATAGACCATAAGGAAAGTTAGATTCCTCAAAATTGTACAGCTTAAACTACAGATTATAACTGGCAGGTAATCTGACCCTTTAGGCTTTTCTTTCCTGTAAAATGTTTAATTGTGTATGAGTGTCAGTATGTGGGTTTGCACATGAGTGCAGGTATCCATGAAGACCAGAAGAGGGCATCAATCCCCAGGACCTGAAAGGCTGTGGTGCATCACCTGATAATGTGTGTTTTGAACCAAACTTGGGTCTGAAAGAGCACCAAGCGCTGTAACTGCTGAGCCATCTCTCCAGCCCCTGTAATTTGTTTTAAAAGAAATTAGCTTTATCATCACATTTTTCTGTCCACTGTTTTAAAACAAACAAAACCAAGGAATTTTCAAATTACTATAACATTTAGTTAAAAATTTTCTCTATTTATAGTGATATGAGTAAGTGTAAACCATGAAGATGTTTACTGTCTGTTTTATTCTAGAATTCAGTAGTTTTTGAGCTGACTACTAGGTTTCTCCATTTTTCTATGTGTGCCTGTGTCTACAAGTGTATTTATGTACACTTGTGCATACATGCCAGTGTTGTGCTTGCTGAGTATGCTAGGCTGGCTAGCTGGCCAGCAAGTTTCAGGTATACACTCATTCTGCCTCCCAGCACTGGGACTGTAAATGGAGACCACTGTCCAGACTTTCACCCATGATCTGCAGATTAAAGTTATGTCCTTGTTTGCAGGCCCCTCAATGACGAAACTATCTCCCAAGCTGGGCTTTGCAACATTTCTTAGCTAAGCTTTCTGCTCCAGTACCTGTTCTTTATGAACCTCAGAACTTTATTACACTTAGTGAGTTCTTTGTCGTTTTCATGATCCATGGAACACTGATAATATATATTATTATCAGTAGAGTATTGTATATGGATGTACAATATCTATGTCTCAAATGTTTGAGATAGACTTTGAGTTTTTAAATGGTAGAAAATCTGGTTACCACAAATACTCTATTTTAACAAGAGATTGAAGAAAGGGTTCTAATAAAAGAAGTTTTCTTATTAGGGTTGTTATGATAGGCTGAAAGGGAGAGTATTAGAGCCCCTGAGGACATTTTTGAGGACTAGTGGTTGCTCATGATAATAGTAGCTAGTGTGTATTTACTACTAACTGTGAATTCCTCAACATTCTTGACCCTGTCATGTTTAATCCTCACAACCTCTTCCCCAAAGTCCCCACCCAAACAGGTTATACTTTTAAAATAAAAGACAGAGGTTAAGCTATAGTTAGGGGAGCCCACCAGAAGGTTTTGAACTTGAAGTTTGACCTGACAGTGGAATCTGTCTGGCATCTTGTGCTACTCCTTGCAGTTACTTCTTATGACTCTCACTCAAAGAACTTGTCTTTTGGCTGTCAGATGCTTGTACATGAGCAGTAGTTTGTCAGATTTCATTGTTTCTTGCAAAAACAAAATATCAACAGCAAAAAACCCCAGGCCTATTTAAGTTATGAAATCTTCATTGGGAGTGTGGCACTTCTAGGGAGAGAGGAGTTGATCTAAGGAGTATTTTGGAGCAGGAATGAAGTGGTAGGAAGCTGGTGACATGGGCAGAAGAATGAAGAGGGCTTGGGTACATTGTTCAAGTGATAATAGGGTAAGGAGTTCCAGAAACAAGGTGTGCACAAGATACTGCTGTGTCTTGAGGCTATCCTACTATTTAAGATGAGCAGTTCAGATGCAAAGAAAAATCACATTGTGTGTTGTAGTGTTATGGCTTTTGTTATAGTGCTGTGTTGATGCTTTACAAGTATTGCCAGTAAGGACTCTCTTATCATCATTATTCTAGACATATAGAGAAGCAGAGCAGCATTGGCTTGGTGCCAGTCCATGAGTTCAGAACTACTTTCTGTTCCTACACTTACCAGGGTGACCCCAGGAGGTTGGGGGTGGGGTGGATAGACGTGTAGGCTGAATTGACAGACCGAAAGGGAAAGCATGTAGAGTGGCATTGCACACTGTGAGTTTCTCATGGTTCTTAGAAGGAAAGAGATGTAGGAATTCTTTACTAGAAAGTGAAGGAAACAGACATTAGCAGTAAGAGCCAGTGAGCTTATGCTGATGCTGCTGTTAGGTGAGATGAGACCATGCTGGAGAGGGGTAGGAGGGGCAGGTGCAGTTCATTGCTTCCCACAGTCTTCTTCCCTGTCATCAGTTGGATGTGCTGGAAATGATGTGCTGTCACTGCTGGGTTGATGTGAAAGAGAGCTGGGTGTTCTTTCTTTACCTTTTTTTCCAGCTGAGGAGCCAGGTCTGGAGGCTGGAGGTCTTATGGGGTCATAGACATAGGTTCAAAGGATCTGGAGTCCCTAAATTAGCAGGGGTAGAATGTTAGGGACATAGCTCAGCTAGTAGAGTGCTTGCAAGGTCTTCCTGTTTAGGTAGCTAGATCATGGTTGTGCAGGCATGAGGGCCTTGCATGCATGAGGACCTGAGTTCAATCACAGGTGAATGCTTGGGGCTCACTGGTCAGCTAGCCTTGCCTAATCAGTTCAGATAGACTGAACTTAGAAACAGTAGGTGAAGAGTGCAGGAGAGAAATAACACTCAAGGTTATCCCTTGGCCTCCTCACGAAAAGATGTCCCTGTGCGCAAAGGTGTACTTGCACGCACTGCAATAACACTTCACCTCCCCCAGGCCACCCCACATGAACACACACCTGCTCTCTAAGTAAACAAACAGGTTCCAGAGGGAAGAAAGCTGTGTACCAAACAGGAACACGCCAAAATAGACTGTAATTTTGATCATGCGAAGCTACTGAAAATGTGGGGTTAAGCAGCTAATGGTGTCATAGCTGTAAGCCATCAAGTAGATGAGGTATGGGAGATCCTAAGAGTGTCCGTGAGAACGGTAGCCAGGTGGGTGGCTGTGACATGATGCTGTTTAGTCATACACACATCACATGCCATGGACTCCGTGGGGCCAGGCGCCAAACCTGAGAGGCCTGTGAGGATCCAGAGGACAGTCCCTGAGTCTGTGTTTAGATGAATCCTGACAGTCTTCACACCCAGCCCATGAAAGCTTTCTCTTGTATGCAGACATTACCCTAAGAACTAGGAGGAGAGAAAAACTAAAAACTGGAAGAGTTCCCTTAAAGCAGAATAACTCACAGTTATTTAACTCACAGTATTTAGCTGGGTAATTTTTTGGTTGAGAGTTCCTGTGCGTTAGAGAATGGGTAGCCCCATTTCTGCACCCACTAGATTCCAGGAGTACTTTTCTTCATTGTAACAACTAGAAAATGTTTCAAGACATTGGTCAATGCCTTCTGGGGGAGTGAAGCCACTCATAGTAGACTCACTGCCTCAAAGACAGAGTGAGCCTGTAGGAAAGATATTTTCAGCTATAAAAAATCAATATTCTTTAATTAAAGAACTTTTCCTCTGTAAGGAAATGGATGAGGAACAGTTCATGAGAGGTTGTTTTTGTATGTGGAGTGAAGGAAAGCTATAATGCTTCTGTAAAGATCATAGGCTCTGTTGACTTTTTATTTATTCATTTATTTTTTTCCTTTTGAGACAAGATCTCACAGTGTAGCTCTGGCTGGCCTTGAAATTGATGTGAGCCTTTTGTTTCTCAAATGCTGAGATATAGCTGTACATCACCATGGCTAACTTCTGTTCAATCTTGACCCATACATAATTCTACCAATTCCATATATAAAACCTCCCCAAACACCCATGATGCTGGGAATCAAAGGTAGGACCTTGCATACTCCTGGGCAAAAGCTCTCTCCACTAGTTAGTTGTCAGCCGAGGTGAAGACATTACAACAGTTTTCCATTTTTTTTTATTGTCTTTATTTCCTCCTAAAATTATGGCTACTTTATATTTCCTGTATAACAGATTTTCTGCTCTGCATCATGTCCTGAGGTTGTTTATAAGTGATAAAAGCAAATAATATTGATACTATGACCATGTAAATATTATGGCTGAGTCAGGGAATATGCACAGATTCCTTTTCTGTAGATTTTATTATGTAGTCCCTGAGTTATTAGAAAAAGAAAAACAGTTGGTAATACCAAGGTTCCTGGACTTTATCAGTTCTGACCATTGCATTAAAAAAAATTTGGGTAAACTTCCATTTTCCTTATTTCTAATTGTCCCCTTTTCTGACAGTATAACTGTCTCGTTACTTCCATCCCATTACCTATTACATTGTGTTTTCAATTTGTGTTATCAGTCTCTAATTTAAACAGATTGCCTTTTAGGTCTCTTCCTATAACTTCCTTTCGTTAATACTGTTTTGTTTGTTTTGAGGCAGGGTTTCACACTGTAGCCCAGGCTTACCTAGAACTGCAGCTGACCCAAATTTATAGCAATCCTACTGCCTCTAGCCTCATGAGTGAGCCAGCATAATGCCTAGTTCTCATTCTAAAACTCTACAATTGGATAACATACATTCTTATGGAAATATACATTCTCTCTCTGTGTGTGTCTGTCCCCAGAGGACAATTATTGGGAGTCCTGATGTATTGTTCTTCACCTTATGTCCTTGAAACAGGCTTTTACTGAGCTTGGGTCTTGCTGTTTTTCTGGTTAGGCTGGCTAGCTAGCCGGGCCCAGTGATCTTCCTGTATCAGTCTTCCTGTTTTAGGTACCTTCGGCCCTGGGATTATAGGCCACACCTCCTGGCTGTTTAGGGTGTTGGGGATCCAAATTTAGGTCCTCGTGTGTTCAGCAACTGTTATTCCCTATTGAGCCATGTCCTCAGCTCACTTTTGTTCTTTTCAGATAGGGAATCATGTAGCCCACACTTTCCTTGAATCCACTTTACAGTTGAGGGTAATTGGGAACTTTTTGTAAGAATGTAATGTTAGACTCTAGCTGCTGCTCTGGCCTTGGGCACAATTCAAGCCTTTCCCCTTTGAGATACCAACAGGCACCCTATTGAGACATTGTGAGTCTCACTTCCAGGTGCCAAAATCTTTTACCTGGGGAAATGAGTTTACATCAAAGGGTGTTTGTTTAGGTGGTGACACATCCCTTCCCTGCCTCTTGCCTGGGAATCAGAGAGCCTGGCTAAGACTTGTGCTTTGAAACCACTCCATCCTCAAAGAGGTTGGAATATCATACAGATTGCCATTACAGTGTGAATTATAGGCATTTTCCAACCTTATGAAATGCCAGTCTATTATGTCCTTGGAAATGTTCTGCTTCATTTTTCTGCTTGCTTGCTAGGCTTTCTTAGAATGATTCTACTTATTTTTTACTTTCATACTTGTGATTCTTGTTCTGTCTTAAGAGGCTCCCTTTTATCCCCATGCCTAGCATTTTGCTGATGTTAATCAAAATTTTTTTTTTGTTTCTGCTTAATATTGTACTAGCATCCCCAGTCCCCTGTGGTCAGTTTTTGTTTTTGTAATCATTCTTTTTCATGCTTAGTTTTCCTTTAGATGCCTTGTGATTGATTGCTGGTTGACCTAGAGTTGCAAGGGCTGGGTGTCCTTCCTCCTTCAACCTGAGTTAGGCTTTTTCCTTGAGCAGGAGTTGGATGGAGCCTTTGAGATTAAGACAGTAGACTCTTTTGGCTGGCTGATTTAGGTTAAATGGGAGGTAGCTAGGAGCTAATAGGGCTGTAGGCCTTTAAATGCCAGACGATTTTACTTGGTGTCAGCATCCCTGCTTAACTTTCATTTTTTTCTTTGGAGAAAAGATGTAAGAATTAAAGAAAGCAAAAATAAAAACATAGGCATAGTGGGTAGAATGGTTGTCAAGCGGGTGTGAAGTTCCAGGTTCTGTTCCCAGGGCCACCAAACCTAAAACATAACCAACAAAAGAAATAGACTTGTCATTTCTGAGAGAGAGAGAGGAAAAAAACTGCTTTGAATCTAGAGATTTAAGAGCTTGGTTGCTTGATATATTCAGTGTGTTAAAAAGTAACATTGCTTATTGGTTATTTTGTAGGGCTTCATAACTCATGATAGTCGTTTCTTTAAACTTTTCAACTGAAATTCATCATTTCGCAATTTTAATTAAATATAGAAGACACATTCTTGCCAAAATATTCACAAAGGCAGAGATGAAATGGCTGAATGAATAAAAGTGCTAGGTGTACAAGTCTGACTGCTTGAGTTTGATCCCTAGAACACAAATGATGAAGCTTGATGACTCCTGACAGTTTTTCTTGGACAATTATTTGTGGCATGTGTGTGCCTTTCCCCTGTCCCCCAAATCACACATAAAATAGTAATAAAATAAAAAAAAATTAAAAGTTTTCTAACCTTAGGTTGTCCAGGTGTCCAAGTCAGAGCACCAGATCGCAAGCTTTATTGAAGGGGCCAAAGTGACCAGGACGAGTTCAAGCACAAGAGATGCAGGGTACTGGGGGCAGCTCACTGGTCTTTGCACATTCGGAGAGAGGGAGAAGAAACACGGAAGGAAGAGACGTGGGAACCAAAATGTCTGGATTATACAGTGAAGAGCCTCTGGTGATGGGGAAGCCCCACCCTTTGGCTGGAGACTTCAGGGTAGAGAGTAGGATTTGCCAGCCATGCCCTGCAGCAGATAGGAACCAAGGGATGGTGGGAGAAACTAGAAGTCAGGTCAGCCTTGGTTGAAAAAGCATTTTATCAACTTGTCTAAAGCTTGATCTAAAGCTCAATATCAGTCCATCAGACTTTTTTGTTTTTGTATTTTTAGGAATAGACGTTCAGTATAAGAGTCATCTGCATCATTGCTTATTTTTGGTAGTTAAATTTGAATAGTAAAATTTGTATTGGTTTTCAGAGACCTTTTGTGAGTTGGTATATAAAAGTATTATCTTTTTTACTTACATTATAAATTAAAAATAATGAGTACTTTGGTTGTAGTAATTTATACCTAGAATTAAAACCAAGGAACATTAAGGCCAGAGTTAGGTAGATATTCAGCTATACATTTTTCTTTTATGACCAGGTTAAAAAGCCATTCAAAATCTTTGTTAAATCTGAAGAAATTATTTTTGGAATAGAATATCAATGGTAAAATTATATAAGATATTTTGAATTAAGATCAGATCTTGCATTTTTAAAAGATTTATTTATTTATTACATATACACTGCACACCAGAAAAGGGCAGCCGATCTCATTATAGATGTTTGTGAACCACCATGTGGTTGCTGGGAACTGAACTCAGGACCTCTTCAAGAGCATCCAGTGCTCTTTATCTCTGAGCCATTTCTCTAGTCCTAGATCTTGCATTTTAAACATCGATTATATTTTTAAAGTTTTCATTATTAGTAGCTTTTCAGCTTAAGTCTGGATATGAATTTTAACTTATGGGAAATTGGATAACTCAAGTTTATTATAACTGTTTGCCATATTTAATGAGTGAGAAACACATTTATCTTTTCTAGAACAAGTCAAAACAAGGTTAATATTTTCTTAGAAAAACTTTAAAGAAAACAGAAAATATTTAGAATCAGGTAAATTTTAACTATAATTTAAAAAATATATCTTTTAAAACATTTAAACTAACCCCCGCATGGATGGGGCCCATGATAACTCGGTGTAGGACTGAAGACCCTACTCGGGGAAACAGGGACTGTTTCAGTCATGATCTTGATGGCTGACTCTTTGACCCTCCCCCATACAAGCCGGGGAGTGACAGACTGGCTAGATCCCAGGGGAGGACATTGCAGCCAGCCCTGAGGAGATAGGATAAGCTGGGGTTGGATGGAAGGGAAGGAGGTCCTCCCCTGTTGGTGGACTTGGAGGGGGCGGGGAAGAAGGAGATGAGGGAGGGAGTGGGAGGGTAGGAGGGAATGGGGGAGGGGGCTACGCCTGGGATTCAAAGTACCTAACCTGTGATTGAGATAAAAATAAATAAATTAAAAAAAAACATTTAAACTATAGAACTAAAAAAATTATTAGTGTGTAGTTTATAGCAACATCGTTGTGAGCACAATCCTTAAGGAAGACTTGAATTACTCTTTGAGACTTCTGTGATAGGCCCAAGGATCCTAGTATTTCAAATACACTAGGAAACAATGCACCTGGACACACTAGGAAAATAAAAATTCTTCTGGAAGTGTATTATCTGTCTTAGGGAGATGTGTGACCTTGACAAACACTTAGTAGTTCCAGGTGTTAGTAAGAAAAGCATTGGGACAGGTGGCCTTTTAGGATTCTTTTGAGAAAGATATTAGAGGTTAGAATCCATATCAGGAAATGTGCTATACAGCATAATCCTTATCAAAGTTCTGGAATAAATGATATTATGTTCTACAAAGGGAATTACTTCAGTTCTTGTAGACTCCATGTTTAAGTGAAACCTTGAGAGACGTAGCTGCTAAGGGGCCAAGTGAGAAGTTGAGCCTTGACCTGTTTTGTTCTGTTGCCATGTTCTTTTCAGCACGACACACAGCTTTCCCAAGCCATGTTGTTACATTAGATCATTGAATTTTTTTCTTTTTTTATAATCTCTTTTTATTTTACTTAATTAAAAAATTTTTTTGGAGACAGCGTTTCTCTGTGTAGCCTTGGCTTTCCTGAACTCACTTTGAAGACTAGGCTGGCCTCAAACTCAGAGATCTGCCTGTCTGTGCCTCCCTGAGTGCTAGGACTACAGGCATGAGCCACTATACCCAGCTTGAATTTTATTCTTAAAATTTGTTCCATCTCATGATCTGTAGTTTGTAATAAACTTGTTTTGTGTTACAGCATTTCACTTGGGAAAACTAGAAGTCATATATCAGACCTGTCTGTGACCTATGCCCTAAGTACAAATATGACCAGCTTTTAAATAGATAACCCCAGAACTTATATATAGGAGGTGATTAGTGAGTCCAAAATTATCTTTTATTTACTTTAGTAATAATATTGTTCAAAAACATATTTAGGACACCGCTCCCCATTTCCCCTGACATAGGTTTCCATTTAGCCCAGGATGGCCTTGAACTTGCCGTTAGCAAAGCCTGACTACTACCTCTCAAGAATGGGATTACAGACATATGCCACCATACCCAGACTTTTCATGCTTTTGACGTCATTATTTCAGCATATATTCTGTGTGGTAAATTAAATTTTTTGGGAATTAGTTTGATGTTTGGAGAAATACAACTCATTCTGAACCAAATCATCATCACCTAGGAAGCAAAAATAAGAACTGTCAGTTTTAGTTAAACATAAACAGTGACTAGAGGAAGAAAACATTCTTAAAAGGTGATGAGAAAAGAGTAGTTTCAAAATTGCTTTGTGCACTGGCAGCTTGAATAGTCTATAAAACTGAATAGTCAGGCTGGTAATGGTGAGTCCTCCCTGTGATAGAGAATCCAGGAGTAGAGAGGAGTGTCAGGAGTTTGAGGCCAGCCTGGTTACATAAAACAGTGTTTCAGAAAACAGAACAACAACAAAGATGTAGCTACTCTGAATGCTGGTGACTTTTTGTTTTTTTCTTGTCTTGGTTTTTTTGTAAGCAGGGTCCTATGGCTGTCTCAAACTCGCTATATAACCTTGAACTCCTGGTTATCCTTTCTCCACCTCCCAGGGGCTGAAAATTTCAAATTATGGGCTTGTGTTCCCATGCCTGGCTTGAGGTAACCTCTATATGGATGTAAATAGTTAACATTATATCCCAAGATGGCTTTTAGTTCTGTTTCCTCTTTTGGTTGGTACTGTGCTGATCTTGCACTGAATTTTAGAGAAATAAGCTGGTGAATGAATTCTTTCCATTTTAAAGATTGTCAGATTTTACAGAACAGTTTGCATGGTAATTATTGGTTAAATATAACTAGCGTTACATAATTTTGATTGTCTGTGGCTTAGCATAAATCTAAGCAACTACCCAATCGGCGTGCATCTTTTAATGCAATCTTATATCTAAATGTAATTTTATCTTAAGAACTTTAGATGCTGATGTATCTAAAGTTACTGGATGTAGTTGGGGATGTAGCTAAGTTGGTAGAGTTCTTGCCTAGCATTCAGGAGACCCTGAACTCTCCTCAGCAGTGTATAAATCAGGCCTGGTGGCATATAAGTGGAGAGAGGATCAGAAGCTCCAAGTCATCTGGCAGGACAGCAGGTTGCAGGTTATCTTCAGCTGTCCGAAACCCTAGTCCAAAACCAGACAGCAAACCCCTTAGGTTTATAGGTTACATTATCCCAAACTGCATGACATTTGAATGTTAGCAGTATACTGAGTTTGAGTACTGGCAGCAAACATATATAATTATAATTATAGAGGACTTTGTGATATTGTTCTATCTTCTGAAGGTGTTATTTCCCATTTAAAGCTTCCAGATGGTTGAATATCCTCATTTCTCAAGATTAAAAGATAATACAAATATCTATAGTGCCTTTATATTTTTGTATTCTATCTCTTTTAAAATTCATATTATTTTTTATTTTTTTACATTAATCACAGATTATTTACTTTGTATCCCAGCTGTAGCTCCCTCCCTCATTCCCTTCCAATCCCACCCTCCCTCATCTCCTCTCTACCCCTTTCCAAGTCCACTGATAAGGGAGGTCCTCTTCCCCTTCCATTTGACCCTAGCTTATCAGGTATCTTCAGGACTGGCTGCCATGTCCTCCTCTGTGGCCTAGCAAGGCTATTCCTCCCTCAGGGGTAGGGGGAGGGAGGTAAAGGAGCCAGTC
>CM053766.1:61452668-61498409 GCA_028658305.1 Pachyuromys duprasi
CCCTCCCTTCTCCCCTCCCAATCCTACCTTTCCTCCCTCTTCTCCACACATGCTCCTCCCCAAGTCCACTGATAGGAGAGGTCCTCCTCCCCTTCCTTCTGATCCTAGTCTATCAGCTTTCATCAGGAGTGGTTGCATTGTCTTCCTCTGTGTCCTGGTAAGGCTGCTCCCCCATCAGGGGGAGGTGATCAAAGAGCAGGCCAATCAGTTCATGTCAGAGACACTCCCTGTTCCCATTTTTATGGAACCCGCTTGGATACTGAACTGCCATGGGCTACATCTGTGCAGGGGTTCTAGGTTTTCTCCATGCATGGTACTTGGTTGGAGTATCAGTCTCAGGAAAGACCCCTGTGCTCAGATTTTTTGGTTCTGTTGCTCTCCATGTGGAGCTCCTGTTCTTTCCCTATCTTACTATTTCCCACATCTTTAGTAAGATTCCCTCCCTGCACTCTGCCCAAAGGTTGGCCATAAGTCTCAACATCTGCTTTGATATTCTGCAGGGCAGAGCCTTTCAGGGGCCCTCTGTGACAGGCTCCTAGCTTATTTCCTGTTTTCTTCTGATGTCAATCTACTTTGCCTTTCTGGCTGGGGATTGAGCATTTTAGCCAGAGTCCTCCCTCTTGATTAGTTTCTTTATGTGTACTCTAGATTATATTGATGCATGGACCTTGTTTGGAGTACCAGTCTTAGAAAAGACCCCTGTGCTCAGATTTCTTGGTTCTGTTGCTCTCCTTGTGGAGCTCCTGTCCCATCCAGGTCTTTTTATCTCCTTTTTGTTCTAGAGCTTTCAAGTGTCTTCTTTAGTTATTAGGATGAGAACTCTCCAATGGTTTTATTTGGGCACTTAGTTCTATGAACTTGCCTCTTAGGACTTCCTTCACTATATCTTAAAAGTTTGGGTGTGTTGTGTATTCATTTTCATCCAATTCTAGAAAGTCTTTAATTTTATTCTGAATTTCTATCTTAACCCATTTTTTTTTATTCATTAGAGAGAGAGTTGTTCATTTTCCATGACTTTGTAAGCTTTCTGTTGTTTTTGATGTTGTTGATATCCAACTTTAATCTGTGGTGGTCAGATAGGATGCAGGGTATTATTTCAATTTTCTTGTATTTGTTAAGACTTTCTTTGTGTCCAAGTATGTGGCCAGTTTTGGAGAAATTCCATGAGGTGCTGAGAAAAAGGTATATTCTTTTGTGTTTGGGTGAAAAGTTCTGTAAATATCTTTTAGGTCCATTTGGTTTATAACTTCAGTTATCTCCAGAATTTTTACCTTTAGTTTTTGTCTTGATAACCTGTCTGTTATGCAATTTAAGGTGTAGTTGTGTTTCTTTTCTTCTCTTTCTTTCATCTTTTTTCTTTTTGGTTTGGTTTGGTTTGGGTTTGGGTTTTTGGGGATTTTGTTTGTTTGTTTGGTTGGTTGGTTGGTTGGGTTTTTTGTTTGTTTGTTTGTTTTGGTTCTTTTGTATTTCAAGACAGGATTTCTCTGTGTAGTCCTGGAGGTCATGGGACTTGCTCCTGCAGACCAGGCTGGCCTGGAACTCACAGAGATCCTGCCTGTACCTCACAAGTGCTGGGATTAAAGCCATGTGATGCTGCCACCGCTCAGCAGAATTGTTTCTTCTATGAACTTAGTTGCCCTTGTGTCTGGTGTGTTAAAATCACAATGTCCTGTCGATGAGTATGTTCTTCCCTATCTCTTCTGATTAGTTTTGGCTCGGGGTCTCTTCTGTCAGATCTTAAAAGAGATTACGGATTGATGCTTAGGAATGGGGATGGGGTCCTTGAGAGGGAGAAAAGCAAGGTGTCCCAGTAAGATCTGCTTAGCCCCTTGGGAAAAGGGGGAGGGAGTGTGAAGAGGCCACAAAGGGTAGTCTGCCACAGCACTGGAGTTGAAGCTGGGGAATATGGGGAAGTGTGGGGAGAGTGAAGAGCAGAAGCTCACCTGCCTACTTTGAGATGCAGCAACTGACATTAAACAAGAGTAAAACAACAAGCTTGGTTGTTGTTGCAAATCACAGATTTTAAGATGGACTTTTATATAACATAATCTCATATGCTATCTGAAGTGAGCCCACAAATTAGTGGCTTAAAGACTAAGTATACTATAGAATAATGTTTAGGCATCTATTTAGAGAGATGAAGAAATCAACAAACCATGCAGCCAGATGGTAAACAGCTGTTTGAAATCTCTCTCTCCAGGCATGATCATAGGCCTGTAATGTTAGCACTTAGGAGGTTGATTCAGGAGGGTCAGGAGTTCAAGACCAGCCTCATCTATACAACCAGCTCCCAAGGCTAGAGTGGGCTACCTAAGACTTTGTCTCAAGAAAAAGGAAACAAACAAAAGGAACAGGATAATAGTGTGCTGTGTTGGGGCTGGGGTCAGGCTCAGGGTGAGCTTTTCTAGGAAGAAACAACAGGAGCTATAACACCAGGCCTGGCGATGCCTGCCTGTAATCACAGCACTCAAAAGGCTGACGCAAGAGGGTTGGCCATGACCAGCTCATGACCAGCCTGTGCTACATAGTGAGCGCTAGGATAGCTTGGATCATAGAATGCAACCTTGTCATAGGAAGCACAACAAAACCCAATATGTGATTTTGGCGACCTTTCAATTTACATTGTTCAAAAGATTTAAAAGACTGAATATTTTGGTATACTTATTTTATCCAAACAGCTCTTCAGTAAGTATGATTTTAAAAGGGCTATGAGGCTCACTATACCAGTTTCCAAGCTGTAAAACAAAAGCACAGGCCAAAAAAAGTTCAAAGGAATACTCACTATTCATGGGTCACACAGAAGCGAAGACAATTTTTGACTATAAACATAGTTCATAATCTTGATTGTGTGTGTTCTCAGAAAAGCGATTATAGCCCTTTGCAAGCACTTTGGAAATTCTTGGCAAGATGCTCAAACAGATTGCTGGGTAAGCAGCTCTTTTCCCTTCCAATGACCCCTTACTTTCCCCTGCATTTTGATCTGACCTAAAAAAAAAAAAAAAAATGAGCCTTTCTCTTCACAAGGCATTATGGGAGATAACCGCAAGAGCTGCAGTTCCAAGGATTAGTCCTTGTCAAGATCTGTTAAAAATGAGCTTGTCTTTGCCAGTGCTCTTCTCCTCTGGAGTCTACGAATAAGCAAATAACCTTAAAGCCAGGCACCTAGTCGGGGTGGGGGAGTCAGGGAATCAAAATCATAGCTGAGAATTTGGAGCCACAATCCAGTTGTCACCCAAGTACCGGGATAATCCCAGAGAACCTTAATCTAATAATTATTGATTTTGCCTGAGTGAGTTCTCAGACACCTGCCAAGCACACAGCAGTCCTCTCTGGAGAAACTTTTCCTCATCTGAAGCTTTTTTTTTTTTTAATGCTATCAATAAAACTCTGAGAAAAAAAATGACCTGCTCATATTTTAAAAGCAGTAAGCACAAGAGAAAGTAGGATAGCATGCTGGCTGGCTTTCTGTCGGCTTGACACACACCAACATCTCCACCGAGAAAATGCCTCCATAAGATCAGGCTGTAGGTAGTTCTGTAAGGCATTTTCTTAGTGATTGATGTGGGAGAGCCCAGGCCATTGTGGGAGGGGTCACCTCAGGCTGGTGATCCTCTTTTCTACAAGAAAGCAGGCTGAACTTTCTTTTTCTTTTTTTTTTTAATTTTTAATTTTATTTTTTTACAATATATTCATTACATATCCTGATTGAAGCCCCCTCCCTCAACTCCCTCCAGTCCCTCCCCCTCCCTCTTCCCCCCATCCCCTTCCTCTAGTCCACAGAAAGGGGGGTTCTCCACCATTGCCATCTGCCCATAGCTTCTTAAGTCTCATTAGGACTGCCTGGATCCTTTTCCTCTGTGGCCTGGCAAGGCCGTTTCACCAAGGGTGAGTAATGAAGGAGGTGGCAACTGAGTTCATGATAGAGGCAGCCCCTGCTCCCCTCACTCAGAGATCACATGGAGACTGAGCTGCCAATTGGCCACATCAGAGCAGGGGGTCTAGGTCCTGTCCATGCATGGTCCTCTGTTGGTGCGTCAGTCTCTGCAGGACCCCCTGAGCTCAGATCCTTTGTTGTTCTCCTTGTGGGTAGCTCCTGTCCCCTCCATGTCCCTGTATCCCCAGACCCCTCTTATTCCATAAGACTACCTGCACTCTGCCCAAAATTTGGCCCTGAGTCTCAGCATCTGCTTGGTCCTGTTTGGATGGTAGTCACATCCTATTTCCTAACTTCCACCACTTCTGGTGTGTATCCTGTTTGCCATTCTGAATGAGATTTAAGCATCCTCCCTAGGGTCCTCGTTAGTGTTTAGCTTCTTTAGGTCTGTAGATGGTTATCCTATGTTATATGACTAATATCCGCTTATAAGTGAGTGTATACCATGCCTTCTTTCTGAGTGGGCTGCCTCACTCAGGATGATATTTTCTAGTTCACACCATTTGCCTGCAAATTTCATGACTTCCTTGTTTTCAATAGCTGAGTAGTATTCCATTGTGTAGAAGTACCACAATTTCTGTATCCGTTCCTCCACTGAGGGAACATATAGGTTATTTCCAGATTCTGGCTATTACAAATAAAGCTGCTATGAACATAGATGAGCAAATGTCCTTATTGAATGGTGGGGCATCTTTTGGGTATATGTCCAGGAATGCTATAGCTGGATCTTGAGGTAGTGCTATTCCCAATTTGGGACCAGATTGATTTCTGATTTTTACCAACCCTACCCTACATCTAATAGAAGGCTAATATCCAGAATATATAAAGAACTCAAGAAATTAGACACCAACAAACCAAATAATTCAATTAAAAATGGGGTACAGAGCTAAACAGAGAATTCTCAACAGAGGAATATCAAATAGCACAGGAACACTTAAAGAAATGCTCAACATCTTTAGTCATCAGGGAAATGCAAATCAAAACAACTCTGAGATTCCATCTTACACTGAGCAGAGTGGCTAAGATCAAAAACTCAAGTAACAACACATGCTGGAAAGGATGTGGAGAGAGGGGAACCCTCCTCCATTGCTGGTGGGAGCGCAATCTTGTACAACCACTTTGGAAATCAGACTGAGCTTTCTTATAGAAGCCAGTAAGCAGCACTTCTCCACGGCCTCTGCCTAAGCTCCTGCTGGACGCTTCCTGCCCTGTTTGAGTTCCTACTCTGATTTCCTTTTCTAATGACCTGTGATGTGGACATGCAAGCTGAATAAGCCCTTCCTCTCCAGGTTGCTTTGGTCATGGTGTTCATGGAAGCAATAGAAACCATAATTAAAAGAGATACAATTAATGAAAAGTCACTCTAATATAAAACAATAATATTTTGAAGGACTCAAGATACTGGATTTATGGAGAGCAGACTGTAAAATAACAATGGTAAACAGGAATGGAAGATGAGTGTGAAGGCTGGAGTGGAGCACACACCTTCAGTCTCAGCACTCGGGAGGCAGAGGCAGGTGAATCTCTGTGAGTTGGAGACCAGCCTGGTGTGCATAGTGAGTTCCAGGACAGCCAGGGCTACATAGTGAGACCCTGTCTTAAAAAAAAAAAAAGGAATTATGTGAAGACAACAATAAACTATAATGAGAATCTTTAGGAAAAACATTTTTTCCTGTATGTGTGAACATGTCTGTTTACCATATGCATATACGTGTGCATGTGTATAACATGTTTGCATATAGAGGTCGGAGAACAGACTCCCACCTTGCTTTTTTGAGATAGGGTCCCTCGATGACTTGAGGCTCCACAATTGGTCTAAGCTGGCTGGCCAGTAAGCCCCGTTAAGATCTGCTTGTTTCTGCCCCCCCAGCACTGAGAAGTATAGTTGAGCATATATATATTTTTTTATGTGAGTCCTGGGGATTGAATTCAAGTCCTCGTGCTAGTATGACAAGCACTTCACCAAGTGTACTGTCTCCAAAGACTGCTAAATAGAATTTAAGGGAGTAAGAGAGAAATAGTATTGTAAAATTCAACGAAGAAGTGTAATAATCTATTTGACACAGCTGAAATACGAGCTAGTGGATGGAAGATCAAAATAAAGAAGTATCCCAGTGCAACAGAAAAGTACAATTTTAAAAAGAAAGAAGATTTTCTGTGGTGGCACATGACCATGAAGCCAGCACTCAGGAGGTGAAGGTAGGACAATCAGGAGTTCAAGGCCATGATCAGTAAACAGTGAATTAACAGCCAGCTTGAGATACCTGAGAATGTATATCAAAACCAAAAAGACATGGGGCTCTAGAGACACCTCAGTTCAGAGTATGGATTGCTCTTGCAGAAGACCTGAATGCAGTCCCCAGGACTCACATGGGTGAACCACAGTCCCCTGAGCTTCAGCTCCAGGAGGACCCATCAGCACTGGCTTCTGAGGGCACCTGCACTAATGTACATCGTACACATATCTACACCCGCACAAATGGGGGAAGGGAGGAAGAGGTTTCTTTTAAATTAAAAACAAAAAAGACTTCTTTGTAACTATGTAAATGAAATATGTATGAAAGAGAATCTAAGTGACAATTGAAGACGTTGTGGGATTTTTAAATAAATCTAATTATGGCTTTGGAAGAAAAGCAAAAAGACAATAAGCAGAAGCAATTTTTGACAAGATAATGGCTGAGAACTTTTCAGAACTGAAGATAGACTCCAACCCACAGACTTAGGAAGCCCTCCAAATCCTAGGCAATTTGAAGAACAATAAGTCCACACTTAGATACACCACAGAGAAGCTGCAGAATACCAAAACCAAAAGGAAAGCTTTCAAAATGGCAAAGAAAAGACTAGTTCCATCAACAGCAATAGAAACCAGAAGACCTTGAACATG
This sequence comes from Pachyuromys duprasi, assembly GCA_028658305.1. Lineage (NCBI taxonomy): Eukaryota > Metazoa > Chordata > Mammalia > Rodentia > Muridae > Pachyuromys > Pachyuromys duprasi. Next base: position 61,459,487 of record CM053766.1, read on the forward strand.
TTCAATTGGGTACAAGGACATGACTAGACAGGTGTAGTGAAGCATGTCTGCTATCCCAGTATCCAGTGACAGAGTCACAAAGGCAGGGGGATTGGCAAGGTGGAGGCTAGCCTGGGCTACGTAGTGAATTCTGGGACAGCTGGAGTTCATAGTGAGGCTGTCTCCCAAAACAAAACAAAACAAAAAAACCTGTCAGCCTTAATTCTAGGACACCTTGAAAAACTCTTTCAAGAGTGAGGTTAGCTGGGTGTGATGACAAAGCCCTATAATCCCAGTGATTTGAGAGGCAGGAGGATTATAAATTCAAGACCTGCCTGGGTTACACAGTGAATTCAAGGTCAGCCTGGGCAAAGGCTATTTAAAAAAAAAAAAAAGAAAGAAAGAAAATACAGAACTGTGGATATAGTTCTGAAATAGGGCACTTGACTCAAAGCAGCAAAGCCGTAGGTTCCAACCCTAACACTGAAAATGAAACAAGACAAAAACAAACAAACAAACTCATATTGCAAAATAAAAAAAAAAGTAATTTCCAAAAAGCAAAGGCAGAATTTGCAGGACAGTTGCAAATGTGGGCATTGAAGGAAGACCTAAATAAATTAACTTTTCTTTAGTTATAAAAAAATCAATAGGAAAGAATGAAAGGCCTGAGAATTGAGAAGAAGGAGCATTGGAAGTGGTAAGGCATCTCAAAAGGCAGGGCTGCAGGGATGGCTCAGTGGGTAAGAGCATTAGCTGCCCTTCCGGAGGGCCCGGTTTCCATTTTTTCCACCTGTGTGATGGTTCAGAGCTGTCTGTAAACCCAGTCCTAGGAGATTTAACCTACTCTTCTGGCTTCTGAGGACAAGAAACATGCATGGTGCCCGTATTTACATGCAGGCAAAACATTCATAAATATAAATAGAAATGAATAAACCTTTTCTAAAATTTACAAGAGTTTTTTTTTAATGTTTTTAGACAGGGTTTTGCTGGCCTGGAACTCACAGAGATTCCCCCTACCTCTGTGTGTGCTACCATACCCCACTTTATATATATGTGGAGTAGGGTGGTCTTAGGTATTCAGGCTGGCCTTGAACTCACTGTGCAGTAGGGAGAGATCTTGAACTTCTGATCCTCCATTCCCCTGAGTGCGGCTGTCACAGGCATTTGTATGGTGCTAAGGACAGAACCCAAAGCTTCATGCTCACTAAGCATGCAATGTATCAATAAATCTAATTCCCATTCCCAATATCTCCAAAACTCTAAAAAAGCATTCACTAGATACAACCATACTATTTTTAAAAATTGGTTTAATAGTAATTGCAAAAGAATTAAATGACATTAAAGGAATGCTTGATCTCAGAAATATATCTGACCAGATTTTTATGTCCGATCTATTGTTAAACAGACTTCATCCTACTAGTTTGTGTTTGTGCTATTTTTCCTCTATCTGGCAAATGCCTTAAACTCTGAAAAGGCTGTACAGCCACTTGTTCTCTCACCCATGCAGGGCAAATTACATTAATATTCTCTAGGTGTTCGCTTTTGAAGTAACTGTTCTACTCCAACATTTTAAGTGTTTTTTTTCTCTCATAATGACATTTTTATTTTAAATTTACGCAGGGTGGCAGTGAAGATGATTTATTATACAGTCAGTAATTAGTATACATTTAGGAGCTGATGATTTAAAGCTATACAAATCAGAATTATGTGATTTCACAAAAGCATTAACGATCCCTACCGCAGAAGTCTAAAAATGAAAATTCATCATAAAAAATTACATAATTATGCATTCACAGCTTAAGAACAATTAAGTCTTATTGAAAAGCCCTGCCTACTCTCTCCACCCACATAGCCTTTTCAAAAATTAGGTGCTATGAGTTTTAACAGCTTGTCTGAAGATAGCTAGAAATTGAGGCTCAGGGTATAAGGATTGGCTCCTGAGTTTTAACTCAACTAATAAAGCATCCTAAACTCGAATTCTAAAACAAAAAAGAAGCCAAGTGTGGCTGCTCGTGTACCTAATCCCAGCTCTCTGGAAGCAGATTCAGCAGGGTCACCTGAAGTTCAAAGTCAACCTAGTCCACATAGCAAGTGCCAGGCCAGCCAACACTACACAGTTATGCTTCATTCCTAATGAACAAAACCAACAGAACAAATAAGAATCCACTTTTCTCAGATGATTTTGTGGATGACATAGACATTCCCAGTTGCAAACGTGGTTGGGTTTTTTTTTTCAATTCTAGGGTGGTATATAAGAAAAGCAGCTTATCATAATTTATTGATATTATAATATCTCAAAAAATAAACATAAGAATATCATAACTTCTATATTCCCAAAGCTGTAACTAACTCTAGGAGCAAAGAAATTATACTTTGTATTTTTTCTTTTGAGGGCCTCGCTATGAGTTCCTGACTGGTCTGCAACTCGCTTTGTAAACTAATCTGGCCTTAAACCCACAGTGATTTGTCTACCTGCCTCAGCCCTCCACTACTAAGATCAAAGGAATGCACCACCACACCAGGTACTCTGAATTCTTTTAGATTACGTTTTTACTTTATGTGTACAGATGTTGACTGGATGTGTGTCTGTGCACTACAGGTAAGCAGCGCCTATGGAAGCCAAGAGAGGGCATTGGATCATCTGGAACTGGGGTTACAAGTGGTTGTGTGCTATCACATGGGTGCTGGGATTTAAACCCAGGTTCTCCAGAAGCACAGCCAGCGTTTTTAACTGCTGAGCTATTTCTTCAGCTGCACCTTCTTCTTTTTTTTCTTAAATCAAAGTCCTACTTGTTTTTTAATATTACATGTAGAATTTTTCAAACTTTGACTACTCCTTAATACAGTATTGCTAAAACCAGACCTGTAATTTCCCCCACAGAATACCCAAATGATTTTTATTTTTCTCTTTTTGTTTGGCTCGGTTTGGTTTTGGGTTTTGAGGCAGGGCTCTTGGGTGGCCCAGGCAGGACTCATAGTCAATAGGCAATCAAGGAATGACCTTGAACTTCTGATCCTCATGCCTATATTTTTCCAAGAGGTAAGACTATTGACATGTATCAGCAAATACAGTTGGTTTATTCAGGGTTGATGATCACCCACAGGTTTTGAGCCTAGAAAACAAGCATTCTACTAACTGAGCCATGTTATAATTCTTTCAATGTAATAAGCTGTCATTTTTATGAGTGCTAGCCTTACCCTTATCACACATAGTTATCACACATCTGTATGTTATTCTTTCTTTGTTCTGAAATAAATGCAAGGAGCCTTACCTCTGTAAACTACAAGAGTTTCAAAACTCATTTCATTTATGCTGTTCTCAGAGAGTGAAAATGACGTGCATGCTTTTCAAAATCACCAGGGAGCGGCCATCTGCCCACCTCTTCCAGTGTCAGCCCTCTGGAGGTGTCTTCTACCAGATCTTCTGACCCAGGTGCCCAGGGGTGACAAGGTGGAGAAAGACAGCTTTTACTGGATTGCATTCATTTATTTTGGAGGACATTGCACATATGCCGATCTCCGGGGACAACTTGGGGGAGTAGGTCTCTCCTCCCATCATGTGGATCTCAAGGATAGAGCCAGGTTGTTAGGCTTAGAGGCAAGCACCTCGCCTCACTACGCCCTCTCACTGGCCTGAGAAAGACAAATTTATGTTCCAATAAAGTCCCTCAACTGTATGCCTTCAAGGTTCATCCCTCTGCTCTGGTCTCTCCTGATGGTCTCTCCTGTCTGCTTTCAGTCCATCTCTATGGGAGACCTACTTCTGCCTGTTATTCTCATGTGCACAGCTTAAATTAGATTCCCAACCCCAGTCCTACAAAATACTTTCTGGAAATAGATTGTGGTTAATAACCGCTGTATTTAAAGCGTCACCCTTCTTTTGTTCTCGTCTAGTTTCTGTTTTGTTTTGCTTTAATGTGGGTGCATGTGTGACTGCTTGAGTTTATGTTCACCATGTACCCTCAGGAGCCTGCTGAGGTCAGAGAACCAACTACCTCGTGGATGGTATAGGCAGTTTGTAGGTTCCTGGGACCCTGCTGTTGATGCTGGGGACTGAACCTCTTTCAAGAGCAGTGAGCACACTGAACAGATGAGCCGTCTCTCCAGCCTCTGGTTGTTGTTTTGTTTTGTTTTGTTTTTGAGACTGGCCCCATGTAATTCAGGCTGGCTTCGAACTCACCCACTATGTGACTGAGGATAACCTTGAGCAACTAATATTCTTGCCTCCACTTCCCAAGTGTTGAGATTACAGGTGTCCCCACGATTCCCAGCTCAAAGCATTACTTTTGAATGACAACTCCATTCTAGAGATCACAAACTCCACAGATACTTAGTGATCTCACAGTCTCAGTAATTTTGCTTTTATAATTAGCCAAATCCTTGGCCAGGCATTATTTGCCTCTAAACTGCTATCTTTACTTTCTTAAATTACTGAAGTATGCCATTTGAATATCTCTAAGAGCAGAGAAAATTCTAGAGCAAAATGGTCTCTGTTAGTTAAAAGTAAGACAGGTACACATAGGCCTACATCACCGACACTTGTGAGGTAAAAACAAAAAGATCATATCCGTGTTGTAATGATATATGGCTGCACAGTTATTTGTTGTTGTTGTTGTTGAGACAGGGTTTCTCTATGTAGCTTTGGCTGTCCTGGACTCGCCTTGTAGACCAGGCTGGCCTAGAACTCAGAGATCCACCTGCCTCTGCCTCCATGAGTACTGGGATCATAGGCGTGTGCCACTGCACCTGTGAATAAAGTACAACTAATGCATATTATTTTTTATAGTTAACCAAGTAGAAAATCATAAAAATATTGCCTCATTATCATGTTCATTTAAAAAATAGAGTGTAAACACTGCAAAAACAGCTATGGCACCGACACACTAACACATTATAACTTATATAAGGCAATCTGCAAACGCAGAGTACTCTAGAGTTGTGAAGAAACAGATGTACAGACCCTTTTGTTCACATGAGTTGGCTACAAATAGAATCTGGAGAGATTCCAAATGCACAGCTGTCAAATTCATAAAAATTAGCCAAAATAATCAAGTGGAAGCTTAGACTTCTTCTTAAATAGTTAATGTTGTTTGGAGAAGAAAAAAGTATTCAGTTAATGTTTTATTTTTCCATTGCTAATATTTGACAAGAACTGTGCACTTTGATTTTATGCATAGATATTCCTGTCGGGTTAAGCAGCTGTTAGGAGTTAGTATTACTAGATCCAAAGAAAACCTTTTAAAAAATATTTTTCAGTCACTGTCATGAAGTTGATTAATGTAATTTTTGAGATAGCGTTTTGCTATGCAATCCATGCTAGTCTCACACTTTCTGTACTCCTTCCTCAGCCTTTCAGATAAGGGCTATGATTACAGGCCTGTGCCACCACGCTCAGGTAATATGTAATTGGTTGACCGGCATGCTATATTGTAAGAGAGTTGAACTCCCAGACAAAAGTTAAACATATTTCAGTTCTAATCCTGTCCCTGCTACTTGCTAGCTATGTCACCTCACCCAGACTTCTTTCTCAAATGTAAAAATCAAAGGATTTTTTTTCTATTAAGTACCTACTTCATATTAAGATAACATACACCTTAATAATAAGACATAAAAAAAAAACAAGCTAGAACTCTGCTGGTTAATGGTTCATAGTGTATATACGGTGCTGCGCAAGCTGCTGGGGAGAATTATCACCAGTATCTTACTCAGCCATGGATGCGGTGTATTGCATTGTTGAATATTGGCCTGATAGTGGCAACATTGTTTGGAGTGTAACAAATCACTCTTTGATTAGGTTTGAGGCCTGCTGTGAAGAAGAGGATTGATGACTGCTACTGTAATCCTAGACAAAAGCCCCCATGGCTGAGGAGATAATAAGCCGCTTCTTGATAGAAAGGTTCATGTGAAGGTACTGCTGTCATTTTGCTAAATGGATATGTTGTGCCTATCAGATTTACAAACACACACACACATACATGCCAGAGATCAGTGCTGCTGTCAGCTCTAGTCAGAGAAGCTGCTTTTTATACTGGGCAGCAGTTACCAAGGAGAATATAGTAGTCAGAGCTGAGAACAAGTGACTATACAATGCTCAGCCATAAACAGGACATGTATATAATCCCCTCAAAGGCTTAGAAAACACTGAGGAAGAAGGTATGGAAAGAATTTAGCAGCCCGAGATGGAGCGCAGTGGACTGCTGTCTTTCAGGCAGGACAGGCTGCTGCATGCTGGAACTCTCAGAGGCTGCGATTACCTACATGAGACTGATATAAGATTGGGCCTTTTAACAGTCTGCCACGGAAAGAGGAGGCACTTATGAGGTCCTCCCCTTCCTTGAGGATCGATAGACAGTTAAGAGTTGCAGGCAGAGGGAGAGATGTTTGAGTTAGTAGTGTAGCCACTGTTAAATTGCCCATGCTCCTGTAAGTAATTCTAATTAACTTCGTTCACTCCACACAAAACAAAAAGAAAGAAGAAAGAGGACTAGCTGGGGAGCTGGAGAGATGACTCAGAGGTTAAGAGCACCAGCTGCTCTTCCAGAGGTCCTGAGTTCAATTCCCAGCAACCACGCGGCGGTTGTAACCGTTTAGGATGAGATCTGGTGCCCTCTTCTTGCCTGCAAGCATACATGCAGGCAGAACACTGTACACATAATAAATAAATCTTTTTCAAAAAGGAAAAAAAAGAGGACTCGTTGGGAAAGAGGAAGAGGATCAATGGGACGGAGGGAGCCAAGAGAGAGTAACTATAATATATTTATGAAATGCCATAATGAAATAAATTATTAGATATAATTATATGCTGATTTGAAACAATCTACTGTTTGTTGCATGAGAGAAAACCTCTTAAACTCTGTGTGATGTCACACACCTGTCATCCCAGAACTCAAGAGGTGGAGGAAAGAGGAATAAATGCAAAAATCCTCAACGAAATCCAACAAACTGAATCCACGAACACATAAAAAGGATCACACATTATTCTAACCAAGTTGCTGGATTTATGTGAGGATTTCAGCATGTGAAAATAAGTTACCATGATAATTCATGCTAGCAGACTACAGGACCAAAAAAAAAAGTCTCACAGGGGTCTTAATAAGTGCTTAAAACCTGCCTGACAAACTTCAACAAGATGAAAATCCCTCCATCCAATAGGAGCAGAAGGAAATGCCCAAAGCATGTTAAAGGTTATGTATGAAAAGGCCAATAAGCAAGGTCAAGATCAGCCTAGATTATGCAGCAAAACCCTGACTCAAAGAAGAAGATGAAGAAAAAGAAGAGGAAGAGGAAGAAGCCGAAGATGAAGAAGAAACGAGGTAGGATGGCTAGAGAGCTCAGTGGATAATGGTGCTTGTTGTGCAAGCCTGACAACTAATATCAACCCCCAGAACCCATGTAAAAGTGGAAGGAGGGAACCAACTCCACAAAGTGATTCTCTGAGCTGCACATAGTATGCCATGGTGCACAAAGTTACAATGAATGAATGAATGAAATTGAAGGCAAAGAATAAGGAAGAAGAACATGAAGAGAATGAATGAATAAAACAAGGCACTAGCAAATGGACACACATTCCACTTTGATGGATTAGAAGAGTTAATATTGTTAAAATATCTACCCCACAGAAACTGATTTATGATTCCATGTCATCCATATCAAAGACAAAAAGACCTATCAGGAAAGGAGGGGGGGATGGAAGAAAGGGGGGGCGGGAATCAAGGAGGAAGAAGAGAGGAGGTAAGTTCAGCCACAGTGTCAGAAAAATGAGGATCTTGCCGGGACAGAGAGCATTCCTTCCTCCCGCCTTGGTTCCCTCTCTCCCCCTTTTCCTTCTCTGTCTGGCTCTGGGAATTGAACCTAGGACCTTATGAATAAAAGGTGGATATCTGCCACTGAATGTATCCCCAGGCCTCACAGCTGGGGTTTTTGTTTGACCTTATAAGCATCCCTATGGTAATGCTTAACACAACATGTTGAAATATAGCATTTGAGATCTTTGTCTTCCCTTATACTGTAACTTCAGGCCTGGATTTTTAAGTCTCTGTCCCCCGCCCCACCTTCTGTTTTTGGAATGGTGTTTTGTCCATACTATGTACTCAGAATTTTGTAATGATTTGTCTTTGAATGCTTCTTGGAGATCAATGTATTTTGAGTGAAAATTGGGGCAGAAGAGTTAGGAAAGACTGTCTCTAGAAGGTGATAGCATATAATTCTCTAGATATAAACCTTTTGCAAATACTTAGATCGTCATCTGTGTGTGCCTTACTAGGCAAGCATTCTACTTATTTCCCCAGTAGTATCTAAATTCTTAAGCAAGGGCTGGAGAGATGGCTCAGCAGGTAAGAGCATTTATTGCTTTTGCGGAGAATCTGAATTCAAGTCCCAGCATCCACCCACATGTTAGCTCACAACTATTTGTAGCTCCAGTTCCAGGGCCCTTCTGACCTCGGTGGTCACTGCATGTATGTAGTGTACAGACATGTAGGCAAAAAAAAAAAACCAAAAAATACCATACACGTAACATAAAAATAAGCAAATATACAAAATAAAAATAAAATAATTTCTGAAGTAATTTTAGTAGGTCAAAAACTCTATCTTCTATATAATAAAAACATAACCAGAATATTTAAAAAATTCAAAAATATTACAATTATCTCAGCATGTTGGTGCTGCTGTAAGAAATACCATCAGTGGGATCTGCTGGTTGAATAGATTTGGTGGCAGAAATTTATTTCTGATAGTTCTGAAGGCTTGAAGGTCCAAGACTGAGGCATTGGCAGATTCATATCTCATAGGACCCACTTTCCTCATAAATAGTTGTCTTCCCATGTGGAGCACGGGAATGTCTCTCAGGCCTCTTTCTTAAGAGTGCCAATTTCATTCAGGAAGACTCTACGTACATCACCCAATCACCTCCCAGAGACAGACCTCCTGAGATCAATCACCCAGCTACTTGGGTTCTGGGCATTTAACTTAGGTTTTCAGATTTGTGTAGCAAGCGCATTACTTGCTAAGCCATCTTGTGGATCTCAGTCTCTCTGTCTCTCTTTCTCTTTTTCTCTCTCTTTCTCTTGAAGCAGGATTATCCACTGAGCCCTCTCTCCAGCCTCCTAAGCCCTGTGAAAATATTTTTCCCTGTTCTGAGAACGAAACCCAAGGTCTTCTCTATGACAAGTAAGCACTCTACCACTAAGCTAACACCCCCAGACCTTCCTCATTCTTTTGTATCTTATTTTGAAACAGGATCTTGCTAAATTGCCAGGCTGCCCTCCAGTTTGGCAATCCCCTTATCTCAGCCTCCTGAGGGGCTCTTGCCTCAGCCTTCCAAGCAGATGGTATTACAAGCATGCAGCTTCATTCCTGACTTCTAAAGTTTTAGTTCAATTAAGTGATTGATTGATTGATTTCTTATGAGTGCTGTGTGTGCACATAATATGCATGGGGGCATTTGTACCACAGTCCACATGTGAGGGTCAGAGAACTGGACTTGGCTCTGTCTTTCCACCTTTACTAGGGTTTTGGGAAGTGAACTCAGGATGTCAAACTTTTCCAACAAGTGTGTTTAACCACTGAGCCATCTCACCAGCCCCTACTAAAGTGTTTGTTGCTGTTATCTTGGGGAAGGGGGATGTTTTCTTTTGTTTGAAACATGTTTGGTCTCACTATGTAGTCCTAGCTGCCCTGGAACTCTGTAAGTAAACCAGAGCTCTGTTTACATTTGCCTTCCGTATGCTGGGATTCAAAGGATAAGTCACCATGCCCAGTGAGGGCTATCATCTTTACAGGAATCATTTGCCAAGGAAGGAAAAGATAGGAAGAAAGACCTCGGGAACTCATATTGGCCTTTTACTATCTCATCTCAAAAGTGACACGAGTTGATTATTTTCTTGGTTCCTTTTTTGGGGGTGGGGGGACCTGTTTGGTTTTTTGTTTGTTTTTTTATTTTTGAAATAGCATCTCATGTAGTACATGACCTGGAGCACACATGAAGCTGAGAAGGATGATCAGGAACTCTTGATCCTCCTGCCTTTGACCTCCTAAGTCCTGGGAGCTCTGGTATGGACACCATACCTGGCTGATAGATGTCACCAATAAGGCTAAGTCACATAGCTTCCTCAGGTTGCAGGAACACTGAAAAAAATGCCAGCCCACTGTGGGTTCACAGGGAAGAGCAGTGAGCGCTACTTTAAGAAAGCAAAACGTACCACAAGTAGCTACCACTGTTCTCTTTGTACAGCTGAAGAAGTACAGAGTTACATCAAAGCCAAATAACTCACCCAAGATGGCATACAGGGTTATCTGGGAAGCCATTAGGGCAAGTTGCACAATCCTACCAGAGCTTTCACATAAACCTTATCCTCCCTCATCCACCAGCTCTGCTCCAGAAGCCACCAGGAGACAGACAGACACCCACACATACAGAGAGAGAGAGAGAGAGAGAGAATGCCTCAGTGCACATGTGGAAGTCAGAAGACAACTTGCATAACTTAGTCCTCCCCTCCCACCATGTAAGTCCTAGGGATGAAATTCAAGTCATAAGGCTCAGCAGCAAGCACCTTTACCTGACTAGCCACCCTGCTAGCCTGAAGCTCAGTTTAAATGTCAGCATACACTTACTGGGCCTTCTTTGTTTCTGCATTGCAATTAAACCTGGATCAGGCTTAGGCATTCTAACCACAGAAGATCGTTTCCAGTTTTGCAACCATGATATAAACAAGTAGGACAACTGTGATGATTAATTTTGTATACCAAGTTGGCTGGGTCATGCTGCCCAGATATTTGGTTAAACATTATTCAGAATGTTTCTTGTGATGGTGTTTTTGGAAGAGATTAACATTTAAATGAGTGGACTTTGGGTAAAGCAGCTTACTCTTCATAATGTTACTGGACCTCATCCAATTGGCTAACAGCCTTATTACATCGAACACTGGCCCAGAGGAAGAAGGATTTCTGCTAGAACCTATTGACCCAAACTGAAACAAAACCTTTCATAGGTCACCACAGTCACGAGTGCCAATTCTATAAAATAAACATTAATCGCTAAACATCTACATTTATACATTTTGTTGGCTTGGTTTCTATGGAAAGGTTTAAAAAGTAGCCTCTCGTGCCAGGCCGTGGTGGCACACGCCTTCAATCTCAGCACAGTCGTCCTGGAACTCACTCTGTAGACCAGCACAGAGATCCATCAGCCTCTGCCTCCTGAGTCCTGGGATAAAAGGCAAGCTCCCCCACGACCCGGCTGATTGTAGCACTCTTAAACTCATAGTAGCCATGATTACTTATGTAAGACCTGCACACAGCTGGGCCTATCATCATCTGGCCACGAGAGAATAGCAGCCCCCCCCCCCAGAGGGGGAACCTATCCGTAGTTAATGGTTGCTAAGATAGAAATATTTTCTTCCTTGGTATGCCCACTGGGAAGGTGCCCGTATACTGTAAACATGGCCTACCCCTGTTGTAGTGAACAACATTTAGAATAACTCATCGGGGCACAGGTGGAGGGGGTAGGGGGCTGAGAGGGGTGGAGATGGGGTGAGTGGGTGGGTGGATGGAAGAGAATGTGGAAGGGGACAAGCTGAGTAGAGGATGGAGATCAGGGGGAACAGCGGGAAGGAGGAAGAGAGGGTCCTGGGGTGGCTGGGATGGAATTGCATTATGAATATGAATGAAAATATCCAAATGAAACTCCGCTATGTGTAATTGGTATATGTTAATAAGGACATAAAAATAGCCTCTCAAAGAAGATTAGGAAATGATTTGGATACTTCCTTTCTCCCCACCCCCAAGATCTTTTTTTTTTTTTACAAGCAGTTGTGAGCCCCGTGATGAGAATGCTGGGAGCTGAACTTGGTTAGGTCTTCTCCAAAAACACCAAGTGCGGTTAACCACTTCTGGGCCATCTCTCCAGCCCTGAAGCAAACACAGTGGAGGTGTTTCTAGGTAGAGACAAGTCGGAAATATCTTAAGCTGAAAGCACATGTAATATGCCTAACTTTCCGGTTGTTGCTACTTGGCAGTGCATGGAGAGTTTTTGTTATGAACTCCCACAGCCGCTGCGCAACGCCACCAGTGTTGCACCACGGGAAAAGATCAAAACTCAGGACTTGAGGAATGGGGTTGCTTTCTTTTCTGTGCTCCTGAGGATTTAGGCCAGAGCTTCCCACAAGCCAGTAACTTACGGTTCTACTGAGTGAAGACCCCATTCATACCAGTGAGAAGTAAAAATCTGCACTACTTGAAACAACAGCATCTCCATTTTCTTTCTTTCCTTCCTTCTTTCTTCTCCTTCCTCTTGGTTTGTTCGTTTGTTGTTTTTTTGAGACAGGGTTTCTCTGTGGAGCCCTGGCTGTCTGGAACTCACTCTGTAGACCAGGCTGGGCTCAAACTCACAGAGCTCTGCCTGCCTCTGCTTCCTGAGTTCTTGGATTAAACATGTGCACCAACACTGCCAGGCCACCTCCATTTTCTTTAACCTAGTAAAAAGCCGAACAGTCCTAGAACACCCTACAGAAACAAGTTGATCTTTTTTATTTTTTAAATACAGGAAGTTACGAAAATAAAAACCCTAATCAATTATAAATATACACAATACTGAAAGTCCAGCCCAAACAGGCTAGTACTGAGAGGCCTTAGAATGTGGTTTTATACTCTGTTTTCTTAGAAGACAGCTTCAATTATTTTTACAAGTTGAACATGTGAATGTGTGACTAGGGCCTCCTCTGGCTTGGCAAGTGCAGGAGGCTCAGCTCCCTGATGGCTGAAGGCATGGCTCCCTGAGATGGGAGTGTCCCCTGATGGCCATGGTCACTGCAGGGGGCGAAGTACCTTGATACCTTTTGCTATAAAGGACTAACCTGCCTTCAGCATGCTAAGTGAGACCCAACAGAGAAAGGCATAAAGTTGATGACATGGGTATATGATATAGAATGTATACTTGTATGCTGGCCAAACAACAAAAACTTGAACTTAAACCCGGTCCCCCATTTTGTTACAGAAAGCGGTGACATTTGAAGGTTGAGGGCATCCTCTAATAATCTTCACAGTTTAAAAACATGATTTAGTTCCTGGGCCATTTTTAGAGTTTATGCTGAAATAAGTGGTTAGGCAAAAGCAAATGGGCTCTGAAGGAGGAGGAGGAGCAGGAAGAACTAGACAAGTTTTTTGCTGCTGAATCTGAAATGGGCTGATAACGTTTTCTCACTGTGTACTGAGCAGGTATTAGAGTAGGAAAAGTCGTTGGTGGAAGTGCACTTGAATCCATTTTCTTCCCCTCTCTAAATGTCCTGAACTATGTGTAACTCTCAGGAAGAGAGCTCTGGCATGCTCCCATTTGGCTGCGCAGAGACAGCCAGCCTGAGCGAGCAGTAAAGCCCTGCAGGCCATGGACATAGATAGGGCTGTGAAGCTATGTTACCTCTCACTTTGAATGATACTACATTTTCAAAACTTTTGTATTTGTATATAAAAATGGGCTTTATAGCTCACCAGGATTCTGATTTGTCTTACAGTTATCATTTCATAAAATGTTTGTATGTGTTTTTATAATAAAAAATAAAATAAAAGCAAGATACACACACATATACACATGAATACGGAAAACCCAACCCAATTAGTCTAGCACAGACAGGCCTTAGGATGCGGTTTTATAATCTGTTTGCCTCAGCGAGCTCAATTATTTTCACAAATTCAAAGTGTTAATGTGTGAGTTGGTGTTAATTAGCGTTTTTAAAAGCCATTCTGCTGTCTCACACAGTGCAATGCCGTCAGGCAATCCCAATCTCAACTTTTTTCTTACACTGGATGCTTTTTCCAAGTATTTAGTTGCCCTCTGCTGGCCATATAATTACAGAATTCCTTTTTAAAAACCTCAATAGATCAATTATATGAAATAAGGACAAGCTTCCGAAGAGACCTATTTGCCTTTTAAAAATTATGTTGAAGAGATGGAAAGACGGTGGCTCTTCCAGAAGACCTGGGTTTGAGTCCCAGAACCGACATGGGAGCTCACAACCATCTCTCAGTCCAGCTCTGCTAGGTCTGATGCCCCCTTTTGGCCTCTATGGACACCAGGCACATGGTGCACAGACACACATGCAGGCCAAAGGGCAGTACAAAACATAAAAATACACGCTTAAAACAAACAAACAAAAACTATGTTGGGCGCTCACTTTGACAGCTCCTATGCTGAAATTAGAACTACAGAGAGAAAAGAGATTAGCTTAGCGCCTGTATGAAGAGTTCATGCAAAGTTGTAATACATTCCATGTCTTCATAATAACTCTATATATCCCTCAGCGACCTGCTGTACAGCTAGGGTGGCCTTTCTCAAGCCTGGAAGCTTCACTTAGAGTTTTAAATATCCATGACCGGTTGGTTCAGTTACATTTTATGTACTTATCCACCACAAAAAAAGGAAAAAACAATGACAAGTGAAACCAGGAAATAAATTTCTCTATATCTTCTTTCTTGATTCATGTGCCTTTTCTTTTTTTATCACCTAATATTGCCTTTTCTTGGTCTCCTTTCTGAATGTTATATCAGTAGTTCTCATCCTGGGGGTCAGACAACCCCTTAACAGAAGAACAACCCCTTCACCTAAGGCCATCAGAAAACACAGGGGTTTACATTATGGCCCATAACAGCAGCAACATTACAGTTATGAAGTGACAAAATTGTTTTACGCTTGGGGGTCACCACAACATAAGGAACTGAACTGAAGGGTCACCGTATTAGGAAGGTTGAGAACCTATGTACTATATCCAAACTGACAGCCACCTACACACACAAACACACACCAGATTTTCATTATCCATTCATCTGTTGCTAGGCATCTACTTATATCTAGCTTGGTTCCATTTCCTTACTGTAGTAAACAGAGCAGCAACAAAGATGGATTTACAAGTGTGTCTATGGCAAGACACGGGGTTCTCTGAGTGATATGCCAGAAGCAGAATAGCTGGGCCATATGGTGGTTCTGTTTTTGTGTTTGATTTGTAGAAATCCAAATTGATTTGTGTAATGCCTGTATATTCTGTACCCTCACCAGCAGTGAATAAGGGTTTTTCTTTCCCTATGTTTAAAATGCATGTCTGTGTGTGTGTGTGTTTGTTGCTTAGAGACAGGGTCCCATGTATCATCAAGTTGACCCCAAAACTGGCTGTTTAGCAGGGAGAGGATGGCCTTGAACTTCTGACTCTCCTTCCTTGACCTTCCGAGTTTGAGAATTATAGGCAAATACTGCCTGGCCTGGAAGCATTTTTAGTTTTGTTTTGTTTAGAGACAGAGTGTTACTCTGTAGGCCAAGCCAGCGAGGAACTTGCTAAGTAGCCTAAACTAGCATGGGAGTCACAAAGGTCCCCTGGCCTCTGCAACTGAACAAGATTACAAGGATGACCCCACACACCTGGCTTTATTCAATAATTGTTTAAAAAAAAACACGTGACAGTGGGGTTTTAATGTTTTTAATCCTAGCACCCAGGAGGCAGAGGCCTGTGGATTGCTGTGATTTTTTGAAGCCAGCCTGGTCTACATAGCAAGTTTCAGGCCAGCCAAAGCTACATAGTGAGACACTGACCAAAAAAAAAAAAAAGGAAGAAAGGAATAAAAAAAAAAACCCCATATTATTGTGCTGTGCCTGTTTGCATCGCTCTAACTAATCCTGGGCAAGATCCTTAAGGATTTTTTAGACTATTTTCTTTTACCTGTATGAGTGTTTGCCTGCCTATACGCATGTACATGCCTGGGCCTTTATAACTTTCTCTTGATACCTACATTTCCTTACCCCCAAATGAGGTGTAACGGGCACAAAAGAAACTGCATATATTTAACATTTGTAATTGGACAGCTTTGGTATGCATTGTGAAACGATGCTGACAACCTATTCTGAGTGCATCCTACCACTTTGTAAGTTCTTTACTCTGACTCAGGCCTTTTCCAACTTCAAGTACCCACTGATCTGCTATTTGTCTCTGCTGACAAGATTAAATTTTCTAGTTAAAAAGGAAAATAATGTTTAGCATTTGTAGTTTGAGACTAAGATGAGATACAGACCTAGACCTGGTGGCACAGGCTTATAATTTGAGCTACCAGGGAAGCTGAGGCAGAAGGACAACAAGCTCAAATCCAGCTGGGGCTATGGAGTGAATGAAATATAGAAACTCATTTACATGTTTTAGCACACATACATATTATTCATAATACGTATGTATCTATCAGGAATCAGGTTTTTCTAGCTTGTCCCCCAAGGCGGTATTATACAGCTGTGGTTAAGAGCTCAGGCTTCTGAGTCACAGGTCATAAGCCTGAATCTTAGCTCTACCATTTGTTAGCCGTGTGGCTTTGGGCAAGTTACTCAACATCCTAGCTGGGGTTGATAGTTGCCCCAGGCTTCAGGAAACTAATAATAGCATCTAATCTCACAAGGATGTTATGAAATGGTGTGCAAGAGCTTAGTTAAGATTGGCCTGCCACCTGACCAGTGGTCACCACTTGTCTTCAGACATTTTGAAGGGCACTGTTAATTCTAAAAGAGGAAAATGAGAACTCTGATCATGCAGCCAGTGCTAAACTCCAGGGAACAATTCTCAAACATTAGTGTCCCTCATCTGTTTGACATGGTGGCCAGCTGACTCTGACTCAGCTCCTTTTGCATAACTCTTTCTCCAAGTGATGTGCTATCCTTCTCTTCATAATCCCAAACTCTAAATTTAGGACCTCAGAGTCATCTCATTTCACCTTTGTCATCTGACAAGTAACATGGCCAGAGAAAGCCACAGTCACACAAACACTTGAGGGCCAGGCATCTCGGAGACACAGATGTCTTAAGGTTAAGGTTTCCATTGCTGTGGTGAAACACCATGACCAAAAGCAACTTGGGGAGGAAAGGGTTTATTTTGCTCACAGTTCCATATAACAGTTCCTCATCAAAAGTAGTAAGGGCAGGAACTCAGGCAGGGCAGGAACCTGATACAGAAGCCATGGAGGCGTGCTGCTTACTGGCTTGCTCTTTATGGCTTGCTCAGCCTGCTTCCTTATGGAACCCAGGATCACCAGTCCTGGGATGGCACCACCCCCGACAGTCTTCGCCCTCCCACATCAATCACATCAGTCGTGGTGGTGCACAACTGTAATCCCAGCACTCAGGGAGGCAGAGGCAGATAGACCACTTTAAGTTTGAGGCCAGTCTGGTCTACAAAGCAAGTCTGGAACAGCCAAGGCTACACAGAGAAACCCTGTTGAGAGAGAGAGAGAGAGAGAGAGAGAGAGAGAAAATGCCCTACAGCCAGGTCTTACAGAGACATTTGCTCAGCTGAGGCTCCCTTCTCTCTGATCACTTAAGCTTGTGTCAAGTTAATATAAAACTATCCAGCATAACAGATTACTGAGAAAAGTGTACTTTTAATGGTAATGTTCTTTTCTTTTTGTTGTTGTTGTTGTTTGAGACACAGTTTCATGTAGCCCAGGCTGACATTGAACTCACGATGTGGATAAGAATGGCTTCCTGCCTCCACATCCCCTGTGCTGGAATTATAAACATTTGTGGTTTGTGATAAACACTCTTTAGTAGTTTTTTCTTTTACATTCACTACTATTGCTACTCTTTTCTGAAACATCAAGAGCTGCCAAACTGGTGGGTGCCAAACTTGGTAAAGTGCTCTCCCTACTTGTAAATTACTTGAGCTCTGCCTGCTCACCTGAGCTCAGTCAAGTATTTAGAGATATGAACTGGCTGGAGAGGTGGACCAGCAGCTAAGTGCTTTCTGTGCAAGCACGGGGATGTAAGTTCAGATTCCCAAAATCCAAGCAAAAGGACAGGGTTATGATATGTGTCTGCAATCCCAGTGCCAACCAGTGAGCTCTAGGTTCAGGGAGTCACCCCTGTCTAAACAAGATGAAGAGCAGTAGAGGAAGATACTTCTGGCCTCCACATGGGGGCACACACATAAATGCACACAAAAGCACGCACGCGCACGCGCGCGTGCGCACACACGCGCGTGCGCACACACACACACACACACACAGTGCTCTAGCCTTAGCAGACCGAATGAAAAAAACAAAGAAATAATGGAATAATGTAGTATAATTCACCAAGAATTCACCGCATCAATAAAGAAGAGAGGACCATTTATTCGTTTGTTCCCTTCCTCTGTCATGAAATACGGCAGACATCTCTTAATATAACTCTCAAAGATTCCTTGTTTCAGGCACCAAGATCTTTAAAGAAAGAAAAAAAAGCCCTGTCACCCTGAGTCTGGGTGGAAGCTGAATTGATTCCAATGTGAAAACTATAACCAGTGCAGTAAGACTTTACTTTTGTGATGACATCACAACATCTGGCCATGCAATGGGCAGGCACATTCCATAGGAATCCATCTCGATGGCAGACACTCACTTACACCTTGACCTTGCAGAAGCAGGCTGTTAGGCTATGGCCTGCCTGTGGGGATGAGCACCTGGCAAGGAACTCAGTTTCTACGTGCTCAGGCCAACCCTCCTCCCCAAACCTAGAAACTGTTATTTACATGACTGTTATATTTTCGTACAAAAATATAACTGAGCCTTTTAATATCCTGTTTTCTGTTTGTTTGTTTCTTTGGTTTGAGGCAGAACCTTACTCTGTGACCCGGGCTCGTCATGAACTCATAGCAATCCCTACTTCAGCCTCCTAAGTGCTAGAATTACAGGCCTAGCTTCCCTTTCTCTGCTTCTAGTTATTCTGAGACGCGAAGAGTTGACTAATCCCAGCTGCACATTCCTGTTAGCACAGAGGTAGCCCTCTGCCTCCCTGCCCACCCCACCCTGATATAGCCCCTCAAAATTGAAATAAATCTTTGTTCCTTTAAAAAATGGATATATAAAACCAGGCATGATGGTTCGTGGTTTTGATCTCAGCACTTAGGAGGCAAAGGCAGGCAAATCTCTCTGATTTCAGGACATCCTGTTGTACACAGTGAGTTCCAGGCCAGCCTGGGCTACAGAGAGAATCCCTGTCTACAAAAACCAAAGAAACCAACAAAAGCCACTGTCACTAAGCCCAGACCACAGTCTATCTTCTAGAAGCTTCCTTGAGGTAAAAACAGCAGGACTCATGCCAAACAATCCTCAGGTCTGGATCAGACATCACAAAGCCAGGCAATCACACTTTATCAGACTCTCATATTCTCTTCTGAGGGTGGAGTTTAATAACTTTTAGAGCAAGAAAACACAACCTCTGGGTAGCTACTGTTGTGTGCACATCTGTAATGTCAGCACTGGGCAACTAGAGAAAGAAGGACCAAGAGTCTGAGCTCATCCACTGCTACTTAGTGAGTTTAAGGCAAGCCCAGGGGCTGCAAGAGATCCTATCTCAAATAAAGCGTGTGTATGTGATGCAATATATGATGCACATCCTACATAAAAACAAATTAGAATACTGCGTAATTTTCAGGACTATCTCTAGTAATAGTCCATTGTGTAGATATACCATCATTTCTGTATCCATTCCTCAGTTGAGGGGCATCTGGGTTGTTTCCAGGTTCTGGCTATTACAAATAAAACTGCTACAAACATGGCTGAGCAAATGTCCTTATGGTACACTTGAGCATCTTTCGGATATATGCCTAGGAGTGGTATAGCTGGATCTTGAGAAAGTGCTACACAATAGAATATTACTCAGCAATAAAAAGCAAGGAAATCATGAGATTTGCAGGTAAATGGTGGGAACTGGAAAAGATCATCCTGAGTGAGGTATCCCAGAAGCAGAAAGACACACAGGGTATATACTCACTCATAAGTGGATATTAGACATATAATATAGGATAAACCTACTAAAATCTGTACACCTAAAGAAACTAATCAAGAAGGAGGACTCTGGCTAAAATGCTCAATCCCCATTCAGAAAGGCAAAGAGGATGGACATCAGAAGAAGGAGAAAACAGGGAACAGGACAGGAGCCTGCCATAGAGGGCCTCTGAAAGGCTCTACCCTGCAGGGTATCAAAGCAGATGCTGAGACTCATGGCCAATCTTTGGGCAGAGTGCAGGGAATCTTATGAAAGAAGGGGGAGATAGAAAGACCTGGAGGGGACAGGAGCTCCACAAGGAGAGCAACAGAACCAATAAAAACAAAAAGGATTGGAGAGATTGTTCAGTGTTTAAGAACTGGATGTAGATGCAAACTGGGCACAGTAGGGCACGCCTGTAATTCCAGCACTCGGGGAGGCAGAGGCAGGTAGATCTCCGTGAGTTCAAGCCCAGGTTGGTCTACAAAGCAAGTCCAGCACAGCAAAGGCTACACAGAGAAACCCTGTCTCAAAAAAACTAAAACAAAAGAAAACAACAAAAACTGGCTGCAGAGAACCTGGGATTGATTCCCAATACACAACATATCACATACAGATAGGTCACAACCGTCTGCAGCTCCAGTTCTCCCAAAGGATCTGATGCCTTCTCCTGGCGGCATACATGGACCAGCCCGGTCTCTGAAAGCCTTGGATTGTAGGGTGTGGGGTTACAAAGGCCATCTCATAGAAGTGTTAGCCAGAACCATGATGTGTTGTAAAACCCATGGTGGTAGACTTGTGAACAGTTCCAGTGACTGTAGTAGTTTAATTTCTGGAAATAAATTAACTTATTTCTCTAGACGCTGGACTGCCCTGTGGACCCCAAGTAATGGCCAGCCAAGAAAGATGTTTGTGGATCACCTGACATTCTTGAACTGACTTCTCATCATCTGCTCTAGAAAACACTCAACTCCAGCCAAAACAGGAAATTTTTAACCTTCTTTCCCGCATCCCACCCCTCCCCCACTTCTGCCCGACTATTGCCTTAGCTAAGCAGGCGACAGACTGCGATTCTAACAGGGCGTCCTCTGCATTGCCAGTCCTTATAAAAGCCTGTGCTGTCTTAACTCCCTGGTGCCCTTGCCTGCCTTCCTTTCCAGCTGACATTTCAACGAGGTGCTGAGTAGTCTTTGTTTGACGAGCGAGCGCTAGGAGCGACAGGGGATAGCTGAGTGGGAGCGAATAATGTGGTGAAACAGGCCAAGATGTTTTTGCTTCAATTCAACTGCATTAGAGATAAAATTTGATGGGGGGAGAAAGAGAAAGTTGAAAGAAAAAACAAAAAACCAAAAAACTCAAGCTGGTGTCCTGAACTAGGGTGGTAGCCATAGAAATGGGGGTGGTTGGGGGTGAGTTTTGAGAAGGACGGTGAAGATCAGTAGGTGGTAAGACGGAAGTTGTAGGTCAGAAATAATTACCGTTTCAATCATGAGTTACTGGGCGGTAGTGGTTATCCCACTAACAGAAATCAGGAAGCCAGGAAGAGGAAGTCTGTGGGTTCCTGCTGCTGGACATTCTAGTGGTTGTACTGAGGGAGGAACTGTATAAATTTTTAATAACATCTGTAAGAACTGTATCCTCACGGACCAAGGCTAGAGATGTAGTCAGTGGACAGAGAATCAGCCTAGCATGCATGAAGCGCCCCTCTGGTTGGGTTGTATCTCTGTTACCACACAAACTAAGCGCACAGGTAGACGCTTGTATATCCCAGCACCAGGGAGATAACAACAGGAAGATTGGAAGGTGGAAGTCACCCTGCCAGTCTGGGCAGGACTCACTGTGTTTCCTTTCGATTGTGTTTGCTTGTAATATAAATGTCAAGGAGACAAAAAAGAAGACACAGTCACTTGGTATTTTTTAACTCTCTGTTCAAATTTAGCAGTGATTACAGCTTTCAAAAATATTTACAATGCTGTAAATATGCATTGTATGACTCTATCATTTGTGCTAGATTTCATGTATTTTTATGTTATTAATCTTGGCTCCTCAGATATCTTGGTTTTTATGAGAGAAATTGGTGGAGAGATGCCCACTAATAAGAAAGCAGTCTTTAATTCCCACTGGGTATTTTCCCAAGCATGGGATCCTGGGCCCCACCCTGTGTACAACTTAAAATGGTTCAACACACTCTTCCTCTGTACTCTAAATGGTAAATTCACTTACCACCTGTATAAACTGACAGCATGACCACTCCAGAGTATAGGTGCAGGGAAGGTTTTTATTGTAGATATGAAAGGGGTAGCTGCTAGAAGAATCTGGAAGAGCCAGAGCAGAGAGAGAAAAAAGTAGGTCAAACATGGTCAGCCAACTGGACGTGGCCAGGGCTATCTGTGAGAGAAGAGAGAATAGCAGGAGATAGAAAATAGAACAATGAGCATAGTGAGGATTATAAGGAGGGTGAGTTACTGGAGGCTTGGGGGAGAAGACACAGGCATAGTGGCTTTTAGCAAGTACTTGAGAGTAGGTCCTAGGGAGCCTTGAGTCCAGCATGGACCTTGATATGCTAATAGGTACCATAGGTATAAGTTAATTGGAGAGACATAAGTCATTTTACCAGAGGTAAAGGAGTTCCTGAGGCTTGTTGGCTTTTGTCTAACCTCCAGAAATCCTCTCACAGTCCAAGTTGAGCTCATTTATGGACATTAGGCCTGCCATTTGGAATTTGGGGAACTGGAGCTCCCTTTGGACCTGACCCCACCCTCTGATCCCTCTCTCATTATCATAGTGGCAGCCAGTCACCATTAAAAAGCTCCGAGCAGGCCACAGAGGAAGACAATGCAGACAGTCCTGATGAGACCTGATAGGCTAGAGTCAGATGGGCAGGGAGGAGGACCTCCCCTATCAGTGGGCTATGAGAGGAGCATGGGAGGAGAAGAGGGAGGGATTGGGAGAGGATGAGGGAGGGGGCTACAGCTGGGATACAAAGTGAGTAAATTGTAATAAATACAAAAATATATATAAGGTGGGGGGGAAGCTCTATTACTAAAGGAAGAACAGGTTTTAAATACACTACAAAGAGGGGAGCAGCCCAGACCTGCTAGAGTACAGCCTCCACCACTGAGGGCTGGACTAGGGGGATTCTCCTTTGAAGAGAAGTACTGTCACAGCTAGGGTGGCTTTCTTCCTGCCATGCAGAGCCCAGTCCAGATGGCCTGGTGTGCAGTTCTGGGTGGTGAGCTTGCTGTACACATAATATCCATTGAGCAATGTTTACCATGTAAACCAGAGCCATCCAAATAAGGGTTGTCCTGCTCAGTCAAAGTTGGGCCCTGGTCAAAGGGTCAGAGCACATGGTACCTCACAGCCGCTTTATGGTGTCAGGGTATAGAGTTCCTCCAAAAGAAATTTGAGATTCCTGGGCCATGTTTGTGAAAATTCCTCATGGGGTTTGGCTCCATTTTCCAATCTCTCATTAGCCAACTTCCCTCCACAGAATGGGGTGTGTGCTGGCTAGTTTTATGTCAACCTGACACAAGTTGGAGTCATCTCAGAGGAGAAGACCTCAGCTGAGAAATGTCCTTCATAAGATTGGGCTGTAGTCAAGCCTGCAGGGCATTTTCCTAATTACTGGTTGATGTGGAAGGACCCACATCATAAGCGGGTGATGCTACCCTGGGCAGGTGATCTTGGATGCTATAAAAGAGCAGGCTGAGCAAGCCATGAAGAGCAGGCCAAGAAGCAGCACTCTTCCATGACCTCTGCATCACCTCATCCCTCCAGGTTCCCGTCTTGGCTTCTTTCATTGGACTGTGATTCAGGATATGGAAGCAAAATAAACCCTTTCCTCCCTAACTTGCTTTTGGTCATGGTGTTTCATCCCAGCAATAGTCACCTTGACTAGGGCAGGGCATGAAGAGGTTATCCCGCTTCCCAGGGTCAACCAGGAAGAGATGAAATGAGATTTGAACCAGGTTTTCCCTGTGTTTTAAAGAAGTCCCACGTCTCCCTCTTTGTCACTATTTATTTACCTTCCTACCTTTTCCACAGAATGAAAACAAAAGAATGTCTGTGGATACAATCCCTGATCTTAATTACATGACTGTGTCCAGGGACTCCGTACCTATCCACTTAAAGGAACTATCTCAGGAAAGGCCTGTCCTTGGGGGCTTTCCCTGGGAAAACTACTTTCTCCATGACTGATAGTTCCTATGCTTCAAGACTGAGTGAGTTATTAATTAACAAAATAAATGCCAGAGAAGAGTCACCCTTTAGAAAGAACAGACACAGCTGTGTTGCATGCCTTTAACCCTGGCACTCACAAGGCAGATGGATTTCTGGAGATAAGTTTGAGCCCAGTGTAGTTTACAGGATGAACTCCAGGCCTGCTAGAGCTGCACAGTGAGACCAAGTCTTAAAGAAAGAAAAGGGAAAAAAATAAATAAGCTGATAAAATATTGGGACGATAACTCAATTGGTATTCTGCTTATCTACAATGCATGAAGCCCTGGGTCTGAGCCTCAGCAATGCATAAAGTGGTCATTGTGGTACACGCCTGCGATCTCAGCGTTGGGAAGTCGAGGCAGGAAGATGTGGAACTTAAGAGCATCTTTGGCTTCAAGGCCAGCTTCACCTAGACATAAGAATAATACAGGAATCAATAATCAAGAAAGTAACAGGAAGCTAGTCAAAATCCCTTGAAACCACCACAAGTTTAGACAGATGAGGCCTGAGGATGTGCCCCGTGAGAGAGCCAGGTACAGGGTATGTGTAAGGCCCTGGGCTTGATCCCCAGCACTGAAAAGGAAAATAGAGAAACAGCAGTAACTACCTTTGCAGCAAGCCTGACGGGGAGTCTGATCACTTCCTCAGAAAGAAAGAGGATGAAGAATCTTGGGGATTGATATTATAGGTAAAAACTCCAACACAGAGGGGACAGTGGGCCTGAACCATGTCACCTGTGACACATGCACTGTCCTGTCCTCCTTTTTCACTCACAAAACGCTTTCCCACGTCTCCCTCCCTTTACTCTCTAAGTAAAGCAAACTACCTTCCCCATTGCAGAAGTACCTGGCCTGAAGCTTAGAATGGTAGGAAAACTCTGCCTCGCTCCCTCTAACCTGGGTATCCCGGGTTCAGTCTTCCTCTTCGAACTGATTGTTTCTTCTTCGAACACCAAGCTGTGATGAGGAGAGGTCTGTTAGGAAGGAGCTTCGTGAGCTGATGACACTTCCTGGGTAACACAAGTAAACTTGCCTTGTGCAGTAGCTAAGGATGATACTGCTAATCCCTTCATATTTAGAATTTCGAGGGTGACATATGAGAGCCATGTAATTTCAGTTACCAAAGGAAGTGTCAGAAAAAGTCTCAGACATGAGGTGAACTTTAAGGACTGGCAGGATTTGTGTAAGTCAGAAAAGCAGCTCTGATGGCCTGCCAGATTTGAAGAAAAGCAAAACTGGGCCTGAGGATGAGCCGAGCTGCTGAGTCCTCGCCGAGGGTGCGCAAGGAGGAATACCCATTGCAGGCACATACCTGCAATCCTGGTGCCCAGGAAGTGGAGGCAGACAGACCAGACTGTCAAGGTCATACTCAGCTACACAGAGATAGGAGACAAACCCAGGCTGCACGAGGCCTTGTCTCAAAAAGGAAAATACATCATACAGAAATCATGGTGTGATCATGTTTCACAGGAAGGCTGGTGTAGCAACAGTATGAAGGGGAACAGCCAATCAGGATAATTGGATCTTCAGAGTCAGATGATTGAGGATGTTGACCAACAAGACTATTATGCATGTTGACTATGATGTATGTGAATGACCTGTGGGATTTTTTTGCATATATCTGTGTATGTGTCATGTATGTTCATGTGTGTTTATGTGTGCGTGTGAAGGTTTGATGCAGGCTCTCCCACTGAACCCAGAGCTAACTGTTGGGCTAGCCAGTCTAGTAAGCTTTGTCTTGCATACACTGTCTCCATTCCTCATACTTTAGTGATACAGGCAAGCTGCCACGGCCACTTGGATTTTATGTGGGTTCTAGGAATCTAAGCTCTGGTCCTTAACAGTTGTAGGGCAAGTGCCTCATCCCATGGGCCACGTGCTCAACAAAACATGGTTTTTCAGAGGGAAGACTGTTCATAGCAAATCTACATTATCTATGGCATCCTTGTGCTTTTACTTCTGGATCCTCATTCTGTGAACAGACGAGGGAGATAACTCCTGAGCCACAATGCTAGCCTTGTAGTCTCCAAAGAACAGCAGCACAAGTAGCCTCCAAAAAGAGCAGGCAAATTGTTCTCCCCATATCTAGTGTCTGACAAGAATCCCCAGGAACAGGGGACGTTCCCTGCTGCGCTGAGCTTAGCTTCTTACTCAGAATGTTTCAAGGATAGTTGGGAGACCACCACAAAATATGACAGAGTGGGTGGCCTGAATGACGGAGGACTTTCTCACTGTCCCAGAGGGCAGAAATCTGAGATTGGGGTGCCAGGATGGTTAGTTTCTGGTGAAAAGTTCCCCCCCTCTCCAGTATTGTAGATGCCAGCTCTGGACTGTGTGCTCACAGAGCATTTTGAGATGGGGGGAGGACCTAGGCTCCATAAATATACATGACCTAGGCTCCATAAATATACATATATAAACTAATATGTATATATACATATATATACTAATATATACACACACACTAATCCCATCCTAATAGTTTTACACCCAATTCTTTTTTCCTTTTTTAACTTATTTCTATTTTTTTTAATTTATTTTACATCCCAAGGGTGCCACCTCTCTCTTCCTCTCCCAGTCTCCTCTTTTCCCACTTCCCCTCTCCCTTTCTCCCTAGAAAAGGAGAGCTCCCCACCCCCCGTGTATTAACCTTCCCCAGCATGTCAAGTCATGTCAGGACTAAGCATAACTTTATTCCCTGAGACCAGGCAAAGCCGCCCTGCCAGGGGGAAGTTATCCAAAAGTAGACAATAGAGTCCATGTTAGAAACAGCACTCCCCCAAACTCTGCTTACCAGGTACTGTATGTGAAGACCAAGCAACCCATCGGCTACAGGTGTGCAGGGGGCCTAGGTCCAAATCCTGCATGCTCCTTAGTTGATGTCTCTGTCTCTGTAAGCCCCTATGGACTGGGTTATTTGTCTCTGTTGGTCTTGTCATGAGGTTCCTTTCTCCTCCAGATCCTTCCATCTTTTCCCCAACACCTCCGCTGGACCCAGAATTCTGCCCCATGCTTGGCTGCAAGTCCCAGCATCTGTCCTAATCTGCTGCTGGCTGAAGCCTCCCAGACTATAATCAAGCCAGGCTCCTGTCTGCAAGCATAGCACTGTACCATTATTAGTGTCAGGGGTCTTAACACCCAATTCTAATTGTTTCCCTAAAGCCTCTTTCCCAAATCCCATCACATTGGGGGTTACAACATTAGTGTATGCATTTGTTGGCAAACATAAGTACTTAGTCCACACATTCTTTATTGAAAGATAACAGAATAAACTTTTCTAATTGCCATCAAACGATTCTCTATAAAAACCACCAGGGAAGTTTAATGTACTCCCATAAGCCCAGAACATAGGAGTGTGGCAGGAAAATCAGAAGTTCAATGCCAGCCTCAGTTACATGGCAAGTTTGAGCCCACCCTGGACTGCATGAGATCTCATCTCAAAAAACAAGCAAACAAACCAACCCAAACAATGACACCAAAAAACCAAAATGGCACTTAAATAACCCAGAATGCCTGGAATCAAATATAGATGGACCTGTATTAGATATAATACCTATACATCATATTTAATATTGACATTCTATTTCAACAAATGTTTATGAAGTCACTATTTTATGGTAGGTATGAGGTTACAAGTGTTCACAAGATAAACATGACTCCTTACCTCATGGAACTTAACTGTTCCATGGAGTGAAATTAACTGTTAATAATATAAAAGTTTTAGATCAGATTTAAAATTTTTATTTATTTATTCACTTTACATCCTGACTGCAGTCCCCCTCATCTCCAAGCCTCCCCACAATCTCTCCCCCCATTTTCCCCTCCCTTTCTCCTCAGAAAAGGCAAAGTCCCCCATTGGTACCAACCTGCCATGACACATTAAGTCTCTGCAGGACCAGGTTCATCCTCTCCCGCTGAGACAAAATAAGGCAGTCGAGTTAGGGGGACTGGATCCAAAGGAAAGAATCAGAGTCAGAGAAAGGTTCCCTTCAGTTGTTGGAGGATCCATATGAAGACCAAGTTGTGCATCTGCTACATATGAGCAGGGGGCCTAGGACCAGCCCATGTAGCTCTTCGGTTGGTGGCTCAGTCTCTGTGAGCCCTCATAAGCCTAGGTTAGTTGACTCTGTAGGTCTTGTGGAGTCCTTGGCCCCTCCAACTTCCTCAATCATTCCCCCATCTCTTCCAAGCTCTGTCTAATGTTTGGCTGTGGGTCTCTGCATCTGTTTCCATCAGCTACTGGATGAAGCCTCTGAGAGGAGCTATGCTAGGCTCCTGTCTACAAGCATAGCAGGGTAACATTACCAGTGTCAGGGATTGTTTCTTTTCTATGGGATGGGCCAGTCTTTGGTTGGCCATTTCCTCAATCTTTGCTACATCTTTGTCTCTGCACATCCTGTAGGCAGAACAAATTTTGGGTCACAGGTTTTGTGGGTGGGTTAGTATCCTTATCCCTCCAGGTTGGAAGTCCTCCCTGGCTTCAGGAGGTGGTCACTTCAGGCTCCATATCCCCTACTGGTAGGAGTCTCAGCTAGAGTGACCCCATAGTCTTCCTGTGGTCCCCCCATCCCAGGTCTCTGGCAAGTCACAGAGATGCCACCAACTTCCAATTTTCATTTTCTCACCCTGCTCTCACTCCCCTGCGCTCCCTACTCCTACTTCCTTCCCCATCCCCCTTTCTACCCAGTTCCCTCCCTCCATCCATCTACAATGCCAATTCTATTTCCCCAAACATCCTCCTTTGGGCCCTCCATGTAACTTAGCTTCTTTAGGTCTGCGGATTGTATCATGGTTATCCTGTACTTTATGACTAATATCTACTTATAAGTGAGTACATACCATGCATGTCCTTTGGGGTTTGTATTACCTCACTTAGGAAGATATTTTCTATTTCCATCCATTTTCCTGCAAATTTCAAGATGTCCTTGTTTTCAACAGTTAAGTAATATTCCATTATATAAATGTACCACATTTTCTTTATCCATTCTTCAATTAAGGGACATCTAGGTTGTTTCCAGTTTCCGCTTATCACGAATAAGGCTGCTCTGAACATAGCTGAGCAAGTGTCCTTGTTGAATGGTGAAGCATATTTTGGGTATGTCTAGGACTGGTATAACTGGGTCTTGAGGTAGAGCTGTTCCCAATTTTCTGAGAAACTGCCAGATTGATTTCCAAAGAGGTTGTACAAGTCTGCACTATCACCAGCAATGGAGGAGAGTTCCCCTTTCTCCACAGCCTCTCCAGCATGTGCTGTCCCTTGAGTTTTTGATCTTTAGCCATCCTGATGGGTTGATGGTATCTCAGAATTGTTTTGATTTGCATTTCCCTACTGACTAAGGATGTTGAAAATTTCTAAGTGTTTCTCAGCCATTGGAGATTCCTCTGTTGAGAATACTATGTTTAGCTCCTTACCCCATTTTTGTTTGTTTTTGTTTATCTTTTTTTCAGGACAAGGTTTCTCTGTGTAGCCTTGACTGTCCTGGAACTTACTCTATAGACAAGGCTGGCTTTGAATTTACAGAGATCTGTCTGCTTCTGCCTATGCCCCATTTTTAAATTGGGTTATTTGGTTTGTTGATATCTGATTTCTTGAGTGCTTTATATATTTTGGATATTAACCTTCTGTCAGATGTAGGGTTGGTGAAGATCTTTTCCCATTTTGCTGGCTGCCATTTCATTTTATGGACAGTGTTCTTTGCCTTACAGAATCTTTTCAGACTCACAAAGTTCCACTTATTAATTGTTGATCTTAGAGCTTGAGTTGTTGTACTGTTCACGAAGTTGTCTCCTGTGCCAGTGTGTTCAAGGCTCTTCCCTACTTTCTTGCCTATTAGATTTAGTGTATCTGGTGTTATGTTGAGGTCTTTGATGAACTTGGATTGAGGTTTGTGCAGGGTGATAAATATGAATCTATTTGCATTCTTTTACATGCAGACATCTGGTTAGCACTATTTGTTGAAGATGCTTTCTTTTTTTCCACTGTATGGTTTTGACTTCTTTGTCAAAAATCAGGTATTCAGAGTTGTTTGGGTTTATTTATGGGTCTTTGATTCAATTCCATTGATTGACCAGTCTGTTTCAATGCCAATACTATGCAGTTTTTGCTACTACTGCTCTGTAGCACAACTTGAGCTCAGGGATGGTGATACCTCCAGACTTTCTTTTATTGTACCGGATTATTTTAGCTCTGCTGGGTTTTTTGTTTTTCAATATGAAGTTGATAATTGTTCTTTCAAGGTTTGTAAAGAATATAAAATTTAATGCATTTTCCTCTTGGTAACTTTTTTTTTAAGATAAGGAGTCTCACGTAGCTTAAACTAGCCTTGATCTACCTATTTATGTGAAGATGACCCTGAACTTATCCTCTGCCTTTCCCTCCAGCATGCTGGAATTACAGATGTGCCACCATGCCCAGTATATGCGGTGCTGGAGATCACATCAGGGCTTCGTGTATATTAGGAAAGCACTGTACCAGCTGAACAGCCATTTCCCAGCAGCCCTTGCTGACCTGGATCTCACTATGTAAAACAGCCTGCCCTTAAATCTGTGGCTCTTGAGTTCAGGGGTTACAGGTGTGAACCATCATGCCATGTCCAGTATTACACATGCCCAATTCTGCCCCCTTTGCCTCCGAATCCCATTTCTGACAACATGCCATTCTCCCTTCATTCCATCTGCACAATTACAGAGCATTATCATTCCAGCCAGCCCTGAAACAGAGTTCTCCATCACACACCTCAGCAGACACGAGACAGACCCTTTTAGTCCTATTTTAGAAAAAGAAGAGCTGCATTTTCTTTGGCCAGAGCGCTTATGGAGCCCATGGGGTCTGAAAAGCCTGTTTCAGTGGATGGCACAGTGGAGAATGGAATACAAAGGCAAAGTTCAATAGCTGGAGGCGTGATGCTCTTCCTTTTATGTTAATAAAAGATCTGGATATTTGAAACATGAGTGTTCTCAGATTCATAGCTTAGGTCTCTTTGAGGAGATGAAACCAGACACAGGAATGAGCCAATTACACTGTTTTCAAAAAGCAGTTAGAGCGGCTGTTTCTGAGTTGCCAGACAAATACAGTCAGAATTTCTGCAGACCAGCTGGGTCTCAGGGTACACAGCTCTCCAATAAGTATGTACAGAATTTTCACTGTTCTGGACCTACTTTGGGTAATATGATATACTTTCATTAAACCTCCGAGCAGACATTCACCATCCCCAGAGATAGAGGTGCAATAACACTAACACTCTTCCACAACTTCACCGATAGGAGACATCATGTTACTCTTTGTGTGTGTGTTGGGGGGGTCACATGTCACAGTGCATGTGTGAAGGTCAGAGGGCAACTGAGTGTCAGTGCTTGCTTCTACCTTGTAGATATTAGAAATCAACATTCCTGTAGGGATTAGGTTGTCAAGTACTAGCTTGAATTTTTGCTTTTATGTAATTAATGGTTTTAGCCACTAATGATGCTGTTTTTTAAATCCTTCCAGGATCCTCCAACTAAAAAAAAAGAAAAATATATGCCCAAATATTATTTCTTAAATAATATTTGTGATCCTAGAACTCAGGGAGGCAGAGGCAGGTGGATCTCTGTGAGTTCAAGGCTAGCCTGGTCCACAAAGTGAGTCCAGGACAGCCAGAGCTACACAGAGAAAAATCTGTCTCAGAAAATCGGGGGGAGGGGAGTCTTTTGTTCTCCAAACTTGGAATTGTGCTTTCTAATATTCCCCCCTCCCTCTTTTTCTTTAATTGGCAGACTCAAGAGAGAAAAGGAAGCTGGCCTGACACACTCCTTTAATCCTGTGGCAGGGGTAGGTAAGGGTGGAGAGAGGCAGGACTCAGGGGACGCTCTCATGTACCTCCCGCTGGCCTCAATCTCATTATGGAAGCAAAGATAACCTTAAACTTCAGATCATCCTGTCTACTCCCCCTGTGTTGGGATTACAGGTATATACTTCCGTGTTGTCCAGTTTATGGGTGCTGGCTATTGAGCCCAAAGCTTCAAGCATGCTAGTCAAGCATTCTACCAACCAACCTACATCCCCCAATCCCATGTTTATGTATTTCATCTGTGTGGCACATGTGTGTATGAGAGACTGGACGCAGGCATGCCATGGTGCATATGGGGACTTGGTCAGAGGCTAAGTTTAGGGAACTGCTTTCTGTCATCCACCTTTGTTTTGAGGCAGGGTCTCTCTTGTTTCTGTTGCTGTGTTTCAGGCTGGCTGAGCTGTGCATTCCCAGATGGTCCTTCCTTCCGTCTCCACCTCCCGACTCATCAGAGAAGTGTTGGGACTACAGGTGCACTGTGCCCTGACTAGTTGTTTGTTGGTTTTGGTTTTTTCCAGACAGGCTTTCGCTGTGTAGCCTTGGCTGACCTGGACTTGCTTTGTAGACCAGGCTGGCCTCGAACTCACAGGGATCCACCTGCCTCTGCCTGCCTGACTGCTGGGATTACAGGTGTGCGCTCCTGGCTCCCTGCCTAGTTTTTGATATGAGTTCCAGGGATCAGGTTTTCAGGCTTGTGAGGCAGCACTTTTTACCCATGGAGCCATCTCCCTGACCCTGAAAAGTATTTTAAAAGCTGAATACTCAGATGCGATTCAGATATAAATATGGTAGATAAAGATGCTGAGAAGATTAATGCGGCTTAATTTGGCGCTAATGTTTCTGTTCCTTCAATGAAACATTTACAGGTTCCTCCACGACTGTCCAGCAGGTGGCAGACCTCCCGTGGCAACCTCACAAATAAGCACAATCCCCTTTATTTGTGTGCTGCTGAGCTTTTATCCTTGAAGATGCTAAAATACTCACACACAAAGAGAGGGGCTTCCTTTTCCTCTCCAGCACACCTCCTTCTGTAGGGTCTTAAGGGTTCAATCCTGCTGTTTTCTTTGATGCTTTCATTCACGGAGACAACAGACTGGGGAGAGGGAGGTACGGGGGGGGGGAGGGGACAGCTTTCTGGCTTTTTAGCTTTTTGAGACAGGGTTTCTTTGTGTAGCCCTGGCTGTCCTGGAACTCGCTTTGTAGACCAGGCTGGCCTCAGACTCAGAGAGATCCACCTGCACTTGCCTCCTGACCACCCGAATTAGATCATGGCTAATACCAAACTTCTGATTGTCTTTTCTCCTCGCCTCTTCCACCCGCCTAGCTGCTCATCCAGAAATTGGAAATCATCCTTGATAATTTTTTTTGTCTTTCTTGTCTTTGAGATTCTAATGCTTTATCAAGTCCTAACCAATTCTTAGCTATCATTTTGGCCTGTGATGACCTGCAACAGACTCTTGACTGGACAGTTTAAAAAAAAAGTAGACATATATTCCTGTTTAAATGCTTCACCTATCTCCCTTTCATCTAGAACAGTGGATCTCAACATATGAGTTGAATTGCCTTTGCAGGAGTCGGGGTGAGGGGTGGGGGTTGGGGGATGGTCAAATGACCCTTTCACAAGGGTCGACTCTCAGACATCCTGCACATCAGATATTTACATGACGATCTATAACAGTAGCAAAATTACAGTTATGAAATAGCAATGAAAATAACTTTATGGTTTGGAGGTCACCACAATATGAGGAACTGTATTAAAAGGTTGCAGCATTAGGAAAGTTGAGAGTCACTTATCTGGAAAAAAGTATAGCATCTTTAAAGTGGTCCCCGCATCTGGGCAACCTCATTTCCTTTGACATCCACCCACCCTTAGTGTGTGTGCTCCAGCTACTCACTACTCAGGGTCTAGGGCAAAACCAGTGTCCAAAATTAAATCCCATGAAACACTGAATTTAAGAAATTTCTGACATCTCAAAGAGAAGTTTTTATTAGGATAAACTGCTCTGTGTGAACAGAAAAAGACAAAGCAATATACTATCCACCCTCTCCACCTGCCATCTAAAGTGATGAAGAAATTCTCAGTGGAAAATAAGCTGTGGGTTTAGTGTCCTCTGGTTCACAACTGGAATGCCGTTTACCACCACTCTCCCCAACATATGAAATCCACCTGCCTCTTTCAGAGGCTTCCAAAGCATATCTTTGGTATGGAGAGATGGTTCAGCAGTCTTTAGGAGCGCTTGCTACTGTTCCAGAAGAGTCGGGGTTGACTTCCAGAACTCCTGTGTGAGCTCACGTCCATCTTCTAGGGACTCCAGTTTCTAGGGATTGGATGCCCTCTTCTGGCCTCCTTAGGCACTGCAGACATGTGGTACTCGAAATACGGGACATTCACACATAAATAAAATAATTTTAAAAGTCATGTCAAAAGATATAAAAACCCCTTGAGACAGCCAGATGTGCTGGCATATGTTGGCACTCCCAGAACTCTGTGTGATAAAGCAGGGAGGTCACAAGTTTGAGGCTAGCCTGGGCTGGTGTTCCCCACTAATGTGTTTATTTGTTGAGTTTTATATGATATATTTTGATTATAGTCTATCCTTTCCCTCACCTGTTCTGAGATCCTTCTCCCCTCACTACCCACCTAATGCCCTCTCTCTCTCCCTCTGTCTGCCTGAGTGCCGGGATTAAGGTGTACCAGCACCTCCTGGTTCCACTATAACGCTAATTCCAGCGTGTATGTGTGCGGTGTGGTGTGAAGCAATAGCGATTCCTGTGCCCTCCTGGGACCACAATCCCTCTGTGGCGTGATAAATAGTTCCTTGGAGTTGAAGTCATCAGCTTGGCAGTCTTTGCTATTAGGACATTGCTTGAGGGTTGTTGGTGCCGCAGAGGGGGAATTGGGAGAAAATCCTCTACTTTTGAACACCTTCTTTGGACGGACCAAAATAAAGAAGCCCTCTTGGAGCCTTTACTGTTGGCATTCACGGAGCAGTTCCAGATTCAAGGCCAGTCTGGGATACATAGTAAGTTCCAGGTCGACCAGAACTATATAGATGGATCTTGTCTTGTAAACAACAAAAACCAAACCCTATTGAAAATATGGGGTAAAGGGTTGGGCATGCAGCTCAGTTGTTTAGTATACTTAAGGCCCTGGGTTTGCTCCCCAGCAGTACATAACCTGAGCATGGCGGCACATGCCTATAATCCCAGCACTTGGCAGATGGAAGCCGGTGGATCAGGACTTCAAGGCCACGTTCAAATACACAGTGACTTTGAGACCAGCCCAAGTTAGAAAACCCTGACTTTAAAACAAAACACTGTAGTGTAGAGACTGGGGATATGACTCCATGGTAGAAAACTCTTGGTTCAGCTCTCGACTGTGCAAATAATAATAATGGTGATGAAAACACACTGCAAGAGGAACTCACTCTTTGCCTACAGGAGGATATTCTGCTAAAGCTAAAAGCAGATCAAAGTGGCCTAAGACATGCAGCTGCCTAGGACTCCTCCAGACCCAGGAGAAGGTTTTCTAACTCAGGCTGGCATCAGACTCACTCTGCATTTGAGGGCGACACTGAAGTCCTGATCCTCCCGCTTTCACTCACACCCTCCTATGAGCAGAATGCCCCCCCCCTGCTGCCACAGTGAAGATGAGTGGCCCAGAGAGTGAAGCCCTGGCATGAGGGTCCTGTCCCAGCTTGGTGTGGAGCTGCCTGGCCAGGAGCCCAGCCTACTGCTCCCAAGAGCTTCCATGAACATAATGGGGACATCCATGGGTCATTCTGAGCATTGAACAGAAAACCAACACCTAATGAGAAGTGGAGGCTGAGGAAAAAAAAAAAAACGAAGGAGGAAAGTAGACCTTCATGCAATGGTTGAGTGAGTATGTAATAGCTGAGGCAACAGTTGCAGAAATGTTTTACTCTGAAAAAGGAGGGAGGTCACTTTCCCTACCTTGGTTTCATGTGGTAATCTGAAAACAGATGGCAGATAATTCCTGCAGAAACTTCTAAGAAGACTTCAGCAGACAAGCTTTAGATATGGAGTTCCAGTATAGCCATGGCTACACAGAGAAATCCTGTCTCAAAAAACCAAGGAGGGAAAAAACAAAAGAAATAAAGGTAAAACTCTCATCAAGTAAGTGTAGAGAGGCACCCTAATGTTATAGCCACTGTCAGGGCTGGAGGAAGAATGAGTCATGTGGCAGAAGGAACGGAAGAATAAATAGGTAAAAGTTGTCAACTGTTTATTGTCTTTTCATTCTGCAGCTTTGGAGGAACTCCATTTCTTTTTTTTAATATTTAATTTTATTTTGTGTGTATTAGTGTGAAGGTGTCAGATCCCTTGGAATTGGTGTTATAGACAGTTGTGAACTGCCATGTGGGTGCTGGGAATTGAACCCCGGGTCCTTTGGAAGAGCAGACAGTGCTCTTAACCACTGAGCCATCTTTCCAGCCCTGAAACTCCATTTCTTGATTTTTTTTTTTAATCATAGCCTTCCTGGAGTATAGTATTTGCTCTGACCACATTTTAATAACTTCACTTTCAAATACATATACAGAGGACTAAAACTGTAGCTACTAACTAATCTGAACTAATTCTGCAAGCAACTTTGTTTTGTTTTACTATAAAAATAAAATTACTACCAAAATAATATTACTATAAAAGTAAGAAAAGATAGTTAATTTCCATTAAAAGAATGCTCTGGATCCCCATCTTCACATTGGGCTGCCATGATGGGAACAGCTTCCTTCCGTCTCAGCTTTCTTCCATGATGCTTTTGCAACAGACCAAGCTGAGCATAGCTTGAACCCTCAAACCCTAGGCTGCTTCCAGAAGCTCATTGCGCTAGCTTGCTTTCTATTGCTTTCTATTGCTGTCATAAATATGACAAAAAGCAACCTGGGGAGAAAGGGTTAATTCGTCTTCTAGGTTGTAGTCCATCATTAAGGAAAGTCAGGGCAGGACTCAGCTGGAGACTGTGGAGGAGTGCTGCTAACAGGCTTGCTCCTCATGGGTTGCTAAGTTTGTTTATTATATTTTTAAAAATACAGCCCAGGAGTATCTGCCCAGGAGTGGGCTATCCCAAACCCATCATCAGTCAAGAAAATGCCCCCCACAGACTTGCTTATGGGCCAATCTGATGGAGGCATTTTCTCTCTTCCCAGATGACCTTGGCTGTGTCAAGCTGACAAAATAGTGACCAACACAGCCTTCTTGCTCATGTTCAGAAAGTGGATGAGCACTTCTCCTTGTACCCATCTCTTAGCTAAGTCAGCTGTTTATTCTCAGTTGTTGCAACCTCACAGGTGTGCAGTCTGATGCCACCACGCTGCCTAAGAGCTGATCCCTGGTGCTCTGTGCCATCCCCGCTTTTGCACTCATTCGCCCTCTGAATTTGAGTCTTTGCATTTCTGATACCTACAAGTCTCCCCTTTCCTATATGGGTGTGAAGAAGACTTTTTTGGGGGGTGGGGGTGGGGTGGTTATCATTTACCCAGAATTCCATGCATGAGTAGAAAAGGGGGCCAGTCTACATCAGTCCAGTTCATGAATCAAGACAAAAGCGTGCTGGGAAGGCATAGCTATAATCTCAACACTTGGGTGGTGGAGACCGAGGATCAGGGAATCAGTGTCACCCCTCAGCTTGCACGTGGGTGGGGGTTGGGAGGTAAGCTCATGATTCTGCTGCCACAATCCTGCCTGCTTCACTTGCAAAGATGATACAGAATTAAGAAACTTGATTGTTTGGCCCGGCACCCCAAGACTGAAGGCATAGTGATTTAAAAAACAGCCACAGCAGTGACTGGTCCAAGCATTTTGAAAAGTGTCTCTGAGATGTTCACTGTCCTTTCAAGATTTGGGATGGACAAGAAGCAGTTTATGGCATCTGGATTTAACTCTTACACATGGATAAGGAGATAATGCTGACCAACAGAAAGACTTGGTGACAAGAACCAGACATGGACACTGGCTTATCAGTGAAGGGTTAATCAACTTCAAAAGTGGACAGATTTTTCCTTGGCTAAAACCAGGAGCTGTTCTGGGACCCATCTGCTGCCGCTTCCTTGTTCAAGGCCAGAGATGCCCCGGTATTTAAGCTTAAATGTTTTAGGTTCTGCCCCGGCCAGAGGCCAAGGGTGCCAGGAAGTAAAGTAGTTTTTGGCCTAAAGGAGGACCTTCTTTTTCCTGGAAACCATATTCAAGGGTGGGACTGAGTGGGAACAGGACTACCCAGCTCATCCCAGCTCCAGACCTCCATCCAACAAAGCCTTGTTAGCTCAATGGGATCGCACTTACAGGGACCCAAGGCACAGAAGCCCCGCTTTCTTTATTTCTTTTTCTGTGAGGTTTCTGAAACAGGCTAATTCTTACTAAAGCTCTCTATGATCCACGGAATTCATGAGAGGCGAGCCCGAAAACCACTGGCTCCATCAATTGTGGTGGACGGCATTCTTTTGGAGACTCCAGTTCCCTGAGGCAAGCTCACCAAGAGCAGAAAATGACTCTGCTCAAAGACACCTCAAAATTCCCACGTCTTTAGTACCAATAACACACACACAAATTACAATGCAACTAAAGACGTAGGGCCATTGATCAACCTGATGTAAAGAATTCCAATTTTAAGGCTAGGTAGTGGCTCCGGCTGATCTCCTTCAAGGTCATTATGATTACCTGTTGATGCTTGAGACAATTTGTGTCCTTCAGGAGCCTACAGCACAGGATGTAACCGCTAAAGCTACTCATACAAAAGAGTGTTTGCTGTTGCTTTAAACAAATTCTTAGTTTTAACACAAGAAATGCAGTTCTTGGCCAGGTTGCTGAGATTCTACATGCAGAATTGTTCACCGAGCTACAGCTAAAGCTAATGAAGCCGTGGTAGCTACCAGGCCATTCTTTCTTTTTTTTTTTTTAACTTTTTTTAAAATTTATTTATTTTTATCTCAATCACAGGTTAGGTACTTTGAATCCCAGGTGTAGCCCCCTCCCCCATTCCCTCCTACCCTCCCACTCCCTCCCTCATCTCCCTCCTCCCCACCCCCTCCAAGTCCACCAACAGGGGAGGACCTCCTTCCCTTCCATCCAACCCCAGCTTATCCTGTCTCCTCAGGGCTGGCTGCAATGTCCTCCCCTGGGATCTA